>JARWGP010000018.1:0-673623 GCA_030710325.1 Penicillium sp. 91 TS-2023
AACCACCCTAACCACCCTAACCACCCTAACCACCCTAACCACCCTAACCACCCTAACCACCCTAACACCCTAACCAGCCACCCTAAGTGGTCATCCCGACTAAGCACAAGCGAGCTTGGTAGAGGGATATGATATGTCGTCGGCGTAGAAAATGATATCCCTGGTGATGATAACCGTAGGAAGATATCTTCGCTTGGGCAGGAGATATTCTCACGTGCAGTGACATGTAGATTTTCCTGATTGTGTAGCCCTCTCTCTGGCTCTTGAAATGCTTCGTACGGGGTGTCCGTAGCCAGGAATGAATATTCATCAACATCATCTGTTAGCAGGATATTTTCTAGCTCAAAGCAGTCTTCTGGTCGAAGAAGCATATCTTCATTGCCCAAAAAGCCTTGATCGGTATTCAAGGAAGATTGAATTTCGGTCGCACTCTCTATCTGCGGTTGTAATCGACGAAGTTCGGGTCTCTTCCGTGAATTATCATTTGATTTTGCCTTGCTTGTGCAGTATACGCAATCAATGCAAAGACGGTCGCACCGGCTACACATCGGCTTTCTTTTGTCACATCTGACATGTTTGGCCCTACAAGTGACACAGCCTAATTGTAGCGTGTGAGGGGTCAGTATTTTCCATGAAGAGAGTAAGAAAGATGAACAGAAGAGAACATTCCAGATGAGGCTGGATGCAAGATCATCATTCGCTGTGGGCTTAGACATCTGACTCACCATCCTGGGAACGCCCTAAAGTATTGATACGCTGCCTTTTCCTCCGATTAGAATCGTCTGAGACTTGAATACCAGAGCTCATCGTATAGTGTGTTGGATGGCGGTTCATCTCAGGTGCTTTGCTACATCTTCCTATCTGCCAACTACCGAGGCTCAGGGGCTGCCGGGAAACCCCGCAATCTGGGAACAATTTGTGTCCAGCTATCAGGTGCCGTACCCCGGTCGTCGAAATCGACCAATAAGCTGGCAGGTTCTTTTACCGCGCCTCCTTATCGTCTAAATTCGCCAATAGTGTCGCATCATGTCGCGTGGGTGTAGAATTCTTTATCAGTCTTTATTTTCTTATTTATGTACGTAGCACAGTTGTGTCGAACCCCGATGACCTTCTAGCAACTATTTCAGAATTCGAGAAAGAAGAAGACCTGAAAGCATTAAGAATTCTCAATCAACCATGTCCGGCCATGGAATTGACGCTATGTCCAAGCCAGAATCAGACTTCGAGAAAGCTGCCGTGAACGAACAGGATATGCAGCAGATCGAGACTGGTTTTGTTACTGAGAGTAATGTGTTAAAGAAGATTGACCTAATGTTTGTGATTTCCTATTCGCCTAGTATTGCAATTAAGCTAACCCCATTGTATATTGATGCCAATCTTGATCTTCACTTACGTGCTCCAATTTATGGACAAGACCAGTCTTTCAAATGCCAGCATCATGGGAATCATTGCTGACACGGTAAGTGATTAAACCAATTTTCTTTTCTCGGCTGCCTTTCGCTTACAATTACCATTTTCGGCAGCACCTCGTTGGTCAAGATATTTCCTGGACAAGTAGCGTGTTCTACTTCGGCTACCTGTTGGCAAATCTTCCAGTCTCGGTACTCCTGGTCAAATTTCCACTGAGAAAGACCCTGGGCATTGCTGTGTACAGACCCCAAACGAATGAAATGCGAGATTCTCAACTGATCCAGTGGCAGTGCTATTTGGGGTGCGATTCTATGTTGTCATGCGGCAACCCAGAATTTTGCTGAACTTTGTGTCACGCGTATTCTTCTTGGAATGTTTGAAAGCGCTGTAAGCCCCGGATTTGCGCTAATTACCAGTATCTGGTATAAGCCAAGCGAGCATGCTTCTCGTCACGGGATGTGGTTCGCAGGAAACTCTATTGGGGCTTTATTGGGATCGTTAATTGCCTATGGGTGTGCCCATATGTCTGATTCACCCCTTGCACCGTGGAGAGTGAGTCAGACATTTTTTTCTTGGAAACTACACAGTTGTGGTGGGCTAACACCATGTAGTGGCTATTCATCATTCTTGGCCTTCCAACCGTCCTTTGGGGTATTCTGCTTTTCCTCATTCTCCCTGGAACCCCTTCAAAAGCTTGGTTTTTGAGTCATGAGGAGCGACTTCTTGTTGAACAGCGGCCCCAATCAGGGCAACGGTCCTGGAAGACAAATGAGTGGAAGATTTCACAATTTTGTGAAGCAATCAAAGACCTCAAAACCTGGTTTTTCTTCGCGATCATTGCGACTGGGTCGTTGACAAATGGTGTCATATCCAATGTAATTGAACCCTCCTTGAACGAAAGCCCACCTGGATTGCTGCTGAAACCACTCTGAAATTAGTTCACGGCCCTCATCATCAAGGGTCTCGGCTTCGACACTTTGACTACATTGCTTCTTAGTCTGCCTATTGCCGCCTTTCAGTTCATTGTGGTGATAGTATCATCTCTTGCTGCTCAGAGGTTTAAAAAATCTCGCTTGATTCTTGCCATTATGGGGAATATCGTTGCGATCGTCGGAACGCTCCTGATTCGCCAGCTAGATGCAAATAACAATGCTGGTCGATTTGCCGGTGTAATGCTGCTGCTTGCGTCCAGTAATATTTTCCCTCTAATTCTCAGTTTGGTATCCAGCAATGTCGGAGGAATAACGAAAAAGGCAACAGTCAATGCATTCTTCTTTTTGGGATACTGTGCGGGAAACATTGCCGGTCCACAAATGTTCATTTCTAATGAAGCGCCAAAATACCAGGTTCGTACCTTCTGGCTTTCTTCTTCTCTCTACCCGTCTTCTCCAAAGCAGCATTCTGAAAGGCCGTTATCACATTTTTCAGACTGCATTTACAGGCCTCCTTTCCCTGTTCTGCCTGATCACGGCTTTCCTTGCTTTATTCAGACTTTATTTGGACCTCGAAAATAAGCGCCGGGACAAGGAGCAAGGAAAGAATATTGACGCCGAGCCAAAGGATGGGTTTCCTGTGTCACAAATCAATAACGAGGGTCCTAATTTGCATGATAAAACCGATTTCGAAAACAGGGATTATAGGTATTGCTTGTAAAGTACAAGCCATCAAATTCCCATTCTCATCGTCGGGGGGTTACTGTTCCTTTTTATGTAGATTCTTTAGTTGCCTCGGGTCTACTCTGCGCTTTTCACACCTAATATCTCATTAAAAATTCTCCTCTATGTCCATTACTGTCTGTCAGAGTTATTGAGGTTATAACCAAATAAATATTTAAAATACAGTGTAATCTAGGTAAAAAACAATACAAAGAGCAAATAGGCATCTCGCTTTACTCCCAGATGTAGTGACCAGAATAGCTGTAAAAAACAGTAGAATACCGACATGAATCATAATTTATGCACCCCAAAGAAGAAATACTTGGCAAAATTATGCAATTTAGGTTCTTCTACGTATTCAGCTACTTGATCGATTGAGCCAAATCAATCTCGAGCCAAGTTGAGTGCATTTTTCGTTCCATAAAGGGTCACTCTCGTGTTCACCCTTGGGGTATGGGAAATCCACTAGTAAAAAGCCGCACTCAAAGCGACTAGAAGTACCATGGAAGAAAGGAGCTTTGATGGATGGATAGACTTGGCTCTCGCCAGTGAGTCCTTGCACATTCTACCAGATCTCAATGCCATCCATGAGCAGCGATGGAGCTACTTTCCCATTGCTGTGGACTAGTTTTTACCACCTTCAGATAGTCGTTCTGCTGATGACCGATCTGATGGAAACCACACGAGAACAAATCCATCACTGTCATGTGATTTAGTGCCCAACATTCTCCGCGGGATCATTTACCCCTCTTTACCGTAGGTAACTAATTAGATAAGCTATATAATAGAAGTAGGATTATAGGAGAGATCCTCTAGAACTCTCTAGTGATTATATTATTATTAATATAACTAGTATATATATTATACTATAGTATGCCGTTATCACTTATATCCAAACCTAACTATATAAGACCTTAGTCTTAATATTTCTTTACTTTTAATTTTATATAGTATTAAGCCTATATTATAGTAAGTATATATTTATAATTCCCCCTATAGATAAATACCTATAGACTAATCCATAACTTCGATAATACTAGATAGCTTAGCGAAGTCACGGATAGACTATAATATCGCCTATAGATAGATAGGTAGGCTATAGGGTAATACCTATAGTAGGCCTACCTATAGACGGGCCTAGGGGGTAGGGCCTAACGCCTAATATCTATTACGCCTATCTATAGGCTTTTCTTAGTAACTAAAATTAGTAACCCTATAACTTATATTATTTATATAGTATTCTTCTATATCTTTAAGTATTAGAATTATATAGTTTATTATAAAAATGATTATTTTAAATTCTTAATAAATTAGTTAAAACTATTTATTATTTATATTAATAGTACGTTTATTAATTATTATCTAGTTTAGTTCGCTATTTTATATTTTATAATCTAGCGCGTTTTTAAGTATTATTATTATCCTTATAAAAAGGAAGATAAGGACTTATTTTATTATTAGAATTAATAGAGATACTATATTATTATCTTTTATTTATTAAACTAATATAATAAGAACTATTATATTAACTAAAGATATAAGAGAGATAATCTACTAGTTTTCTATTATATACTTATCTTTAATAATTATTATAGGATTATTTATATCTATATTATTAAAAGATTAAGTTATCTATATTAATAGTAATAGATATTATATATAAAATTAAATAAATACTTAATCTCTATATTAGTTATAGGAATTAATAGAATATCCTAAGTAATACTTAAAAGAATAAATAATTCTTATTTATACTTTTTTTAAAAAAATAGAGGATTAACTTACTTTCTTACTAAATAGACTATAAGCTCTTAGATAATATATTAATAATATAAAATAATTTAATTTACAAATATTAAGATATTAATTAAGCTTATAATCTAAGCTTATTATTTTAGATAAATATTAATATTTATATTCTAAAAGATCTTTAAGAGTACTTAAATTAAGATATTATTCTTATAATTAATTAACTTATTATAGCTATATTTTAGAGATTTACTAAATATAAGGTTTTATAAAATTATAAAATTTATTTCTATAATATATATTTTAGTCTATATTATCTTTAAATCTATCTTATATCTTATTTAAGAAGAAGCTAAGCTTTTATTATAGCGCTAGAATTATATTAATAGTATAAAGACTTCTATAGATCTTCTTAGTCTTTATATAATATAGATTAAAATATTTTAATATATATTTTATATAATAAAATATTAAAAAGATAGAATTCTAATATATTTAGATATTTTATATTAGAATAAGCCTTAGTTTTTAAGATTAAAGACTTAGAAATATCTTATAATATTAAAGACTATAGTTAATATATATAATAAGATTATAGATCTAATAGAGATTAGGAGAAATTAATAAGAAATAAAATAAATAGCTTATCTTTATAAGAGTTAAAATAATAGTCTTTTAGTTTTAGATTATATAAAAGATATAGACTTATATTTATATATTAAAGATAGTTTTATTTATCTTATTATTTTATAAATTAGTTTTAATAGATCTAAGTAGCTTATAAAGACTAAGCTAGATTATATAAATAAGATAAGAGATATAAATAATAATTAGATTATTTAGTAATTAAAGAGAATTAATTAACTCCTAAATTATTTTTCTAAAAGTAATATTATTTAAAATATTATTAGATATAACTATAAGAATCTAGCTAATAATATTATACTTTTTAAATAGCTTAATAAATATATTACTTAGATTTAGTCTTAAATATAATCTATTAAATAGCTTAAATCTAAGTAAGATTTTATAATAGTTCTAGTTCTAATTAATAAAATAATTAATAATTATTATAAAGATATATTTTAAGAATAATAATTAATAATTAAGTATAATAAAAAGTTTTATATTTAATAACAGAGTAAAGAGAATTAAATAATACTCTTTTTAGATTATTTTTTATAATTAATATTAGATAATTTATAAATAAAATAATAAAGATTTAAATAATATTATTTAGGCTATTTTAATAAAGAATATAAATTACTTTTATATAAGACTTTAAAAGAGAAGATTAAAAATAATAATAAATTTAATTTACTTTTATTCTTATTTATTAATAAAGAATAGACTTTAAGATAATAAATTAATAATCTAATAAATATATTTATTAATAAAAGTAATTAGAACTTATTAAAGATAATCTTATTATTATATATCTTATTATTATTTATATAATCTATTAGATTACTAGATTCTTAGCTTTTTTTTAGTATTTCTTTATAAAAATATAGCGCTTTATTATATTAATATTATTTTTCTTATAATATAAATAAAAAAATATTATTCTATATAATTAATATATTACTATTAGTTTATTAATAATATAATATATAATTTAGTTAAAGTATTTTTAGATATCTAAATATATTTAGTTTTTTATTATATATTTTATTATATATTTAGCTTATTATTATATATTATTATTTACTATTATTTAATAAATTCTTATTTTATATAATTATTTATTATATTAAATATATTATTATTAAAATATAGGTAAAAAATAGTAATTTATCCTAATAACTTAGTAAGTTATATATCTATTTTAGGTGATTTAATATAAATTTAAGCGAGTAGGTATTACCTAGCCTATTATAGGTAATGCCTATAGATAAAAATAGGCGGGCGTATCTAGACCTAAAACGCCTAAGGCCCACCGTAGACGGGCGATGGGCCTTACCTTAAGGCCTATAGACGGGCGATATCGTAGTCTAGTCACGGAATTCTATTTAGAATGAGACTAAGCGCCGTCTCTCCTTATCGTCTCGCGATAAATAAGGGATTATGGTCGCCGTTATGCGAATAGCTTATGGAGTATATCTAAGGATAATTTCCGTCGCGAATCTAGTGCATAAGCCATCCTGTCGAGGGAAAGGAATTCCGCTGATTCCTTCCAGCACAGAGCTTTTACTAGTAGATTGATCTCTATATACCACTAGCTAAGGCAGTGTAACATGATCGGCGAATACCACCGTACAGAGCCCAAACTATGCGTGCGCGCCTTTTGGTCGAATGGCATGTTTTGCCCTATTTTCCGTCACGAAAACTGGTGGATGCCGACAGGATGAGCAAAGCCTATCAGATACCGCCTAGACAATTACCAATCACCAGCTCTCGTAGCAAAATTTAAGCCTAAATCGAATCAGTCTCACAGAGGCTCTTGTTGTTATTCAGAGGTATGAATTAAGTTAATTGTTCAAGAGGAATGACAGAGACTATATATATACAAAGAGAAGAGCAAGTTGATTTCCAATCAACTTGACTCTTCATAGAGACTCTTCGTGATTAATTCCGATGGTTCGGCTTGGTTCCTGATCTGCACCAGCCTCATATCACAACAGCTCTAATTGTAATGCCAGGCAAATACATGCGCCCTGATTGAACACGATGACGTGACAGATTAGGTATAGGCCAAAAAAGTATACCCGCGACGGGTATACCATGGTGGCGGCCACGTCTACCTACACCGCTTCCGCTGCGGTGTGGGAGCTACTGCTAGTACGCAAATGCCTGCTCGCCCAACTACCCGAAATGGACGTCCTGAAATGGCAGTTCAGAGCGTACAGTGTATGAATATCACTTCCTATGGCTTTCCACCGGCACTTTATGACTTCGCCTGTTTTCTCTATGTGGGTGTTGTGTTCGCGAAACTAAGATATTAGAGGTTCCATTAGCCCCCGATAGCGCTCATGTGTCTGCACCCGCGAATGTTGCTCATCTTAACACATCGCTAGTAGGAGTCAAGGACCTGTGAATAGCTCTTCCAAATCGTTTCTGCAGGATTTTAAAAAAATTGGCGAGTGACGCGAAAATATTACACCTGGATACTTACTTGATAGGACTTGCGTTGCCGTGGAAATATTTTTGGACAAATATATGATGAAACCATGAACGTAGGCTGCCTGAAGTTAGAGGAATTAATAAAATCTGAGGGAGAATACATTCCTACAAGGTTAAGTGATAAATTGGGGAGCTTATCATACCATTAAATGAATTTCTGTATCTTTTTGTCCTGTAAAGAGGCAGCAGGACTATAATGGCGTGCGTTGTTAATTATTTTTGATACTTCATTTTCATTCGAACGCCTAGGAGCAGCAGCTCCGTTGCCCATGGTCATAAAAATAATCTAGAGTCTACTGAAAACAGTAATATCGGAAGGGAATTCTTGACAGTATATTCAGTCACGAAAATAGCCTTCATTGGTCAGCTCTGCGATATCTACAGTCGCTAGTCATAAGGCGAACAGCGATAATGTACCATTGGAGTGGATGAATGTTAGGAAAAGTTGGGCTATGATATACTTCAATAGGGCCATGCTACCACATCATCCGGCTCTAAGACTGACAGAAGGTATCTATTTACTTTGATTCTAACCATTGAAAAAAGTAATGTCATCCAGAAGGTTGATAATCATAAACCCGTATAGGATCAATGAATACTCTCCTGCGTCCGTGATGTGTAATGGTAAATTCCAGTAGGTACATTAAAATCCAAGCTACCCAAAAACAGTAGCGGAGAATACGATTCCCCACTTCCAAAAAGAGCAATCAAGGGCTTGAACTCTAGCATCTCAAATATTAGACAAGGAAAATAAATTAGCTTGCAATTTAGATATAGTATGGAATCGGCACAATCTTCGGTCGGAGACAATTGCCAGATCCGGATAGCCTGCTTCAAATTGTTTTATACAGCCGTCCGAAATCCTAGAAACACATAGTTGAATGTTATAAAACTACTCCGAAGGCCTTGAAGTGAATAGCCACATCACTCCCATTTGATCAACACAAACTGAAGATCAGAAAATGCCCCGAATCAACCTTACAGCACAAAACGCTGCGTCAACTTCTATGGATGAGATGACAGCTGGCGCAGATAGGCAGATTGCTGGTCTCGTTTACTGTGCTATCACAAAAGACGGAACCCCCATTTTCAACCATGCATCTGGGGAAGTAGGGAGTGACATTAAAGAGCCAATGAGCCTGGAAACATTATTCTGGCTGGCTTCCTGCACAAAGCTCATCACTAGTATTGCTTGCATGCAGCTAGTGGAACAACAGAAACTGAAGTTAGATGACGACAAATTTGTTAGCTCTGTTGCACCCGAACTCAGGGATGTGAAGGTCCTGGAGCGCTCCGGCGATGGGGGATTTCATCTAGTCCCAAAGCAAAGAGGAATCACATTGAGAATGTTATTAAGTCATACCTGTAAGCAAAACTGGCTTGAAATTTGTCAATATGAGTCTGACGCTTCATACAATTTCCCAGCGGGATTTGGCTACTCATTCGATGATTTGAAACTGCGAGACTGGTCACGCCCAGTCGGCCTAGATGACTTTTCTGGGGCTGAAAGTGATATTCTTCACCGTCCTCTAGTAAACCAACCGGGAGAAGTTTTTCAGTATGGCACTGGACTCGACTGGGTTGGCGTTTTGATCGAACGTGTCACAAGACTTTCCCTTGAAGAATACTTCAAGGAATTTATTTTGCAGCCTTTAAACATCGAAAGCATCACTTTTTTTCCTAACGAGCCCCAGAAAGCTAGATTGGCCTATATGCATCAAAGAGAGGCCGATGGCCGTCTTTCTGTCAGAGACCATCTATACAGGTACCCGCTGCTCCCCGAGGACCCGGAAAAGAAACGATTCTGCATGGGGGGAGCTGGTTGCTTCGGGAAGCCAGTTGAATTTTGTCGTATGACTGAATAATGTACGAAGGGCCAGCAAATACTAATTGCATTTTAGGCTTGTTAGCTGCTATTCTCAATGACGGCACCAGCCCGAATACCGGATTCCAGCTGCTGAAGCCAGAAACCGTGAAAGGTTCAGTTCACATTCACATAGTTTTACCGCCAGTTATTAACAGGTTACGATAGAAATGTTTACCGACCAGATTCCTTCCATGCCGAGACACTGCAATGATTCCTCGCCATCGGCGAAGCCCCACCTCGCCAATGCTTCACCGATCATTAAGTCCGAGGAGGACATAACAGAGGGCTGGGGCTTATCGTTCTCCTTAAGCCATAGTAAAAGCTCAACTGGGAGAGCGAAAGGGTCTGGATCATGGGAGGGTCTCGCAAATATATTCTGGTTCGTCGATCGTGAGAACGGCATTGGTGGTATTATTGCCTCTCAGATCCTTCCTTATGGAGGCAAGTCTTCTAACACATTGAGCATTCGGGTATTTTAGCTGATTGAAACTCCGGGCTTTTTAGATCTTGAGGTTCTCAAATGCTCCGAAAGGGTTGAAAAGATTCTCTATAAGAGTTTGATCAATGAGTATTGATGGCCTTCGATACTTCCAGCAAGCCGCACTGACATATTTGTTTGTCTAAGAGCAGGTTTTGACCACAAATTCGTTTGCTGGCAGTTACAATAATACATGCAATGAATAAGATACTAGTATTTGATTATTTTGTAAATCAAATCTCTCGACCTAGTCATGCTCAATCGTAGCGTCAGGATGGTGCAGCATAATAGAGTACGGTTCTGGCACGCGATTTCGAAAAAGCAGCAGCTTGCTTCAATGAGATTGAGTATAGTTCAAACCCGCGATATGTAATGAGAAGCTTAGATTGGAAGCGAAGATCATCTATTCACGAGAAACCTTTGCCTGTCGTCCGCACTTAGATGGCTAGATCGCCCAGAGACAATTTATTTACTGATGTTACATTATCATAGGAACCCAGAACAACGTTCTAAAAGTGAGCGGTGTAATTATGGGCTAAAAATCCAACTGAAGGCCCGATTCTGCATAGGGAAAGCTATCTAGAAACTATGGTTTTACTGAAACCAGGTTTAAACTTCCCGACAAGAGACTCATTTGACGTGAAACCAAACCAACCTTTGGGATGAAAAGAGTAATGTTGACAAGCAATAGGAGTTGTTCGGAGAAGTGGGGGCGGGCAAGGGGATGATCTCTTGATCTTTCGCCTAAAGAGGCAAGGCTGCTGGGCCAGATACTCAATTGAGTAAACGGCAGCTCGTGACAAGCTGAGCATACCTAACTAGGTGCAACTAAAAGTCGATATTACCCGTGGAGGGGTAAATTTAGCCTGATTGGTTGCAAGTCTTTACTTTGACAACTCCACTGTTCGTAGCAATGGAGACAGCTTCATTCGAAACCATTCATTTTCACGTTTTGGGCATATGGAATAAATCTCGGCTTACGTTTCCTCTTGAGGTGCTCATACATAGTTCATTTCCGGCCAGCCAATGAAAAAACAAAAACATGTACTACTATTCCAAGGTTCCCCTACAGCCAGATCGCCAGTCCTGTTGCTTTGCTTAATATTTAAGGACAGCCTATCATTTGAAATAAAAAGACCACCTTCGCAAAATCTTTTAATTGATTTTTACGTTCAATTTGCTTCTTTTTAAACAATGACCAACCAATTGCTATATTTCAAGCGCCCTGGGCCGTCTGGCGTGGACTGTTATGAGACTGGATTTTCCAATGCTGTCATAATACCTGCAAGTGCTCGCATAGCAATCACAGCAGGTCAGGCTGGAATCGATCTGAAGACTGGGAAGTTAGTCGAGTCTTCACCCGAAGCACAAATCGAAGCCTGCTTCGATTGCTGTGATGTTGCATTGAAGTCTGCGGGGGTGAGTAATGGGCTGGGGTCGGCACACAAAGTTGTCAGTTACCTACCGGACCAGCGATATGATTCTTTGATGATGGAACTCTGGACACGGCGCTATCCTGGAAAACGACCGACATGGACATCAGTTGGCTCCGGCCCTCTGGGACTGAAGGGCATGATCATTGAGCTTCAGGCTGAGGCCGTCATTCCTGACTCGGTGGGTCCGTTCTCCTCTTGCAATTGACTCGCACTTGGAAAGCTTTCAAGCATTGTCACTAAAATGTGTTTTAAAAAAATCAGAATCTAGGGCGCTCGAGAAGAATAGACTGTGATTGGATAAGAGTGGTCTAGATGTGGTCGTTCAAGCTCAAACGAATATGAGGGAAACGAAATCTGTGAGCGAGCGATACCCATTAGGCAGGATAGTGCAAAGCACCGCATCAAATCCATTAGTTCCGTTGTTATCATCAAGTACAAGGAATTTTTGAACTCTGTTTCCTCAAAAGGGTTGACTATATTGGATGTAGTTTTATTGGGGTTGCCTCTCAATGCCTGTAGCCTCGCGTGATGACTACACCGACATTACGGAGGGCCTCTTCCTCCTACAACTGCCCCACGAGAGTTAGTTGCTTGCCTCTGCAGGTAGCTCGTCAGCTCTCACGTAGTCAAGTCTCGATTTTGTCCCTCCCGCCTTCCCTCTGTACATAGATTCCACTACAATACACAATACAGACACATTGCCTCCTTACAAGGGAGCGCGAACGGGCCCTATCTGACGCTACGGTGTACCACCGCAGCGACAGGTGACCCGTTATGGCCAAACCACGCTCTTCTTGCTCCTCTTGACTGCGTGAGGTCACCAATAAAAGGAGTATTAATAGGAAACTATAAGTGGACAAATGTGCGGTGGTAGCTAGTAGATCTAGTGGCGCTATTGTCTATTGAAATAGGTAAGAGAAGCCACCGAAAGGTACCCATGTAGTATGCGATTAGCTATGCGATTCAAATGATACAAAGTTACGAACCCGGGCGCTAATACTAGTAGTAGCGCATATAGACTCCTAAAAATCAAAATCACAGAGGACAGTTCTCGGGCTCTTACTACGCCATCGTACTTCTATCGATAAACAAAGTCATTACTACTATCACTACTAGTATTTACTACTACTAGTAGTAAGACTTTTGAAGTGCCTCAATCCGAGTCACGGTACGTTCCCGGCCCCGGGGTCTCTTCCTCCAAAATATATTACTAGTATCCCGTCGTCCCACTACAACCTTACCTGGGGTACTAGTTGTACTACTAGTAGTAGGTATTACTAGTAGCAGTCTGCTAGAGATGCAATCGGAATCTCGTAAGTGGACATCAATGGTCACATTCTTCAAGTTGTTTTCTTATAGTACAACCCGTACTAGTATTCTATCTCCAGGTCTCCAGGTCTGGAAATAGAAGCCCCAACTCAACCCTGCACACCTTCAATCATAACCTTGAGTGTTCCTTCCTCGCGGGCTTTGACTTTCTGGAATGCCTCTTCTGACTGCTCAAACTTATAGCGATGCGTGATAAGCTTCTTCACGTCGAGTTTTCCACTCGCAACTAGATCAACAGCAGTTGGGTGGCAGCCTGTGACATAGCGAATTGATCCCTGAACCCTGATCTCCCTCACACAGACCACCGAGATGGGGAAATTAACATTCTTGAACCGGTCAGTATCGTCAATCTTGGAATATTGTCATGATTCTAGTGCACAGGGTGTAACAAACCTCGGCGCCCATTCCAGCTTGCACAAATGTACCACCTTTCTTGCACAGGTGAACTCCAGTTTGAATACAACTCTCAGCCCCAGTAACCTCAAGAACGACATCCGGCCCCTCTCCAAGGCCAAATTGGTCTTTGATCTTCTGCGCCACTGTTTCGCTCCATTCCATTTGATCCACGCCGGAAGGTTTCTTAGGCACCATATAGACATCCTTTTGGCTGCCGCCGCTGAAAGATGCCGCAAAGTCCAATCTCGACTGGACGATATCAACTCCAATCACACGACTGCATCCCCAAGCACGACAAATAGCCTGGCAGAGAACCCCCATGGGACCACAACCAAATACTACTACAGTCTGATTACCTCTAACATCTCCAGTGCGGACCATTTGGACGGCGGAGGAAACCGGCTCAACAAGAGCAGCCTGTTCCATGTCCAAATGACTTGGAACAGGGAAACAGTAGTCAGAAGCGACAATAAAATACTTTGTCAATGTTCCATCGTGTGGAGGGGTTGCCGCAAATACAGTATCAGGGCAGAGGTTATAGCTTCCTTTGCGACAGTAATTGCAACTGGTTGATCAAACTGCGATTAGGGACTTGTTCATTCAATTTCCATATCGTTGGGGAGTCTAGTAGCTTACTGCCGGCAAGGAACTCCAGGTTCAATGGCAACTCGGTCCCCTGCTTTGACATTCTTCACCGCGGATCCAGTTTCCACAACCGTTCCTGCGGACTCATGACCCAAGATAATAGGAGATTTCAAGATAAAGTCTTCCGTCAATAATTATCTGTTAGTATCTCGAAATTTCAACCCCAGGAATGCGATAATAAAAAGCTAACCTCCGATTCTGCCGTGATCCCAGTAATGAACATCACTTCCACAAATTCCAGTTTGCTCGATACGCACGCGAACATCTCGTTCATTGCGAAGTTTTGGAATCGGACGCTGTTCAATGACTGTGTCATGAACAGCCCTCAACACAAAAGCTGGGTTCGATTCCTAGAATAGAATTAGTTGATCAATGAATCAGGCAGAAGAGGAACTTTCCAATGTTGATTTACCATGGTTTTGAGAACTTGGGGTTATAATGCAGGTTGGGACGAAGCAGACAAATTGCGTGCCAAAGCATATGACCAACGATTCTCATCGTGGTTTTAAAGCCCAAAAGTTAGGCCTGGCTTCCTCTACCATCGAGATATACTGCCCAATTTGGATGAGACTATTTTACAAACTTGAAGCCGTTTTTGTGCGAGGTGCAATTTGAGCTTTGATTATTACCCGACAAAGAAAACCGTCCAGGTCCTTTCATTTCCTTCCAATCCGCGGGGAGGGAACTTCTGCCTTACTCAATTCCCTTTTATTGAAATTTTCAGAATTCTCTGCCACTTCTGGTAGATCGTCGCGTCGGGCCCGTACATCGATGAACATTCAAGTTAAATATAACCATTCCCGAAATAGAAAGCGACCCCACTTATTCAGAGCTCGTTTGGAAGACTATTGCGGTAATACTTCGAGCTACATGAAAGAACAATCAAAACTGCAAATATAAGCTTGAACCGATCATATCTCCCCCGTGCCCATAAAACTCTCATAGGTTTCTCTATCTCGTTTTGAAAACAAACAAAGACCTCAATCATGTCTGATGGTGCTCTTGACCAAGTTGCAAACTTCACAGTGGGAAATACGCCCCCAGCCCAGGAAAATAGCAGTGTATTCGGCCTACTTTCACTACAGGGCCGAACAGCTATCATTACTGGAGCTGCCGCGGGAATCGGTCGCTCGGTAGCCTATGCATATGCGGAAGCTGGTGCGAACGTTGCCATTACATATAATAGCAACGATACTGCAGTGAAGACTGCAAAGGAGATTGAAAGAAAATATGGCGTTAAATGTAAGTCTGTAGCAGTGGAAATTTAGCGATAGCTTGTTCTAACAAAAACTAAAATAGGCAAGGCATACAAGCTAAATGTTAAGTCCAGTGAGGATATCGAAAAGGTCGTCGATCAGATAGTGTGGGATTTTAATGGTCGTCTTGACATTTTTGTTGCCAACTCTGGCATCCCATGGACACAGGGAGCAGCTCTCGGTGGCAAGCTATATCACTATCAAGACGTCGTTCAAACGGATCTTGATGGCACTTTCTATTCTGCAATGGTTGCTGGAAAGCATTTCCGACGCCAACATCTTGAAAGAACAGATTTGAACGGCAAAGCCTTACCGTCTTGTTATATAGGTGGATCCTTCATCGCCACAGCCAGTATCAGTGGGCGCATTGTAAATGTTCCACAGCTACAAGCTGCCTACAACGCGGCCAAAGCCGGTGTCATTCACCTGTGCAAGTCTCTTTCTATTGAATGGATCAAGTTTGCGCGAGTGAATTCGGTGTCTCCAGGATATATTGCGACGGAAATTTCCAGTTTCATACCCGCTGAGACTAGGACCATTTGGAAAAGCAAGATCCCCATGGGGTGAGTACTCGAATTTCGAATTGCCATATGACGCCTCAAAGCCATTTCAGAGAATGCTACTAACCGCTTTCTAGCCGCGAGGCCACCCCCGATGAGTTGAAGGGAATTTATCTATACCTAGCAAGCGATGCAGCTTCATACACGACTGGGGCAGACATTGCTGTTGACGGAGGCTACACAATTCCCTGAGAAGATAAGCAGCCACCGACAAATCTCATAGGACGTGGGACGGCGTGAAGTTTATGTGACATTGTCGACGGCTGTAGAAGGAACCATTGGAAACTACCAATCAGTATCACGGATGAAAGAGACATGTATTCCTTGAAGGTTCAAATCCATGTAATTACAATACTAGATAGTCGTGCTGATGAGCCAGCCCGAATTCCTCCGTCTAATGTTGTGTTAGTAAGGTTCGTAGAGATACACCAGAATTAACTTACGAAGACCATCCAAGGAACATTTTTTCTTTCTTCCGGGAGTTGCTGGTCTCGAGCTTCCCACACTTTATGAAGCAATGTCTTTGTTGCGAAATTAGACATTTCTGACCTAGCTTTGATTTCTCCGATTCGCATGAGGATGTAATGACGCGAATGGGTGTAAATGCAATCCGTACCGGCGATAAATAGGGGAAGAACCACTAATTCGATCAAGGCACTTTCGCGCGGGATTTGGGCCACAGAATCAAGGATTACAGAGACGGACTCTTGAATTTGAGAGCTGTCTGGTGGTTCTGTGGGGTCGAGCAACCGCAAAGCAATTAATATGCATGTATGTTGAAATGCGTTCGCAACGTGGATCCATAAAGAATCTTCGTCAGGAAATACACAGTCTGAGCTATTCCATGCGTAGAGCTTCTCAATGGAGGACTCGAGAGTTTTCAGGTACTGCCTCACACCAAGGGAGTTTCTTTTGAATGCCTTAGAAGATTCGAGCAATTCGCCCGCTAGAAGCACTAGTTCCCTGGGACAGCCATTGACAGACTCAAAGTTGGTATTTCCCATTATTAAGAGTCGTTCTCTAATGTCCTGTGTGAAGCAGAGTCGATCGGGATGGGAAAAGGCTCGAACTATATCTAACCTGGTATCGGAAAGGCTATAGAGCAACGAACATCATATGTATAGGCGGGTTGCGGAAGACTTACCAGGCCAAATTCCCCAAAAAGAACATCATGCGATCATTACCGGCATGTAAACAATCCTTCAGGAGAAGCTGAGAACATATGGACATAGCTCCAGATATATGGGCCCCATTTTCCGAGATTCCTGATTCACATATCTGGGCACATTAGTCTGTGGAAGCATGGTGGTGACGTAGTGGAAGCAGAACGAACATCGTGCAATAGAAGTAGCTGAATGGTCGCAAACACTGCATCTCTATTATTTTCATCGAAACTCAAAAGATTTGCTTTCTGGATAGTAGCTCCAAGCGCCGAAATTGCCATCAACCGATAATTTAGTGCAACTTCTTCGTAGAGACGTTGATCATTTATCAAACGGCCTAAATGGCATGCCGAAAGTGCGAGAACCGAGTAAAGAACGCCAGCCTGTTTGTAGGCCAGTGGAAGAACATATATTTGATAAGGATTTTCCATCCCTGAATCTGCTGGTTGTGCGATTTGATGTGGGCAGATGACTCGGTCATCTACTCAGAGATCAGTTTTGAGCATAACAAGGCGAAATTGGCCCACTTACAATGCGAAATTAATCTTTCGGCTTCATCCGATGCAATGATCTCATCAATTTCCATTTGGCTGTCGGGTGTTAGGTTCAGCATCGGTGACAACAGCGCTATCTCTGCCTCCTCCTTCTCACTGGCTGTTTCCCCGTCTTCATGGTCAGGTTCGGTCGGTGAAAGCTCAGGAGCTGGAGGCTCGGCCGGCGATGGAATTGTTTGAGCAGGCTCATACTCGAGAGGGGAGAATGTGGATGCTGGGGGGTTTGTGAAATAATTTGTAGAAGGCGCTTCCAAACTCTTCCATTTACCACGGCTAGCAGGACCACAGAAACGAAATTTGTCGGGATAGCCAGCGCATATAACTCCCTTTGAAAGACATCGGTTGCATGCAGGACGTACGCGATCACAGCGTCGCCCCTTTTGCCGGCACGTCGTGCACGCTGGCCCTTGGAATTTCGTGTCAGCAACGATACACTGTTATCAAGGATATTTCTCCATACCTCTGGCTCGCATTGCTATTCAAGCAGATGAGTTTCGCTTCTTTGTCTTCTTTGTCTTCTTTGTGTCTAGGCAAATCAACCATGTAACAGAAGGCTGGTGTTTGGAGTTCCAGTTGAGATGATTCCTCAACGGCAGGTCTTGACATAGGAGATCGTTCGTGGCCGTATGATGAACGATCTCCGCAATAGTCTACATATCAGCGGGATGCGGGGTAAAACCGGAGTTGGAGGGTTCGAAATTGGCTTTTAATGCATGATCAATAATTACCTTTGTTGATAGAAACTCTCAACATTCTTGTTGCTACGCGACTAATTACAAAAGTACCAAAGCACAAAACAACGACCATCCATTTTGGGTATCTCCCGGCGCAGCTGCTGGGATATCTGCCTGATTAGGTCTAGCACTTGTGCTTCGTGCACGAGTCTTCAAAGTTTAAATGGTCGTCCAATGACTCCATCCTCGGTTCCTTGCACCCACCCTTCCTCGATAGTTTCTTTCAAGTCCAATACCTGATTATCTGCCCCTAATCTGCCGAGGAGGTCATTACCCCAAAAGCCCTTCGCTGTCTCTGGTCTCCACTTCCACGACTTAGCGAGCCTTGGATCCAGTGTTCCTTCCATGAGGTCCACAACGAAGCCCCCGATGGATGGCAAGTGAGTGAAACCATGACCGGAGTCTCCAGCAGCAATTATCAACGAAGGATTTCTCGGGTGAGCTGTAATCAAGAATGCTCGATTGGGTGTGTCAGCACACCAAAGTGTAGCAGTGTAACTAAACGGTCGATGAGCTAGCTGAGGGGCAGTCTCCTGCAGGAACTCTCGAATGCGTTTCGCGGAAGATGCCGGAATACGATTTATGGGGACTGGAAATGACTGTGGCGAGCCATCCCCGCCATTGCTGTCTGTAGGAAGCACCCAGTTGCAATATCCTGGATGTTCGTCGCAGACTTTGAGCTCCCGCTTGTCCTCATCGGGCTCGATGAAAAACCCCTTTTCGCTGTGAAAAATCACTGGAATATCTTTATACAGCTTCGCCTCGTCCGGAGACATAGCGATGTGAGCCACTGTCCAGGCTGTTGGACGAAGTTGGTTTTCGAAATCCAGAATCGACGTCGCATAGGCTCCTGCAGTTACGATGACTCTGTCTGCAAAGTGCTCACAACCGTCTGCCGTGACAAGTCCCACAACATCATCGTTCTTGTAAATCAGCCTTTTCACGAGACCTCGGGAATTTCCAGAAATGAAACGGGCTCCAAGTCGTGCTGCTTCGCGTGCTGCAGCAACCATCGCCTTACGCGCATGGACCCAGCCAACCTCGGATTTTCGGTGCCATCCTTTCCATCCAGGGAATTGGCCAGTGAGTACACCCGTTGGCATGCTGTCCCGAAATTCCTCCGGCGTTTTCAGTTCCTTGAATAGATGTGGACTGTGTCGGATCTCTCTGTTTTGTACAGTTTTAACTGCTTCAGGCGACGAAGCAGCCAGAATATAGCCCACATCATGGAAAAATGGGGTGAAGACAGGGTCTTTATTCCATCCTTCCTGGGCAGCGGAGAGCATAATACCTGCTGCAACTGCCTCATCGTCTCCTTCTGCGAATGAACCTGACATAAATTAATTCACACTCCGATCTCGTGGAATGAGGTATATCGTACCTGCTTCTAGGACTTTGTTGATGTCATTACCAGCTGAGATCGCTGATGGAACTGGGAATGGGTCGAAAACTGTGACATTCTTGTAGCCACGACGTAAGAGATGCAAAGTAGTTGAGCATCCCCATGTCCCACCACCGACGACAAATATCGATGAGTCTTGAATCAAACAAGAAGGCATAGTTGAGGTTTTTCTTCGTATCCCAAAAAAGTATTCCTGAAATGAAACCTCTCGAGGGGAATTTCACAGGTTATAGACGGACGTACCGAGTGATGGAGAAATCCCTGGCATGCAGCCACCTGATGAACCTTTGCCATAAGCGGGCATACTTACTGAAAATGGAAAAGACTCCAGTATCTAAATCAGGGCCTTCAACTGTTGTGTTGTAAAGAGGCCGACCCAATTATTTTTCCCAATTCGGCACCAGCATCGGTCCATCGTAACCTAGGCTCGAGATTGTCTTTGATTTCTTTGCCTTTCTTGCCTTCCTGAATTTTCCATTTATTTTCCATTATCTTTTTCTTCCATTCTGTTTCTATTCATTTATTAATTTATTTAAATTTTTTTTTTTTCAAAAACTTGCTATCATGAGCGAATTCAAACGCATTACCAAATATCCTCTTTAAAGAACAGCTAGGAGACGTTAGTTATCAAGGTGATACGGACACAAAATATCCGTTGCCGCGCCATTACTTGGGGTCACGGTGTTTGCTGTAATTGCGATTGTCGCGCCTACTGGGAGCATTTCCTGCCCCCCCCCCCTTTTTTTCCTATTTCGCAGCCTGGCCGACCTTTTGCTCTGTGCTGAAAAGGAAGACAAGTTATAGGAGCCAATGGATCAAGTTTCAAGAAGGTAATAATTTTGAAATCATGAAATTAAGTCTCGTAGAACTTTACATCAACACTGAGGCATGCCAATGACGGAACTTTATTATCGCGAACTCGTACTTCGAGTCGATATTTTCGTGAAATTAATGCGAGTCAAACTTCAAACTATCCGGCGGAATCTTCTCTCCGGTTACGAGGACCTTCTTCAAAGCCAATGAACTTTGACATCGACCTGGATTTTACAGCAATATTGCAAAAAGGAGAGTATTCTGAAATACCTCATGCAGAAAACACCTTGGATACAACTTAATCTCGCTCGTTTCGCTTTAAGAATGAAAAGAAATCGAATTAAAAAGAAAGTAAAGAGGTATTTACGCTTACTATAACAAGCATATATTTAAAGAAAGAGTGTCGGGTTTCATTCATGTGTACGGAGTACTATGGAAATCTCACACAGGGCTGCTATATCAAACTTCTAGAAAAGGCATAGTCCGCCGCTGGCGGACAGCACGGAGCCTGTAGTCCACTTAGCATCATCGGAACACAGGAATGCTACCAATGGTGCTACATCGTCGACCTCTCCAACTCGTGCAGCAGCAGGAGTAGACTCAATCATGGGCTGCATCTCCCGCAAGAATTTCTCATCACTCTGGAACCATTGGTCTACATAGGGAATGGTTGGTCAGCACAAGATTTAGTCAATTTCAGATGGCGTAATTACCTGTAGCAATGGGACCTGGATTGATACAATTGACAGTCACGCCGTACTTCTGGCCGAGCTCTTTTGCCCATACACGAGCAAACGACTCATTCGCTGCTTTCGTAGCTGCGTAAACGGTCTGCTGTGGAACACCCATTCGAGCTCCGGCCGATGAAATGAAAACAATTCTACCTCCTATCGCGATATGTGGTAGAGCCGCCTGAGTGAGAAAGAGTGGGCCTCGTACGTTACAGTCGAAGTGAGTGTTATAAAAGTCCAGTGTTGTATCCTCCAGATCAGCGTCTAGTCCTTGAGCAGCGCTGGCCGGTTGTTAGTCATGCATCCACCTGAGCCGAGCCTTTTTGTAAGACCTTACTTGTGAACCAGTATATCAATCTTGTTTTTTGGGCTCAAGGATACCGCTGCCTTAATCAATTTGGGAATATCTTCCAATTTGCTGACGTCGGCCTGGCATATGACGCCCTTTGAACCGGCCTTTTCGACCTCGGCCAGAATTTCGGCTGCCTTGTTCCTGCTTGCATCAGACACGTAATTGACAACAACATGAGCACCCCTTTTTCCAAGGATAGTTGCTATTCCGGCACCAATTCCTCTGTGAGCAACCATCAGCTATTCATTCAGTACGCAGAGCTCATAGGAAACTTACCGAGAGGAGCCCGTGACAATAGCGGTTTTGCCAGTCAAGTCAATTCCCGTGAAATCAGGCATCTTTTCGGCTTATGTATGATTAAAATTTTCCTTTATTTTTTTTTTGGGTTGCAATGTCTTCCAGGGGATTGTAGGCATTATAGACGATAATGATTATCTCTTATATTTCGTAAACAAGGCAAAGCCGAGACGACAGAATGATGGCGAGGTGTCTGACACAAATACCTAAACGGGATCACAGCGCTAGTACTAGTCATATCGCAGGTGAGATGGCGTCTAGTTACTGTTCCTACTAATAGTAATGCAGAATAGGGATATTCCGTCAGCTAGCGAAAGACCGAATGTGGAAGTTGGCCCAGCAAGCAGGCTTGGGGCGGGGAAGGGGGGGGGCAGGAGGGGTCTGTGGACCTGAGCAGCTATCGGAACAGACTGCAACCAGTAAAAATGATTTTCTCACATAGTTGATGTTATTAGAAGAAATAGGGGATAGTTACAATGATGTTAATCGGGCAGATTC
This sequence comes from Penicillium sp. 91 TS-2023, assembly GCA_030710325.1. Lineage (NCBI taxonomy): Eukaryota > Fungi > Ascomycota > Eurotiomycetes > Eurotiales > Aspergillaceae > Penicillium > Penicillium sp. 91 TS-2023. Next base: position 22,449 of record JARWGP010000018.1, read on the forward strand.
TCACTTCGCTAATACCCCGCAGCAGACGAACTGCACCATTCTGGCCGAGAAAGAAGGTTGAGAGAGGAAAATTATAATTTGCGGCTGCTTTGTGAAGTTGCCGATGGGATATCCTTAGAATCAGTGAACTTTGAGATTCTGACGCCTCAGGCGACCTTTTAGCCCTTGCTCTTAGTTAAAGCTCAACCTGTAAAGATATCTGTTCCCATCTGCATAATTCTGTAGATCTCCAGGAATACCAAGGGATAGAATTAGTTGCATAAACAGATACTAAACATGAAAGAACTATTGTCAATCATTGGTAAGTGATGTATTTCTGGCATTGACGAAGTGAAGACCCTACCAGTAGCTTAGCTGGAAATCCAGCTTACTACTGGTAATACATGTATTTGAGCCGAGAACAAACTTTCGGGGCAAATAATAGTAGAAATGCTACTTCCTGAGAGAGCTTTACGAGCAGATTGTAATGGTGGGCGGAAAAAGATTAAATCAAAATGAAAAAAACCACAGAAAAGCTTGATTTCTCAACACTATAGCCTTGATCCGATACCTATTGAATGCTTTACCTAGCGCAGTACCCACCGTCTACCACAAAGTCAGATCCGGTGGTGTATGTACTAGCATCCGAAGCTAGATACAGGTAAATGCCCTTCAACTCCCGGGGATCAGCGTCTCGTCTCATCGGCGTCAAAGCGTACCAATTCTCTTTTATAGAAGGAGAAATTTGGTTGCTAATTGGCGTATTGATATACCCGGGTGATACTGAGTTGACGCGGCAAAAATCTACCCATTCAATGGCTAGTGACTTTGCCAGGTGGATCACTCCAGCCTTGCAAGCATTGTAGCAGGCTTGCTGCTGGGGGAGATTGACGATATGACCAGACATGGACCCAGTAAATATAATGTTTCCTGACCCCTGATTTCGGAATATATGAGCTGCAGCGCGAGCACAATAGTATGCACCTGACAGATCCACATCCACGACGTTTTGCCAGCCGGTAAGACTATCGTCCAGACCACCACCCTTGGAGGGTATGCCTGCATTTGCGATCATCACGTCAAGTCGGCCAAAATCCTTGACGACTTGGTTCACAGATTCTTGAACCTGATTGTAATAAGATCAGCTATATAATTTGGAAGTTGGAAGCCTTTACTCCTGCGGATGTGAAAAAAACAAGACGGGTACTAGTAGAAAGACGAAATAGACGAAAGCAGAAACACCAAGAAACTTACTTTATGAAAGCTCTCGACTGCGCATTTGTATGCCTTGGACTTAACATTGTATGACGCGACAAGCTCGGCTGCAAGATGGTCCGCATTGGGAGATGTTTTGTAAAACAGTGCCACATCGGCACCTGCTTCTGCAAGCCCTTTAGCTACTTCATAGCCAATTCCACCCGATCCGCCCGTGACGATGACTACTTTGCCAGCCATGTCAAACATCTTAAACACGCTGTCCGGCAAGACAGGGTTTGGTCGGCGAATACTCTTCACTTCTGGTGAGAGTACCAGAGAAGATGTGATAGACTGTAAACGCTGAGAAGCCTGCGATGACATTGCTGCGTCTGGATCGTGTACTTATTTTCGTTTGGAATGAACAGTTCAATTAATCCAATTGAAGATCCCTATCTATGATCTCTATGACCCTAGCCGCTCTCTAACATTTATATCGATCCCCCACGACTCCAATGAAGCGAAATCGGAACTTGATGATTTCCCAATGCAGTAGATCTACGAGCGGTTGAATGAAAACGCTTCTGCCGTTGTAATTTACCTTCTAGGGAACATTGGATAGTCTACATTGTCTCTTTGCCCTGATAGACTATTCCCAGTTCAAACAAAAGATGCAGCTAGTTTGGAGTGCATAGGATCAATTACCATTTCTGCTCACTCGGACTTCCAAAGGGGAAGTTGAGCAATTGAGTACTCACGATGAGCCGTCGAAAATACAGGGTTCGCGGGGTTCATCCAGTACCAGTCAGTTTGGAGATGGCTTTCAAACCACATGCGCGCAATCCTGGTCTGTCGATCAGCAGGGATGTGTAATTCTGAGACTCATCGCTGGGTGTCTTTACATGAACCTCAGCTGCATTTGACACCTTGGATTCTGGGCGAGAAACAATGAAAGATATTTTTGAATCATTGCCACTTGTTTCCATAAACCGAATTCCTCCTCTCACCCAAAAAACGAAAGTCCTAATATAAACGCATTGATTTTTGAGAAATATGAAGCGTTCAGTAATGCCGCTTACCAATAGTATACAGCATCTGTCATACTACTAGTAGTTTTTTATACAGTGCAAAGCTCTATTTATTCTATTGCTTTAGCTTCTAACCATCTACTTCCGAGGTAATTCGCTGCCAAGAGAGTATCACGCCATGTCACTAGTCGGCCTCACCGGCATATACAAATACCTCTTATTAGAAAGCTTCGCTAGTATTCCACCTCCCTGGCTATCACATCATGTTGCCACTCCATTACTTATCTTTGTTATTATCTACCTACCCCATCTTTACCGGGAATAGTATCCATAGAGCTAAGTAGTCAATATGATTCATCGGGGCTGATGTACTAGTATATCAACTCTGTACAGACTCGTATGTAGCCTTCCATTATCAGTATTGAAACCTGAAGCCCGGAAGATTTTGCATTTAATTTCCTGGCCTAGTCGGAAGTTACTGGTACAAAAGTTGAGCACATTGCAATAGCTTTGTTACGTTGTTATTTCTGACATCAAACTTTAGAGAACGTAGGCATTTAAAAGAAACAGCAAAAGCGACATAAATTCAAAATTGACATGAAGCCGAAATATAAAGAGTGACTCTGCAAATGGCTAGATATTGCCATGGAAATAATATGGCTTGAAGGCAGGCGCGCTAGTAATCCACCGGAACGGCTTTCTCGAGCTCTTCCGGATAGAGGGAGTATATCGGGTCCAGATCGTTGACTAGCCCACACCCAGGATCAGAGGCGGAATAACCAATAAATTGCTGAATATGACGATCATATTTCATGAGAACCTCGCGAGGGATAGCGAGATACATCTTGAGTAGATTTGTTAGCCTTCCGAGTGTCAGAAATGCGTCCAGGAACTTACATTATCCTCCTGGCGCAGCCAGCCGCGCGTGACGAAAGTACTATAGACAAGCCTATGCTCATTCGCAGTTGTATTGGCAGATCCACCATGAAAGCAAGATGCAAACATGAAGAAGGCGTCTCCTTTCTTGAGCTCCGCTTGGACTGTAGCAGACTCAGGTGGCGGACTCTTGCGCTCATAGTTTCCCCTGTGCGGTATCCGTGGTCAGTTCCAAGTCATCTACATGCAAATGACCTTTCTTGCTCATATAGTTGTTATTTACCATAAGTGAGAGCCCGGGATGAATCTAGTCGCCCCATTGGCCTTGGTAGACGCGGTTCCTGCGACAAAAACACCAACGGCGCTTTCACGGTTCATATCACGCTCATCATCCCAAGGCGCGGGAACTTCGTTGTGCACATTATGGTGCAGATAGTCATCTCGGTGCAGTGGTTGAGCCTTCGCCCCTGGTCCTATACACATAGCTGCGCCAGTATGAGCCTGGGGCTTGGAGACGGACTCTTTCCACTTTTCTCCCCACCAGAAAGAGTTGCGTGTGGTAAGGAAGTGATCACAAACCGCCTGATACAGCGGGTGCATCAGTAGCTGGCGGGTGTAAGTCGGACTGTTGGCAATGAGCGAGGTGCATTTCTTTGTCTCCTTCTAGAGAAACCTGCCATATTAGCCTACTTCCAATTCTCACTTTCATGTATGTATCTTATCTGGGTAGTTGTGTGTCAAGTACCGGGAAGAATTCGCCAGCCCAGCATTGATCACGCTCAAGCTGTGGTCCTATCTCCTTGTTACACTTATCCATGGTTTCCTCCGATGCATAGTTCTCAATAATAACACCACCATCGCGCTTCAAAAGGAGAATAAAATCTTCAGCAGGTGCAGTGACAGGTAGTCGCTGAACCCCAGGAGGGAATCGATTCGTAATGATCCCAACCATTTTGCGTATGGTTTAATCTGCCGTATTTGAAGTAAGAAATAGTCTGATAAGTTCAAAGCGGTTCGAATTCTGACTACTTAGTAGGAGTGATTAGGGATTCAGCGGCATTTATATGCAGTGACCGAGTCAAGACAGAGAATGAAGATTCAGTCAACTTGAACGCAAATATGTTTCTCAGCTCCGACCAGTATTTCGAGATCGGCGAGAGTAACTGCCGAGAGAAAACATCATTCTTCGAGAGTGAAATTCTGGTTCCCGAAAAGGCACAGGTTCCATACCCATTCCCCCAAAGCGCGTAAGCCGAAAAGATTGAAAACTCCCAACACCAGTTTGGTATCAGAAGGCGAAGCATTCCACGTCATCAGACTAATCCTATGATAGTGGACAAAAACTCCCCAGAGCTTGAAAGTAGAGAGTGTGTAGGAAAACGCGATGGGTCCGGCTCACCCGGACGCAAGATCCGGAAAGCTCCACTCGGTAATTGACCAACCGATGATCTTCAGTGTGGGTCCAATATCGTGCGCTGGCAACCACCAAATGCGGTAAAAGAAAGCGCATTGTAACGTCTCCACTGCTGACTGTCATGTGGATCATGGCCCGCGACATTGGACCTCGTATAATACCCTGTCCATGCATTCTTCCACGTTGGGGTTTCGACTCATTCACAAAAGTTAGAATCCGAGGTCGATTTTCTGTTAGTTCCAATGGCGCAGTCAAATGAATGGCATAAAATGCTTCGCGGAGAGTTGTTCTGGGCTTGGGATGAAGACCTACAAGCGAATCGGACTCGATGCAGAAAGGCTTGTGAAGAGTTTAATGCCGCTTCGAATGCTTCGCGGCGCCGGAAAGTAGAGCTATGGAGAGCGTAAGAGACCACCTACCACTACCTTCGCTCATCTAGTCTGAACATAGACCTATTTTTCCAAGTTAAAATCCGCAATTTGCTGACTATGGCCACTTAGTATAATCATGGATTCGCGACCATTGCCTCCTGTTCATTCGGATCCAGCGGAAGACGAGGCTCTTTTTGAGGAAACAGATCCCTTTGTGGATGGACCCATTTCCGTCGATCATGGACTGAATTTCAAAGTCGGCAAAGGGACTTTTCTTAATTTTAATCTTCTTGTACTCGACAGCTGTCTAATCGAAATTGGTGAGCGTGTTCTATTTGGGCCAAACGTGCGTATCTATGGTGCAACTCACCCTCTAGACCCTGCCGTTCGGCGCGGATTAAAGGGGCCCGAGGCAGGGAAGGAAGTGCATATTGAAGACGACGTTTGGATTGGAGGCAGTGTCATTGTCCTTGCAGGCGTCCGCATTGGCCGTGGCAGTACAATTGGGGCAGGCTCCGTAGTTACAAAGGTAAATTATCTTGTATCACCTTCACTGCATTCAATTAACAGGTCTAGGATGTCCCTCCTTTCCATTTCGCCGCCGGTAATCCAGTAAAGCTCATCCGTCGCATTGAGACTGAAATGGACTCTACCAGACCTTGACTTTCCTTTCGCTTGATTGTTCGCTTTTCCAATTCTACCTCTTCAAGATGATTCCTTCTCAAATCAATACGTATAGTAAGGATATAGACTCAATGATATCAGATACTAACGTAATCGGTAAGCGAGCTGCGCATATAAGCCAGCTGCGTAGCTAGAACAACATAGTTTATGCGATAAATTACAACTCAATATCTCGACAACAAATTCATTAAAGAACTTTTCCTTGCAGCCTAATGCTTTCCATACCATATATAGCTACTTTAGGGTGTTTAAGAATTATCATACCTTGCCCAGGTGGTTATTACTAAGATTAAGGGTTGTCATTAACGTACTTTTTGAAATCTTGATAAATTAGTTTTTGAATTCCCTTGAAATTAACACATAGTGTTGAAAGGGCTACATTAAGGACGATTTATAAGTAATCAAATAAAATAAAGTCGTGGTTGATGAGATACGAAGTTGTAATTTATCGCATTTACTATAGTGTTCTAGCTGCGCAGCTGGCTTACATGCGCAGCTCGCTTACTGATTACGTTAGTACTTTTGCCTATACTGTGGCCTGTATCTCCCTTAAGTTTGGACGGGTCGAATCTCACCATAATCGGCTGGTTACAGAAGCATGGATTGATATTGTTATCCTCGCTCGTATTACTAAAAATAAAATACTTCCTCGCAAACTCTGTTGAATTATTAATTTCCCCGCAAATCCATGCATGGGTCCATATTCCCCGGATTTCATCTACCCAGGAACGAGACACATTGCGGTACTTCCTACCAGAAAAGAAAGACAGATAAGGGCGGCCCAGCCTTACCCCCATTTTTGACCTGATTACCGGCCCTGCCGAAAATCTAAAATCCGGAGTCCTATGCTCCATCCCAATTGAAACGTTCGAATAGAGGATGAACATTCCCTCCCTATCTTCAAGCCACGGGATTAATGTCCAAAGAGGCAAGACTTCGAGCTCAATGCCTTGTCTAGACTATTTTCTTTCTTGGTGAAGTCAGCAGGGGCTTTTACATTATCTATCGCGGCAGTATCGGTCGTGATACAAATGTCGTTCGATATTTAAAAAGGGGATTTCCCCGGCGATCTACAGCAAATTAATTTCGTATTCAGGGAGACTATCTCGCATAAGGCCTATCTTTCCTGATACTCAATTCAATACTGAGACTAAACAATGGAGGATACCAAAGATCACAACGGTCTCACCGGGGATTTGAAAATAATTATTTCGCCTGAGTCCGACGTTCAGCCTGGCATGTCAAAAAACTTGAGGTGCTTGGATGATGAGATTCTCCGCGCTCAGGGCCATGAAGCGGTGTTGAAGCGGTCTTTCACGCTAATCTCATCACTGGGTCTTTCATTTGAGTAAGTCTCCTTTACGCTGCCGAGCACTATTTCCCATGCTGTCTTCAAGCTGATGGAACTCATTAGCATTACGAACTCATGGGTCGGTGCCTTGAGTAACTTCGGGCAGGGTCTGAGGTATGGTGGATCGCAAGTGGCTCTCTTTTCTATCATAGCTGCTTGTGGTGTGCAATGGATTATCACCTTGGGTTTATCGGAAATAGCATCTGCCTTTCCTTCATCAGGGGTATGACGATTTCATTCATGCCATCACTATCAAGCTAGGCTAACTATCTATGATACTTCGACAGGGCCAATACCATTTTGTATACATCATTAGCCCAGAGAAAACCAAAAGGTTTGGGGCGTTCGTGACAGGATGGATGTCTATTTTGGGTTGGTGGATTGGAGCTTGCTCTGGTCTCTCACTTACCTCTACATCAATATTGGGGTTGGCGCAGTTCATGCATCCCAGTTTTGAAATTAAGCAGTGGCATGAGTACTGTGTTTACCTTGCTACTCTTGTTGTGACAGGTCGGCTTTCTTCATTCACTAGCATTCTTCCAATATGTGAATCTTCGCTAATCTATCTTCATCGAATAGTAACTCCCGTCATCGTATGCCCGCGGCAAATGCCGAGATTCACTTCTTGGGGACTCTTTCTCACGCTATCTGGCTTTTTGATATGGCTGGTGGTAATCCTCGCGATGCGTACACAGACTAACAGTGGGGAGACAATGTTTCAATCCGGCCAAGGGACTAGTGGCTGGAACCCCGGCACTGCCTGGATGCTGGGCATCCTTAATTCTATGTACTGCTTCACCGGCACTGACGGGCCAATTCATATTGCGGAGGAAATGTTTTCACCAGGCCGAAGGCTTCCTCAAATAATGTGAGCCTTTTTCTACTTTTGTTATATTACTTATATCACCCTTTTCCATATTTCATCCCTCGATGGGCTAACATTCAACAGGAATCTCACCATGGCCATAGGTGTTGTGACAACAGTACCCATTATTGCAGTCATGATGGTTTATATGAAAGACATGAACGGGGTAATGAATGCAGAAATGCCTGCAATCGAGCTATTATATCAGGTGTCAAACTCCAGAGACGTCTGTGTTGGACTAACTGTGCTTCTGATTTTCATATACGCATCTAATCTTCCACCACAGTGGATTACCTGTGGAAGACTCCTTTGGTCCTTTGCCCGAGACCGAGGTACTCCATATGCAGAGTTTTTTAGTTATGTCGATGAAAAACGACAGTTTCCTCTTCGTGCTACACTGGCTGCAACAGCGTTCGGTGCAATCTATGGGCTGTTATATCTTGCCAGTACCACCGCATTCAACTCGATCATCACATCTGCCGTATTCCTTTTAAATTTGAGTTACGCCGTTCCACAGGCGATTATGGTGTTCCGTGGCCGTGATAAATGCCTACCTCGAAGGCCCCTTAATCTCGGATTGTGGGGATATCTGTGCAATGTATTCGCTCCACTCTGGATCATGATTATGTGTGTCTTGGTTTCTATGCCGCCGGAACTTCCAGTCTTCACAACATCAATGAATTATACCGCGCCGATCCTACTGGGCCTCTTTCTGATCATACTCTGTTTCTGGTTTACCACGGGTAGACAATTTGAGGGACCATCCATTGACTGGGAAGCTTTGAACCTCAACAATGAGTGTGAAAATCACCCTGAGTGATTTCAGGTAGTTTCATTATTCATTACCGACTTGGATACATGATATGTCCAGCTTATGCTTCACCGGTGTCTGTAACGATCCGAACCTGACTCTTTTGCCTCTTTAGGTCTAGCGCAGCTCTCACGGCTTATCCGCGGAGCCCTTATCTTCCTGTTTTCTCTTTCTCACACTTAGTATTATATTTTCATATTAAAATATTTTTTAACACCTACTATTTTCAAACCATCACTATACCCTATTAAAAACATCTAAGAGTCTAATATTAAAATCTGCTAGAAATAAATACCTAACTTAGAACTTCTTAAATTTTCAGTAGGCTTATACGAAAAAAAGTGCTTATACTCTACTTTGGTAAAACACTTATAGTCTACTTTTGCTAGGCTTTTTTTCCTATACTTAAGAGCTTAGGGTAACTTATAGTCTACTAGACTACGCTGACCCCTATAGATTAGGGCACGCGGATATTACTTAGATGTTATAAAAGAAATAAGCAGTTATTATATATTAGATAATTAGATTAAATATCCATAGCTGGTAAGGAATAAACAGTCCCCATATTAGCCCATCGTAGACATCCGCAAACTCAAACTTTCAATTTTGGGCGGTTGTCATCGCTTTCAACCATGCACCTAAGGGGTGCGATATCCCCTCCCACATTCGACTATTATCTCTGCTCGCTTACACTGCTAGAAGCACCATCGGAACTAGGGATGAAGCCTTGGGCAATTCCGTGAGTCAACTGTGAAGCCGAGCTTCCTCCGGGCACGCTGTTGACGAAGCCGTGGACGAGGTCGTGAGCAGTGCCTACTGTCTTCTGGTTAATTTCATCAAACTCAGTGATGGCTCGGTTCAAAAAGCCGGGGTTTTCTTTGGTGGAAGGTTGCTGTTGCGGTTGACCATCCGGAAGGCCCTGGTAGCCTGGCATACTGCTTTGCTGATCAACGGCATTGGTTGGGGGACCCCCATTGGGCACAAGGACAGTTGCACCAGCGGCTTCGCTGTAAGTCGCTGGCTTGGTGGGGTCAGCCGTGCCATTGGCGTACTGCGACGCATCAGAGCCGTTAGGCATGAGCTTGGAGAGTTTGTTCTTGATAAACTCGTCCTGCTGCTTCTTCAGAGCATTGTAGTTGATGTCACTGGCAACAGCAGCAGCGAGCTTGGGAGCGCGGAATACGCCTTTTCCCACGCCATCGAAGTGAACCTTCCAGGCTACAAGAACATGTTAGTATCAGTTCTACTCTGGGTAGTCGCATAGGAGCAAAACTTACTCGTTGGGTCGGTGGTCAAGTATGACCAGCTGTCGTTGAGATACGCCCTGTCGCCGTTGATCTGAATCTGCTTCAGAGTTCCCATTTTACCAGGAGCGGGGCGAAGGTGCTTCAGACTGCCGCACACCTTGACAAGGGAACTGATGAAAGTAATGGCAATTTCGCGCCCGAGACAGGCGTGAGGCCCGTAGCCTAAGTGGATGTAGGCGCTCTCTGGCCGGTCAAGTTTGAACTGATCCGGCTCAGGGATGGCATCAGTGTCCCTGCATGCGGGGCCCTACTCAGAGTGAAATAGTCAGCATCTGTTTCAGTTATCTATTCAGCGGACTTGGTATCCCTACAAATAGAGCAATAACCACATCACCAGGCTTGTAAGTCTTTCCATCAACGGTGGTCTCGCTGACACAGACACGGATGTCCCGCTGATTGCTAGTAAGCCTCTGGGCCTCAAGAACATATTTACGCAGCTCCTTGTCAGCAGACTCGGGATTCGAGCTTGAAGACAAATTTTGGATAGCCTCCCAGTGGTGCGAGTTCTCCTCTTGGAGGAAATAGTTCAAGATGTCGGCAAACTAGAGGGGTTTACCATGTTAGAGACAAGTTGTTTCCATGCAAAGATAGAACCAAGGGGAGTAGAGTGGGCACAGACCATTCCAATTGGCGCACCAACACCAGCGACAGCAGTCAACCAGCAAATGTCGGCAGCTTCCTCTGGAGACTTTCCAGCGGAGATAAGTTCCTTGACGACGTTCTGGCCATACCACCTCAAAGATCCAGTCTTTGTTTTTGCTTCAGCTTTCTTGCTGGCCTTGCTGAAAAGACCACCGACGAAGGGGATCTTTGACGTGATGCTAGTCACAGCCCCGGTAATGGCTCCAGTGGCTTTGGATACGATTCCTTGGGCGTCGCTAACTGGGTTTGATCCACCCGAGATAACCTTGAGGGTGGTCTCAGTCAGAACCTTAGATCCTTCACGGGCTTCCTTTCTGCGCGGCAATGCCAGAGCAGGATCGAAGTTGTTGAAGCCAAAAGTGCGAACACTCATAAGGTACGTATAAAGCTCAGTAGAGTTTAGACTACCTCCCTTGTTCTCATCGGTCTTCAGGTCCAAGCAGAAAAGATCGGCCATGATACGGGTATTCAGAGGAATAGCGATGCTACAGGCCTATCAGTAATCATGTTTTCAAAAGATGCTGGTGACAAAGGATGACTTACTCCCGGATAATATCAAGCTGGTTCAAATCTTTGCCGAGGCTGAGAGTCTCATCATCCAAGAGCTCCTTGCCAACATGCATCGTTGTTTGAGAAAGCAGCTGCATAAACTCAGGCGGGCTGAACATGATTTCCTTGACCAAGTTTCTCTGAGCTGTATTCGCAGCAGCATCACCACCCAGCATGTAAGAGTCGTACTTCTTGCCAGGGGTCATGTCATTGAGGTTCTTAGCCCAGATGACGCGGAAGTTCTTCTGGTCACTCAGAATCTTAGTCACGGCGGAGTACTTGGTGGCTACGTTGGGAGTAGGTGGAGGCGATGGGTCCTGAAGAGTGTACTGGTCAATAGTTCCGATTTCACGTGCAATCTGCTCGTTCATCTTGCGAGTGAACATTGGCTGTGTGCAGTGCAACGAGTTGTAAGGGAACCAGCCGGGGAATGCACGCTGGAATAGCTTCCAAAACATCGATCCTCCAAGGCTGTGGGTAAAAGAAACGTCAATAAATTCTGTGGATAGAGATAGAAAGCAATGGTACTTACATATCATAATCCTGCTGGACTTCCTGGTATCCCCATGCTGTGAGATTTGAAGCAGTGTAGTCCTATAGCCATTTTTAGCACTGTTTTCTCTCTAGGTGTCTTTGTGTTCGATCCACGGTCACTTACCACAGTGAGGAATCGATCAGATCGCACCAAACTGACAGCATCACTGAAAACAGCGCGACCAACAGTGTATGGAGGGCAACCGCCACAACCTAACCCATTAATTAACAAATATCAACGGTCGTGGATGAGATTTGCTTACCAGGGTCTAAGCGGGGCTTTCCATCCTCAAGGAACAGACCAGGATACATTTCAACCATGTCAGGGTGATCGTAGAGCTTGCGCATGAGGTCAGCAATTTGAGGGTCGGGGTTGATATCCTCAAACGTGTCGTGGCGCTTGAGTCCAAAGAAGCTACGCATCTCATTCAAAGACGCGAGGTTCCACTTTCTGGAAGTCATAATGCCACTGATTTCAATCATCCGGAGGGCCTTGGGAACCATTCGGGCGTTGAATAGACCAGCAGGGTCTTCCATACTCTCCTTCATGATATTCACAAGCTCAGCATCGTCAAACTTGCCATTCGCACCACGCTTCAATCCATCGAAGGTGCGCTCCGCTGGGTCTTCGGGAATGCTCTGCTCAAAGCGCAAAAGACCCTGAACAAAGTCTTGAGGGGTGAGCTGATCGAGTGGCTTGTCTGGGAAGATCTTCTGCATGAATTGGTTTGTCCACTTTTCATCGCGTTGAGAGATGACAGAGTGGAAACGGTACAGGAGGTTGAATTCAGCAGAGACCTGGTTGCCGATGCCGCGCGGGACACCCTCAGGGTCAAACATTCTGCCCACCTCAATACGGGGGTCAAGGGTCCAGTCACTGGCAGAGTGGTGGGTGTTGGTGAGGCCACGAAGGTAGTCGTGCAAAGAGATGTTAATATAGAGACCATTGGTAACACTAAATCCATGGTCAGTACTAGAAGCTTTGCGTTTGAGGAATATTCATACAGTCTAGCAGTCTGGAAGATGTCCTCATCTTGCTGTGCGAGAGCTGCCTTTTTGTCCTCTTCCGTTTTGGTAGATGTCAAAGTGAAGCGACCATTTTCATTGACGTTCAGGAGAACATCTGCAACATAGTTGTGGAAACGGCTGTACATGACAAGCATCACATTGACACCAGGAGGCTGTCCAAGGAGACGCTTCTCAGCAAAAGAATCCGGTTTGAGTAGACCACGCTGCATGGTCCGGATGCTCAGCTGGTCCTTGAGATTTGAACCATACAAGGGGGCGAGGTCAAGGTAAGAAGAGGTGTCCGAGATACTAGGATCAACACGATTGGTCCGGAAGCAATCTATAAATGTCAGTAAACGCCGAACTTACGGCGATTGTCCTTGATTCTTACCATGAATAATGATCGTCGCATGGTAGAATAGAACGGATGAGACACCAGCTGGGTTCTCCTTGAAGGTATCATCGCTACGAGCCATGAGCACTGGAAGATGTCAGCGTGGCTATAAAACCATTCGATGGTAGGAGAAATAGCTTACAGTCAAACAGAAGACCAGGGTCAGGGGGAACACCATGCAGGTGCTTCATCTTGGGGACTGTTCTCGCATATGGGCTTCCAGCCTTACCCAGGTCAGGTTGAAGGGGGTTCTGTATCATGGCTATTAATGAATTCACTCATGGAAACTTAATAGAATAGCCAACTTACATTGTAGCTTCCGTCTGGGGTTCGGTACTGAAATTTGTTGCCCATATAACTCAAAGGAGGGTGCTGCAAGCTCTTCCACAGAGTGTCGATAATAATTCCAGTAAGTTTGCCTCGCGCCTTGGAGGTACGGGGCAAGGACGCTGCAATTGCAATCATCTTTTCCATCTATAATAAATGGTGAGCATCATGTTCATCATCCCATTTGCATCTTCCAGTGCTAGTACTTACAGTCATATCTCGATCATTGATAGGCTTTCCCTTGGCCTTGGCCACCTCAAAGAGTGTGCGAAGGTCCTTGAACCCACCCTTGAGTCCCATAGACTTCAGATCAGTGGCGATTCCCGTGGCCATGGCAGTAGGATCACCGTACGGCTCTCCTGCCTGGTAGTTCTCATCATCCTCTTGCTCGGCGATCTTTTTCTTGTTAAAAATCTCCCATTTGGCCGGGTTGAGCTTCGAGGATATGCCAGGTGCGATTCCAGAAATACTACTCAAAGCTGACTGTGTGCCTTTAGGCACATGTATCGAACTTTCAGGTGACGGTATGAGCTTTTCCAGGAGAGGGACCTTTCTAAGCATGCCTATTCCAGGGATCTTGTTGACATATTCGGAAACCTTGTTCTTGAGCAAGTCCAGGACGCCCTTATCATCCTTCTTGATGAACTTCAAGTAAGCGGCATAAAGGAAGAAACTGAAAACCGTAGCCAAAACTCCACTGAGGCCAAACTTTGTGAGCATTGATTTCAACCAGACTTGATCCTTGGTTCCGAAGAGAGAGGCCCCGGGGAGCGAGGACAATCCAGGAAGGGAAGAGACCCCAGGAAGCGAAACTTTAATTCACGAGTTAGTATAGGCCGGGTCCGTATTTTGTTGATATCATATACTCACTCTTGGACGGAGAAGGCAGACTTGGAGCCCAGTTCAGAGGGTTCCAAGAGGATCCCGGGGATGCCTTGGGGATAGCCTCGCTAAGTCCCATATTGGGGGGAGATTGTAATAGGGTATGTCAAGTGGCAATTATTAACAGAGAGTTTGAAGAATCAAAGGTGCTTGAGAGCCTTGCAATGATTTGAATTGAAAAGTTCTTTTTAGAAATGGACATAGGTTGTAAGTTTAAGTATGTTCATGGTGACTACATATCTTTCTACCTCGACGCACAGTGATGCATTTGGTCATGGATCCAGGAAATCACCAACATTGGGTCGCAGCGGCATTTCCTTTTTGGCAATATTCAGAAAAGTCCCCGTCTGGTCGACGATAAACAGTTGCGGCTTTTCCTAGCGATAACAGACTGGGGACGATGCTTGCGTTCTGATGATACATAGTACCAGTGTCCAAAGCGAACTCTACATGCTAACTACCAAGCTAATAGAAGGCCAGATGTTACAAAATTAACCATTATTCACTCGTGTTGAGCATCATCCACCTACCAGAGTATTCCAACGGGATTATCGATGATCTCATAGCCCATGGACAAGCATAGGATGGCTCAACCATGGTGCTTATCAAAGTTCGGCGGTTGCAAACGTAGGGATGCAACAGGCAAGCGATATCAGCGACATTATGTCTTATAAAGGTCTCGAACAGACGATTTGAGCTGCAAAATCCCAAGTCTTATTTTTGACTATTATGTCACATTCGCAGCCCACCATGCGAGAGTTCCGTGTTTCCTAGGATCATCGACCCCTTGCGCTGTTGTTCCAATTCAGCTTTTCAATCTAGCTGATAATGCACGGATCATAGCAGATTGTGTTGCCCTTTCAACGCTTGATCATTAAGGTTTACATAGCTGGAAACGGAATGATGGTGCGCAAAAAGGTAAAACTATCACCAAATGGGGCCTGCCGTCATGTCTTTGGGCGTCATGCAAAGCTTGTGCACATATACATGGTCAGAGACTTCTTTCTCAGGCAAATCATATATACTGGATGCAATGGCTTCCCTTTATCTCTCTAGTATTTGTAATTTACCCCTTTTCAAGACCTTTTCTCGTTCAAATACCAAAGTCCATCTTGGCACAGTATTGAAGCCCATACTTACCCACTATGCCTCACGCAACCGACGAAACTGAAAATTCTACCAATGCTTCATCTGGCCCACGCCGGATTATTCTTTGCTTTGATGGCACCGGGAACCACTTCCAGGGCAATGAGTCAGACACCAATATTGTGAAGATCTATCAGATGCTTGATCGACACAAGGAAGGTCAATTCCATTATTACCAACGTGAGTTGCCCACTCAGTCTTTCGTTCGTATCCTTTTAGCTAAGCACTTGGGCAGCGGGGATTGGTACCTACGTCAAAGGTCAAGGTAACAGTGCGACACGCGGGAAGATCTTGCCCAAAGTCAAGTCAAGTATCATCAGTACAGTCGACCAGGCAGTTGGTACCTCTTTCCAGCAGCATGTTTTGGCGGGCTACCACTTCGTCATGCGTTACTATCAACCAGGAGACCACATCTACATCTTCGGTTTTTCTCGTGGCGCCTATACAGCCCGGTTCCTCGCTGAGATGATACATGATCTTGGTCTCCTATCGAAGGGAAATGAGGAAATGGTCCAATTCGCTTGGGATACATTCAGCGACTTCCAACAATCCCGTGGCAATGATCCTCAGACTGAAAAGGATGACAAGCTAAAGGCTTACATGTTGAATTTCAACAAGACGTTTTGCCGGCCAAATGTTGGAATCCACTTCCTTGGCCTCTTCGACTGTGTCAACAGTGTGGGTCAATTTGAAATTCCGCTTTTCCGCAAATCCTACAAGGTCATTGCAAACCCACCAGCACGATACATCCGGCATGCTGTAGCCATCCATGAGAGAAGACTGAAGTTTAAGCCAGCTCTGTTCCACATTGATCCGGATGGCCCACCTGTTGACCTTAAAGAGGTCTGGTTTGCCGGTAACCACTGCGACATCGGCGGTGGTTATGGACTCGAAAAGGGCCAAAAGCATTTACTTTCCGACACGGCATTGAACTGGATGCTTCAAGAGGTGCTAAACCTCGAGGGGTCGGAGAGTAAATTGCAATTCCAGACTCTGAATGTGGACGACGTATCGAAAGCTGAAAACGCATTCCCCGGAACGGAGGAACCTGGCACTGATGCGTTCTCACTTCGGAGGAAGACTAATCAGCCCCATGATACCCTCCGATTCGGTCATGGTACCCCTTTCATTATGGTTCTACTTTGGTGGATCCTTGGTATGTTTTCCATTTTCTTGCTCGTTTTCTTTCTTTCTTCAATTGGGTCTAGACAGCTAACAAAATACCATCGACAGAAATCCTGCCAATTTTCACCCGCCTTGAGCTGGAGCATGGCAAATGGATCCCGCGCCGTCTGCCTCCAAACTTGGGAGCACCACGGGACTTGCCCAGTGATGCTGTCATCGATCCAAGTGTCAAGGAGATGATTCAAGCAGGCATTCTGGACAAGGAGTCTATTCCTCCCAGAGGCGGAGACAACCCCAATTTGCCCAATGTCGCGAACATCGCCTACACCTGGAGCAAACTGCGCAACAGACTATCTAATCAAGCGTCAAACGCCTCCAAAGACAGCGCTGCAGATGACACCAAGAGTGCTCCCCACAAGGCGATGCCAGTTCCAGCCAAGACAACTCGCTGAACCATGGCTGAGAGTCAAAAACGGTCTTCTAAGGAATCTTTGACTCAGATGTTTGGCACGACCCAAAGGAAGCAAATTGCTAAAACGGGCGCAAAGAATGTAAAGGTGGAATGGATTCGCTGCGTCAATAGGTATTATTACAGTACTAATAGGCTAATAGCTGCGTGAACTGATTGATTACATGAAATATTACTGCGTATGCCTGTCACTTCAAAGATACCTTGAAAGCACACATAGTAGACAATGGATTCGAAGCCTTAGGTTGCACTGATCTGTGATCAGACATAGTGGCATCCCCTACAAGGCACCTGGGCTCCACAAAGACAAGCAACAAACACCCTTTTGATTAGCTAGTAATTACAGCAAGCGTGACTGACAAAGAAGCCCCAGAAGATGTTATCAGAGCCGAGTTCTCAGGCTATATAATTGCCGACATTAGAATTCCTACGGCTCATTCCTAAGAAGGCGAACCGCCCGGGTCGGCAACGGAAGCGCAAGGGCCGAATCGACAGGCCGCCAAGAATCAAGATCCACTTGGCATAGCTATCGACAGCTGCATGTTACATGGCCCAGCTGTCTCGTGTCGCACATTTTAACCAATGGCGAGTTCTCAATTGGAAGTAGTGACGAATCCGTCTCGATGAATGTCATTCCACGGTTTCTCCCCGCCTTTCCGGCGATTGAACGCGATACCACTGTACAAAGTACGTATTGTACCATCCCTTGCATGGTTGGTAATGCAGCAGAATACATGGAATGTAGCCAGATGCTTTCCGATATGAGATATGACGCGTCGACAGCTACCGACGTGGTGCGTCACCGGCGAAAAAATCAGCTGCGGGCGCTACCTTAAAGTCGTCCTCGATCCATGGTTCTCCGGGGAACTGTGTTGACAAATACCATCTTAATGAACGTACGGCGCCAAACTCTCCATGATCCGCATGCGGTCATACTCCACCATGTATTCCACTATCCAATTCAGGGAAGAGGTCTTGCGAGACGTCAGTTCTGAGATATCACTGCCTTGCAATGTCATGGTATGCAGATCGATGCAGAGTCTGGATTGTCTCTGAATACGTAATCAAGGCGGTGGTCCGTCGACCAATGGAGTCCTCGTCCAATATGTGTTCGTAGACTTCCGCAAAGCCCAACTTAGCCCAAGCCCAACCCGGCCCCAACCTAGACTGGGTTGGGCTTGGGCCGGGGACTCGGGCCCAGTACTGGGTTCTGGGCCGAAGACTCAGGCCCAGCTTGGGTCTGGGCCCCCAACTTGGGCCACAAACAGTGCAAACATAAATTATGCAAAATTACCTATGTTCTAGGTACGTTTTTACCTACTTTTTAATGGTAATATTAGTATATAAATAATAATATACAGTTTAAATTATATAATTTTATAGTATATAAGGTAAAATATAGAGAAATACTATGTTAAGTAAAATTAAGTAAAATACGTAGGTTATAGAAAAGGTAGTGTATCTCCCTTTCGTGAAATATATATATCTTTAAGATCACCATAAAAATATACTGTACCCCACTTACCTTATTTAGGTTTTATTATTATATATTATATAATATATTAGCTATTAATAGCTAATATATATATACCTCCTAATTTAATAGGCCAAAATTTATATAGAAAGATGATATAAGTGGTATTAGGCAATACTAGTGCATAATTTACAATCATTTTATACTAGTTTTTATGTAAAATTTGGGCTTTATTGGGCTTTATTGGGGGCCTAGTATGGGCTTTGGGTTGGGTTTTGGGCCGAGACCTAGGGCCCAAATTAGGCTTTGCGGAAGTCTATGTGTTCGTCTGTCCATTCTGTATCTATCCGGCAACGCATTTTGTCGGTTCCGAGAGAGGCAGTATGCACTAGTACTAGAATGAACCAATAAGGCCATTGCACGGTACTTGAGATGTGTATTTCTATATAATTCTGATGGCAAAATAAAGGGGCTCCCCTGTGCTGATCCAGCAGTTGATGCCTTGGGAGTCAGGAATAAATGGGTGTTGTATGAGACTAATCGCGCTAGTAAGATTCTCCTCCACTTTTACCGACATAACGTATTTGGTAACTAACGTAATTCCCTACCAAGCGAGCCACACCCCAAACCGAGCCACCCCAAAACACATAGTAAATGTGATAAATTACAACTTAATATCTCAACAACCAGAGCTTCTCTTATATTCTCCTTATAATTAAACATCCTTTAGGCTATCCATATTACATTCCCGGGGTTCAATTGATTTCTACAAGTCAAAGATTCATAATTCGAGCGTGAATGGGTAATTTATGTTGTAATTTTTGGTATGATTATGAATTCCTGCATTATATTATACCAGACTCCAAAAGCAAGCTGGAGTTATCTTAAAGAGATAGTATCGAAAGTTTTATACGATTTACACGCGTTGTTGTTGAAATATGAAGTTATAATATATCGCATTTACTATGTGTTTTGGGGTGGCTCGGTTGGGGGTGTGGCTCGCTTGGTAGGGAATTACGTTAAGCGAGCTGCGCATGTAAGCGAGCTGCGCACCCCATTAAAAACGCGTTCATAAATTAGTCTTTCCTTCTTTAACCGCCCATTATGCCACTAATTCGGGCCCAAAATCGTCAAAATAGGGTTGAATAAGAAGGTCGGATCTTACTATCTAAGGAATTCAAAAAAAGAATTAAGCGCTATCCGACAAGCAGCACGCATATTTAGCGTACCTAAATCAACGCTTCGTGCGCGTCTTCGGGGCGTTATATATCGAGGGGAAACACGCGCAAATTCGTTTAAATTAACTGAATTAGAAGAAGAAACACTTGAAATTAGATTATATCTCTTAATATCCGCGGAGTTGCCCTAAGACCTACCACCGTACGAGAGACCGCTAATCTTCTCCTCGCTACCCGAAGAACTGCCCCACCTCTTACGGTTAGTAAATCCAGAGCAGTTAACTCTGTTGCTCATAGCGCCATCATTTGAAATCAGCATGACCGAGGGCCAATTGTACGCGTCTTGTAGTAATACACCCTTTTCCGTCTCGATACGATACTTGTCGTGGCGAGGATTGATCGTCTGCAAATCCCGTAGGCAGGCTCGGTTTGCTGATATTTCAGATTGCTCTGAGACAGGAAAATAAAATCAGTGCGTATCCCCTAGCATGGCTTCGCCACTAATGGACGTCGTGGACGCCATAGCCATTGTGAGATAGGCGAGGTAGCTTTGTACCCGTGGTAAAGCACATGAAGTGAAAACCGCCCGCCTAGCCCCTGCATCAGGTGACTCTCTATGCTAAGCAACTGTATTTCAGAGGAGAGTTCAAATAACTGTCTTGCTGGCTGGATGAGCGTAACCAAAATTCACCATCACATATCATGTCATGAATATGCTCATGCTTTACGGTAATAGGGATTGGAGCCCATGAGAGAATGATATGTGGGAAGAAGAATAATGTAAGCTTTAACGCAGTAAAGGATATTTGATTTACGTTGAGTCTTTCCAACGCTTCCTCTTTCAACATTTCAATGGCCTTTTCAGCTTCACAAATATCTCGTTTTTGTCTTAAAACAAGTCCAGAAAGAATGACGCGCTCCATTGATGTTTTGCAAAACAGAAAAATATTCGTTTCCTTCACGAGCGAGGCAGGTACTGACTGCAGAGATGACGTCCTGCAAACCTACCTCTACTGAAGCTATATCTCTTATGCGTTATCATTTTGACCCGCAAAGTCGTAATTTCTTGTGAGAGATTCGTAAGTCTCGGGAGACACATGAGGACTACCACTGGGCGGACGAATTTGCATAATGTAAGGAGACAGAGGAACGAAAGGTTGATTACCGACATCAACCGTAGCATTGTGCCAGGGCAGTGTTCCTGTCCCATTGGCACTACTGCCGATGCCAAAAGGGTGTGCCTGCCCTCCATGCAAATCCAGCGTGCTCACATACTGATCCAGGGAGGTAAAGGTCTGGGGAGAAATCATAGTTGTGGATCCCAGACTTGGAGACATCATGGCACTTGCATTCGGTAGTTGGGGCCCAAAAATATCTTCAATCGAATCAGGACCCAGAAAGCGGGGGACATAAGGGCGTATGGTCGTCTGAGAGATGTTCGATGGAAACAGAGGATCAGGCTGGGACTGAAGAGATAGAGAGTTGCCTAAATCCACTGAATCACTTGCCTGGGCAAACGCTTGCAGATCAATTGGTGGATTATTCAGTGACAAGGGCTCGTATGAATCGTACTCAGTCGCCATGGTATCTTGATGGCAGTGAGATCGTTCAGGCTCATCGTGTTTGGACAATGCTATGTGACGCTTTCTTTGAGTTGTCAATTTCATATGCTGGACCTTCCCTAATCTCCTAGGGAGGTGTGTGAAAATGATCTGCTGGAGTTAGAATACCATTCATTATTGAAGTAGATATAAAGCTCACTGCCAATGTCTCCGAGTGGCTGGCTGCAGCTGTACTTTTATAAGCAAGCTTTGCAAGCACATCGCGACCATATT
Source organism: Penicillium sp. 91 TS-2023 (assembly GCA_030710325.1). Classification (NCBI taxonomy): domain Eukaryota; kingdom Fungi; phylum Ascomycota; class Eurotiomycetes; order Eurotiales; family Aspergillaceae; genus Penicillium; species Penicillium sp. 91 TS-2023. The sequence goes on from JARWGP010000018.1 coordinate 43,892, forward strand.
CAGCGTCCTTTAACGTCTTCAAGGCCTCTTGCACCCCAGAATTCTTCCAGACATAAAAAACGAGGGAAAGCGTTGCACAAAATGTCGTATAAATCGAAAACCAATTTGGTCCATTGAGCATATCGTGCTTTTCCATTTGTCTTGCATTGTGAATGATATTTCGGCCCACATCAACACACGCTGCAGCGTAAGCATAGCACTGATTGCTTGTTGGTGTATCCGTTCTCGAACATGATATATAGTGTAAGAATGGCTTGTAAAGGGTAATTTGCACGTGCGTAAAAGCTAGCCGGAGCAGATGCTGTACCCTAATTATGGTATTAGATAATGGTATAGTGGAGGGAACACTGGTAAAAAACCTTAGAAGATCCTTTGGTGAATCTGCACCTGGTTGGAAATGCATTGGAAGGCTCCTGGCCCAGTACTGTAAAGCCCTCTCCACTTCACGGACCTTCGCATCGCTGACAATGTATGCTCTTGTGTTCTTAGAGGCCTCGTTTTCCATTCGTTTTGTGGGATAAACATCCGTCACGATCTTCCCCAAAATCCGAATAAGCCTCGTGTGAGCATTGACCCCAGCTATCATGGATGCCTGCCCATCTGGCATTGATACTACGCATTGCTTCGTCAGGCACTGATCATCAACCTCTAATGGCATCTCTTGGTCAACATCATCATCTGTTAAGATCCTCGGCAGGCCTAGGATGGCAACAATGTAGGTTTCCATGGTACGGATCGTCCAGAAAATTCTCTTTCGAATTTCTCGCTCGATAGGGTTCATAGCTTCAGGTTGACAGCGGTGGAGGCCCATCTGCAGAGAGGCAGCCATCGCCGCGCTAACATATGAATGACAAGTGGACATTGTAGCCGATGATTGTAGAAAGATGATCATGAATACGACCGCTTGCAGTGACCAAATATCGCGACATTGCGTGATATCCAGCATTTGCCGAGCTGCAGTGAAGAATTTGGTCCTGCATCGATTAGGAAAGAGGCCAGAAAGAAAATATAAGGATAGGAGATCGACACACCCTTCAGATACGGCATGTGCATAACCAAAATAAGCCCGCTCACTTTTTATGAAAAGGTAGCCCACAGCAAAAATAGCGTACAATAAAGGCATAAACTTGCGCTCCTCGTGGCCGTATTTTGCATGACCTACAAGGTACAATCGATCGAACATAGCATAGAAGCTTGGCTGGTGGATGAAGTTAAATATAACGCATGCCTCGTTGAATGCGCTTGTCGTTAATTCAAGTGCAACGTCTCGTGGAGGCAGTGGGATCAAGTCGTTTGCCGAGTCTTCGCACGCCTGGTCCTCTGAGTTTCCTGGTGACTCGGAGCTTTGGGGAATTGATCGAAGTCCGAGTGCCGTATTATTCCCAAGGCCCGAATCTGAGATATCGCCAAATCGTTCCCCTAGGCGACGCACAAAGGCAGATGATGATCCGTGGCCTTGATAGTTCCAGTTGCCGAGCTCATCAAGATCAAGTCTCCCGGTCGCCTCAAGAACAGTTTCTAAATGCACATCATGCTCGGTATTAATATGCTGCAGACTCTGCGGTGTAGCATTTGGACCATTCTCACGAGTTGTCGCTAGAGACTGGGTCTTAGGAGTAGACAGTCGTAACTTCCCCAGTGCATCAGCATCTAATTTGGGGTCGTCCAGATCTAGACCAGGCACAAGAGCATATAAGAGGTTTCGTGCTCTTTGCAACCTGATCTCTAGTTCTTCAACCTCTCTTCGGGAAATGCGTATGGGCCTTTTGTCCGGTCGATTATAGGTACACTCTTTTTCCGACTCAGATAACGGATATTTCTAGTATGATGCAGTACTTACCGAGGTTGAGCGAGCTGCAGTGGGGGCATGGCTGCTTTCCATTGCATTTGATCTTCCTCCCTCTGCATTCATCGCACGCTTTTCTGCTTCGGTGAATTCTTCGGGATAATTCGTCTTCTGGAGAAACCTTGCTATTTGGACGCGAGGCTAATGAATCGGATGGTCCTGTGATAGCTTGACGCTGGTGTGTCTCTGTTTGTCCGGAGGCAGATTGCTCACGCTCGCCTCCCTCTGATGAAGCTAACATGTCGATAACTATGTTGCAGTTGGATTATTTGTGAATTGAATGGGTGTCATTTGGAAGCAGATACGTACTAGGAGACGGATGGTGTAGTATCGTCGTCTAGTTAGTTAGTTTTCGCTGACTAATCTTAGATTACATGAGTCATGCGGGGCGACCAGTAGAGTCTAGGGATGCGCCTTTGAATTACGGAATTTTCAGCGGCAAACCGTTTTGCTCCGTTCCGCGTGATTTTGTGTGTTGATACATACCTGGTTGGTCTAGAAACTCCAACTCATCAATTAATCTCCACCGGCCAAGTAGATGACTAATAACACGTGAACGTCTTGGATTTTTCAAATGCGGCAAATACAGCTATGCCGGTCGAGTTCCATCTCAGCCAGCCAATAGCGTTCGTCATATTGCCGTGATTTCCGACGCCGTCACATCCCAAACTGCAGGCCGTCTACGTCGGCCCGGTCATAGGAAAGACACACATGAAAGGCACCAGATTCTGTATGTTTTGTATCGCTCTGTTTCCGGTCTCTGCAAATAGTATCTCCCGAACTGCCGAGACTGCCGCACTTGATTCACCTCGAACGCCTAGATCGGCCTGCTGCATCCTGTAATTGGTTGATCGCCAAGTCCATAGATCTTGCCACCAGCATGAAATCCGCTATGGCCGGTTGAAGCATTCTTTTCAGGGTCCTTCGATAAACTACCAAGTCTGGCTTGCTCATTCAGGTGGCATCGGGTATTATCGAATGTCAGAGCTACCCAATTAATATAAATATATCTGACGGTTCGTCGTCAAGTAAGTGCATTCAAGAATTCGCAAGAAGGCATTTCCCAACCTTTCAATAAGAAATGGCTCCTTCACCCATGCAGCAACCAGCAGATAGCATCGATTCGAAAGGCCCAACAAGTTTTTGGAATTCGAGATTGTGCGGTGTTGTCCGCAAATTCACCCCTTCGTGAGTTCCATGACATTGTAGGGGACAGGTGGTATGTTCTGATCTCTTGCAATAGGTGGTTTGCCGTTACTATGGGGACTGGAATAATCTCGATTCTACTATCCAAACTGCCGTATAATGGAGCATGGATATATTGGATATCAGTGGCCATCTTTGTCCTGGACATTGCATTGTTTACTCTTTTCTTCTCCATCTCGGCCATGCGATATTTATGCTATCCCGAACTCTGGAGGGCAATGGTAAAACACCCTGTGGAGTCGCTATTCCTAGGGACATTTCCCATGGGCCTGGGTATTATTGTTCAGGGGATTATAAACATATGTGTGCCATATTGGGGTCCTTGGGCGGTTACTCTTGCTTGGACGCTATGGTGGATTGAGGTGGTGACCTCAATCGCAATATGCTTCTACGTCCCTTTCAACACGTACGTCCTGGTTACAATGGTCATGTGAGTTCTCTGGCTAACAGTTACATATAGTATGTCTATCCACAAAGGTGAGATCTCTTCTGTGACGACTTTCTGGCTTCTGCCAATCGTTCCAACAGTCATTTGCGCAGCCACTGGAGGCACCGTCGCAGACGCTTTAACTAATGCTGCACACGCTCTATGGACACTAATTGTCAGCTATATTCTCTGGGGAATTGGCATACCTCTCGCTACATTCACGTTGGTGCTTTATTACCATCGCTTGATGATGCACCAAATTCCCCCACGAGACAGTGTTTCCTCCGTGTTCCTTCCCTTAGGACCACTTGGTGAAGGAGGATTCGGGATCATGAAGTTAGGGCAAATCTCCCAAAGAGTCTTCCCCGCGACACATACTCTTATACCCGAGTCTGGCCAGACTGTGTATATACTTGGCTTCTTAACTGCCCTTCTGATGTGGGGCTTTGCACTTGCGTGGTTATTCTGGGCCTTCGCTTCTTTTGGGAGAGCGAAGTCTCCGTTTAATATGGGTTGGTGGAGCATTGTTTTTGCTACCGGTGTCTTCACCGGGTCAACTATAACATTGGGGCAGGAGATGGGGTCCAGATTTTTTGATGTTCTCGGCACAGTGAGTTTCATTCATTTGCATATTTTCTCTTTAATACGACGGGGTCAGAGACTAACTGAAGCGCAAGGTTTTTACTGTCGCAGTCATTTTACTCTGGATTGTGGTATCCATGTACACCATCCGTGGAACAATCTCCGGGCAACTGCTATTTTCCCCATGCCTTGCCCAGCTTGAGGAAACAGAGGAGTGATAGAGGAATCGTTGTGTTTCAACGACCAGGATACTGTAGCCAAAGGATACCAGAAAAAGATTGGATGTTCCTGGTCTAAAGTGTCTCCGGCGCTTGGCTTTTGGCTTTGTTGTATAGGGCAATTTGTATGAGTAACGGAGGTTCTGGTAGAGGTATATAGATAAGGCAAACATAGGCATCTTTCTTCAACAAAACGACCACATCATTCATGGAGTTGAAGCGATGCCCGTAGAAGTGATTTTTCACAACGTGCGCCTTCAAGGTCTTTGGGTTCATCTTGACGATGGCACGGCGTAATGTATTTCTTTCCTGGGCCCAGTACACACATCCAGTTTTGCGACTCCTGCGACTCCTGCGACTCTGACCCTCGAGAGATTAGCTGAAAAATTCCTGCTATTTAATAGGTCTTTTGACACGACAACATTACAGTACCATCCTCACAGGATCTTCTCCAATCCAGTGCTCGAAACGCGGCCTCCGTTGTGATCACGGACTTCCGATCATCCGCAGACAGAATCTCATCGATGTTAAGTACCTGATCTCCATCGAGACCAGCCCAGCTACGCTCTTGCAGGTAACTCCACATATCCATCATCGATCCCATCTCCTCGCCCCAGCCGGGCCACAGTTGGCTATACTCATCCAGCGGAACCTTGACAATCATGGTCGAGCCCGCCGACGGGGAAAGACCACTCGCGCGACCCCACACAGCAAGATAGTCGTTGAGAGATGAGTAATACTCTGCAAAGGATCGGACAAAAGTTCCGCCAACTTTGGGTGGATTTTTCATAATGGCACGAGCGAAGATTCCGGTGTTGGTTCGGTGATCACCAACGGACCAGATTAGAGTCGAAGGGTCCGCGGGAGACAGTTGGATGAACTTCTGTGCGCTTTTCTGTAATAGAGGTTAATTAAATGAACCAATCTAAAAGCTAAGTGATGAAGAATACATACCACATAGAACGGAGTGAAGATCGGGTAGAAGAGATTCTCGGCATAGAATCCAAACCAAAGGAACGTAGTTTTTGCAAGAAGAGCCTTGTCATTTTGGATGAACCGATTGATTCGGTTCTTGGCTTCGAAATACGGGATAACAAATCTGCCTTTGGTCAGAGTGTTGCCATCCGGGAGAGTACTTCAGAGGAAGTGCTGGAGTCCAGCTGTCTTCGAGGCTGCCCGTGCAATATTTTCTCCCTGTTTCTGCTCGATTTCCATGGCCTTTTGGGGGCCATTTTGGTGAATGGCTCAAAGAAATCGGTCATCGCGAAAATAGCCGAAGCTCCCTCAAATGCTTTCACGAGGCACTGTATCGACCATATCCGCCTTCACCACTTCCACGCCCTTTTTCGATAAAGCCTAGGCTTTCTCGCTTTAAGGCTAACGGGTTACACCACCAATAGTATAGTCCTTTTCCGGGAGGAAGGCCTCCACTACGGAGTTCCCCTAGGATATTCTAGGATTCAAATTATACCGAAGCCGGATAATCCGAGCGGCTTCAACGGCTTCGAAAGCTTCAAAATCGACCGTCAGTTCCACCAGTGCCGCTATTCCCGTAGTAGCCCGAGTGGATTCGCCCAAGCTTCGAAGCTTAGTATGACATGCGGATAACGCGCCAACCCGTCAAATCCCCGCAAATCCTGATCCACATTTAAGTTTTTTTTCTTTAAATACCATCTGCTTACGTACATTTTATCGACCCCATCTAACTAAATACCCTTCTCATCATATGGGGATCTATCCGAAGGGGCGCCAGCCCCGTCCTAGCATCAATGATCCCATAGTTCGCCCCCTTCGAATGGGTGTTCTGAAAACAGCCACCGTAAATCTCATTATTCTCTAAGTCCTTTTCCTCAGCTTGTTTTGTTATCTATTTGGGTCTCTCTACCAAGAAACCACCTATGTTCACAATATCAATATTCTTTATGTCGAATATAATGGTAGAGCAATAGGCGATGCGGCTCGCGATGCCTATCCTTAGCTTCAGGGCCCGGGGTTCCCGAGCCTGATTAAGAGGGCTCCACGGGATTACCCTCATCCTAACACCCTCGAGGGCACCATTTATAACATCAAATATTAGGCTGCCTTTATACCTCGGCCAATGCTTTAGATCGCTTCATAGCTACCCTCACGGGTGGCTCGCTCGCTTCTTCATATAACAGAAGCGATGTTCTCACGATGGTCTGGAATGAGGCACGCTACCCAGTAATCTCTAACTCTATTGTTTCCGATCCCTTACGGGAGCTATCGGAAGCCGCGCGAATTACATTTACCGACCTCGGTGGAAAGCAAACGATCCAGGCACTCAATACTTCCGACCGGGCTACTATTTCAGTCCTCTCTAACCCATGGACCTTAACCTCGGTGGACCTCCAACCAACGACACAATGCTCTCGACTGATCTATAATACGCTGGTTATCATTTTGATTCTGATTCAGGAATTTTTCTACCTAGGTTGCATTAATAGCCTTTACCTATAGTTCCGACTCTACATCGCCGTGTCGTCTCATCGGATCCTGGTTGTGCGTATTATTATCTCTGTAGTGTATACTTTTTTCGGCTCCCTAGGTATCACTAGTGCTATCTAGGCTTTCCGACACGGCTGGCACGTGAACGGCAGTTAATTCATACTAAACTAGATGATATTATAGCTATTCGCCTACTTAAATTTCCTCACTCTAGACGTGTTCTCGATCTAGGCCCCGCCTCCCTATATACCCATGCCACTGATCACCTAGATTATTATGCTGAATGTCACCTCGATTCTACTTCCATTCGGACTTTCGCCGGCCTTCTTCCAGGTGGGCTACATTTTCCCGGCACACAGTATCATCCAGGTCCTCATGGACATCTGGTCCGGGGGCTACAGCCCCAGCTCAACTACGCACTTCCCGTTCTGTTCGCTTGGGAGATTCTCAGTCTCGCTTTCAGGTCTATCGGTGTCTATCGGCGTGCTCATTTTGCCGTGATCAAGGAAGAGGCGGATGATAAGGCAATGCAAAAGCGCATTGCGGCCGCAGTCGCAGCACAGCAGGAGGCCCAGCTAGCGAGAGAGCAATCGAATCCAGAACCCGGGCCAGTTAGTACCGAAGATGAAGAAAGTGGTTGATTACAGAGACGTGGAACAATTTCCACTCTCGATGAAAAGGAGGAAATAGTCGAGATTATTCGCGGAGAGCTGTCAAGACCGAAGAGTTAGAGGAGGGAAAGCCGTCACACTCACGGCCCATGTTTTGACTTGCCCTTTGTGGAATAGTCCTTGTACAACGTGTCTTTACAAAATAATAGCTAATTTTGTAGAATACGTTTGAATTGTCCGCACAAAGATTCCATCGCATCTTTACCATGTAGACGTCCTTGTTCATGTGGCTAACCCTCAAGGCGCGAGTGCGGTTGTCAACGATTTCTTGTTTCAATAGCTACTAAGATTGAGGTGAATTAAGACATGATGATTTGCACCTTAGACGAAGTGCACCGAACAGAAACCACGAGTTGACAGGGTGCACAGACTCTTTGACCATCAGAAAAGAAGGTTTGAGCCTCATGCTGCTGCGACGCTCTTCAGGAAAATTGTCTTTTGTCATCGGTTGATCCGGCGCTTTTCGACAGTTCTCAAAATCCTGAGAACTACTGAGACATACTTTTGACATTGAGATATTTTTTATCTTGAGCCGTGAGTTTTCGGTCTTGGTGCGTGGGGGGCAAAGTTGTGTACGTTCATTTAAATACTACCGACCCTATAGAGGCCGATAAAATTGGCAAAATGTCTCGCAACACTCCCCTTTATATCCCATCTGAGATCATCGAGATTGTTGCTCAATATCTTGCCTTTGAGCATCCTCCAACTCTCTGGAGTCTCGCAAAAAGCAGTAAGATATCATATGCCTCTTGTCGTCCTTTCATCAAATCGATCCTCTACTATAATATCGTAGTAAGAATTCCCGCAAATAACTCTGACTATTCTCACTTATTACCTGTTCATAGCATAGCCGCGCCGGACGACCCTTCCTCCCCTCCAAGCATCACGCGATAGTAGCCCCCTTAGCATCAGTAATAGTCCTTAATCCTGTAATAAGGATTTGTTTCCGTCTTTCGCTCTTACTTAAGAATATCATCTATTAAAAACTCTTATAAATCGTTGTTCCTCTTGTTGGCTGCGGGATTCTTGGCTTGGCCTAGCATAGGTCGCCGGCTCTGCGGTGAGATATTATTGAAGTGAACGAGGGTTGCTCCTAGGTCTCAGGCGAGATATTTATATCTATCACTGACAGGATCATTATCTAGGAGACGATCATGCTTACTCCGACGAAAAGGCGCACTCGCCGACTTCCCACTAATCCTTTCCTCCTTTTCGGTTTTGAGTGGTTTTGATATCGTCTATACCATAATTCCATCGTTAAAAAATACAACCTTTAGACTTGTATGTTGCGCTTGACGGCTATGGGCACTCACATATCGAGAGTAGTATTGAAGACCTTAGTCCGTCCGGCACGCTTGAATATGTTGGCTTACTATCTTAGCGATTATATGGGTATGAGTTGTGCGAAAATGTCATAAGGCAAGGTTTTCCTCGTGTGTGAAAGTTAGGACACATAAGAGGATCGCGCCGCTGCGTATTACTTAAAGGTACCGAGCCTTCTGGAAACCCAAATCATAAATAGAACCCGTTGCAAAAGTTGTGGCCCCATGGTACCACCCCCGTATCGCGGAAAGGTCGGGGTTTGTTCATATGGTTTTGATTCCTGTCGGACCTACAATTTGTGCGCCGGTTCCCATGTATTATAATTCTAGCATACGATTTCTTGTGCTCTATCGATATAGTGCTAGGAAACGCGTAGAAAATGAGCTGTTTTAAATAGGCCTTACATATATTCTAGGATGTAGTGTTTCTTGGAGGATTGGACTTTGGGTTCATAGAAATGATCTAGTCGCGGTAGTAATGTCCATCCAAAGTTCTAATGGTAGGTAGGTTTTCATTCCAAATTTTCAAAATAGGTACACATGCAAATTTGTAAATACAGGTTTGCAGATGTATTAGTTTCCATATCTCAAGCCAAACCCAAATTTGAAGAGCGGGCGTTCTGTGTCATAGGGGACATCAGCTCTGCTCTTCTGCACAGCTTGCATTGAAGAGGGAAGATCAAACGGAAGCACTCCTTCCGGTCCAGTCTCCCCAAAGATGACATCGAGGAATGCATCGTCGTTACTGCCATAACTTACTGTTAAAGCAGTAGCCTGGCGAGCGATTTCTGGGATAACAGCAGGACGGTCAAGATAAACATCCACGATGCTGATAAAATTGGCCTTTGAAAATATTTTCGCTTGTCGGGCTTGTTCTTCAACAGAAAATTCCAGAGATCCAGCATGGAAATGTGCCTCAAAGCCACCTTTTCGGGGCTCGTAAGGACAGCAGAATCGAAGGATCGCAACATCGGCCTCGTCGATAGAAGTAACCTCGAGACCTCTTGCTTCGGCTACCTCCTTGCTGATACCTTCTAGGTAAATTTTTTGACCCTTTTGTAGCGGAAGGACGTTATTCTTGTTCTTTAAAAGAGTGTGAGCTCTCTTCTGAGCATCTAAACCTTCCGCTTTCCATTGGGGCTGTCCAACGATCTTTGCGGCCTGGTCGACATCAACAAAGGGATTGTCGAAAAGGCCAAGAACAAACTTCTCCCGCAACAGGCGTTCCACTGACTGATCAATTCGACTTTCTGGCACCAATCCGTCTTGCACGAGTTGAATAATTAACTCGGGGCGGGATTCGCCACCGAATTGATCACAGCCAGCATCAAGGATCTTCTTTGTTCTTTCTAACTCTGACAGGCCCTCGCAGCCCCAGGCCCGAGCCGGCATATCTTGCCCGAGAATTGAGGTGTCGGTGATAAGGCCCCAGTCGGTGCAGATGATACCATTGAATCCAAGCTTCTCTCGTAGAAGGCCAGTTATAACAGCCTTATTAAATGCAAAGCCGACTTCCTCCCACTCGGCCGTACCCACTGGCATACCATAATATGGCATCATTTGGCGCGTCCCGGCTTCGATCGCCTTTATAAAGGGCTTGATATGATATCCCTGGTTCTCACCAGGATAGCATTGCTCACGACCGTAGGAAAAATGAGGATCCTCTCCATCCATCTGGGGGCCTCCACCAGGGAAGTGCTTGGTCATAGTCGAGACACTAGCGGGGCCGAATGTTCCTGGGCCTTGGAAGCCGCGGATATAAGCCTGGGCGAGTTCCCCTGATAGATCTGCATCTTCACCAAACGTAGCACTGATTCTAGCCCATCGGTATTCTGTAGCCAAGTCGACCTGTGGATGAAGGGATGTCCTCAAGCCTAAAGCTAGATATTCCTGGCGGGCAATATCGGCAAAACGCTCGACGAGAACGGGGTCGCGTAGAGCGGCGAAGCCTAGCGTTTCAGGCCACAGACTCATACAACCTGCAGTGAATGCAGTCCCCACATTCTCTGTGAAATGGCTCCTCGGGTCGGTAGAGAAAGTGATAGGAATACCTAGTCGAGTTGAGGATAGAGCCAGTTTTTGAACGGCATTGTGCCACTTCGCAACTGTCGCTGGGTCGTTGACTGGACCAAGGAGATTGAAGTGGGTCATAAATTTGTTTTCGATAAGATATTTTGTATCTTCGATCCCAAATGCGGGGATTTCAGGGCACAGAGATCCATCTGGCCCCGGCAAAAGCATATTGTGGAAGAGCTGACCGGCCTTTTCGGCCAAAGTCATGCGACGGACCAGGTCGGAAACCCTTTCATCGATCGACTTCGACCTGTCCCGAAAGGGGAACTCGATATCAGAAGGGCTCATTTTGGGAACTATCAAGCGGAGTTGATGAGCCGTCGTTACAGCTGGAGATGGGGATGAACCGTCAATAACGAAGGACTGACTTAGCGGGATAACGGTAGAATTGAAATCAATGAACAGAAATTCTTGTTCTGCAGAGTAAAACGGAGATGATTTTGGGTCTTCAAGAGGCTCGGATGACAGGTCGGCTATAAATGCCAGATAAGGAGAGGTGGCAATACTTGTGACCTGGGATAGAGAAAACGGAGTTTCCGGGGCACAGCCCGAAGTTTAGCCGGGCCAGCAACCCCTCCATGTGCGGAAATTATCATTTTCTGCGCCTCGTCCCACATCGGCTTTTTCAATCACGCGACGTTGGCGCCTCGTCCCACATCGGCTTTTTCAATCATGCGGCGTTGGCGCCTATACACGATTTGTATAGACTTATACCTAAATTATACACTATTACCTAATATTTTAACCTAGGTTTAACCCCTACCTCTCTAAAACGCACTATATTTCTATATATATTAATACAATATAAATAAATATTATCTTTACCTCTTACGAAATTTATTGTTTAGTAGGATTTCTGTGAGACCACGCAGCAGTCTCTAGGTTTGATTGGGTAAGCGAGGTAGAAGCCTGATATAATGAAATCACGCCTTCAGCTTCCAGGCGAACGCAACTAAGACAAGGATCGAGCTCGGTCGTTCGAAGTGTGAGATTTAGCTAGATCTTTAATCAATCAATCAATCATATCAGTTGGTTCCCTCAGCACTAGTGAATACAGATATCCTGCGATCCCACGCGATCCGACACTTGTCTCAAATAGCCCTCCCGACGTTCCCCCGCTTACTATTGGGAAGTCTTGAACTAACTTCCCCGACTAAAGACCGATCCAAGTCAGAATTTTGGCCATTTTTGACTAGCTCCCCACATAGAACTGTGGATGGTTCGGCTCCCGGTCTTAGTGCCGAAGTCGGAATCCACCCCATTGGCTTTTGTGTTCCCCGCATCCAATGCTACGGGGGAAACCCCTAAATGTTGGGGTACATACGTGGGGAATGTTTGAATTGCGGGCAAAAACGTGCGCGTAAGCCGGCACTGCTCGGCAAATTAAACACTCTAGACCACTACATATGAACTGTCTGGTGGTACATCCAACAAAGGACGCCACAAGGGAGAGATGTATATATACTGCCCAGGTGCCTGTCCAACATTCATTCAGCCGGCTTTTTCTTGGATGATACATAATACTGCTTCAAGTGCCCGTTGTCTTACTCTTTCCTACTAGACCCTACGGCTTCAGCCATCCTTTGCCATTGGCTCTTTCCATCCAAACCTCACAACATGAAGGAGGGAACGGACCCAAATCACCGACCCGGTGCCTCACATGGTGATGAATTCAATCCGGACAATTTGTCTCTAAAAGATTCAATCAAGCTACACAAGAAAGCTATCTTATGGTCTTTAGCTATATCTCTAGCACCCATCATGGAGGGCTATGACATTATATTGCTGGGATCCTTCTACGGACTGCAACCATTCATTGACAAGTAGGAAGAGACAGCCGAACAGAATTTTAACGATACTGACGATTATCTGTAGATACGGCTCCCTAGCCGCAGATGGTACCAAAACTCTTTCGGCAGCCTGGCAGTCTGGCATAAGCTGCGGTGGACTGGTGCGTATCAATTTGGTTTTTTGAACGTTTCGCTTCATGACTGACACCAAACCTAGGCCGGGTGTATTGTTGGTCTCACTCTCAACGGAATGGTTGCAGAACGATTTGGTTATAAAACCACACTCATGGTATCCCTCCTGTTGAAAATTGCCTTTGTCTTCTTGACATTCTTCGCGCAAAACATTGGAACCATTGTGGCTGGCTCGGTTTTAATTGGTATCCCTTGGTTGGACTCTCCTTTCCTTGCATGACTCTCATATCAAGGCTTCCGTGGCTGATTACTGTCTTTTTTACACATAGGGGTGTCTTTCAGATCCTTCCCCTCACATACATCGCAGAAGTTATTCCATTAAAACTTCGAGGTTATATGACAACATATATCAATCTTTGTTTTGTCACTGGACAGTTGATCAGCGCAGGTGTTCTTCGAGCCTTTTCCACTCGCACTGATCAGTGGTCCTATCGAGTTCCATTGGCCATTCAGTGGGCATGGCCAATCCCCGTCATGGTCTTTGTCATGCTCGCACCAAATTCGCCGTGGTGGCTAGTGCGGCATAGGCGATTGGAAGAAGCAAAACAATCCCTGGCACGGCTGACTTCAAATGACTGCGGACTTCCATTTGACATTGATAATGAGGTTTCCACGATTGAAGCCATCAATGAGCATGAGCTTCAGATGGCCTCGCATTCGACATTTGCGCATTGCTTCAAAGGGTCTAACCTCCGCCGAACTGAAATTGTCTGCATGGCGTGGATGACTCAAATACTTTGTGGTTTTTCATTGGTTTCTTATGCAGTTGTATTCTTTGAGCGGGCCGGTTTGAGTCAAATGAACGCTTTTAGTTTCAACATTGGTGTTTCGGGGATTGGCTGGGTGGGCACAATCGGTATGTTTTGAGAGGACTTCCTCGTTACGGTTTCAATCTTGGCCCCCACTAAGGGCGATGGACTTGATCTCTAATCTAACATGCATATCCTTATTAGCATCTTGGTTCTTCCTGGACTGGCTCGGACGACGAACACTCTACATCACCGGGTTAATAGGCATGCTCGTGGCTTTGGTTCTCATTGGAGCTTTGGGTGCTTGCACTCAAATCTCTGGAATCAGTTGGGCTATTGGGGGTCTTCTTCTCGTTGTTGCACTGGTCTACGATACTACCATTGGCCCAGTCTGCTTCTCGATTGTGTCTGAAATCCCGTCGACCCGGCTAAAGATTAAATCCCTGGTAATTGCTAGAAACTTTTACAACACTGTAAGCTCACATGAAATCCGGACCTCGTTGATTCTTCAAGCTAACAATCGCTAGGCATTCATTATTTGCAACATTTTGGTTCCAAGAATGCTGAGTGCCGAATCTTGGAATTGGGGTGCCAAGAGCGGATTTTTCTGGGCTGGCTCATGCTGCTTGTTATTATTTTGGACTTTCTTCCGCCTTCCTGGTAGGTGAACTCATTGCATCTCACTGTTTCATCTCATCTAATAGTCACCAGAAACTAGTGGAAGGAATTTCGCGGAGATTGATATCCTCTTTGAGAACAACGTGGGAGCCAGGGATTTCTCAAAGACAGATCCCAATCAGTTTGCACTCGCTCTTTCAGACATGAAAAAGACACCAGAAGTAGCAGAAGAGCAAATGGAGTATGTCTGAGCTGGGCTAATTAGCGAACATTATCGTGATACACCTACCTTATGCGAGTTACAAATATCATTACCAGGCATCCAGTCTATCTTATTCGGTTAAATCCATGGATCAACCAAATAAGGTGGGAAATAATAGTTTTGAAACATGTACGTATTGAAGGAATGGAAGACATATTAGGAATGGCAGAAAATAAGATTGGGTTTTGCTACTCTAATCAGCTCCCAGCTAGTCTAATGCTCAAATTGCACGCGATGCTGAAGACTTAAGTCATTCCCGGGGGGGGGATTCAATTACCTAAAACAACAACCTTGAGCTCCAAGTTTATTGCAGAGAATGTGGGAATGGGAAACCTCGCGACCCAATATTATAGACTATCTTCCATGAGAGTTACTATCACAAACTGAGACGAGAACCGCGAATTGGGTCGAGGACCCGGGATTGAGACACCGACCGGGAACGTGAACTAAATTTTTAAGTATGTTAGCCTATATTTCGACGCCGGGTGGTATCAATTCCCAAAGGTCTTTACGGTACGGAGTACATTGGGAAGGGACCCCACGGGAGTATTCCTTCCCTCGCTTTGCCCTACCATGCTGATGGTAGCTCGGTTCGCCTTGCTGCCAATGAGTGGGCCATCTCCAAAACACAAAGTAAACACGATATTTTACTTACACACCTTTTTATTTTTATTTTTTTGTAATCTACATGGCTCCCGCCGTAATCAGAGAGTATGCCGTAATCAGAGACTATGCCGTGCTTCAAGTCCCATGCACTCGCCGGCTCGAGCATGTACATGCTTCTCACATGAGAAATTTATCAAGGGATTACTAGACTAGCCCCGAATTTGAACTCGGTGGTTCTGAGGTCTGTTTTTTTGTGGGACTTTAGTTCCCCCTAGTGATGCTTTAGACTTGGTACAGGGTAAACTTCGGGGGAATTATGGGGTGTGTCCTTGGGACTTAGGAGAATTATAGTAGAATTCATGGTCATGTTTAGTATCAATATGAAGATTAGCCCCTGTTTTACTCATCCTCATCTGATTTATCTAACTTATTTGATGCATCCCAGCGCCGGGACCATCATTAGTAATAAAGTTTTCTTCGTTAATAGGGTAGATTTACTCTCCAGAAGGGACAGTCTTCTAATCAATAAATTGCATTATTAGTGGTGTGCTTTACTAGTGTATATCGGCATCTCGGCCTGCTGTCATTATTATGGAGCGTCTGTAAGAAGAGAAGGGAGTGTAAGATTGGTAATTTATGAGAAGGCTGATTATAGTGGTGGATTTTGCCGGACTTTGTCGGCATTTGTCGGGCTTTGTCTGGAGACCATCGAAACTTAATATTAGAATCCGCTGGAATTTGTAACAAAGGGCCATATGACAGATTAGGAGAATCCATCAAGAGGACGTCGGGTTTGCGGCCCGATCTCCACAGGTCGAGGGTACAAAAATACGCAGAGTGGCTTCGGCTAAACCTCGGATCCCACAGGGAAATCAGACGCGTGGTAGCCTCTGATAGGCTCGATGTTGATACTCTACTGAATCAGCTGTCACCGCCATCACACAAGATCAGCCACTAAGAGAAGGGACCTCGCTGATAATTGTGCTTTGCTAGATTCATCGCGGAGTTTCGGGTCATTGAGCAACGGAACATAACCTCATTCAAGCAGCCTTGCTATTTAACAGCTAGGTTTTCCGTTTACCACTGTGCAACGCAGAGACTTTAAAGGATCACTTCAAAAGAACCTCGCTCTAATGACTACCGACATCATCCACCGGTTCACATGGCAGGAGATAGCCCCCGGAAGATGGGAGCGCGATACGGATGAGGTAGAACAATTCTATTCAACGCTCGCAAGAAGATTCATGGGGACTGGAAGAACGTTTTTCGCCATGACTGCTCATGCCTCCTTGACTGTTGCTGAACACGATGAGTCAGTGGAGTCGCGGGTCATATGTGCCCTGCAGAAAGCCTGGATCTGGCTTCGATACAATCATCCGACCATCGCCTCTTGGGTAGAATATGACAACTACCGGAAGAAATGCAAAAAGATCTACGAAGAATTTCCTGGGGATAACGAAGACTATTATCAAGAAGCATGGCTTCGCGAAACCTTTCGAATCGTCTGCAATGGCCAATCTGGGGAAGAATGGTGCAATTCGGACCCACCTGTTCCAAAACTCCCAACATTATTTCTGATCGAACAAAAAAAGGGATCGGACGAAAAATTTACAGTGGATATTGTACTTCGGTCCCAGCATGATATTATTGATGGCATTGGGTCGCTTCATCTATTGAACAACCTCCTGCAGTATGGCGCTCGCGCGTACGAGAATCCCGAGAATTACTCTGTACCGGCCTTCGGCGATGAAGGAAAGAACTTAAGTCCGCCGCTTCGAGTTGCTGCTTCAATTCCAGAGACCCTATCCCCGGCAAGCGAACTGCGATTCAACCAGATTGTCGATAACAACACTTTTCTTCGCAAGGATGTTGAGATTGCCACTGTTCCTTTCCGATATGGGTCCGCAATCCCCGGCCGCCACCAACGGGTTGCTCTCACCTTGACACACGAAGAAACAACTCAGGTTTTAGAAGCATGCAAGAATATCAAGGCTAGTGTGACGCACGTGTATCATGCAGCTATTGCTATTGTTCTGCGAGACATTCAGGAGAGACGGGCCCAGCCTCGAATTGTGCGCTACATCAGCTACTCACTGATCAATGAGCGGGCCAATTGTAACGAGCCGTATAGCACGCCCCAACATGCTGTAGCAGTCTACCATTCTGTATCTGGGCAGAGCATGGCGATTGATCTCACTGTCTCTGGTGTCTCCGGCAAGCAACCGACCGAGGATGACGCGCGAGAGGAGATGATGAGGGTTATTCAGGAGGTAAAAGATTACTACCTCGCTATACGAAGGGATGGAAACCACCTATCGATGGTTCCATCTTACTGGCGACTATCCACACCAGAATATCCTGCTGGAAAAGAGACTCCGTCTGTCCCCGCGCCCAATCCAACACCATCGGCCTCCATCTCGAGCTTAGGTATCATCGACAATATCATCTCTCCTACTCATGGCCCCTTCGAGGTAGACAATCCCTGGGTCGCAGGTGAAGAATTAGGTACTGGATTGGGCCTATTCCTAGGGACATTTCGCGGTCGCATGTGCCTCAGTGCGGTGTATAACGATGCCTGGCATGAAAAGCGTGAGGTTTTAGATTTTGTGGAGAGATGCAATGCATTGGTGATGGCCACGTTGAATGACTCCGCGTATCGCAGTTAGAGCGCGTGGTCTCCAGAGTTCACTTGCTACCAAAGTATACGGCTGAGCCAAAGGTCCAAAAGCCAGAGAAGCCCGATTTCCGCGAGAGAAAATGACACTTATCCGCTAATGAAATCTGAGTGACTTGTAGCGACTCGCGAGTAGTCATTTGGCGTTGCGAGAACGAACTTTATCCTAGCAAACCTAGGCTTAGAAAAATTTCGTAGTAGTCATAACTAGCTAAAATAGAACTCCAAGAGTCGCCACCTATTAGCGACACCCCTTCGTATAGGAGACGACGATAGGATAGGAAGATCAAGGTGACATTTAAGAATGTACTCTCGTCACAGTCAAGGTCAACTATAATAAGGGTAGCGCTCTAGCATAGAGAGCCTACAGTATATAAAGTACGGTATCATACGTAAAGCAGCCGTTCTGGGATTACAAAAGGGTCTATTATTAGAAAAGTATTATATACGCCTTATCTTGATATATATTAGCGTGGTCTCGGGTACGGCCCGAAAAATAAACTATGAGTGTCTGAAGGGTAATCTGTTTTCGAATTCCGGTGCATGGCCACGGGGCGTTTCGGCAAGTATGAACGGGCTGATGCTGGAAACTGTAATTACGGTAACTTTGGTGATCTACTAGAAATACATCAAGAAGAGATAGTGGGACTTTCCCTGACCGAATTCAGTTTAGCGCGATCTAAGTGGGGCACTTGGAAAGAAAGCGTGCGTGTGCGTGTCTTGAGGGGTAATCTGTTTTAGAATTCTGCTGTACATGGTTAATTAGCGGAGCCCCAATCATCTATCTATCCAGAATACGAATTTTCTAAATCTTTTGATGGGATGAATGGGACATCAATGTTAGCAGAAAACCAAATCCCAACCAGACTCCAAAATCATCTCATTTGCTTATAACAAGACCCCTGATGCCATCGTAACACTGGGTATCGAGCCAGGGCCACCACCAGACACAGTAAACAGGATGACACGGTTCCGGCTGCTCTCACTGAGCTATTTGATGCAAAACTACCAAAATACTGGCGGTCGGGTCGCAAATGACCCGTCACTGATATTTTTCGGCGACCGGCTTCAACCGCGAGTCCCACGAGGAATGTAATACAAACAAAATCCAAGCAAGTAACACATCCAAAGAACCCCAGCCATGGTTCCGAACTGCTTCAGTGCTCCCTGGGCAGAATACCAGTCGACCGTACAATAGGTCATGGCAAAGGAAAGAAGGTACGTAATCATTTGCACAATAAGTCCGACATGTCCAGCTTTTTGCTTGAATCGGTCTACAGAATAGGTGAGTAGAATGCTGCAGGAAGACGTGATCCCGAATCCCAGCATTCCCCATCCTGCAGCAAAGCCCATCCAATGCCATTGGTTTTGGAGGCTCAGGCCCATCAGCAGACATCCAGGCGGGGATATGATAGCCCCGATCAGGAGAAGAACCAGACGCCCCCTTGGATCAGTGTCTTCCTTCTTCTTGGCGAGATAGGGAATTATTTTGTCAGCTGCCGGGCCTCCCAAAGGGAATCCAAGGAGAAGCCCAACAAAAGGGCCCAAGTTGAGAAGACCGATTTCCTGGCTACCCCAAGAGAATGGAGGACTGCTATAGTAGATCGACGATATAATCGAAGCAACCAGCACCCAGCCAATTGAGCAAGCCCACATGAGGATTGTAACAATTATTTCGGGAGTGATAAGCAGCAACAACAGGTCAAGCAGAAACTGAAAATACGGATTGTAACTCTTAACAGTTCGCGGAACATAAAACGATCTTTCAAACCACAAGCGGGGAAGAGACTGTCTTTGTGGAACTTCATCGACATGTTCAACAGCGTTGTAGGGGTCGCTCTCCTCATCAGATTTGCGCTGTTCGAGGGATTGGCCGGCTTGGCTGGGGTCGTGTTGGTCGTGGTGAGTTTCTGGCAGCATGGCGAGACAGCAAAGGAGGTTGGCTCCTAGAAGGATTGATGTTATCTTAAATAACCATCTCCAATCATGCAGATGATCCGCAATGAGGCCCGAAAATGTAGGCCCCAATGAGGATCCCACAGACTGAAACAGAACATACATCGCCATCCCCTTCCCAAGCTGATTATGTGGGAAGATCTGGGGTATCATCATTGGTCCTATACCCTGCACAATTCCGCCGGCGAAACCCCCAATGATTCTCGTAGCGCGGAGAGAGCTGTAGGACGTTGCGAATGCTGCCCATATATTGGAGGCCAAAAACAGAATCAGCGACGCCAAAACAGTATACCTTTTACCCAAAAGATATATGGCCGGGAACATCACTAGATTCTGAAGACTCTGGGTTCAGTAATCCAGTTGACAACTGAGATTGAACAGAGTTTGACCTACTGCTGAGCCTAGGGTAAGCACGGCATAGGATGAAAGTTGAGCTGCGTCATTGGGCGTACAATGGAAGTCCGTAATTATGAGGCCAAAAAGAGGAGAAATGCTAGAAATAAATGCATTGGTCATCATGCTAAAAAAACTGAGGTTCAAGAGGGCGGAAATCCGCCACCATAGGGGCCATTGCTGCATGGGTTTGTTAGCGATCACTGTCGTTGAGAGTTTGCGAGTCACAGACCTGCGAATTCATATTGACAGTCGGCAAGATTCCCTTCCTTTGAAGATATGATCTAGTTTCGAGTTGTTGCGAAGGTGCCAACAGTGGATTTATACTTCAATGTTTCCTCGCTACAGTACATAGGTCAACTTCTTCCCCGCCTTCTTGGTGTAGCTCTCCCCACATCCCCCACAATGTCCTTATTCCCCAGATTTATCTTTACAATGGCTGTTACCAACGAACGAGCTGTCCATGCTGCAAGCCATCTAACTATCAACACGCGGGATCAAGTTCTGGGAATGGCGGAGGCACGCTTCTGATTCGTCATACGTAGCTGGTCCAACCCTCGTACCAATCAAACGTGCATCCTACACCCTGTATCAATGTACTTTTAAAAGGAGGAGATAAAGTTCTTTACAATCCCGCGGAGCGAAACCTTCAAATTATGCCGGGACCAGGCTCGGAGGCCCTAACCCCGACGACTCCCCGTCTCACTACCGTTTCTCTACATACTTGCTCCGCGTGTCTGTGGTGTCAGGCAGACACCTGACAGCAGTTGGTATCCTCATCTACGTTCTCAATCATGATAACATTTGGGAAACTCGATCCGGATACTCCGTTCGCCTTCCAACTACAAGGCGAGGGGGGGGGGGGGAGAAGAGCTAAGGTAGCCACAGTTCAGCGAGTAGAAGCTGTTATTATATCATATGATTCGATACAACGTCTGGGACCTTGTGTCTAATAAGGTGCGTGTTTAATTGGGAGGTATTTTACCAAGGAATTATACCTTCAGTGATTAATTTGTTAGGCACTGATAGAGCGTCGCAGCAATCCTTCGTGTCTTTTCGAAGGCTTTCTCTACCTCTTAACTTAGATCCCAAAAATCCTCAATATACTGCATTCCAACGCCGTAAAATTATAATCTAATATTACCTGCACGTATCACGCAGTCCAAAAATGGATATCGTGACGTTGTACAACTACTCGACTCATTCGATTTATAACCAACAAATCCACCCTATAACTACTAGACCGTAACAAATTTACTGCTTCAGGAGACACAGGATGGTAGTGACACAGGCAGTCATCGGGTTACGGCTTTGCGCCCCCGCCCCCCTCTTTTGACTCGCTCTGCGGGCTGTAAAGAATGCCGTGGCGCTGTCCAGCCCACAGAGAAAGGCCACCGTTGTGGGACATCCGACAATACCGACAGCTCCCCGTGGGGGAAGACCAAACGAACTTATTAAGATCTCTAATGTGATCGGCATGAGTACCGCCCCCAAGGATAACCGTGGATAGGAGATGAAATATTGAGAAAATCCACGGAACCTGCCAAAGCCCGCGCAAAACCCGGCCTGAACCACGAGTACCCGCTACAAAACGTAAAACAAAGTACAAGGCCTGTCAACTCGCATAAATTGCACTGTACCGTGTCTTTCCCCACCCCCATACGTATCTTCAGTTCCAGCATAATATGGCTACCCAATGACTTTATCAATCTCGCCTAAAGTTACCTCTCTCTACATCCAACCAGAGTGCAGTGACGTAACTCCACAATCTCTGTCCTATTTTCGACTAGCCCAGAATACGCAACGGAAGGAAAGACTCCCAATCCTTAACAAACCCCTCAATGACTAGGATACACATTTTGCTACACCAATAACATTTCCGATGGTTGTGTTGTAAAAACCGTGGTATTCCGCCGTGACCAGAATGATCACAACTCGTACTTCTAGGTGTAATTAAACACTAATATTTCCTAGGAGTTTAGACTGCAGAAAGACAAACAAACTCAGATGGATTCACCCCGTATCTATTCGGATTGCTTGGTGTATTCAGTAATTTTGTATCACAGATATCCGGCGTCTTGGTAATAGCGCTTTGCGCCCTCATGAAGCGGAATTGGTGTTTGAGCCATCTTGGAAGGATCAAGTGGATAGGTCAAGGGAGACCTGTTGGGTTTGAGGTGCATATATTGACCTTCAATCGCGAACCTAGTCTCCACTAGGCACCAGGTCAAGAGATGGGCGACGTCCTGCGGTAGGTCATCACGAACTAAAATAACGAAGTCCGAAAAATCGAGCGTAAAGAGGGGCTCAGCGAGGGTCGACCAGAATCCCGCCGGAAGAGGATTGGCCGTCAGAGCTGCCGTGCTAGGGTAATTCTTGGCGAAGCGTGCCAGAGCCGCCGGCTCCGCGGCCAGGGCGTCAAATTTGCGATTCTCCATGATGTCCGCCCACCAGGGCGTCATGATAGCCTCCTGTAACAGCGCATCAGCCTCGCCGGCCTCAATGAGGCCGATGGCCTGCTCAGGACGGTGCGCCGTGACATACTTGCCACCCCAAGACTCGAGGACATCAGCTGTAATGCCATGGCATTCCATGAAAGCATAGGCTGTGAAGCCTATGAAGTTGGTGCCGTCATTGGTAGACGTGGCAATGCGCAAAGGAGGGCGCTTCTGGCGCAAGTCCTCGAATGATTTGATCCCATACTTGGGGTGGATGGCGAGAATCATACGGTCATTTTGCGGCAGCACGCCGAGAGCACGTAACGAGGGCATAGGGCCGTGAGGGGCGAAGATGCCCTGTCCGGTGAGAGCAGTGCTCATCATCTGTGCGGGTGTCGCAATGGCAAGCTGTGCCTCCCCGCGGAACACCTCCAGAACAGCTTCAATGCCGCCATAGCGTACATTCCAAATCCCCACACGACTATCCGGCCCTGCTCGATCGCAAAACTGCTGTGTCAGCCACGAGCATATGCGATGGAAATTGGCCATGCCCCAGTCGCCCACAAAGTTTAGTGTAACGGACCGTTCCAGTCGAGGGCCGCGGCTCTGCTGTTCGATCATGTCCTTCACATTGGGTGTGGCCATTTCTGTCTCTGAACGGGCGGTTGGATGATAGGATAGGATTGAGACCTACAACCTTCTATGTTTCAGATGGACCCAACGGATGAAAGAAGATCAAGCAGATTGTAACAACAATAGTGATGTGAATTAGGAGAGGGTCTAGTCAAATACTATGGGCACACCTCTTGGCAATCTATTCAAAGGCAAGTGTACATTGCCCGCTGGTTCCGTTCGTTCCCCCGCACGTGAATAGCTCCAAGCTCCAAGCCTGTGAAGTCGGCCCCTCATCCAGTACTCCGGAACCCCGAACGGCCGAGCCCCGCGATGTGTGGAGACTTCAGTAGTGGTGGAGTCAGTAGTTGCTCACTTCTTTGGTAAAGTTGTGTAAACACCGAGAAACCGAAACCATACTATAGTTACAATTCAGAGCATTACAAAGCAAACTTGGATCCCACCTTACATTCTTTAAATCAAAAACTTTCCGCTGGTTCCCCGGACCCGGAATCGCATCGACCTCATTAAACTAGCTGGTAAATTGGTTCAAATAGTTCCAAGTGGGCGCTTGAACGACAGGAATCCGGTCCAGCATATCAATCTACGGACCTCATTCCTCTTATATTCTACCTACTGCCTTGCAAGAAACTCTGTTCACTATGACGACAATGTTGGCTTTACATGCGCAAGACGCCTCATCTGGGCTGATGTTAAAGCAGCTGCCCGTACCCCCGCTAGGACCTGAAGATGTGCTGATCAAGATATACTCGGCGGGAATCACTCCAGGAGTAATGAAGCTCCTGAAGATGGGCCAATCGGCCGTGCCAACCACTGTGGGCCACGAGGCCGCCGGAGTGGTAGAAAGTCTTGGCGAAAATGTCAAGGACGGCTTGACTGTCGGTGATCGCGTGCGCCTCCACCCCATTCTGTCCTGCGGTAAATGCCACCAATGCCAGCTCGGATTCGACTCCATGTGCGACGAGGCGGCACAGATGGGCTTCGCCAAGTTTGGAGAAAGAACAGGCCTCTATGCACAATATCACGACGGGGCGCTTGCCGAGTATGTCCGCGTGCCGCGCAGGTTCGTCGACCGCCTCCCTGACAACGTTTCCTTTGACATTGGCGCCAAGTTACACGATGCTGCCACTGCCCTGCGTGTCCTCAAGTTGGCTGAGATCAGCAAGCCCAACTCGACTATAATTCTCACGGCACCAACCGGAACCATGGGCACGGTGACGCTGAAGCTGGCAAAGTTTTTCCCCAATATCAAGAAGATCATCCTTGTGGGTCGGACAAAGGAACGCCTCGAATCCATCCAACATTTGTCCGAGGTTGAAACCGTTGCTTTTCCCATCTCGGCACTATCCCAAGATTCCAAGCCTTCGTCAGGGCCTCCAGCGGGAACCGTCCCTGGCCCTCCTCTGCCCTCCCCGATCGTCCGGCAACTAAGGGAGCTGGCACCTGAGGGAATCTCTGCAATCATCGATTACATCCCCTCTGGGCCAACTCTCAGCCAGATTCTACCAGCCCTAGCTACCCGTGGAACCATTGTCCACATGGGCGGGAACCCCGCGCCTTTGCAGATCCCGCTGGTTTTTATCATGGGCAAGGCCTGGCGCCTTGTGGGCAATCGTGCCCACACTAGGGATGACGCTCAGCAAATTTTGAATTGGCTACAAAGTGACCAGCTTGTCATGTCCGACCTTATCACGCACCGTTTCCCGTTAAAGGAGGTTCACCGTGCTATCGATACCATAGAGTCACGGGATGAGCCTGTATGGATGACCATCATCGAAGTCATTCCGGAGAAAGTTTAAGCGTGAAGCCACCATGACCGATTCAACTCTCGCGGAAGTGTTAAGACCGAGGTCTTATACGGTTGGATTTGGATACGAGTGATAACCACGAACAGCGGCATACCAAGTATGCTGTTATATTGATGATAATATAATCACTAGAGAGTTCCCCTGTACCTCTCCTGTGATCCTACTTCTGTTGTGTGGCTTATATAATCAGTTACCCGACATATCGGAATAACCTTTCTCCAGCACATTCAGCTGTAAACAGCATATACTTATACGCTTGTCCTCAGGCCCTCATACGGGCCCTCTGTAGACGTGTCGTAACAGGAAGGAGAGGTAGATCAGAGAGAAATATATTTTGCGATTGCAGCTCTCCCTTTTCTCCCGTTGTACATCTCTCCCACTATATATCTTCCTCCACTAAACGACGTTTTGTTTCGGCAAAGGTTTATATTCTACTTCCTGAGAGCCTTCAGTAGTGAAGTTTCTACTCACTCCTAACTACAGTAGGATGTAGAAGCCATCTATTTCGTCAAAAATTAATTTTCCCTGTCTGCTCGAGAAAAGTACGCATCCGAATAACAACCAAGTATATGTCTACCGACCGCGACTAAGCGGTGAGAAGTTACGGCGAAGTCTACGATTCAATAGGCTAAAATCTTGAACGAAGAACAGAGTACGACACAACTCCAATTGTCTTCATTTTGAGCCGCCAGGCTCCGGGATGATGTTTGCTCTGGATCTTAGAGCGAGACGTATCTCCTAATGGCTTCCACCTTCTCTATTGAGGTCTCACTGGCCGCTTTACTGTAGGGGGCCTTTACCGTCGCTATCTCGCTGGTCAAGATGACAACGTACTGACACTGGTTCTTGCTGATGTTCGTGTATGCGCAGCCTTTGGGAATGCATACGTAGTCCCCCGGGTGCATTTCGACAGTACCACGCTGACTTACCAGAGTGCGGGAACCTTCTAACTGGTACTGTATAGCGTCGGCGCGACGATGACGGTGATAGACTGTTCCGTCTGTCTTGTCGAGGTTGACGTTGCCGATCCAGACGGAAGCCGATTTGTATAACCACTCGGGGTGCTGTGGCTGGCTACCAGATACGCGTGGGGCGACAGCGCGCTGGACAACAAGAGCTTCTTCAGCCCTAGCGAACGACGTGCTTTGGGCAAGAGATGGGTCGAGTAAAAACTCCTCGTCGGCCATGGACACGGCAATGTCGCACCCCCGGGCTCCAAGACACTCGGTCATCATCTCGATGGCGGCCGGAGAGGCCTTCTTCCAACCAGGAAAAGGTCCTTCTTTCTTTACCTCCGATCGAAGCGTGACATGACCAACATCAGTCACTGGGGCAATGATATAGAAGAGCAAATGGACCTCATTGCGGCCGAAATTGTCATGAGCCACACCGACTGGGATCCTTGAGAAGTCACCGGGGCGCAGCTCAACGCTACCTAGCTCAGTCATGAGCGTGCGTTCCCCGGAGACCTGGAGGGAAATCTCGTCGACATCAGCGTTGCGGTGGTAAAAGGGCTGACGGGCATTCATCTGCTGCCACTCTAGACGCAATGTATCGCCACAAAATATATCTTTGGGAGGTGCGAACTTGGCGGCGATGTACTCGTTCGGAAAATGAACTGCCTGAAGGAGACTATGCTCGCGCCACATCTTCATGGCTGTTTCGGGCGGTGGTTGCAGCAAGAGGTCCTCCCGCCGAGGGATGACGCGGATGTCATCGGCCAAGGGCCAGGCATCCAGTAGCTCTGTGACAATCGCCATGTCCAAAATTATGATTGAGAAATAGGTCTGGCACGTTTCTGGGGGTGAGGATGGCTCTATAAAAGCTAGGTGGGCGGGGGTGGATATATGGGCATACTTAACAGGGCAGAAAGCCAAGCCAAACGAGAGGCCAGCCTCGCTTTGTGGCAAAGTACTGCCCCATGACCAGCGGGTACAGTTCCCATCATCGCTTCCTCACGGGGCAAAGCCGGGATCCTCGGGGCAAAGCCGGGATCCTCGGGGCAACGGCTTTTGGAGATGAAAATACGCACCGACGCAAAGACATCACCCATCTGAAGGTGCTTCTTGCAGCGGTGAACTATCTAGGCACATATTTTTAGCCCGATGGCGGTAATATACCATTGTTGGCATCCTAACCCGGAGATCCCCGCCCGGCCACGGTTTATGATACGTTCCGAATACACTCACGTGTTTCTTCCACGAGGATTCGGTTCTCGTGCCCGAAAAAGCCTCTTCTTGATACATCTCACGATTGCTGAATTCGCATAATACATTCACGAAGGCCCGTTATCAACCCACGGCGAGAGAATATGTCCCCAGAAAACTCTTTACGGCAGACTGCTGAGAGATCAGCCCTTGAACAAGCATACTATCGGAAACTTGTGGACGGCTCTCATATTCTCCACTACCACAACGTCCTCGATGCATACGGCCATCTCTCTTTCAGACATCCCTACAAGACCGACGTGTTCGTCATGTCACGTAGCGTTGCACCTGGGTCTATCTCCTCAGTGGGTGACCTCATCAACTACAGAATTGAGGACGCCGAGCCGCTCGATCAGGGAGCGGCCAAGGGATACGCTGAACGTATGATTCATTCTGAGATCTATAAGCGACACGCCCATGTCGGAGCTATCGTGCACAGCCACTCAGAGGCCGTGGTTCCCTTCACCATATCCCAAGTGCCTTTGAAAGCCTGTTACCATATGGCACCATGGCTCGGGACCGAGAGCAATGGCCCGGATAGCACGACGCCACCAGTCTTCGACGTAACTGATTATCTGCGTCCTAGCGATGTGCCAGACATGCTCATCAAGTCATCTCATTTGGGTCTGGCTTTGGCAAGATGCTTTGATGGTGGTAATGCCGTCACCTTGATGCGCGGTCATGGCATGACAATTGTAGCCCCGAACATTGAGAGCGCAGTGCTACGGGCTGTCTATACTCAGAAGAACGCCACAATCCAAACCACAGCTCTGTTGATACAAGCCGCCTATTTCGGGAGTGGCACGAGAAGGCACACTGCAAGGGACATTGGCTCTGCTGAGTTCAACCCCACCACTACCGGTGAGGGGATCGATCTTCATTACCTTAGCCCGGAGGAGTCTGCTGCGGCTACGGAAGCGACGATCTGGTCCGTCCAACGGCCCTGGGATCTCTGGCGTAAAGAGGTGGAGGCGTGCGGATTGTACTCGAACTCCATATAGTTGAAATATAAAACTTGCAAGGCCGACTTCCTGATCCTTTCCTGTCGCGGTACAGTGCGTCCCGAAACCGGTGCACCCACCTACAGGCTTTGAAAGATTCTCTAGCCCCACCGCCAAGATGCACTAGGTCATATTTAGAATAAACCCGGAATATTAATATTCCTGGATCAGTTTGAATACTGTGTAACTTACTCTTCGTAGAATACGCCGCTACGTCTTTTAACAAGAATGTTCCAAGGCAATGCAAACAGGTCAAAAACTGGAGCTGGAGAGTGCCTCGAGAATCTGGCGAGTTGTCACTTTCTTCCGCCACACCATCTCTAAGTGACGGTCTGGTGGGCTTACTCGGCACTAGACATTATAAGTAGTGATTTGCATCACTTGATTACGTACAGACTACTCATGTATGTACCTCCATGCCACTCCCCTGGTGATGCAAATGCTTACCGTGCGCGGGCTTGTTCCGTGCACTGCCAGGCAAATACAACGCGGTACATTCTAGCAAGGATTAAAGGGCGGTTACATCATAGACACACTACAGAATTGATCACGCGTTCCCGTCTGAGCTGCGCAATGTGGTTACCTTCTATTAATAACCTTACAACAACTACAATCTATCCTCCTCCTGAACTTAGTGAGAATCACTTGGACATTTTGATGATATCTCCCACACCACCCAGGCTACATTATGCCCGCACAAGTCGTCATCTCTGGCCCAGAACTGGAAATCCGCCTTGAGGGTGGCAAGGCTTCGTACAGCCCCGGCGACACTGTCAGTGGTTGCATCTACCGGTCGGTACCGACCATCAGCACTAGCGCACAAGTCACAATTTCTCTGCACGGTCAATCGGAGTCGAAAGTGACAACAGGTGGAGGTTATACAAGACACGTGTCTGTCAATCGATTCAGATTCTTTAATACCCGCCAGACTACCCAGATTCTATACTCTGATAAGCCTCTGGATATTCAGTCCGGCAGCAGCGGCGCCTCCTGGCCTTTCACTATCACCGTCCCTGAATACGCCAATCCGAATGCTATTGCTGCTCTAGGTATTGATCAAAAGCAGAGCTATCTGCAGCTGAGCCCTAATGCGGTTGCCGATCAGCTACTCCCGCCGAGCTTCTACGAGAGCCGTCGGGCGCTAGGCGGTTTTGTCGAGTACTATCTTCAAGCAAAGTTTCAATTCGTTGGCCAACGTAAAGGTTTCTTCTCGGGCCGGGGCAAAATTGAATCCCACGAGGCCATCATGCCGCTGCGAGTCGAATATATCTCTCTAGGGCCTCCAATAGCGGACTTTCAGTTGAAGAGACACACCAGCTCCCAGCAGATCTCTTCCCAGCGGCTTATTCCCGGCATGGAAGACAACAAGCTTTCTTTGTCTCAAAAAAGCCTCCGGATTCTTGGCTCGTCTAAAGTACCCCGGCTCATGTTCAAAATCCATCTCGATGTTCCGACCGCTTTGCAGCTAGAGAACGAAAACCACATCCCTTTGAACATTAGTCTCGAGCCTATCTGGGGCAGTACCAGCGATATCATCCGCGAAGTATCCCAGAAATTCACAGTTGAGTACCTAGTCGTACGCATTATGCCTACTACGGAGCTCCGGACGAAGTCTCGATCGTTCACTCATGCCCGGAAAGCCATGGACGTCGTCGCCGAAAATAGGGTGGGCTCTCTTAGCACAAAAATCCATGTACCACTTATCGCCGCGGGTACCTACGAGGAACCCGAAATCGTGGACATCGGCAGGCTTGTAAACTTCAATTTAAACCGTGAAACGACCAGGAGAATAGCGATACAGCCTCACGCGATGAAACTATATCCTAGCTTCACCACATACAATATTTCACATCAGTATCATTTGTCATGGGAGTTACGTGGAGTGATGGCAGGTGAGAAGATCCAGCTCAATGGCAAGAACACCGTCACGTTGCTGCCACCCTCATCTCCGAGACAAAATCCGCCTACGGAATTCCTGAAGGCGCCTATGCTTCATGAGAAAGAGGAGACTTGAATAGTGGAGCTTACGGTTCGATGGAGGAATGGCAGGATCTGAGAATAAGCTTACACTATACTAAGCAGCGAGTGGTCAAATGCGATATTTACTCAGTCCTGAGAGCTAGGCTTTAGAAACAATTCTTAGATAATTATAAGGGCAAGCATTCCCACGCCATACTCGCACTATGTTCAATGTTTACCGCCATGCGCTCATCGAGATGAAAGCAACTTTCGAAAGGCACACCACCCCCAAAGCGATAGACATGAAGATACATAACCAAACAAACGACGTCTTCATTTTAATATTTTTCACGAGCCTATCCATTGCATTTTGATCGTTGGCCCAGGGAAAAGGATCCGATGGCAACGGCTTATCCAAGATCTTGCAAAGTGGGTCCCATCCATCTGTCACTTCAATAGTGAACAGCTTGTCTTTGCTGACAACGTCCCTAATATATTGATGATGGAATTCCAGGAGTTCTTCATAGCCAATAGTCAGATCAACTTATTACCGGATTGACAATATTTTGTTGGGGTATACTCACCGGGGCTTTCCACTTCTCGGCCGTCCATGAGCTCGAACGACCTGAGAACAGGCTCTCAGTCAATGACGATAAATCTAGAACTATCCGACCACCAACTGTTGCTTACCTCTCATCCATATAGTCAAAAGCTACTGGGATCCAGCGCCAGCCCGGCATTGGCGCAAGGAAATGGCGAAGCCACCAGGAATCAGTGTGCTGGACGATGCTATCGTGGCTCACCGACCACTTCGCTGAATCACGGTTCACATCGATAACTTTGGCATCCGGATATAATTCTTGCAACTCAAGAATAAATTGATTTCCTGGGGCGTCAGTAATAGCCACGAACCCTCGCGTCACGTCGGCCAGCTTTTTCATCAATCGCGGCTTGTCATGCCGGCACCGGTATACATCGATCCATTTCTTAATGTATTCTAATCAAAGGGAATGAATCAAAACGTAATATTCGTTAGTTAAAGCCATATACGAAAATCATCTAGTACTTGCGACTGAGACGTAGCCACCGTAAGGGGAGAAAAAAGCTCCAATTACAGCTGACCGGTTGAGTGATTTTATGGCATCTTACCGTCTTCGCGACCAAATATCTGGGTTCCACCGTGACAAACTGGTCCGTCAAGAAGCTTCTCGAGGGCGAGGGACATGGACAGTGTGCCTGTTCTTGAAAAGCCGGCGCTAATGGCCTGGACCTTCCGACTAGGGTCAGCCGGGACCGATGGAACTCCACCCATATTTCTTCGTTTCACCTCGAGGCTGAAGACAAACGAACTGAATTTTGTTGGGATTGGCCAAGTTGAGGAAGAGGGTTATGGGACGGGGTTGCTTATGGCAATCAGTAGTTAGTTACCTGAGGGGCACGGCTGAGCAAGTGCCTATTCGTGCTGCGGAATCCCCAATGAGTAAAAAGTTCTCTACGGAGTATATTACGGTACTATAACAATTACTGATTTATAGTTACCAATGAATATGATACAGCGCTGCAGGGATTACCAGGGAAAGGGCTAAAATTGGATTAGCGTGACTCGAGTTAGGGTCCGAAACAGTGTGGTGGTCAAACTGATTTCGAATATCACTGTACTCTTTACCGGCGGCCTGTATTACCCTCATCGACTCACGGAAGCTCTCACGGTCGAAGAGACCTAGCCGGAGGCGGGGAGGAAGATTAGATGCTAAAGTGCGGGATAGACCGCAAAAAATGATGCAAATATTCATTGGACACTCCAGGGTCTCCTCTTCAGGAGGCAAAGTTTCTTCCGACTTCTCAATTGGTCTATATCGATGTGGTCCGTGCACACCATCCCAGCGGCATCCACACCTAGGCTTCGGCATATGGGGTTGGGTTGGGTTGGGTTGGGGTTGAAATGGGCCCTGGCCCATTGATGGGGCCCCATTTGACCCCATTTTTTGTGGGTCCAGAATTATGTGTATTTTTCATAAACTATGCAGAAAGATTGGTTTTGGAGGGGTAAGATACCACTTTAAATACCTGCATTGCAGTATTTCTATATAATTCTCACCTAAACTAGTTAAAATATAGCTTATAAGCTTATCTATATAGTTAATACCTTATAATATACCTTATTTTTTATTTAAATTATATATAAACGGTGGTTAGGACGAAGACCTACATATATGGTCGGTAAGGTGGTGAAGCTGCATATTCTAAATATATATATGTATCTCCCCCATCAGCATAGCAAAATAACCACTTCAAAAGTTACCACTTCATACCATATCCAGCTACCCTAAATCTCGGGTAAACTAGGGTATTATAGTATAATAAACTTATATTAAGCTATATTACATATAATTACAATAGGTATAGTAAAAGGTATGAGAAATAGTGGTTGCTATACATATACAAACCAGAACAGACGTAATCAAAAAAAGGCTTGGCAAAAGAAATGCAAAATCAGGCAGAAATCAGGCCAAACAAGGCATCAGCTTTACCCTATTTTAAAAACCCGCCCCCATTGGGGCCCCATGGGGCCCCCAATGGGGGCATGGATTTTTTGGGTTGGGGTGGGCCCTAGAATTTAGAAATGGGGCCCCATTTGCCGAAGCCTAAGCTATACTACATATGGGAGTTCTGTATCTTGGACGTAATAAATGCTATAGTGTTAAGAAAGAAATTATGCTTCCCTATTTCTAAGGCAGAACTGATGGAGATAAGATCCAAGCTTATCTCTAATCTAAAGAGGTGCCGAATTGGTACCGAAATATGCCCGATTCAGCACTCTGGCTTTACGAACATCCAGAGCTCTCTGGAATTGTCTAGAATTACTAGAAGTGAGCTCATTATGATCAGTTCATTAGCTTAGACTATCCTAATACTTAAGGAAAGGAAATGATCTATATCCTTCCTTAAGAATTAGTTTTGTGATCAATATGGGTCATATTATTTATCAGTTCAATTCTACTTCATTTCAGTATCATTTCATATTCAGTTCACTCTGCTGTTATCGTTTCTTACCTGATCCATTTCTTCCTTGACCTCCTTACATATAGAGAATAAACTATAAATAGGAATAGGCTTAAAAAACAGTAATTAAATAGAATGAATCAGTAGGATTATATATCTAAATTAGGAATAGTCAACTTTTTTATGCAAATATGGGCTAAAGAGGGCCGCCCTCATCCACCCTCATAAGGGCGGAAATACCGGCCCTCGAAATGTTTTTCACGAGGTCTAAAGATATCCGATACTAAAATAAGCCATTTGCCAAACGCGTCTCGTTTACTAAATATGTTATAGATTGTCGTGGTTACAATCGCTTGGAAATTACCTCTGGATATGATCTATGCGTGCCGCGTTAGTGTCCTTGATTACTGAAGGATAGCTGCTCTTCTTTAACGTATGCCCCTTTTGTTTCCGCTTCCGCTGAGGATTATTAATCTGTCAATAAACTGCCAGTCCCTCTTTTCTAATACCGTAGGCTTGGCAACGTATAGGTAAATACAAAGTAAATTTGTCTCCGAGAAGTTTCACACGAAGATACCATTATTTAAGAGATCCTCCTAAGTCGGCGTCCTATTACTGAGTCTATTTCCAGCGCTCTGGCCCGACAAATCCATCTTAAAGTTCACCGCTACGTCGTATTAAGGACTTGGTTTTTTAAATCCCCAATATGTTGCACTTAAAGTCGTCGCGCCCATCAGATACTGACGACACCTCACATATTTGGGTACGGCTGAGAAACGTAGGTCGGGAATTTTTCGGTATCGGGTATACCGCACTACACTACTTCTAAGCTAAACCTAATTTAATGACAAGGAATGGGGGTTAGGCCATCCTCCTTTCCGCTTCCGCAGTCACATGCAGGCGGAAACGGAAACAAAATAGTCTGGGTCTCATGGGCTTATTCATATCAAAAATTTCTGAGCCGGCTTACCAATTGATTGGAAACATTCGCTTCTAGGTATATATAAAAGTCTCGTATTAATGTAATACCCGATAATGCATGTTGGTTCGATGACCACAGCCGCCGCATCCATTAACCCGAGCAATAAAAGTATCTTGAACCAGCAATGTCTCCGTCTACACCGAGCGCATCTAATGACAAGAAAAGTCGCAATCAGGATGATCCACTGGTCGTAATCACCGCCGATTGGGATGGGCCAGATGACCCAGAGAACCCTAAAAACTTTCCACCTTGGCGAAAATGGGTTATAGTCTCGATTGTCTCTTTCAGTTCGCTATGTGTGTAAGTTTTCCAGCCCCGAGAGAAGTCTGGAAATGCGTATGCTGATCAACTTTCGACCCGCAGAACATGTACTTCGGCACTGTACTCGTCCATCTATGGGCAAATCACAGTCCAGTTCCATATATCGGAACTGGCAGCGACCGTAGGATTATCCTTGTTCATCTTTGGCATGGGCGTCGGCCCCATGTTTGTTGCACCTATCTCTGAGGTAATCCACTGTTATCTTTAATTAGTTGTTGGAAAGAGACTGAAATCAACTAGTTCTACGGACGACGCCCTATATACTTTGTTTCCCTGGCTCTGTTTACGATATGGCTCATTCCATGTGCGGCGGCCAATAATTTCGGAACGATGCTCGCTGGCCGAATACTCGGCGGCCTGACAAGTGCTGCATTTCAGAGTGTGGCTGGGGGTACCATTGGTGACCTGTTCACACGTGAAACGCTGCAGCTTCCAATGATGATATACACTGCAACACCTTTTGCCGGTCCTGTCCTCGGACCACTCATTGGTGGATTCATCAATTCATTCACATCATGGTAAGCAAGAAGACTTGATACAGATACAATAAGGCTTATCGATGTTAGGCGCTGGTCGTTCTATATGATCATTATCTGGAGTGCCTCACTCTGGGTTGTCACTATCCTCTTCATGAAAGAGACCTATGCTCCAGTTCTTTTACGGAAGAAAGCACTCCGCGTACAGGCTGCCTCGGCAGAAGAAGGTGCAGCTATGCGGCCTCGAGCGGTATCAATGCAGCACGTCCTACTGGGATCAATGTACCGCCCATTCCTCTTGCTGTTTTGTGAGCCAATGTGTTTGTGTCTTTGCCTATACACTGCGGTTATTATCGGAACCCTGTACCTTTTTTTCGGTGCTTTTCCTTTAGTTTTCTCAAACCTCTATGGATTCAATCTATGGCAAATCGGGCTGACATTTCTCGGTCAACTTCTCGGCACGCTCCTTGGTGTTGCTCTCGATCCTCTCTGGAGGTGGAACCTGCAGAGGTTAGTTCGAAGAAACTCGTCCGATGGAAAGGAGTATCTTCCGGAGTTTCGACTTCCTCCAGCAATTTTAGGTGCTCCTCTTATCACGATTGGCCTGTTTTGGTTCGGCTGGAGCAGCACGGCATCAGTGAGTACAGACTTCGCGTTTCCCGTCAAGGTATCGAACTAAACACCCCATGTAGGTCCATTGGATCATCCCGATCATTGGAAGTATATTCTTCGGTCTCGGGTAAGTAACCATTATAAATCGTCAAGTCACGTCCCATATTAAGGGTATGCCCAGCGTCTTTCTCGTCTTCCAAGGCGTAATCACCTTTCTTGTGGATGCGTATCCATTATACGCAGCGAGTGCTTTAGCAGCCAATGCGTTCCTTCGAAGCAGTTTTGCCGCTGCATTCCCTCTCTTTGGGGTCCAAAGTAAGTTCCTCCTGTCGTGAAAAAAAAGGGTCGATCATGTGGCTGATAATCATCCGTGTGCAGTGTATGAGGCCCTTGGATACCAGTGGGCGACATCTTTGCTCGCATTTTTAACTGTCGCTATGCTTCCATTTCCGTGAGTCATATGGCCATAGTGGGAACAACCAGCCCTCTAACTAATGCACTTGGTGGTAGTTACATCTTCTACCGATTTGGGCCGCGAATTCGAGCCAAGAGCCGATTTGCCGCTATGAACCAGCCTCCACTTTAGAATACAGACGTTATGTTCCTCGCTTCCGCGTGGTGCCGCTTTTTCACTGTGATAATAATAGAATTGTCCGTTTTTAGCCTTGGGAAAATATAATATTAACAGTAAATCAACTTTCAACCATCGAAGCAGAATAATTCTTGATGTAAAGTAGCAGTAATCCAGGAGCACATGGCAATAAAAAGCTCAATTTGTTTTCAAAGGCACTAAGAGATTACCTGTTCCAGAATAGCGGATTTAGGACCTCGTATAGTTCGTCAACGTTGGCGTTGCTCCACTGACGTGGGGTAGGATGTTCACCCGACGACTGTTCAGGGAAACCATTTCTGAACTCATTGTCCTCACTACCCCGGCCGCCATGGACAATTGTAAAGGGATGATAAATCCCCATTTCCTCCAGCAGATTGGTCAGTTCAGCACTCATTCCAGTGCCGGTCATTGGAATATCCGCCTCGTTCCCGCTGTCCACATGAAAGGGTGGCTGAGTAATTGTGCCACGAGATGCTGTTGAGGTTTGATTTCTCTCAGCAAGGTTAGCAGGAGAGAGGACACCGATTCTCTCACCAACCTCCTGAAGATCCCGAATGGCTTTCCATAGTCGTCTTGCAACTCGCGACTTAGTGTTCAAAACCTTCACGATCTCGAGGGCCATAAAGACCTCCTCTTGAACACAGTCACAGAAGTCCGCTGGATCATGAAAGCATGCTAAAAAGATAATTGCCAAAGAAGACAAGACAAAGAAGTTAAATAGCGTCTGCTGAGTTTTGTAGATACTGGTCACTTTATGCGTTTGATATAGAATACGTATCGTGTCTTTGGCAAGGTGCACACATAGCACTGCCTGTGGCATATTCTGCGTGATATTGGTGTATCCATAGAGAATCGGCCGGTAGATCAAGATGCGCATGATATTTTGCCGGACGTACATTTGAACTTGGAATCTTCTCTCAACCGTATCGAGTCCGACCTCGACGCTGTATGGGTTCGGGCACTTGAGGGATCTTGGCACCTGTTCGTACCATTGGAGGACTTGTGAATCGAGGTTCTCCATACAGTCCTTTCGGAGTTTTGAAATTTCCCCTGTTCCGAGACCGGAATACCAGACTTTGGAACTAATTCGACAGTATGGTATCATGGCCTTGAGATAAATATAAGAATCGTCCTGGTAGAAATATCAGGACCAACTTAATCCAAATAGACGATCTGGGTAAATGGTATACGTACCGGCTCAGGCAGAGAAGGATCAATGTCTTCTTCCTGTATGGAAAAAGGCAACCCAGTACCAAAACTCCAACGCCGATCCAGGGCAAAAACCGACCAGAATAAGACGAGAGCCGGTTGAGAATCCTCTTCATCAAACTTCGAGTATCCCTGCACATTATGTAGTCCCAATTCAAGGCATTGTCTCGCTGCAATACCAATTGTTCTCCAAGCTAGTCTTTCGTCTTCTGCATAGAAATGATACCGGGCCTATTGTAGTTCAGACACAGCACACCTTTGAGAGCATGGGGAAAGCGGAAGGAAAGGAAATGAGTCTTACTGCTAAAACAATAGACTTGATACCAGTGACAGATATCGGAGCCCATATCCTCTTTTCCAAACGATCCCTGATAGAATGGAACAATGACTTGCCTAGCTCGCTCTCTCCGGCGCTCTCTTTCACCACAGATATTGCTAGCACAAGGATGACGATGTCTTTGTTATCACCTGAGATCATCCAGCTTGTCTTTGTATCTTGGGCTGCTCTGAGTGCTTCAATATGACCCATGATCTTATCCATGTCTAGAAATGGATACAAGATATTGGTTTCTTCTGCAAACGCCCTGCACAAGCGTACCGCTTCTTCCCACGACATGAGACTAAGAGGATTCCGTATGTGTTGCGGTATTTCAGGGTCATCATCTGCAGAGTAGTAGTCTAGGTGGTTGTCGTCGTCAGTGAACACGGTCATCAGCCCCATGGATTGCAAGTTGCCTCGCGCGATGTCAAACGTAAAAGCAGTGCCTGCAGGACCATGGTATAGACAATCTTTCCGATGCGGGACGCTGCTTGTATCTGAATGCATAACGGGTGTGCCATCCTGCCCCTCCCTAGATCTAGGGGTGTCATGCTGATTCTCGGATTTGGAATCTCGCTGCTCAGTGGCCTGCTTCAATTGCGCGGAAACAGCCTGTAATTCCACTTGAAGTGAAGTGATCTGGGACCTCAGACTTGTTACATTTCTAGGGCAAGGTTAGCAGCCCATCCGTATCAGGAGAGTATAGGGAAGATACAACGTTTCCGGGGTATCTAAGACTGTTGGCGTGATTGGCTTCATATTGGCCGCATAATGACCTACAGTTCACTTAGTGCCTATTAATTGAGCTGCAAAGGGCTACAGACAGGTTAGGTCCAGACTCCCACAGCGGTGGCACGGTTGTTGGCCACTGCATTTGATCTTGCGTCTTCTGCACTCCTCACTGCCAGTGTCAGCACTAACTGCCACCGATGTTGATATGTGGACACACCATGCAACTTGAGTATACGGCTTCCGTCGCCCTTTGCTATATGAGCTAATAAGCCAGTGTTCAATGAAAGCAGCCACGAATGATAAAAAGGGTCGCCCAACATACAGTTTTCCAGCAGAGATTGCTTGTTCACTTGCCATACTCTCTCTCTATGCCTTTACCACCGTAAGGCATCAAATAATGGAGTTACCCCTGTGTTATGCCTTCGATCGGAGAACCGATTCTGGGTCCGAAGATCACAGCTGTCGAGGATTCGTCGGAGGATAATTAGTCAGCCCGCCCGAACAGACAGCCCTAGCCCTATGCAGTTGCCTGATCTGGCTAAGTTAACAGAAATGGATAACTAGGGATTTATAAATTATAATTCGATACCATAGTTAATTTTTTGACACCCCCGCTAAACCGTATTAGGATGCTAAGGTAATTATAATTTAGATGGTAATTATTGTAATTCAGACCCGTTACTATTTTCCCATAGAATTTAAAGAATTTAAAGAATCATTATATAATATCATTATATAACCCACCAGAACAAGCCCATAATAAGGTACGTTAAAATAAAGAAATCATAATAATATTGCACTAGATAGTATATAAGACCATAATATATAATATAATCATAATATATTTCTAGTTTATTATTAAGAAAGAAATCATACAGATTCATACTTCCCTATTTTCTAAGGTAGAACTAATAGAGATAAGACCTAAATATTATATATAGCTAACTAGTTATAGTAAGTATCGCTTATAGTAGTACTATATATATGTTAAGGCTCGTTCTTAAGTCTTAGTCATAATTATACTATTACTAGTTAGTATTATATAGACTTAGATTTATAAAGTAGATTCTTATTAGATAATGCTAGATAGTACGCTTAATTAAGCTATACTTAGGATCTATATTAAGTAATAAGAGACTAAGTATATCTCTTTTAGTAAGATAGTTATCTTAAGTATAAAATAAATATAAAGCTAGAACTATAGATTCTAAGTAATAATATATAATTAAACGCGAAGAACTAAATATATATATAATAATAACCATCCTTATATATCTTAGTCCTTCCTATCTATAATATAATTAGGTCTTATCCTAAATATAATCTAATCCTATCCTAGATAAGATCTAGTCTTATCTATAATAGGATATAGCTAATATAATCCTATTTAGGCTACGCCATAACCTATCTAACCTATAACCCGAACCTAACCTAATCTATAATTAAGGTAGGTTTAGGTTGGTTTTATTAACCTATATATAGATTATAGATTAAAGGTCTAAACCTAATCTAAACCTATATAACCTAAACCTAATCTATTATAGTAGGTCTTTATTTTTATATTATTTATATAGTATTAATCTATATTTTTAAGTATTTAATTTATAGCGATAATAGTAGATTTCTAATAGCTATTAGAATATATAGTTCTACTAGACTAGTTATTTTTAATAGTTATTAGAATATAGCTCTTTTAATAGCTATTAGATTATATAGTTTTAGAAATAAAGAGAAATATATATTTTAGCTATTATAAGAGTCTAGTAAGACTTAAAAAGATTATTTTTTTAAGTCTTACACTTATATTCTAAGATCTATATTTAGATATTATTCCTAGCTAGTAATAGCTTAGATTTATCTATCTTCTAACTCTTATCTAATCCTATATTATCTAATTCTATCTTATTTAATTAGATCTCTTCTTTAATAATAATATCCTTCTTATCTATATTATTAATTAGATTAAGCTTAAATTAATTAGAGGAATCCTTTCTCTCTTTCTTTATTATCTTAATCTTATTAATATAGAAGAATTCTTTTAGAAAGATAAAATCTTTCTTTTAAAGATTAAAATTTAATATATAAAGAAATATTATAAACTCCTAGATAGTTAAGCTATTTAATTAATCTTAATAATAATAATAGATATCCTAAATAATATTAAATAATTATTTTATATTAATATTAGTTACTAAGATTAAAAGAATATTCTAGGTAAGAGATATAATTATTAGAAAATAATATTTATTATTCTTCTAATATAATAATAGAGATATCTAAATAATATCTATATTTAATTAGCTATTTATTATAGACCTATAGGGGCTATACTACCCATAGGGTAATTATATCTAATTATCTAGTAATAGATAGGATAATATATAGATTATATATAAGATATAGTTTAGAGAATTATAGTCTCCTTAGGAAGGGTAGAATAATATAGAATAACTAATAGTACTAGTGGAATAACCATAGTTCTATATCTTATAGGAAACTACTAATTATATAACTAGGCTAGTCGTAAGATAAATACTATCTTATAATAAGCTATAGTTTATACTAATAATAGAGATCCTATAGAGGATTCTATCTTATAATTACTAACGCCCTATAATAAGCTATAGTTTAGGAAACTAAAGAGAGGATTCCTAGGATAAGATATATCTTAAGATTACTAATACCCTATAATAAGCTATAGTTACTAATAATTATATATATCCTATAATAGATAGGATCCTAAGGTACTTAAGATCCTAAGAAGACTAAGATTCTAAGAAAGGATTATATATAGACTTATTAACTAATAAGATAAGCTTATTAGTTAATAAGATAAGCTTATTAATTAATAAGCCCTAGCCTTATTACTTAATAAGGAGGATTAGATATATAAGAATAGTTACTATTATACTATATTTAGTTCTTCGCGTTTAATTATATATTATTACTTAGAACCTATAGTTCTAGTTTTATATTTATTTTATACTTAAGTAAACTACCTTATTAGGAGAGATATACTTAGTCTCTTATTACTTAATATAGATCCTAAGTATAGCTTAACTAGGTATATTATCTAGTATTATCTACTAAGAGTCTACTCTATAGATCTAAGCTTATATAAGGCCTATAGATAATAATATAATTATAACTAAGACTTAAGGATAAGCCTTAATATATATATATAACTACTATGAATAATACTTATTATAACTAATTAGCTATATAT
The DNA here is from genome assembly GCA_030710325.1 of Penicillium sp. 91 TS-2023. Classification (NCBI taxonomy): domain Eukaryota; kingdom Fungi; phylum Ascomycota; class Eurotiomycetes; order Eurotiales; family Aspergillaceae; genus Penicillium; species Penicillium sp. 91 TS-2023. The sequence continues at coordinate 85,482 of JARWGP010000018.1, forward strand.
AATATATTAAACGCCCTAACTTTATAAAATAATATTATAAAGTAATAATTAAGATAGTACTATTAATAAGACTAGTTATTCTATCTTAAATAATATTAGTATATCCTTATCCTAATAGTAATAATAAGATACTATCTTAGAGGCCTAATATAGCTAAATAGATATAAGCTAATCTTAAGATAATTAATAATTAGCTTAACGCTCTTAGCGAAGCTTATAATAATAATCTACCTAATCTAAGGGACTATCTAGCGTAGCTAGATACTTAGGTTATTAGCTTAGTACTAGCTTTATCTATACTAGTAATTAAATTACTAAAGATAGAGCTTTTTAATAGAACCTAATCTAAGTTAAGGGGATTTCTTATATAAATAAGAATATATCTAAATATAAACTAAGTAAGATTAACTAATAAAGAGAGTAAAGTTATCTTTATATTAATCTACCTATATAAATAAGTATAGGACTAATTTAAAGTCTATATTCGCGAATACTATAAAAAACTATATAATAAGTAGGGCGTAGCTATCTAAGATATCTTCGCGGGCTATAGTAACTTTATAGTCTATCTTAGTAAGATATTTAGAGAAATTAATATAATTATTAACGCTAAATAGAAGCTAATAGCGCTCTACTAAACCACTTCTATTACTATCTATACTATATAGTTTATATAGGCTATAGTAGTATTAGAATAGGCTAACTATATCCTTATCTTATAATATATAGAAGGACTAAAATCCTATATAAAAAATAAACTTATATATATTAACTAACTAACTATAATAATAGAACTAATTAATATAGTAATATAATTTAATAATTAATACTTTAACTAATAATAGAAAAAGAAAGAGATTAAATATTAGAAAAAGAACCTAGATTAAGAAAACTACTTTTAACTATAAGACTATAGTTATAGAGCCTTAAGATAAGATAATTATAGATTATAACTAATAGACCTTAATATAGTAAGACTATTAGATAAGGAATAAAAAAGATATAAAAATAATAATCTATATTTTAAGTATAAGAAACTAAGATATTAAATTAAAGATTATAAAAGCTATGATTAGCTAATATAGTAGATTAGAGCTACTTAGGAATAAAGGGGCTATAATAAACTATAATAATTACGCGCTATCTAATAATTATAATAGATAGAGGAATAGGATAAGCTAGAAGATATAATTAATAAGTTACTCTAATAATAGATAAACCTTAGTTAAAAGGAGATCTAAGGAGCTAAAAATAGTAAAAGGGCTAAAGTACTAAGTCTTATAGAAAATAAATTTCTTAAGATTAACTAGAAGAATAGTGATACTAAAATCAAAAGCTAAGAATAGACCTAATATAAAGACTAGAATACTACTAATAATAACTAGGATCTATTAATAAAAGAAGCTAAGATAGTAATTACTAAATCTAAAAGAACCCCTAAAGATAAATTAATTAGCGCCTTAGGAGCCTTAGAGCCCTAGGATAATAGTTATAATACCCTAGGAACTATAAAAATAGTCTTTTAGGACCTATTACTTAATAAACTAATTAAATAAGCTAGCGTTAATAATAATACGTCCACGCGTCTAGAGAAGCTATAATAACTTATAGTAATCTAATAGATAGTATATCTAAAGATAAGCGTAAGTATCCTACTAAAAATAGTTAAAGTACTTATTAACTTAGGAGTATATAGAAACTTTATAGACCTAATATATATATAATAACTAGAAGTACCTCTTATTATAAAGAGAAGACCTAGACCTATTATAGGGCTAAATAAAAAAAGCCTAGGACTAAGTATTATATATAAGACCTAACTATAATCTATAATTATTAAGACCTACTTTAAAATAATCTATTTTAATATATTACTCTTAAAAGGATATAATATAATATTAGGAATATCTTAGTTAATAAGCTATAACCTAATTATTAAATAAGATATTAGATCTATCTATTTTTAGAATTATAGATATAAGAAAATAAATTAATAATAGATAAGTATATTATAATAAATATAAAAAAGAATATTAAGTATTAAGATAAGTAATCCTAAGAATATTTTATAATAGAAGAATATATCTCTACTAAAGATAATAAACTAATAGTCTATAGATATAAGTATTATTAGGAATCTAGAATAAAGACTAAATATATTAAATAATAAGCTTAAGAAATATATTATAGTATATAAAGAATTAATAGTCTTTTATATAATAGAAGAAGGAGTACTAGAACTATCTAATAAATATTAGGAGTTTAAGAATATATTTATAATATTACTAATAAGCTAGCTACTAGAGTATAAATCTTATAATTATAAGATTAATCTTATAAAGAATAAAGAACTAATTTATATAAAGATCTACTAGCTATCTAAAAAAGAGTCTTAGATATTAAAGGAATATATTAAAACTAATCTAGAAAAAGATTATATTTAATACTTAATCTTATTAGTAAGATACCTAATCCTATTTATACTAAAGAAAGATAGAAGTCTATAACTATATATTAATTATTAATAGCTAAACTTAATTACTAAAAAAGATTAATATTTATTACTACTAATCTAAGAGATTTAGGACTAAATCTATAGAGCTAAGTATTTTTTAAAATTTAATATTATAGAAGCTTATAATTACCTTTATATTAAGATAGAATATAAGTAGAAGATAGCTTTTAGAACTAAATTTAGATACTATAAATATATAATAATACCCTTTAGACTTACTAATATACTAATATTATTCTAACGCTTTATCTTTAGTATATTAGAAGACTATCTAGATATATTTATAGTAATATATTTAAATAATATCTTAATATTCTCTAAAATAATAGAGGAATATAAAATATATAACTAAATAGTACTTTAGAAGCTATAAGAAGCTAAAGTAACTCTTAAGCTAAAAAAATATAAATTCTATATATAAGAAATAGGATTCCTAGAATATATTATTAATAGTAATAAGTTTAGTATAAAAAAAGAGAAGATTTAAAGTATTCTAGAATAGCTATAACTAAAAAACCTTAAAGAAGTTTAATAGTTTTTAGGACTATATAACTATTACTAAAAAAGTATAGATAGCTTTAGTAAAATAACTATAAGACTTAATAAACTTATAAAAAAAGACTAGAAATAGGAATAGAATAAAGAAGTAAAGAAATTATTTAATAACCTAAAATAGCTATTTAGGAAGAGACCTATTCTTTATATATTTAATCTAGATCTCCTAATTATAGTAGAAATAAATATATTAGACTATATCCTAGAAGTAAGATTAATCTAAGAAATAATCATTAATAATATTAGTAGACTAAAAATAATTATCTTTTAGTCGCGAAAAATAATATCTATAAAGCTTAATTATAATATTTATAATAAAGAATTACTAGCTATAATATTAATATTTAAGATATAAAGATCTTATCTAGAAGAAGTAAAATACTAGGTTTTAGTTAAATCTAATTATAAAAATCTTATATTCTTTATAATAATAAAAGAACTTATATAATAATAAGTGTGATAGACTAAAATACTATCTTAGTATAATTATAGGATTAAATACTATAATAGAAGAGCTAATAACTAAGTAGATATACTTAGTAGATATCTAGATTATAAGAATAGAGTTAAGAAGGCTATATTAGCTATCCTAATTATAGATAAATAAGAGAATTTAATATATAACTATTAGACCCTTACTATAACTAGTAAATTATAAGAAGATACCTAGCTATAATAAATTAAGGAAGTAATAGCTAAAGATAATATACTATAATAAATACTAAATAATAAAAGTAAATAATAAAAGTAAATAAGTAATCCTAGATAAAGAGATACTATTAATATATAATTTAATCTATATTCCTAGATTAATATAAGAAGAAATTATCTAGAAATATTATAATAAACTAACTAGGGGATATCTTAGAATTAAAAAAATAATAGAACTAATTATCTACTATTTCTATATCCTAGGACTATATAAAAAAGTATAAAGATATATTAGTAGATATAATATATATTTATAAGATAAACTAATCTAATATCTACTATATAGAGAAATATAAATATTAGAAGTATCTAAGAAGATATAAGAATAGATTATAATAGACTTTATTACTAAGCTACTAGAATTAAAAGAATATAATATAATTATAGTTATAGTAGATAAGCTTATAAAATATATATATATAATCCCTATTACTAAAAGAATTAATATAAAATAAATAGTCTTAATTCTAGTTAGAAATATCTTTACTAATTATAGAATACTATAAAAGATTATATCTAATTAAGATAAGTTATTTACCTTAAATATATAATACTTATTTATAGACTAAATTAGTATTAAATATAGACTCTTTATTACTTACTACTTATAAACTAATAACTAAATAAAATAAATAAATTAAATACTAGAGTAATATTTATATTATTATATAAATTACTAATAAGATAACTAATTAAAACTACTACTAATTATATAATTCTTATATAATAATATAATATATATAATAATAAAAGAATCACTATTCTTCGCTAATTATAAATATAATCCTATAATTATTAAAGAACTAATTAATAACTATATAATAATAGAATTATTAAGGATTCTAGTAATAGAAATTAAATAGCTATATCTCTAAATATTATAAGATATTAAATTTATTAATCTATAGATAAAAAAATATTATAATAAAGGATACTAAAAAGGTCTAGAGCTAAAAAAGAAAGAAAAAGTCTATTTCCTATACTAAAATATTAAAACTAAGTAACTAAGTAATAAACTTAATTATAAGTAACTAAGACTATTTATAATTAAAAAAAAACTAGACTAATAAACTATAAACTAAAACTACTATAGAGTATAAGAAGAATTTATCTAGTATTTTATATATTATTATTAGAAAAAGCGCTAGATAATATAGAAATTACTATTAATATAGAAATTAAAGATACTAGTAAGGAAGAGTATAAAATTAAGGAAATCCTAGTAGATTAATAATATAATAATTAGTAATAACTTCTAGTAAAATAATAAGAATATCTTATCTTAAAAAATATATAAGAATCTATTAAGAATTTAAGAGGCTACTACTAACTAATTAAATAGTACTATTATAAGATAAAAAAGACTTATAAGGGATAATAACTAAGAAAGTATTAAAATTAATACTATCCTAATTATTAAGATTTAAGTTAGAAGTAAATATAATTATTTATATTAGACTAGGCTTCTTAGATATAATTATAAGAATATAAGTATCCTTACTAAAAGTAAGACTAGAATACTCTTTAGTAGCCTAGGTAGCCTTTATTTTATAATCTTTCTATTAGTTAGTCTTAATATACTCTTTTTTAAGATAATCTAACTATTATAGCTTAACCTAGATATTAGGGTATGATATTAGGGCAGACCGATATAGTATCTAATCGTGCCCGATCTAACCCTAGAAAGTACCTATATAACTCACTAAGTCAGGGTTTAGCCCCCTTATATATATAATTATTATACTTAAGGAATAAGATAGTTCCTTAAGGATTAGTCTTTATCTATTCTATGTCTAAATTATACGTGATATCTTTAATCTTATCTAGTCTATCCTTTTATCTTAATAATTCTAATCCTTCTACCCTAGACTATCTAAGGAAAGATAATTAATACCCGCCGAACTAAGTCCGCTAGGGCCGCGAGTACCCCCGCTATAGATACCCTAATCTAAGTAAGAGCACCTACGCCTAAAGAAGATCTCGCGGTATACCTTAAAGTAATAAACCTACGGATCTAATAGCTTAAATAGATTAAAGCCGCCTATAAAAAGATCGCCGAACTTAAAGTAGGTCTTCGCTAGCTTAAACCCCTAGCTCTAGTACCTATTTACCCCTAATTCGCTATGAATTTAGCACCTAAGAACGTTAATATTAAGATTAATAATATTCTATTCTTTAATATAAGATTCTTGATATAAAAACGCTATAAATAGCTTATTAATCTTAACTTCGCCTTCTAAGTAGTATCCCGTCACTACTATAATAATAAAACTAAAATTCTAGGAGCCCTAAGCTTTATAGAGTTATTATATTAGATAAAGTAGTTTAAATATACTTCTAAAAAGGAAGTAAAAGATCTTTAAAATACTACTAAAATATAGAATATCTTTAAAGACTAGACCCTATCTCTAATTTAAAATACTATAAGTATCCGCGTAGACGTCTAAGACTAACTAGAAAAAGCACGCTAGTTAAGTACCTAGGACCCCCGCAATTTCTATATATACCTATACTCACTAGAGTAATATCTTAAACGCGAACTAGAGGAGAATTATACTCTTAACTTCTTCGCTAAACTATAATAAACCTTAAAGGATAAGATCTATTATTATATCTAACCACTATCTAGTAATCGTAAAGAAATAGTTAAAGTTATAGTATATTACTAGAATCTAATTAAGCCTAATATAGTCCTAAAATAAGAGTATTCTAATAATAAACCCTAGAAAGAATAAGATTAGGATACTAAATACTTTAGGACTAATAGTAAGCCCTAAGAGTAGTTAAACTAGTTTAACTAATCTAATTATATAAGATATTAATAAAATAGCAATACTAAAACCTAATTATTAAATAATATCTTAGCTTATAATTAAAATACTAATAACTAACTAAAATACTACTAAAACCCTACTAGAAGAGATAGAAAAACTATACTTTATAATATCTATAAAAATATAAACTACTTCGCGAATAATTACCCTAATCTTCTATAATTAATTTAGGCCCTATCTACTATTAAATTAAGAAAAGTTAAAGAGTTAGACTAGACCCTACTAATCTAACTCTCCTCCTAGTAGTAGGGACTATAATATAACTCTATATCTATATCTAAGTTAAGAATTTAATCGAGATTTAAGTAGATCTTAATAGTAGAGCCAAAATTAATTATATTAGCTTCAAATTCGCTAAGACCTATAAATTTAAATAAGAAAAACTTACGATTTCCGCCCTAAAAGCAGCTAGAAACCTTAATATTCCTAACTATAGCGCCTTTTATATATCTATTATACTTTAAGACTCTTAAGAAGTCACCCGCTTATTTATATATCTATATATCGCTATAGACTAAGAATCCACCCTAGATAAGAGCCTAGTTCTCTTATCTATAATTACCCTAATTAACTACTAAATATACCTTATTCTATAGAAGAAAGAATAGTAGTTCGAAACGAATAATTTTAACTTATATAGCCCGCAAAAATTCGCTAAGGCCTATAGGAATAAAGCTTATATCTTTATAATTATATAGTTACTAAAGGTAATCCTATTACCTAGAGATAATAAAGTAGGACTAGAAGAGGAGCGAACCTTATCTAAATTTAAGGGATTTTAAGATATCTTCTCCGCCTATAATTCTAAAATTCTACTACCCTAGAAATTAACTAATTATATAATTAATCTAGTAAAAGACGCTAAAGTATTATATAGGCTAATCTACCTGCTATCCTAGAACGAGCTCTAAGTCCTTAGAGAATATATTAATAAAAATATTAAGAATAGTCAAATTAGACCTTTAAAGAGCCCCGCTAGAGCCCCTATCCTCTTTATACTAAAGAAAGATAGAGGCCTTCGCTTATATATTAATTACTAAGGATTAAACCGCGTTTCGGTAAAGAATCAGTATCTATTATCTCTTATTTTAGAGATCCTTAACTAGATATTAGGCGTCTAGTACTTCTCTAAGCTTAATATATAAGATACCTATTACTATATTAGGATTAAAGAGAGAGATAAGTAGAAGACCGCGTTTCGTATCTAATATAGTTACTTTAAGTATATAGTTATACCTTTTAGACTTATAAATATACCCGCTATATTCTAAAGATATATTTATACCGTATTATAAGGGATCCTTAATATATTCTATATTATATATCTTAATAATATCTTAATCTTCTTAAAAATAAAGGAAGAATATATAGACTATATCTAGTAAGTCCTTTCTTATATATAAGACGCCTAACTATATATAAAACCCTCTAAATATATATTTTATTAAGAATAGGTCGAATTCCTTAGATATATTATCTCGCGTAATAGTATATTAATAGATCCCTAGCGCGTTTTTACTATTAAATTATGGCTAATTCCCTAGAGTTTCTATAATATCTAGGTCTTTATTAGATTCTATAATTTCTATAGACGTTTTATTTAAGACTTCTCCTATATTATAAGACCCCTAATCTCTTTGCTTAAAGGGAGCTAGAACGGTAGGAAACCTAGGAAAATATAGCTTTCTAGAAGCGAAATAGTAGTATTCTACTAGCTTATTAACGCCTTTAAGGCCGCCCCGCTACTAAGGTATTTTAATCTAGTAAAACCTATTAGACTTAAAACTAATACCTTAAAGTATAGTATAGTAGGGATACTATCTTAGCTAAATAATATAAATATCTACTATCTTATAGCGTTTTAGTCCTGAAAGTTCTCTAAAATAGAGACTAATTATACTACCCCTAATTAAGAATTATTTATAATTATATACTTATTTAAATACTAGTAGTACTATCTAGAAGATAGCTAATATACTATTAAAGTACTATTAGATCACGCTAATTTATAAGTATTTATACGCTAATCTAAAATTAACGGGCGATAAGCTAGATAGTATATATCTCTTATTCTATTTAATTTCCTAATTAAGTACTATTTAGAGAAGTTAAACCTTATAGATATACTATCTAGGTTATTTAAAAGGACTAGGGATGTCTAAGATCCTAATTTTTTAGTCTAGCTCTATCTATAGATAGATAGTAAAATAGTACCTAAACTATCTAGAAGCGCTATAGCGGTCTAGAGTTTAAAATTAGATAACCTAATTAGTTATAAATCCTAATTTAAGACTAGGGATAATAGAACTATCTAAGGGGAATATCTATCTTAACTCCTATACTATAATAAGTATAAATTAAGCGTTTAGGCTATCTAGGAGGACCTTATAAGGGACTAAAAGATACCCTAGTATTAATTAGATATATTATAGGTTAAAGAGAGACTATATATTCTAGAGATATTAATAAGTACTAATTTAATATCAGAAATTAGCTAAATCTAGGGCGAAGACCCTAAGATCTAGTAAAGAAAAGCTATAATTATATAAGGATCTAAAGGATTCTAAGGATAGTACCTAAATAATACTGATTTAGTTATATTTCGCGACTAATTTTATATTCTAGCGGGAGAGAATCTACGCTAGATCTTATTAAAATTATATTATAATAACTTACTTATAGAATATTTCGGAAGAAACTAAATAAGCTAATTATTAAAAAAGAAGTTCTATTAGATTAATCTTATAAAAGATATAAAAGAATATATTAAATTATATACTATCTACTAGGGTACTATAATACTTTATTATCGTCTATATAGAAGTCTTAAATCCCTACTAATCCCTAAAAGGCCTTTCTTAGAGCTAATAATAGATTTTATTATAGGAATACTACCTATAATCTTTAAGAAATAATATATTAATATAATTCTTGTAATTATTAATTAATTTATAAAATATACCCTATTCTTCCCTATTTTAACTATAATTAACTCCGCTAAACTAGCTAAGTTATTCTATATAAAGATAGAATTAAAGTATAGCCCGCCTAATAGTATTATCTCTAATTAAGGCCTAGTTTTTATAAGTAAGTTCTAATCTAAACTCTACTTTATATTAAAAATCAAGCTACGCCTTTTAATAGCGTTTTACCCCTAAACTAATAGCTAAATAGAAAGGATAAACTAAATAATTAAATAATATCTTCGAAATTTTATAAATTAAGAGTAGATAAACTAGTCTACTCTACTATAAACTACCTAATTCGCTTATAATAATATAACTAGTATAATAACTAGGATATTACTATATTATATACTTCTAGATTAGAACCCTAACTTCTATATTAGCGCTAAGAATAGCGCTTAGTTAAGAGAGGTCCCTAAAGCTATAATAAGAGTTAAAAAGCTATCCTAAATTAGAGTAAAACTCTAGGAACACTAGTAAAATACTACTAAATCATATATAAAATACTATAATAAAGTATATAAAAAGCTTAAACTTCCTAAGAATAGTCTAATAATACTCTTAATAAAGAATCTTAGGCTTAAGATCCTATTAAAAAAGCTAGCTCCTTATTTTATTAGTCTATTCTAAATTATTAATAAAATAGGATAATAAGCCTACCGCCTTATACTTTTAGAGGAATATAACTATATTTATAATATCTTCTATATCTCCCTTCTCGAACTATAGTATAAAAGGCCCTAAATTAGTACTAAACTAGTATCTTTTCCCCTTATAGATAATAACTAGGAATAGGAAATTAAAGAAGTTAAAGACGAAGAAATACTTAATAATAAGATATACTTTCTTATAAAATAGAAGGACTAGCCCTTAGAATATAATTAATAGATCCCTAAATTAGGAATAGAGAATACGTAGAAGATAATCTAAGACTATAAGAAAAGAAAGAAATAAAGAACTATATTATAGAATTTAATCTATATATAAAGAAGGCCGAAAACATTATAAAACCCTATTAAAGATTAGCTAGAATAAAGCTATAGATCGACTTAAAAGGGGTAATTAAAGTAAGAAAAATAAAAGATAAGAAATAGGCCTAAAACCTAAGTAAAAACCACCTAAAATTAGATCTCTTTAAGCTTAATAGAATAAGTCTTTACTATAAAGTCAAAACGCTTAGTCTCTAGATCCTTAGGGTTAGGATTACCTAAGTTATCTATATCTAGGGGCTACGCCTTTATATAGGCCGCTTTTATCTCTATAATAAAGATATACTTAGCACTAAGCTAACTAATATATTCTTTATCGCCTAGCTCTAGGCGGTACTAACGAAACTTATAGAAATAAGCCTACTCCGCACGAGACGCTTAAGGAAGGGGGGTAGGGATATATATAGCTAAGTTAGTATAATAAGAAGTAAGATACTACTAGTAATAGATATAGGTATCCTACTGATTCGTTAGCGAAATAGTCCTAAAAAGAGTAAATTAAAATAAAAGAACCTACTACTATAGACTTCTTAGACCTAGTTAAACTAAAGTGCTTTTAGTATATTTTTAGTACCGTATTAAAGGATAAATAGAGGCGAAGAGCGGCCTTAATCACCTTAAGACGAAAATCGTTATTATCCTAGTCGAAAGTAGACTAGCGGTTATCCTCCTCCTAGAACTTAGAAACCCACGTGAGGAGTATATAGAGATTAGTAGTATCCTCCGTTATTCCTTTATTAATCTAAGATAAACAAAATATTAGTGAAACTCCCCCAAAAGGAGGCCGAACCTACCTATTTATAGGTGCTATTATTAAATAAGTAGTAGAGATAGGAAAGCGCCGTAATACTATCGAAAGTATAGCTAAACTCTATTAGATTAGTAACGTCTATATCCTATTTCGCCGTCTATAAATAGAAATAAGTTATATACTAGAGTTAAGTAGTAATAATAGGGTTCGCCCTAATAGGATAAGGAGGAGGTATACGGGCGATTAAGCCCTAAAAGGGTAAGGAAATAGTAGTAGAAAGCGATTAAAATAAGATCGAAGTGTGGTTAAAATAAGAGATTATAAAGTATAAGAGAGAAAACGAGGGAGTACTAGAAAAATTAATCTTAAGGATGTTCTTTATTTATGTTACGAATCACGCTATTAGATTATAATAAAGGACTACCGCACCCCGTAATTATACTTTATTTATATCTTAATATAGCCTTAGTTCCTACTACATACTTATTATCTCTTTATTATTTCTCTATATTATTAAGGTCGACTCTATTAAGAAGAAGGGAGATAATTATTATAGCTTAACCTAGATATTAGGGTATAATATTAGGATAGACTAATATAGTATCTAATCATGCCTAATCTAACCCTAGAAAGTACCTATATAACTCACTAAGTTAGGGTTTAGCCCCCTTATATATATAATTATTGCACTTAAGGAATAAGATAGTTCCTTAAGGATTAGTCTTTATCTATTCTATATCTAAATTATACGTGATACCTTTAACCTTACCTAGTCTATCCTTTTATCTTAATACTAACTCTTTCTTTTTATAATACTTAAGTTCTTCTAACTTAGTAATATCTTTAAAATCATAAATAATAAAGTCACTAATATACTTTTTTAGTAATATCTCCTAATACTTAAAATATATTACTATAGCTATAGTATCTTAGCTAGCCTAAAGTATAGTATAATATTTCTTAGTGATCTCCTCTTAAATTTTAACTAAGTAACACTATTCAATATTAGAATAAATAGAATAAGATATAGTATACTTAATACTACTACTACTCTTTATATAATTACTATAATAGTCTAAATAGTTAGATTAAATATATACTCTTTTTAGGCGAATATAATAATTATAAGAAATAATAGACTAATAGCCTTCTATAGAAATATAATCACTTAATTAGTTTTTCTAAATAAATAACTTAGATAAAGATATAGTAATAAGAGCATAATAAGAAATAAAGAAGAAAGAAGGAGTTAAGTACTTACTAAAGAGAAAATAAGTAATTATAAGATAAGTCTTTAGAGATAAAGACCTAGAGAAAGAGAAGATAATATTATAGACTTATAAGGGCTATACTACCTATAGGGTAATTATACCTAATTATCTAGTAATAGATAGGATAATATATAAGTTATATATAAGATATAGTTTAGAGAACTATAGCCTCCCTAAGAAGAGTAGAATAATATAGAATAACTAATAATACTAGCGGAATAACTATAGTTTTATATCTTATAAGAAACTACTAATTATATAACTAGGCTAGTTATAAGATAAATACTATCCTATATTAGACTATAATTTATACTAATAATAGAGATCCTATAAAGGATTCTATCTTATAATTACTAATATCCTATAATAAGCTATAATTTAGGAAACTAAAGAGAGGATCCCTAGAATAAGATATATCTTAGGATCACTAATACCCTATAATAAGCTATAGTTACTAATAACTATATATATCCTATAATAAATAAGATCCTAAGATACTTAGGATCCTAAGAAGACTAAGATCCTAAGAAAGGATTATATATAGACTTATTAGCTAATAAGATAAGCTTATTAATTAATCAGCCCTAGCCTTATTACTTAATAAAGGATTTAGATATATAAGAATAGTTACTACTATACTATATTTAGTTCTTTATATTTAATTATATATTATTACTTAGAATCTATAGTTCTAGCTTTATACTTATTTTATACTTAAGTAAACTATCTTACTAGGAGAGATATACTTAGTCTCTTATTACTTAATATAGATCCTAAGTATAGCTTAATTAGGCGTACTTATTACGCACGGCTAACTGGTCATAGTGAGTATCGTTCGTAGTAGTCATATATATATATTAAGGCTCGTCCTTAAGTCTTAGTTGTAATTATACCGTTATCTATAGGCCTTATATAGACTTAGATCTATAGAATAGACTCTTATTAGGTAGTACTAGATAGTACGCCTAGTTAAGCTATACTTAGGATCTATATTAAGTAATAAGAGACTAAGTATATCTCTTCTAGTAGGATAGTTAACTTAAGTACGAAATAAGTAGTAAAGCTAGAGCTATAGGTTCTAAGTAATAATATATAATTAAATATAAAGAACTTAATATAGATATAATAATAACCGTCCCTATATATCTAATCCGTCGTATTACTAATGAGTTAGGGACTTATTACTAATCTATTCTAGCCTTATTATTAATAAGTCTATACTTATTACTAATAAGTCATTACATAGCCCTTTTCCTAGGGTCTATATCTTCCTAGGATCCTAAGTATCTTAGGATTCTTTTCGTTATAGGATATCTATAGTTATTAGTAACTATAGTCTATTATAGGGTGTTATTAATCCTAGGATACGCCTTATCCTAAGGATCTCCCTTTTAGTTTCCTAAATCGTGGCTTATTATAAGATAGCTCTGATCGTAGGGTAGGATCCTCCGTAGGATCTTTTCTTTTAGCGTAAACTATAGTGCGTTATAGGATAGTCCTTATCCTACGATCCTCTTGGTCGTGCGATTAGCTCTTTCCTGCGGTATATAAAACTATAGTCTTTCTATTAGGACTATTAGTTATTCTATATTATTCTATCTTCCCTAGAGAGGCTATAGTTCTCCGAACTATATCTTATACGTGACCTGCACGTCGTCCCGTCCGTTACTAGATAATTAGGTATAAATACCCTGCGGGCGGTATGGCCCCTATAGGTCTATAATATTACCCCCTTCTTTCCTAGGTCTTTATCCCTAAAGACTTATCTTATAATCCGCCTGCTCCCCCTAGTAAGTGTTGTTTCTTCCTTTCTCCCGTTTTCGATTATAACTTCGTTACTATACCTTTATCTAAGTCCTCCGTTCGGAAGAATTAACTAAGTGATTGTATTTCCGCAGAAGGTTATTAATCTATTATCCCTTATAACTATTATATTTGTCTTAAGCGAGTATATATTCGATCCGACTTCTTAGATTGTTATGGTTCTTGCGTGAAGGGTAGTGGTAGTATAAAGTGTACTATATCCCGTCCTTCGTATTCTGATACCGAATAGCGTCGCCTTCTTAGTGCCCGCTCTTTATTAGCCGATAAGAAGCGTGCTACTTTATCTAAACTGCTTCGCCTTAAGGCCTAAGAGTAGTTACTACTAAAGCGTTTAGGTGATTTTATTGCTCGTGACTTTAAAGAAATTACTAAGCTAGAAGAGCTCGAACGTCGTGAAAAGGAAGAGTTGGATTGTCTCGAAAAGGAGCGTATTGAGGCCGACTAATAGAAAGATCGTGAAGCGAAGGCTGCTTAGGCCGCTGAAGAGCATTCTAGCCTTGCTTTTAGTAAGGACACTTATATCCTTACGGCCATATCTGAGGAGCCTAGTCTAACGTAGATAATTATATCTACTCCTGACTTAAGTCTAGATGGTTAGGGCGGCGTTGATTTTGACGCTTTCTTAGCTGCCGTCCTATATAAGTCTTTTTCGCCTCGCGGTAGTACTATTTAACTAGCTAATAGCAGCCCCTTAAGTTCTTAATAGGTTCCTATATATTTTCCGAGATAGGGTATCTATACCATTTTACTAAGAGTTATTATTAATTATTATACTATCAATCTACCAGGATTCCCTTAACTTCGTATTCTTCTTCGCTAGCGTCCTCAATTTCCATATTTATAGTAACTTCTACATTATTTAGTGCTTTTTCTAATAACGAGATATAAAATACTAGATGAATTCTTTTCATACTCTATAGTAGTTTTAATTTATAGTTCACTAGTCCAGTTTTCTTCTTAATTATAAATAGTCTGAGTCGTTTATAGTTAAGTTTATCGCTTAGTCGCTTAATCTTAATATTTCGGCGTAGGAGATAAACCTTCTCCCCCTTTTTTAGCTCCAGACCCTCCTAGTATCCTTTATCGTAATAACTTTTCATCTATAGGTTAACGAATTCGATATCCCGTGATATTTAGAGATATAGCTTCTTAATTCCTATAGCTAAAATCCTTAATGATTCTACTACTATGTGATCACCGATCAGATCTCTAATAATTATAGGGTTATACCTATAATTCATAAAGAATAG
The DNA here is from genome assembly GCA_030710325.1 of Penicillium sp. 91 TS-2023. Classification (NCBI taxonomy): domain Eukaryota; kingdom Fungi; phylum Ascomycota; class Eurotiomycetes; order Eurotiales; family Aspergillaceae; genus Penicillium; species Penicillium sp. 91 TS-2023. Next base: position 101,148 of record JARWGP010000018.1, read on the forward strand.
TGATTCTTTCGTTATTATATATATTACGTTATTATATAAGAACTACGCGATTAGTAATAATTCTATCTAGTTATCTTATTAGTAGTTTATATAATAACGTAGATATTATTCTAGTATCTGATTTGTTAAGGTAAAAGGATGGACTAGGTAAGGTCAAAGGTGTCACGTGTAATTCAGACGTAGAATAGACAAAGACTAATCCTTAAGGAACTATCTTGTTCCTTAAGTGCAACAATTATATACATGAGGGGGCTAAACCCTGACTTAGCGAGTCATGCAGGTGCTTTCCGGGGTCAGATCGGGCACGATTAGACACTATATCGGTCTGCCCTGATATCATGCCCTAACATCCGGGTTAAGCCGTAACAATTATCTCCCTCCTTCTTAATGGAGTCGACCTCGACGACGTGGAGAAATAACAAAGAGATAATAAGCGAGTAGTAGGAACCAAGGCTGCGTCAAGATGTAAACAAAGTGTGGTCATGGGGTGCGGTGGTCCTTTGTTGTGATCTGATAGCGTGATTCGTAACGTAAACAAAGAACGTCCTTAAGGTCAACTTTTCTAGCACTCCCTCGTTTTCTCTCTTGCACTTCGCAACCTCTTGTTTTGACCGCGCTTCGACCTTGTTTTGATCGCTTTCCACTACCATTTCCTTGCCCTTTCGGGGCTTAATCGCCCGCATGCCTCCTCCTCGTCCCATTAGGGCGAACCCCATCGTCGCTACTCGACTCTGGTGCATGACTTGTTTCCGTTCGCAGACGGCGAAATGGGACATGGACGTTGCCAATCCGGTGGAGTTTAGCTACACTTTCGATGGCATTACGGCGCTTTCCTGCCTCCACTGCTCATCTAATAATGGCACCTGTGAACAGGTAGGTTCGGCCTCCTTTCGGGGGAGTTTCGCTAATGTTTCGTCTATCTTAGATCGACAAAGGAATGACGGGGGATGCCACCGATCTCCGTGCGCTCCTCGCGTGGGTTTCCGAGTTCTGGGAGGAGGACAACCGCCAGTCTGCCTTCGACTGGGATGATGACGACTTTCGTCTTGAGGTGATTGAGGCCGCTCTTCGCCTCTGTTTGTCCTTCGATGCGGTACTGAAAATGCACCGAAAGCACTTCGGTTTGACCGGGTCTAAGAAGTCCACGGCAGTAGGTTCTTTTGTTTTGATTTGCTCTTTTCGGGACTGTTTCGCTAACGAATCGGTAGGATGCCCATACCCGTTACCAGCAGTATCTTGCTTCCCGTCGTGCTGACTTGGCTACGTACATCCCCGCCCCCCTTCCTCAAGCGTCTCGTGCGGAGTGGGCTCGTTTCCACGAGTCTCGTCAGCACCGCCTGGAGCTGGGCGATGAAGGGTATGTTGGTTGGCTTGGTGCCAAGCATGCCTTCATTGCGGAGGTAAAAGCGGCCTGCGTAGAGGCGTGGCCCCTGGACGTAGATAACTTGGGTAATCCTGACCCTGAGGATCCGGAGACCGAGCGTTTCGACTTTGTGGTGGAGACTTGTCCTGTCGAGCTCGAAGAGATCTGATTTCGGGTGGTTTTCACTCGGGTTTCGGGCCTGTTTCTTGTCTTTTGTTTTTCTTGCTTTGATTGCCCCTTTCGAGTCGATCTGCGGCTTCGTTCCGGCTGATCTTCGATGGGGTTTCGTGATGTTTTCGGCCTTCTCTGTGCGTAGATTGAATTCTATGACATGGTTCTTTGTTTCTTTCTTTTCTTGTAGTCTTGGATTGCCTTCTGCGCATTCTCCATTCCTGATTCAGGGATCCATTGATTATATTCTGAGGGCCAGTCCTTCCATTTCACGAGAAAGTGCGTCTCATCATCGAGTATTTCTTCGTCTTTGACTTCTTCAATTTCCCATTCCTGGTCATCATCTGCAAGGGGAAAAGATGCCGGTTTGGTACCGATTCGGGGCCTTTCATGCCATGGTTCGAGAAGGGAGATATGGAAGACGTTATGAATGCGGTCGTATTCCTCTGGAAGTGCAAGGCGGTAGGCTTGTTGCCCTACTTTGTCAATGATTCGGAATGGGCCGATAAAGCGGGGAGCTAGCTTTTTCGATGGGATCTTGAGCCTGAGATTCTTTGTTGAGAGTGCCACTAGACTATTCTTGGGAAGTTCGAGCTTTTTGTGTGCTTTATTATAGTGTTTCGTGTGTGATTCAGTAGTGTTTCGCCAGTGTTCCTGGAGTTTTGCTCTGATTTGGGATAGCTTTTCAACTCTTGCTGTGGCTTCGGGGACCTCCCTTGACTGAGCGCTGTCCTTAGCGCTGATATGGAAGTCAGGGTTCCAACCTAGAAGTGCGTAATATGGTGATGTCCCAGTCGTTACACTAGTCGCATTATTGCAAGCGAATTGGGCAGTTTGTAGCAGGGTAGGCCAGTTTGTCTGCTCCTGATTCACAAAATTTCGAAGATATTGTTCGATTACTTGGTTCATCCTTTCCGTTTGGCCATCGGTTTGGGGGTGAAACGCTGTCGAAAGGCGTAGCTTGATTTTTGATATAAAGCAGAGTTTGGACCAGAACTTGCTTGTGAAAACTGGGCCTCGATCGGAGATGATGCCGTCGGGCGGGCCATACTTCAATTCCACCTCTGTGTGGAATAACTCGGCCAGTTCAGCGGAGTTAATCGTGGTCGAAACGGGGAAGAATAGGGTATATTTCGTGAATCGGTCAACGATTACGAGAATTGCGTCAACGTATTGTTTCTTAAAGATTGTGGGTGGTATTCCCGTGATAAAATCCATTGTTAGCTCTGAGAAGGGCCTTTTGGGGATTGGTAGGGATTCAAGACTTCCATATGGACGATGACGAGGTGTTGCAGTACCCTGGCAGACGGCACATGATTTGACATATTCTTCCACGTCTTTTATAAGGTTGATCCAATGGAACTTCCTTTTCAATAATTGGCTTGTTCGGTTTCTTCCGAAATGTCCTGCGAGCGGGTCATCATGATATAATTTTAATAAGGTCTGGCGCAGATTCTCTCCCGCTGGGATGTAGAATCGGTCGCGAAACATGACCAAATCGGCATCATTTAGGTGCCATCCTTGGAATCCTTTGGATCCTTGTGTGATTGCAGCTTTTCTTCGCTGGGTCTCAGGGTCTTCGCCCTGGATTCGGCTGATTTCCGATATCAAATCGGCACTTGTCGATATCTCTAGAACATGCGGTCTCTCTTTGACCTGCAACATGTCTAATCGACACTGGGGTATCTTTTGGTCCCTCGCAAGGTCCTCCCAGACAGCCCAAACGCTTGATTCATGCTCACCGCAGTACGGGAGTTGAGGTAGGTGTTCCCCCCGGACAGTTCCGTCGTCCCTGGCCTCAAATTGGGATTTATGACTGATCAGGTCATCTAATTTTAAACTCTGGACCGCCGCAGCGCTTCCAGGCAGTTTAGGCACCGTTTCGCTACCTATCCGCAGATGGAGCTGGGCCAAAAGGTCAGGATCTTGGGCGTCCCCAGTCCTTTCAAATAACCTAGATGGTGCATCCGCAGGGTTCGACTTCCCTGAACGGTGCTTGATTAGGAAATCAAATGGAATAAGGGACATACACCATCTGGCTTGTCGCCCGTTGATTTTGGGTTGGCGCATAAATGCTTGTAAATTAGCGTGATCCGATAGCACTTCGATAGTGTATCGGCTACCTTCCAGGTAGTGACGCCAGTGTTTGAATGAGTACACAATTGCAAACAGTTCTTGATCAGGGGTGGCGTAATTAGTCTCTGTTTCGGAGAACTTTCGGGACCAAAACGCCACAGGATGGTAGACGTTTATATCGTCCGGCTGAGATAGTACCCCTGCCATGCCATACTTTGAGGCATCAGTTTCGAGTCTGATAGGTTTTGCTGGGTTAAAATGCCTTAGCAGCGGGGCGGCCTTAAAGGCGTCGATAAGCTGGCGGAATGCTGCCGTTTCGCTTCTGGAAAGCTGTACTTTCCCGGGTTTCCTACCGTTCTGGCTCCCTTTAAGCAGAGAGGTTAGGGGTCTTGCAATGCGGGAGAAGTCTCGAATGAAACGTCTATAGAAATTGCAGAATCCGATGAAGACCTGGATGTCACGGAAACTCTGGGGAATTGGCCACGATTCGATGGTGGAAACGCGCCGGGGATCCATTGATACGCCATCACGCGAGATGATATATCCAAGGAATTCGACCTGTTCTTGATAGAACACACATTTAGAGGGTTTCGCATATAGTTGGGCGTCTCGCATGCGAGAAAGGACTTGCTGGATGTGGTCTATGTGTTCTTCCTTTGTTTTCGAGAAGATCAAGATATCGTCAAGGTATGCGACGCAGAATATATCGAGGATCCCTTGTAGTGCGGTATGAATATATCCTTGGAATGTGGCGGGCGCATTTGTGAGTCCAAAAGGCATAACCGTGTACTCAAAGTGACCGTATCAGGTGCGAAACGCGGTCTTCCACTCGTCTCCCTCTTTGATCCTGATGCGGTAATAGGCGTCTTGTACATCAAGCTTGGAGAAGTACTGGGCGCCTGATATCCGGTCGAGGATCTCCGAAATGAGAGGTAATGGGTACCGATTCTTTACCGAAACGCGGTTTAATCCCCGGTAATCAACACATAAGCGAAGGCCTCCATCTTTCTTTGGTACGAAGAGGATAGGGGCTCCAGCGGGGCTCTTTGAAGGTCTAATTCGACCATTCTTGATATTTTCGTCAATATATTCTCTAAGGACTCGGAGCTCGTTCTGGGATAGCGGGTAGATTGGCCCGTATGGTGCTTCGGCGTCCTCCACTAGATCAATTGCGTGGTCGGTTGATTTCCGGGGTGGCAGAATTTTGGAATTATGGGCGGAGAAGACGTCCCGAAACCCCTCGAATTCGGGTGGGGTTCGCTCCTCTTCCGGTCCTGCTTCGTCGTCTCCAGGTAGTGGGATTGCCTCTGGCAACTACACGATTGCGAAGACACGAGCTTCGTTCCTGCAGGCCTTGGCGAATTTTTGCGGGCTATATAAGTTGAAATTGTTCGTTTCGAACCACCATTCTTTCTTCCACGGAACGAGGTGTATTCGGTGGTCAATCAGGGTGGTTACGGATAAGAGAACCGGGCTCTTGTCTGGGGCGGATGCTTGTGGCATTTTGAATCAGAGACAGGGTCCAGTCTTCGAAGACATTCCACGTTTCGGTAGCGTTTCGGAGGTCTTCTGCTTCCTTTTCGGAAGTGTATTCGAACCACTTTGTCCGACACGACGACTCCATGAAGCTCAGGGCTCCTAGAATTTTGGTTTTGTCGTTATGGTAGCGACGGGGTGCCGCTTGGAAGGCGAAGTTAAGGTTGATAAGCCATTCATGGCGTTTCCGTATCGAGAACCTCATATTGAAGGATGGAATATCATCGATCTTAATGTCGACGTTCTTAGGTGCCGAATTCGTAGCGAATTGGGGGTGAATAGGTGCCGGAGCTGGGGGTTCAAGCTGGCGAAGACCTGCTTCAAGTTCGGCGATCTTTTCACGGGCGGCTTTGATCTGTTCAAGCTGTTGGATCCGCAGGTTTGTTGCTTCAAGGCATGCCGCGAGATCTTCGTCGGGCGTGGGTGCTCTTGCTTGGGTCGGGGTATCCACAGCGGGGGTGCTCGCGGCCCTAGCGGACTCGGTTCGGCGGGTATTAACCATCTTTCCTTAGGTAGTCCGGGGTAGAAGGATTAGAATTGTTAAGGTAAAAGGATGGACTAGGTAAGGTCAAAGGTGTCACGTGTAATTCAGACGTAGAATAGACAAAGACTAATCCTTAAGGAACTATCTTGTTCCTTAAGTGCAACAATTATATACATGAGGGGGCTAAACCCTGACTTAGCGAGTCATGCAGGTGCTTTCCGGGGTCAGATCGGGCACGATTAGACACTATATCGGTCTGCCCTGATATCATGCCCTAACATCCGGGTTAAGCCGTAACATGATTCGTTCGTTCCATCTAGCCATTAGTTTACAGGTAGTAAGCGATAGAGAGTCTATACTTAATACTGATTTAGTCCGTAAACGAATGCTATATATTTAAGGTAAATAATTTATCTCAATTAGACGTAATCCTTTGTAGTATTCCGTGATTAGCGAAGATATTTCTAACCAGGATTAAGGCTATTTATCTCATATTAATCCTCTTAGTGGTTAGGATTATATATATATATTTCGTGAGCTTATCCACGATAACTATGATTATATTATATCCTTCTGATTCTAGCAACTTCGTGATAAAGTCTATTATGATCTATTCCTATGGTTTCGTTAGTATTTCCAATATTTATATTTCTCTATAAGATAGGTATCGGGTTGGTTTATCTTATAGGCACGTATTATATTTACTAATATATCTTTATACTTTTCTATATAGTCCCGGGATATAAAAGTAGTAAGTGATTAGTTCTACTATTTTCTTAATCCCTAGGTATCCTTTAGTTAGCTTATTATAGTGCTTCTAGATGATTTCTTCTTATATTTCTCTAGGAATATAGATTAATCCGTATATTAATAATATCCCTTTATCTAGGATTACTTATCTACTTTCGTCATTAAGTATCTACTATAATACGTTATCTTTAGTAGTTACTTCCTTAATTTATTATAGCTAGGTATTATCCTATAACTTACTAGTTATAGCGAGGGTTTAATAGTTATAGATTAGGTTTCCTTATTTATTAGAGGTTAGGATAGCTAGTATAGCTTCCTTAACTCCGTCCTTATAATCTAGTCTTCTACTAAGTATATCCGCTTAGCTATTAGCTTATCTATTATAGTATTCGATTCTATAATTATACTAAGATAACGTTTTAGCCTATCACGCTTATTATCGCGTGAGTTCTTTTATTATTATAAAGAATATAAGGTTTTTATAGTTAGATTTAACTAAAACCTAGTATTTTACTCCTTCTAGATATAGTCTCTATACTTTAAATACTAATACTATAGTTAGTAGTTCTTTATTATAAATATCGTAGTTAAGCTCTATAGGTATTATTTTTTATAACTAAAAGGCGATTACCTTAGGTCCTCTAATATTATTAATAATCATATCCTAAGTTATTCTTACTCCTAGGGCGTAATCTAATATATCTATTTCTACTATAATTAGTAGTTCTAGGTTAAATATATAGAGAATAGGTCTTTCTCTAAATAGTTATTTTAGTTTATTAAATAATTAGGTCGCTTCTTTAGTCTATTCCTATTTCTAGTCTTTCTTAGTAAGTTTATTAAGTCTTATAGCTACCTTTCTAAAGCTGTCTATACTTCTTTAGTAGTAGTTATATAGTCCTAAAAACTATTAAACTTCCTTAAGGTTCTTTAATTACAGCTACTCTAGGACGCTTCAAACCTTTTCTTTCTCTATACTAAACTTATCGCTACTAATAATATATCCTAGGAATCTAGTTTCTTATACGTAGAATTCGTACTTCTTTAGTTTAAGAGTCACTTTAGCTTCTTATAGCTTTTAAAGTACCTTTTAGTTATAGATTCTATATTCCTCTATTATTTTAGAGAATACTAGGATATTATCTAGATATACTACCACGAATATATCTAGATAGTCTTCTAATATACTAAAGATAAAGCGTTAGAATAATACTAATATATTAGTAAGTCCGAAGGGCATCACCGTATATTTATAGTATCCGAATTTAGTCCTAAAAGCCGTCTTCTATTTATATCCCGCCTTAATTTAGAGGTAGTTATAGGCTTCCGTGATATCGAATTTCGAGAAGTACTTAGCTCTATAGATTTAGTCTTAAATCTCTTAGATTAGTAGTAGTGGGTATCGATCTTTCTTTATAATTAAGTTTAATTATTAGTAATTAATATATAGCTATAGGCTTCCGTCTTTCTTTAATATAAATAGGATTAGATATCCTACTAATAATATTAAGTATTAGATATAACCTTTCTCTAGGTTTATTTTAATATATTCCTTTAATACCTAAGACTCTTTCTTAGATAGCTAGTAGATCTTTATATAGATTAGTTCCTTACCCTCTATAAGATTAATCTTATAGTTATAAGATCTATACTCTAGTAGCTAACCTATTAGTAGTGCCGTAAATACATCCTTAAACTCCTAGTATTCGTTAGGTAGTTCTAGTACTCCTTCTTCTATTACGTAGAAGGCTATTAATTCTTTATATACTATAATATATTCCTTAAGCTTATTGTCTAATATATTCGGTCTCTATTCTAGATTCCTAATAACGCTTATATCTATAGGCCGTTGGCCTATTACCTTTAGTAGAGATATATTCTCCTATCGTGGAGTATTCTTAGGATTACTTACCTCTATACTTAGTATCCTTTCTCGCGTTTCTCGTAATATATCTGTCTATTATCGATTCGTTTCTCTATATTAGTAATTCTAGAAATAGATAGATCCGCTATCCTATTTAATAATTAGATTATAGCGCGTTAGCTAGGGTATTCCTAGTACTATATTATATTCTCTTAGTAGCGATATATCGAAATAGATTATTTTAAAGTAGATCCTTATAATCATAGACTATAGTTAGGTTTCGTGCGTGATGCCTAGTCCTAATTTTTCTCTATTAAGTCTAGTAATAGGTACTACTTACTATTTCTTATATAGTAGGGCCTTGATTCTTTAAACGCATCGCGGGTCTATAAAGTTTCTATATACTCCTAAGTTAACTAGTACTCTAACTATTTTAAGTAGAATATTTACGTTAATCTTTAAATAAGCCGCCTATTACGTGGCTATAAGGTATTATTACTTCTTTAGGCGCGTAGATGTATTATCGTTAGCGCTAGCTTATTCGATTAGTTCGTTGAGTAGTAGGTCCTAAAAAACCACCTTCGTGGCTCCTAGAACGTCGCGACCGTGATCCTAGGGCTCTAAGGTTCCTAGGAGTAGGGTCGTGCGTCCTAGTTTGTTAATATCCGTTCTAGATTCTTGCCCCTGCGTTACTAGATCCTAGGAGCTAGTATCGTTCTAGTCTCTATACTAAGTCTATCCTTAACTCTCGATTTCGGTGTCGTTATTCTTCTAGTTAATCTTAGGGAATTTCTCTATAGGGCTCGGTATTTCGGCCTTATTACTCCTTTCTTAGAGTTTCTTTATAAGATTATCCTAATATTAGATTGCCTCTTCGGTTTTGTCTCTATATTAGATCTATTCTTTAGTTAGGGTTATCTATTACCGTAGTAACTCTTTCCCTTCTTCCTCTAGCTTATCTATAGCGCTTCCGCTCGTGATAGTTGTTTTGGTATAGATATCCTAGTTCTATCTGTCTTCTTCGGTAAGGCTCTATACTTCGGCCTATTACTATAGTAGATGGTCGACGGTAGCTCTTACGTGAGTTATCCCTTCTTAGTATCGCTCGTCCTACTCTTCCCACTCCTTAGCCTACTATGGCTATTAGATGGCGTAGAGTTATTATGGCTTATTATAGCCCCCTCGCTCCTAAGTGGCTCTAATTTACTACATAGGCCGGTCGCTGTGGCTCCTGTAGTCCTTAATTCGGTGTCCTAGTTTCCTATATTTAAAGTATAGATTATCGTTTCTGCGTTGTTTCTGCTCTTCGTCTAGAAGTCTCGCCGCGTCGAGGTCTATTAGTTATAGGCCGTAATCGTTCTATCTCGAGGCTCTATAGCCGTGGTCTCGTGGTTAGAAGCGGTTCTCTCGACCTAGGTTCCTTCTCTAATACTTAACTTCCTTCTTTTCCTATTATTGGTCGAAGTATTAGTTATCGAACCGCGTCGCTATATTAATTAGTTCTATTATTATAGTTAGTCGGTCGATGCGCGCGAGTTCGTCTTTCACATAGGGTTTTAATCCTTCTATGTATCGTGGGATAAGGGCATAATCGGCCTATCCTAGCACTACTGCGGCCTATATAAACTACGTGATATAGGCGGTAGTGGAAGTGGTCTAGCGGAGCGCTACTAGCTTCTATTTAGCGTTAACGGTCGCGTTAATCTCTCTGAATATCTTACTTAGATAGGCTATAAAGTTACTATAGTCCGAGAAGATATCTTAGGTGGCTATACCCTACTTATTACGTGGTTTCTTATAGTACTCGCGGATATAGACTTCGAACTAGTCCTATACTTATCCGCGTAGATAGGTTAACACGAAGATGACTTTGCTCTCTTTGTTAGTTAACTGTTATCTATTTACGTCTAGATATATCTATATTTATATAAGGAATCCTCTTAGTTTAGATTAGGTCCTATTAAAAGGTTCCGCCTTTAATAGCTTAACCACTAATATAGATAAAGCTAATACCAAGCTAATAACCTAGGTATCTAGCTATACTAGGTGATCCCGGAGATTAGGTATATTATTACTATAAGCTTTACTAAGTGCGTTAAGTTAGTTATTAATTAACTCGAGATTAGCTTATATCTATTTAGCTATACTAGGCCTCTAAGATAGTATCTCGTTGTTACTATCTAGATAAGAACGTATAGATATTATCTAAGGTGGTATAACTAGTCTCGTTAATAGTACTATCTTAATTACTACTTCGTAATATTATTTCGCAAAGTTAGGGTGTTTAATATATTACGCATAGCTAACTAGTTATAGTGAGTATTGTTTATAGTGGTTGTATATATATATTAAGGCTCGTCCTTAAGTCTTAGTCGTAATTGTACTATTACTTATAGGCCTTATATAGACTTAGATCTATAGAATAGACTCTTATTAGGTAGTGCTAGATAGTACGCCTAGTTAAGCTATACTTAGGATCTATATTAAGTAATAAGAGACTAAGTATACCTCTTCTAGTAGGGTAGTTAACTTAAGTACGAAATAAGTAGTAAAGCTAGAGCTATAGGTTCTAAGTAATAATATATAATTAAACACGAAGAACTTAATATAGATGTGGTAATAACCATCCCTATATATCTAATCCGTCGCATCGCTAATGAGTTAGGGACTTATTACTAATCTATTCTAGCCTTATTATTAATAAGTCTGTACTTATTACTAATAAGTTATTATGTGGCCCTTTTCCTAGGGTCTATATCTTCCTAGGATCCTAAGTACCTTAGGATTCTTTTCGTTATAGGATACTTATAGTTATTAGTAACCATAGTCTATCGTAGGATATTATTAATCCTAGAATACACCTTATCCTAAGGATCTCCCTTTTAGTTTCCTAAATCGTGGCTTATTGTAGGATAGCTCTGATTGTAGGGTAGGATCCTCTATAGGATCTTTTCTCTTAGCGTAAACCATAGTGCGTCGTAGGATAGTCCTTATCTTGCGATCCTTCTAGTCGTGCGATCGGCTCTTTCCTGCGGTATGTAAAACCATAGTCTTTCTGTTAGGACCATTAGTTATTCCGTATTATTCTGCCTTCCCTAGAGAGACTATGGTTCTCCGAACCATACCTTATATGTGACCTATACGTCGTCCTGTCCGTTACTAGATGATTAGGTATAAATACCCCGCGGGCGGTATAGCCCCTATAGGTCCGTAATAGTACTATCTAGTACTACCTACTAAGAGTCTACTCTATAAATCTAAGCCTATATAAGGCCTATAGATAATAGTATAATTATGACTAAGACTTAAGAATAAGCCTTAATATATATATATAACTACTATAAATAATACTTATTATAACTAATTAGCCATATATAATATTATTAAAGAGAAAATAAGAGAATTATAAGATATATTATTATTAAGATATTATATTAATTTCTTCTTTAATATAATTAGCTAGCTATTTCTATTATCTAATATAATATTAAGATATAATTTTAGTTAAATAGATCCTTAAAAGATAGCTAAATTTTATTATAATATAAGATATTCTTTATATAAAAAAAGATACTTTTTAAAGTTCCTTTAATATCTCTTATATTATTTATTATCCTAGTTATTTATAGAAAAGAAATAAAACTTATTTACTAATATAAGTATAGCTCTAATTATATATAAATTATCTTAGATACTATTAGTTTTATAATAATAATTATATAGCTTAATAAAAGTAATATTAAATATTCTATATATTATCTTCTTCTAAGATATCCTTTTTATTTAAGTTATATCTTTAATTACTTAAGATAGTTAAAAAGTTTATTATAAATCTTAAAGATATAATAAATAGTTATATTTTTAGTTTTAGAAAGCTTAAGAATAAAGTTAAAAAATAGCTAGAAAATCTATAAAAAATAATTAATCTAGCGCTATTTCTCTATATTAAATATAAGATTACTCTAATTATATTCTTTATAAAAAGGATTAAATATTATTTAGAGTTACTTAATATATTAGAGTATAAGAAATATAGAATTCTAGTATATTTAAATATCCTAAAATAATATAAGTTTTATTAATTTAGATTAGAGCTTATAAAATATATTATAGCGCTAAGGGCTTATATTAATATAGATTATAAGGTTCTAAACCTAAAGAAAGTTAGGAGAAGATAATAAAAAATAAAAGAAGCTAGCTAGCTTATCTTATTTAATATATTTAAAATTTCTTACTTTCTTATCTATCTAGTCTTATAAGCTAATTATAATTACTTATTTATCTATTATATCTTAGTTATATTATTTATAAGATTTACTTTTATTTATCTAAGTAGTTTATTTAAGCTTAGCTAGATAATATAAATAAGATATAGAACTTAAATAACTATAATTATATCTAATAAAGCTTATTATAATATATTAACTAATATTTAGTTATTTAATATATTATTAGTAATAATTATAAGTACTTAATCTTAGATATTATATTATAAAAATATATTAAGAAGGATAATATTAAGATTTTTACTAAAATATATATTAGAAAGTAGTTTAAATCTAAGTAAAATCTTCTAATATTACTAATCTTTATTAATAAAATAGCTACTAATTACTATAAATATTTTAAAAAAAGAGAGATATCTAATAATTAAAAGTAATTAATATCTTTATATATTTAAATAGCTTTTATAAAATACTCTAATACTATTTCTTTATTATAGCTTAAAGATACTAATATATAATCTTTATAAAAAGAATTTTAGGATTAGAAGATATAAATTAGGCTATTTAGATAAGATTATAGAATTTAGAATACTTAATAAGCTAAAATAGAAGATATATAATTATAAGAAAAGTTAAGAGCTTCTCTTTCTAAGCTTCTTAAAAGAACCCTTAATTTATTAATATTTTATATCTTTATTAGCTAGTTTAGTTAGTATATTATTTTTAAAGTTAAAGATTATTTATTATATTTTATAAAAACCTTATAATATCTAGTCCTTAGTTACTATTCTTTATTTATTTCTAATATTTATTAGTTTATAGATACTTTATTAATATAAAAGTCCTTTATTAAGTCTTTTTATCTAATTATAATAATAAAAATAGATATTTAAGGATTATATTATAATACTAATATATAATCTTTAGCTAACTAATAATAGTATTTATTATTTAGTTAAACTACTTCTAATACTTAGACTAATAGACTATATTCTATTAGATCTTATTTATCTTTCTATAATTAATCTTAAGCTATTAATCTATTTACTTAGAATATATAATAGTATTATAGAGAATATAGCTCTTTCTCTAATTAGGACTAATATATTAGAATAATAAAAGAATAAATTAAGATAATTATATTTAGAGAAAGTTAGATTTAAGATCTAAGGTTTTCTAATTATTAGATAGATTAGGGATAAAAAGCTATAAATACCCTAAAATAAGATATTAAATACTCTTTATATTATTATAGATTAAAAATAGAAATATATCTAAATATTAACTTTAAGCTATAATAATATAAGAGAGAAATAAGAAGATAAAGAGATTCTTAAGAATAAAATTAATCTATAATAAGGGTTTTTTTAGCTCTTTATAAAATATAAAAGAAGTCCTAAGAGAAAGATTAATTAATTATTTTCTAAGTAATTTATTCTTCTTATAATATCTTTATTAAGAGCTTATTAGCTAGAAGATAAAGTCCTTAATAGATCTAATCTATTAAAACCTATTAAAATCTAGTAAAATCTATTAAAAACCTATTAAAAACCTATTAAAAACCTATTAATAATCTATTAATAATCTATTATAATCTATTATAATCTATAGAACCCTACTTTAATCTACTAATAATTAAGAGAAACCTATTAAAAACCTATTAATAATCTATACCTAATCTATCTTTAACTTTTAAGATCTAAAATATTTTAGATTAATAATCTCCTAAGAAGTTTAATTCTATCTAGGAGTAAAACTATAATATTTATAAATCTAATAATTTAGTATTAAATAAAAGAAGCTATAGTAAACTATTTTATATAAGAAAATCTTTAAAAAAGTATATAGTTTTAAAATAAAAAAACTTTTATTCCTTTTTATTAAGGGATATACTATCTTTATCTATATTAAATATATATATCTATAATATTTCAAGTCCTTTTTTACTAATTTATCTTTCTACCCTAATACTATATCTAGATCTTATTTTAAATATATAAAATTAGAATTATTACTACTAAAAAGTCTATATATAACTATTTTTCTTAAAATTTCTAATATATAAGTAGTAAAGTAGAGTAATAATAATAGTAGTACCTAAACTAGTATAAATAATAATATTTAATTAGGATTAATTAACTAAGTTATATATACTAAGACCTAGATTTTATATAAAAATAGGTTAAAATAGGTTATAAATAGATTTTTAAATTAAAATTTTTAACCTAATAGATTAGGTTTAGGTTTAAGCTTATAACCTATAACCTATTTATGGGTTATAGTATAGTCTAATCCTATTTAGGGTAGATTATAGACCCTATACTTATTATATACTTTTATAAATATTCTTAATTTACCTTTCTACTATTAGTCTAAGTTAATTAGCCTTCCTTTATTTATAATCCTTATCTAGTGTATAACTAATATCTAGGTTTATAATACTAAGCTTATTATGATTAGTTCACTAGGTAATAAGCTCTAAGTACCCTAATATTTAAGGAAGAGAAATAATCTATATCTTTCTATAAGGAGGTTAAGATAGAAATAGACTAGGTAAGAAAATAGTAAAAGATAAGTAAACTAGATATAAAATAATACTGAAATGAAGTAGAATTAAATAATAAATAGTATGACCTATATTGATCAAAAACCTAATTCTTAAGGAAGGAAAGATATAGATCATTCCCTTCCTTAAATATTAGGGTATTTAGAGCTTATTACCTAGTGAACTAATCATAATGAGCTCACTTCTAGAGAGCTCTAGATTTCTATAAGACTAGGGTGCTAAATCAGTCATATTTTAGTACTGATTCAGCACTTCCTTAGATTAGAGATAAGCTTAGATCTTATCTCTATTAGTTCTGCCTTGGGAAATAGGGAAGCATAATTTCTTTCTTAATACTTTCCTTCCTTAAGAATTAGTTTTACGATCAATATGGGTCATGACTTATATTGTTTATTATTTTAATTCCACTTCATTTAGTATGATTTCATATCTAGTTCACTTCTCTTTTACTATTTTCTTACCTAGTCTATTTCTTCCTTAACCTCCTTATATGACTATTCTCCTCTTTTCGCTTAGCCATTATATCTTCCTTAATATAATCCTTAAGGAATTGCTTAATTCCTTAAGTGCGTGGAATATATATAAGAAGGGGTAAAGCCCTAGTTTAGCGAGTTATATAAATGCTTTCTAACGCGGAATCGGGCTATTATAGGGACCATATAATCCTATCCTAATATCATGCCCTAACGTCCAGATTAGGCCATAACAAATTCCCCATAGGAGTGTACTCTACTCCCATAGGAGTAAAGTACACTAGGACTAGGACTAAAATTCCCACACTCCCACAGGACTAGGACTAGAATTGATCTAGTCCCGTAGGACTTACAGAGATCTAATCTAGAGAACGGGATAATTACTAAAGCCGAAGGTTAGGAACGTAAGTACACGGAGATAGGCTCGTTAAGTCCGAGATAATTATTAATGTTAGCTAGTAAAGGCTTTCAGCTATAGCATTAGTTATATATTAAATGACCATTCGCCGCTTCTTACTTCTATTAGCACTTTGCCTCTATTTTTCTCACGCCGAAAGCAGATATTGAGAAATTTACAATATGTTTAACTACTTCCCTAACAATTATATGTGGTCCTCGGCGGTAAACTTATGCCTTATGGCTGGTGGAGAGTTGGGTCAGATTGATAGATGGTTGGCTCCGTTGAAAGATCGAGACGCCGATCCCGAGTCTTGGGCGAAGGCATGGAATTCGATGGCAGAGGAGCAGAAACACTACGCGGCGGAGGACCTAAAGAACGGTTACCGTCAGAGCGCGAGCGCGCGATACCTGAGGGCATCCACCTATCATCTTACCGGGGAGCGACAAACTGGCCTTGGACCTGCAAAGACACTCAGCTACAAAGCAGCCCTGGATTCGTTCTCAAATGCTATCGAACTCATGCAATCTCCCATCGAAAGGGTCGAGGTCGATTCACCGGACGGAATCCTTCCAGGCTACCTTATTCCGTCTGGAACGGAAGAACCGGCCCCGGTAGTGATATTCTATAATGGTTTTGACGTGACGAAAGAGATCCTCTACGCCATCATTCGCAACGAATTCGCCAACCGCGGGATCGCCTGCTTGGTCATCGACACCCCTGGTACCGGAGAACCACTACGTCTTCGCAACGTCCCCTCGCGACCGGACTATGAGGTACCGACCGCTGCGATTGTTGACTTTCTCGAAACCCGTGCAGATATTGACAGCGGTCGTATCGGCATTGTAGGCATTAGCCTGGGAGGGTACTATGCGCCTCGCGCAGCCGCTTTTGAACAACGTATTAAAGCTTGCGTGGCCTGGGGAGCTATTTGGGACTACGGCGCTACCTGGCAGACACGTTGGGAGACCCTCACCAAAAAGACCTCCGTTCCGTTCTGGCAACTGCCCTGGGTAATGGGCACAGAGTCCATGGAAGCAGCACTTGATCGCGTTCGAGCCTTCACCCTCGCTGACGTGGTCATGCATTTGAAACAGCCTTTCCTTGTTGTGCACGGCGACAAAGATGGTATGATTCCGATGGAAGATGCGCATAAGGTGGTTGACACTGCGGGATCATTGGACAAGCAGCTAAAGATTTTCACCGCTGCCGAAGGAGGATGTGAACACGTCGGTGCAGACGATCCGGATCCAGTCAGACAATTGATCGTTGATTGGTTCGCACAGAGGTTAGGCACGGTAGTGAGGGATTAGGTGATACGCGATATTACGGGTTCATTGACCGACTCAACGCAAGGGGTGGTTCATTCCATGATCTCGTAAGCCCTTAGTCTCACACTCACACTCTCCCGTTAGCCGAGCTGCATCCAACTGGGCCTCCTTCCTGCCGATTTGATGTGTTATTCTTCGCACTGAATATGTATGATCTTCTGATATAGTCACAAAATCAACTCGAATATTATACCTACATTCAGATCCTATGTAAGATCGTGACTGAGCCCTGGGAACGATGTAGGAATTACCACCTATTGTTGATTATCTCGAACATGGTTCCTATTGCGATAGCACATAGATTAAAAGAGGATAATGAGTTGATCAAACTCCATTGTTCTTGCATGTCATTACGTAACTAGGTCAATGTAGCTATTTACTCAATCTTCATAATAATCTTCCCCTTAGAGGAGTCACTCTCAAGCAACTGGTGCGCCTGAACAATCTGTTCAAAGGGAATAATCCTTTCCACAAATACCGTGAATGTCTTATCACAGAATTTCGGCAGCGCATTCGATACAAGCATATTCCACAGCCTGCGCTGATACTGCTCATCCCGGCTACGCAGGCTACTACCCTCGACTCGCAGGCGCTTCCTCAGCAGTGGCTCGATATTCGCACCATTGGGCAGTTTACCGCCGCCCAAAAGGCCTAGGAGAACTATGCGGCCATCGCGTGCCGCTACATCCAGGTTGCCCTGGAAGTATGTACTGCCAATGAAGTCCACGGTCAGGCTGACGCCAGCGCCGCCGGTCGCTTTCTGAATCTCGGCGGCCCAGTTTTGCGTCTTGTAGTTAAATGCCTTTGTCACCCCGAGCTCTTTCTCAAGAAATTGAATCTTCTCTTGTGAGCCTGCGGTCGCATAGATCGCCTTTGCGCCTGCGGCTTTGGCAAGCTGGATGCCGGAGATCGATACTGAGGACGCACCAGCGTGCCACAGGACGGATTGGCCAACTTGGAACTCGCCGATCAGGAACAGGGCCTGGGTGGCCGTGAGCCAAGTCTATATTGTCTCGTTAGTGGATAATCCTTTTTTTGCATATATAAAACTCGCCTCTGGCAGTCCGGCCGCCTCCTCCCACGACAGCTGCTTCGGCTTATGAACCATCATCTTCGTTGAGACAGCAATATACTCTGCGTAGGCACCTATAATACTATCAGAATCACAAGCAGCAATAAATCTATCAATGATGCACATTGAACGAAAGCAAAACTCACCTCCATATGCAAGCCCAAAAACCTCGTCCCCAACCTTTAAATCCTCATGATCGTTGGACCCAAAGCTCTCCACCGTGCCTGAAAACTCTACGCCTAAGGTCTCCGGTGCTTGAGGTGGAACGGGGTACCTGCCCTCCCGTTGTGATATGTCCATGCGGTTGAGCCCGAAGGCCTTGATCTTGACTAGGGCTTGGCCTGGCCCTGGTACCGGTTTGGTGATCTGGTCCACGAAGAGGGATGTGGCGGGGCCTTTGCCGCCTTTTATGGCTGGGTTTCATGTTAGCTTTAGTATTTGCAAGATGGAGAGTGTGGATAATTTCTGATAATATTAGGTGGAAGTATTTGCATGCAGATTCGATATCTATGTGCAATATAGATGAAGGCAATAGGAGGGGGGCTTTTCTTCCCAAATAAAGATTTCCTTACCAATTGATCGCATAGTTTCACTCATTTTGGTCAGTGACGTGTATTTGAATCCGTTTGACATTGATTTGAATCCGTTTGACGTTAGTTATAGACTCTCTTATTGCGGAACGGAGTTTAGCGGCGATTGCAGAATGGCGTTTAGCGGCAATTGCAGAACGGAGTTTAGCGGACCATAAATCCGGCAGGAGTATGGATAGTCTAGGAAACAAAAGGCAGTTGGCTAGTTTAATTACCTGCTTTAGCTTCCCCAATAAGCCGTTCACACCATAACGACGAAGCAAGCGTGCTTCGAAATCGATATGCTGTTTGAACCCAAGCTCTTTTACTTTAGGTTTTCATTGACTTAAGACTGAATTAGAGAATAGATTACTAACTGTCAAAAGACGGTGATTTGCCCTGGCAGTCTTCACCACAATTTCACATACTTCCCGCTTCAGAATTTCTCACCTGTAAGAATCACTAGGCCCCTTGTCGCGGATTAGTGCACTGGTCATGGGGTGGCGTCATTAAATAAGGTTCAATGTGGGACTGATGCTGACTCAGGTCCTCGGTTCTAAAAATTACTCAAAGTGGAATAAAGTCCAAACAATTTCTCCCTAGTCATGAACAAAATAAACCGGGACACTGGATTTCATGATCCGTAATCACAAGTGTCCATAGAAAAGTGATGGAACTATGTGGACACTAGATATAAATCATTACTAATAAATCATTACTAAAAGTAATCGGGCGACGCTTATGAATTAGAAATCGAGTAGACGTCACAGACGTGATCTGGGATTATAAAAAGTTCTAGTCAATACTCTTTCTGTCGAACAACAAAAGCATAAGGACTATATCGTCTCCGGATCTTTTTTGCAGAATTAGATTTCTGGAAGGTTATAGCCTCGGTTTCTTCGAATCTCCTTTTCTCTACCCGCATCGAAATCAACAGCCATCTCAACAGCCATGACGACCTACGAAACAGCCGAGCCTCACTTCATTAAAGTGAACGGTTCACTCTTTGCATACCTTAGGTTCGGTTCGACAGCTAAGACTCAGGTGCCACTAGTGTTCCTACAGCACTTCCGAGGCACCTTCGACCACTGGGACCCAGAATTAATTAATCCTATCGCTGCCATCCGACCCGTCATTCTTATCGATAACTCGGGAGTTGGCAAGAGCGGTGGTGTGATTCCGGATACCTATGCCGCGTGGGCGGATAATATCATCAGTTTTCTTAAAGAACTGAATCTTCCTCAAATTGACCTTCTCGGTTTCTCTATGGGAGGCTTTGTGGCACAAATGGTCGCTTTGAACGCACCGACTATCGTTCGCAAGCTTATCCTTGCCGGCACAGGGCCTAGCGCCGGGGATGGGGTTGAAGCTGGCGACTCCGCTGCAACTTATCGCTTAGCTACAGCGTCCAACGAACAGGAGGCCCATGATGCATTTTTGTCCGCTTTCTACTCTCTATCAGAGAGAAAGCAGGCTCTTGGCAACCGCTGGTGGAATCGCATGGTTACGGCTCGCTCAAACCGCTCTGCATATGTGGGCTCTGAAGGCACCCAGGTTCAAATCGGTGCGGTCGTCCGCTGGTCGAATCCGGACTTTGCCTTAGAAGGATCTTACGATCGGCTGCAGGAGCTCCAGATCCCTGTTCTTATTGCTAATGGTGACAACGACATCATTATCCCCACAAATAACAGCTGGGTCATGTTTAAGAAGCTGGTTAATGCCAATGCTCATCTCCACTTGTTCCCAGATGTCGGACACGGTTTTTTGAACGAGTATGCTGATCAGTTCTCTAAATTGATCAACACTTTTTTGGATGCTTAATTAGAAAGTTACGCGCGATGCTCTCATAGGTCTTCCTCAAATGCAGTTTGTTCCTCTGGTTGCTCTGAGTGTCTATAGTATAATTCTTACTATCTAAGTTGCGGCCTCGTGCTACGTTCATAGTCTATACTACCAGAATTTTACTCCTATCTTGATACCACATTCCTGTTCTGCAGTGGGTTCTATAGTCAGTAAATACGTTGTCCATAAACGTCAACTTTTATATATATGTATTAGCAATAGTTAGCATCTGGATGCGGAATTCTTTATAAAGACTACACCAGTGCCTCGCCTCCGGATCACAGCAAATCGCATCTTGATCCAAGAGTATTTAGGTTGTTTCAAAATGGTTCAAAATGCGCACGCGCCAACTTTGCATAGTAATTGAATATGCGAATAGGGCCAAATAGTCACCAAGAGTAATATTAATCTCACTATTATTATAAAATTTGCCGGCTGGTCATTATAATGCCTGTGCATCACCGAGGTGGCACCGTCCTCATATCTGCCTGCCTGTCTCAAATAAAATACACATTTTAACCTCTAAAAGCTTCGTTATATCGTGCAACTCTCCAAAACCATGTACCGAAGTATGCAAATCCGAGCACCCCATTCCGAGCACCCCCCCCCCCCCGGCGGGACGTACTAAGCTTGCTCAGATCACGAAGTCTCTCGAGTAGTAAACCAACCAGATAACAATAACTCTCAGATCTGCGAGGAGACTCGCACCCAGCGCAACACCCAAGTTTTTAGATAGCATGTGAGCAAACAAGACACTCCCACAAGCCCAAAGCACTGCGGAAGAAATTGTTCGCTGCGAAAAGACTCGCCGCATACTTGGGGTAATTGAGCGGGATATAAACAAGGACACATTGCATAGCCATAAACACGGAAGCGCCATAGATTGCAATCCCAATCGCGGACATAATGCAATGAATGGACGCCCTAGCGTTCAAGCCAAAACAAAAAGCCCAACTGAAGGCCCAAACGAAGCCGGTAGCGCAGGAATAAGCCGCTCCTCCTGCACGTCAATCCTGAACTTATGGATGCGCGGATTTATTTAAAAATAGATAGACGAGGTATAGATCACAACACTCAGAATGCACGCGACCAGGATACACAAGAACACCAGCCCGATCTGGCCAAGGTCAATGTCGTAGTCAGCTGGGTAGACGAGCGGGAGGACTTTAAAGGAGTAGTAGACGCCGAAAGAGCACAGCTAGATTTTTGATTGTGATTTCGAGGGATTTGATGAGGGCCTCAATGGCGATGTCGCTGACGTGCATGTTCCGCTGCTCGATTGCAGATTGAGACATGAAAGTGTCGCTGTTATGGATTCTGCGGAGGCGGGGGGCGCGTCGGAGAAGGATTGTTGCGCTGCTTGTTTCGGGGAGCAAGGTGAATATCAATAGCAGGACCGGGGTGCAGGCCCGGATTGACTTAAAGAGGGGCCAGCGCCAGCCTTTTATGAGAACAGCGAAGTCGCTTAGAGGGCTGCTGTCGACATTGGATATGGTTAGCTTCGAGTATTCTTTTCGAAGATCGACAATGAACGGGGCGTGGGATGGACGTACGACCGCAGTAGGTTACAAAGACCCAAGCCAGCATGGCGTAGGGTAGAGATATCAGACTATAAATATCGCCAATGGAGCACCACCGGAAGCAAGACATGGCGAGCCCAAGAAGCCCTGCAGGAAATGGAATACCATCAAGCCGGGGAGTTGCCCATGAATGCCGTTGGGACAAAGATAATGACAGAAAGGAACATGGTGATTATGTGACCCGATTGCGTCCAATGAAGGGTGTCCGCTCAGAGGCGAGAAGATCATGGATCCAGTGCCATATCCGAGGACATATATCGAGTGATCTAGTGTCGCGAGCAAAAAGCTAACACCAAATTTATTCATAATACGCTCCACTGAGGTGGTGTACGTGGTTGAAGTGGTATAAAACGACAGAGGTATATAAACAGATCAGAGTTCAATGAGAGCGCGCTCCGGGTTAGAGTAATGCAGATTCTCATAGTCACTGGTATGGTACCAGTCGACGAGGATGGCGCCATCCTTTGTCTTCTTCGGGGCAATAGGGATAGACTTGATTTTCAGGATGTCATATTGTTCGTCGGCTGCCAGCCAGACTTCTGTCTATATCCTCAAGTTTCCTTTCTATATAACAAAAGCAATCTTCTTCTGAAGTACAACAAGAAAAGGTTTACAGAAAGCTGCCTCCGTTCGTATTCACGACACTGCCTGTCGCGTTCGTGTCCTTCATCAAATACATATAACCCTCGGCTACTTCCTCTGCTTGACAGACTCGGCCTAAGAATGCTGTCTCCGCAAAGGCAGCCAATGCCTCCGGATGAGAGTCCCATATGCTAGTATGGACCGCACCTGGGCTGACAATATTCACTCGAATTGGTCTCAGTTCGAGGGCCAGGCTGCGGGTAACACCAAGGAGCCCAGCGGCATATGACGAAATAACAGACCACCCGTGAATGGGTTTTTCTGCAGCTGTTCCGGTCGTGAGAATGACCGAGGATTGGTAGGTATTCTTTAAAAACCGAGGGGGCGAGCTTGCCGATGAGGAGAGGTGCAACGAAGCGTATCTGGCCACATTTTCGGATAAAATCGATGTCGATTTCCTTGAGAGGTTTCATCGTGACCTCGCTGCCGGCTGTGAAGACGATGTGGTCAATGAGATGACCATCATTATCTTCAACTACCTCAGCGAACATTCTTTCCAGACGAGCCTCTAAATCCTCCTCGCTTAGATCACAAACGTGCCCGGTAACACGAACATGCGGAGCCTCTGTCTTCAGGGTTTCCACTGCTGCGGTAACACGTGTCCGATTTGAGGATACGATGGAAATATTGGCCCCATCGGCTGCACTGAGTGCCGCAACGGCGCGGCCGATACCAGAAGAGCCGCCGATGATGACGATTGACTGGCCAGTAATGGAAGGCATTATGGTGATTGATGAACGTTGAAGGGTCTCGAATGGTTCGGATGGGCGTTGCAAAAGCCTGATCAACAAATAATTGCCTTTGTAGCTCCTGGATCTACTCTTGCTCTTGGAGTATTATATAGTATCGTATACCTGAATCATTCGGGGTTAAGAAAACATAATTAAATCCAAGGCTAATTACTAATTACTCTATTTACTTTTTTCCATATTCGGTAATTTTCGGAGGTGCGTGACCTCCACTAAACGCCAATCAACAATGGCCAGTATTATGGTCGGCTTTAGGGTCGTTGTTATGGCCGGTGTTATGGCCGGCGTTGCAACAGCATTCTTTCATTATCCCCATGGTCAATGTTCTGGTCGGCGTTATGTCCTCTTATATCCGAATCATGTGATTAGGTCATTGAATCCGATTTATCAAGCCCTAAACTGGACTTAGAATATCTCTTCCTGTGCTTTAATGTTTCTGCCAACATCTTTTAGCTTCGAAATGATCAAATTGGATTTGTAAGAGCGGGATATTCGGCACTTCTAAGTGCGACGCTTGGTCACTATAGCCTACACCAGATCGGCTCGTGTTATAATGACGACATTGGCTATGGCCGGAATCTGCACCACTAGGCTCTATGGTCATGACGTAACATTGTATACGATATAGTTGCGGAAAGCATAAAAGACGGTAGGAAATCCTGGTATGGTTTTTGATCTGTCTCAGACCATAATTCAAGCTATTCTTTCACACTCTAGCTACTTTCTATAAACTAACTGAGTCTTGTCTAGTTATGTTTATTCTTATAGGTATGAAAATATGTGGAATGCTGTCTTTCGAACAATGAGTAATAAGGGTCTCTAGGTTCTACCGGTGGTATAGGCCGCGTCGTACTCCAAGCGCTCCTCTTAGAAAAGCTGGTCCAGGTCTTAGAGCTACGCATTTCATCCTATAATACGGCTACTGTCCCGGCTGCCGTCCGTGATACTGGGATTGAGATTCGCAAAGGCGATCTGTATAAGCCGTCAACGTTAGTAGAGTCGTACTCCGGCGCGGAGGTATTATTCTTAGTGTCTTTCCCTTCTATAGGCGAGGAACGCTATAAGTTACATCGTAACGCTATTAATACCGCAAAGGCCGTAGGCGTTTGCTATATTATCTATACCTCGCTCTCATTCTATAGAGGAGCTAAAGGTAATATAAGCGTTATGTAGGTCGTATAGGCTTACCTTCTAACCGAAAGCTACCTAAAAGAGAGTGGGATTACCTATACGATCCTTTGTATGGCGTCGTACTCGTACCTATGGAATAACTATGCCGGGTTCCTGAAGCTGGATGCCGCTCCTAACGTCGTCTAGGAAGCTGTGCTGCCTAATGACGGCCTTGAGCACTGGGCGAACAGGGCTGAGCTAGGCGAGGCCACTGCGAGGGTCATCGCGAACTGGGTATATGTGGTTCTGTATACACGGAAAAACATCGTTGTGGGCTAACCCTATTATAGCAAAAATATATCAACAAAACCCTAAATTTCACTAGTCCCGAGCTCTTAACTAGGGTCGATATTATCAAAAAGTACATAAAGTATACCGGCAGGAAGGTCAACATTCGCGTCTTGCCCGTTAAAGAGGCCATTGTATAGCACATCAAGAATAGCAGTGTGCCACCAGAACAAGCCAGCTTCCTTGAGAACTAGGCGAGCTGGCATACTGCCATTTCGTTTAGTAAAAAGGCCTTCCTTAATCCTACCTTCGAACAGTTGCTAGGCCGGAAGCCTAAGACGATTAATAACCAAGCTAATAATCTTTTCTCAGCATCAAACTTCCTGGACACTAAGGACCTAGTGACAATTTAACTAATATTTATAAAGCACCCGTAGGTAGGAGCTAGGACTTATACTGGGAGGAACACCATAGACTACATTCTGCGACCTCCTTATTAGCGAATTAAGAACCACACTAAACAGGCGGCTCAGCCGTGCTAAAAGTTGAAGCCATAAAAAAATCACTTTGCCGAAAATAAATAGGAAATCCTTACTGTTTCTGTTGTGTCTAACAAGGTCTGTATAGCCGCGTGGGAGAGAATATAATCTCGTAATGATATTATGCGCACCGTTTTGGAGACACAGGTGCGTTGGCAGTACGTTTGCCTCACACTCTAACTCAAAGTTGGGGTTCGCCACCGTTTCAACCCGTCAGAGGATTCAGACAAGAGAAGGTCATTGAACGATGCTTAGTATCCCAGATACCTTTTTTATTTGAGTGGCTTGTGCCACTCCGTTGAGATGAGTCTAATACCGGGCTAATGCAGTCCTGATAGAGCTAGCTGTCTCATCTACTGCGGATGGAGCTGTCAAAGCCAGCCTAAAGCAATGTTCGGCTCTGCCGCTCGTTTGATTACTTGCTACAGATTCTCTTCTTAGCATAGTTCCTGGTCGAGGATTGTGCCTAAGAGCTTCGCGGTGGACGATTAATAGTTCAATAATCTTGCCGTTCATGACGATCTGACCCTTGACTTGCTCACTTGTTCTAGTTCTCTTCTGCCGGCTGACCGGCTCGCCACCGGAAGTAATCGTCAATGTAGGCTAATTTATCCACATGGGAGTTAACGGGCTGGTGCACTTGATACGAATTGAAAAGCGCGAATAAAATAGTGCTAACTAACAACACGGCATTCTCTAGTGGGTAATATCTTTCTCGAAATCATCAAATCGAATGTTTGCGAAAAGATTATTCTTCAAGCTCGCTATCCATCTCATAGCCACCAACGGCATCCTCTTTGCACGCAGGCGGGCCTCCAGGATCTTTCTGTTAACCCCGCTAAATATCGTATTTGCTTAACGCTTGAATAAATTTAACCCTCGAACCGCCCGTTTCCTACATATTATTTAGTGATTTCTCCAACAAGCGGAAAACATTAAATCATCTGAAAATTGCAGTAAATTTCACGAAAATAAGCAATACTTGTATTCAAAAAAAGAATGTTGTTTTAATATAGATTTTGGGCATATCTTAGTAAACTTATATTAGGACGCGTCTGAGCCACCCACGACCTCCGGTGCATAGTCAAGTCTCCACAGCATGAACTTTTTGTCATAATGAAATCGCTGGATTTTATTATGACTGGAATATCGCCGAGGAACGTCACTTCCAACACATACCGCATCTCACCATTCTCCAGCTGGAAAACCAGCTGGAGAGTTTGAAACCCAGCCCATTTGAAGAGGAAGGGAGCTATGAGATAATTCCACAAAGCATAACCGACAAAGTATAGGAGGCTTGTATCATCCTGCACAGACTCCAAGTTCAAGAGCAAAAAGCTGCGCGGGGACTATCGTGACTTGCGTGACTGAGCCATTAGCATTCTCGGTCCAGTTTTCCTTTGGGCTGTGCGCTCAGAGCTCATCAACACTCTTTCCCAGTCCTATGGGAAGTCTGAGGAGAACATGGATCGATAGCAATCATTAGTTGTTACTGACCTGGATAATCCTTGGAGTCAAACAATAAACCTGGAAGCTCGGATGGGGCTTCGATAGATCTATCAGTCTCAAGGACCGCAGACAAGAGGTCAACCCTGATCAAGCCAGCAACTTTCTGAGCCAAACACCAGTCATATGTAGAGCTAGCCCTTGGGGGATATTTTCTGTCATTTCCGATGCCGAAAGTTTAGGCAGAGTTAACATCTTTGCATTCGTAGAATACTGTAATGATACGAAACAAAGATGATGTGCCAGTATATCTGATATGATATTTACTGACACTCGCTGCTGAGAAATCCAAAAGAGCTGAAGTTATCTCAGGATTTCAGATGAATAATGGATTTACAGGCTTTTCTCTAGGATATAATGGTATCGGCCAGAGTTCCAGAGGCCATCTAGCACAGGCTCGCACATAGTTTTCAACCAGACAAACGAATTAAGCCGCTGCTCTAACTGGGACCTGTTCATTTCATGTCGTCGATTGAAAGTCGAGAACGCCGCCGTCAATCTTGCAAGAAACCACGTATTCTGTTCTGGCAGATCGTATGTTGCTGCAACCCCAACGATAAGTACCCATAGCAGCGTTATGAACGGACCCACCGAGCTAAACTCTTCGACATTGCCGTGATCCAAATTTAATCGCAACCTTTCGAGAAGCTTATGGAATACCGGGGAGTTTTTGGGCGCATTTCTCAAGACACGGTGCAAAAGGACGTGGGAGGCGGAGTTGGTGGTTCGAACAAGATTTGAGACGGATGAATTTTGTTTGCTCATCATGAGCAATTTCAGAATACAACGATCTGCACGGAGAAGGAGAACCCGCATAGTGTTTTGCATTCCCGGTTTTTTGCTTGTTTCATCTCGAACAATGACTATCAAGCGAAGGAGGCGTAGAATGTAGAGCAGGTCTAGAGCTCCTGGGCCAGGTGTAATCAGGTCACCTACAGCCGTGTGATTCGATAGAGTAACAAGATTATGTGGCAGATACACATCATTGCTGTCATGTATTGGAGGGAAAAGCGGTTGGCGTCCATAATACACAGCCAGATTTATGTCTACCCTGAACAGAGTTAGCGATTGAAATTCGAAAGCTTTGCATCTTGACTAACCATGTAATGGCCCTTTCTACTATGAAATTCTCTTTAAAGGTTTCTATCCCTCCCCTAGCCTTAACAATGGACAGTAAACCCATAAGATGAGCATCGGCAGCACTAAAATTTCCAGCTAGCGTCTGTGATGCTATGCGAGTTAGCCAACGTGTCCGAAAATAGTTTTTTCCCATCGCTGGTCCTATCAGCTCATAGGTTAAAAAGTGATATACAGCCTCCACACAATGACATAGAACCTGACATAAGCAACGGCATATCATATACATACCTCAATGTTGACCAAGGTTGCAACAGCGCCAGTCACTGCATCCGAGGCAGTGTATGGGTTATTTTTCAACCGTTCATTGATCATCCGCATTGTTAGTCCCTTATGGTGGTAACACGCATAGGAGAGCCACGAAAAGGGATTCTCCACGTTGACATTCCAGGCACTAGCGGCAAATGCGAGAGTGGCGTGGAACAAAATCCTATCACTCAGAGCAAACTCAATCCAGGTGTTTTTGGAATTCACTGGTGTGATGTTCAACTTCAGCCCGCATAAAACTAGCGTTTACAAAACATCAATGGTTAGGTTATGAGCTAGTCAGACACCGACGAATTCTTGTGAACTGGTCACTCACAGTACTTTGTCAGGAGGTCGACTGTTCCCGTGCCAGCCACAGGCAATATGTCGAATGGATCCACCGTGTTATTTGCAAAAGCATTTATTGGGGTACATCTAGGATTCATGGACGAGGTACCTTGAGGAATTGAAGTATCATTGATAATTTCCTCTTCCTCCTCTTCGTAGTCATCGTAATCTGTGTCGTTTTTTGATTTCAATCTGCCTCCGCGAATTTGACTAATCCTCTTTGTATTCTTGGTAGGGATTCGGAATCGGCCTTTCAGTTCCGCCTGCAATTTTGTAGTAAGATTAGAAGTACTGTACGCTGAGGAGCCCGCCCTTGTGGGATTTTCTGATCGCAGCTGGAGGGCTGTGCGCATAGCATGGCTCCGGGCTGCGCGGGTGGACTGATTATTATGATTATCGAAGATCATAAACTTGTATTCAGGCATCGAGCATAATACCAGAACGGAAATTTGAAAGGAATTTGGGAATACACTCTTTCGGGTCGAGTCCTCCGAATCAAATTCGTTGTGCGGTGTAACTAGCAACTATTAGTAATTGGAATGATGATCAGCGGTCCTCATAGGGACACCACTTGTTTTACTCCGGACACGTAATGACTCAGCATTCCGGTGCATTCCTCAGAAAACGTTACGTAATATGTCTTAAGTTAACGTATTTCACCAGCGAGCCGGACGCCCGGTCGGCCCGGACGCCCCAACCAAAACGCGTCAATTAATTAGTCCGTTCTTCTTCAACCACCCACCATGCCACCAGATCGCTCTCAAAATCGTCAAAAATTGACGCTTCAAGAAGGTCGTATCTTGCTTGCTATCCAGGCTTGGAAAAAGCAGGAAAAATTGTCAATTAGTGAAGCAGCACGCATATACGATATACCCAAATCAACGCTCCATGACCGGATACACGGAGTCCATAACCGCGTCGAATCACGCGCAAATTCGTTCAAATTGACTGAAATCGAGGAGAATTCGCTTAAGATATGGGTTCTATCTATGGACCAACGTGGAGCAGCACCACGTCCTTCTATGGTGCAAGAAATGGCTAATCTCTTGCTTTCTGCACGCGGAACGACCCCGATTCAAACCGTCGGCAAAAATTGGGTTACGAAATATGTTAAACGACACCCAGAACTCGATACAAGGTTCTCAAGACGCTATAATTATAAGCGGGCAAAGTGCGAGGACCCTAAAATCATTATAGAATGGTTTAACCTGGTTCAAAAGATGATGCTTAAGTATGGTATCCAGCAAGATGATATCTATAACTTTGATGAGACAGGCTTCGCGATGGGCTTGACAGCGACCGCAAAAGTCGTTACAAGAGCAGAATATTATGGTCGGCGCTCTCTTTTACAGCCTGGAAATCGTGAATGGGTAACCGTGATCGAGTGTACGGGCGCGTCTGGATATAGCCTTCCTCCGATGATCATCTTCAAGGCAAAATTATATACGAAAGGCTGGGCTGAAGAGTTGAAGCTTCCGGGCGACTGGCAATTCCAGGTTAGTCCGAATGGATGGACCTCGGACGAGATCGGACTTCGCTGGCTTGAAAAGGTCTTTATTCCATCAACTTCCTCGAGGTCAAAGGGGATATATCGACTTCTAGTTCTTGATGGTCATGGAAGCCATCTAACTCCAAAATTCGACGAAATTTGCTCTCAGAATCATATAATTCCGATCTGCATGCCACCGCACTCATCACATCTTTTACAACCTCTAGATGTGGGTTGTTTTGCCGTCTTAAAGCGTGCGTACGGAAAGTGCGTCGAGGACGTGATGCGGCAAGGTCGGAACCATATCGATAAGTTAGACTTTTTAGACGCTTTTCCGGAGGCTCGAATCCAAGCTTTTAAAGCAGAAACGATCAAAAATAGCTTCTCAGCAACTGGCTTAGTCCCATATGACCCAAATCGAGTTATATCAAAGCTCAATATCCAGCTCCGGACACCCACACCACCTCCATCTCGAGGAAGCCAAAGCAGCACATATCAGACGCCATCAAATTATAAGCAGCTCCAGAAGCATGAAATTTCGATCAAAAAGCTCTTAAAAAAGCGCTCTAAGAGCCCACCAAGCCCGCTGCTTTCCCATATAGATCGGGTGCTTAAATCGTGTCAAATCCACATGCAGAATCATGCTCTTATAACTCAAGAAGTCAAGCTTTTACGTGATGGAGTTAAGAAATCAGAGTCAAAAAAAGCACGTTCTAAGCTCCGGATATCAGCTCCAGAGGGCATATCTGTCGCTGAGCTTCGAGAACTAGCTCAAAATGATGGAAATAGTCAAATTGAAGCTCCATCCGACCAGCCAACCGGTCAACCAGAAGCACAAGAACGACGATCCAGGGCGCCACCAAGATGCTCAGAGTGTAATATTCAGGGTCATACAAGAACGCGTTGTCCAAATTTGATTAAATAGCTTAGATATTCAATATTACGTTATTTCGGGTGAATTGTGCTGGTTTGAATTATCAGAAGTTGATGGGGCGTCCGGGCCGACCGGGCGTCCGGCTCGCTGGTGAAATACGTTAGGTAATCAACCTTTACTAACGTAATTCCCTACCAAGCGAGCCACACCCCAAACCGAGCCACCCCAAAACACATAGTAAATGTGATAAATTACAACTTAATATCTCAACAACCAGAGCTTCTCTTATATTCTCCTTATAATTAAACATCCTTTAGGCTATCCATATTACATTCCCGGGGTTCAATTGATTTCTACAAGTCAAAGATTCATAATTCGAGCGTGAATGGGTAATTTATGTTGTAATTTTTGGTATGATTATGAATTCCTGCATTATATTATACCAGACTCCAAAAGCAAGCTGGAGTTATCTTAAAGAGATAGTATCGAAAGTTTTATACGATTTACACGCGTTGTTGTTGAAATATGAAGTTATAATATATCGCATTTACTATGTGTTTTGGGGTGGCTCGGTTGGGGGTGTGGCTCGCTTGGTAGGGAATTACGTTAACTAGCTAGGTAGAATTTCAAAGGGGGTCTATAGGCTGATGAATATATATCACGGGCGACGGGTACACATTGAAAGGACTAATCAGGATGTAGAGGAATGTACTAGGGCTACGTGCGTTAACCACCATAGCATAGAATTTATAATATATACTTAAGACAGAAATATCGTGAGCATTGTCGCTGCAGTGAATATAGACACTTATGTACAAATCCCCTGCACCATTACTTGAATACCCCTGGTATCAGGCTTCGGTTGTGGTATAGTCCAATCCCGCTGAATAGCCACATCATCAATGTTCGTCTCATACAGCTGCATGTCCACCCTTGTAGCCAGCGCCGCAGAGAGGAGATACATCTCTGCCCAAGCGAGATTATACCCAAGACAATTTCGTGTTCCGTGACCAAAGGCTACTAGGTACCGCTTCAGTTCGTGGTTAATCGTTTCCAACCCGGCGTCATTCTTAAGTATCCACCTTTCTGGAACAAAGGAGTGAGGATCTGGGAAGATGGATTGATTGTAGTGTTGAAACACCGAAATAGAGCTCATCGGCGTTCGAGCAGGAATTGTAAACTGTCCATACTGAAGAGATGTCGGGGCCAGACGTTGTGAGCGTCCAGATACACCACTTTGCATTCTCATACCCTCCAATATACAAGCTGTGAGAAAAGGAAGGGTTTCAAGGACGGTCACGGACGGAAGTGGTGCTTTTGGATCTGGATATACTTGTTTTATCTCGGCTCGCATTCGGCTCAGTTTGTCAGGGTTATCGAGCAGATGATACCAAAGTACTGCATTTGCTTTTGCTGGAGTTTCACTGCCGGCAATAAGAAGGATCGAACACTCCTCTGATAATCGCTGAAGTGTTTTCTCCTCTGGTTGAAGCTTTTCAGTGTCTCGTAGTTGTTCGATCACAGTTCCATTTTCGCGGCCGGTCTTGGCATAAATGCTTTTGTATGCCAAAACCTCTTCGACCTGGGTACCAATGCGCTTTTTCATTTCGTTAGATGAAAGTTGAAAAGTTTGAGGAGAAGGAACCAACCGATTTCCACCCATTTAGCACCGAGATATCCGGCATGATTGCTGCCGATAAGATGGCTGGAAGTACATCAACCGCTCGAGCCACCAATGGGAAGTTGCGTATAATTGGTAAGCCTTCCATGACATGGAATATAGTGTCGCGCCATTTGATTGCGGTGGTATCATCATCTAGTAGGCCAAAAGCCTCACCAAAGCAATAGCTAGTGAGGATATCCATGCTGGTAGCCAACGACCCAACTGTGAGATTGAACGGTTTCTGCGCCGCATTGTATTTGCGCATATTATCACAGAGCTTGTCCACACACGCCGTGATATTGTTTTCAAGAGCGAGAGTGTTACGCTTGCTGAAGAATGGAGCCAGAGCCTCGCGCCGGACTCGATGATGGGCATGCTCAACAGTGAAACCGGTGGCATTGTTGCAGTCTGGGGACCTGGTGAACTTCTCATATTTATCACGCTGGTTCGGAAGGGAGGCGTAGATGGTATTGTAGAATTCAGGATCGTTGCAGTGTATCTCATAGGGACTGACTCGGACAATTGGACCTGATAGTAGCGTAGTTAGCAAGGCAAACAAACGAGTCGGGTTCACGACGCAGGGAGCATCCAACCATATTTTTCGTGCATCTTTTGCACTTCCCACATATACATTCCATTCTTGATCACATCGTAGTAGAATTCCACCCAGTAGGTCAAGGCAACGCTCCTTGGACCAGGTATTCTAGCCAACGGGCTCAAATAGAGTCGCCAAATAGCGCCATAGAGCGTCCAACCAAGGAGCGATAAAGCTACCAAGGTCACGTATGAAATCTCAAACGCCATGAGAGAATTTTGAACTTTGGGAGTTTAAAACGATCCGGTGACACGGAAGCCAAAAGACTCTCGACTTAATAGTGCTGACTCTGCACCTATGGATAGTTAGCTAGGGAATGACTGGCTTACGGCATACAAAGCTCGCAGCTGTTCATGGTTTGGTGTATAGCTCAAAAACCGTACTGTAATCCTGAATTACCAATAACGGTATGATACCGGACTCGGGTTGCCGCTTTTTGGACCCCAAATTCATATTTTGGCCCCCGCTGACTGGCCCCCATATTGGAAACAAGTGCGGGCTGAGAGTTGGATCAAGAGCTTAGCTTAGGCCCACAAGGATTTTAAAGTTGTTTATGAATAAGATGACATGAATCTGGTGTATACGCATCATGAAATGTAGCTTACTACTACGTATGACCTTTAGCACGGGTCGGCTTGACGCCTAAAATTAGCAACTTTGGCGCTGGCCCCATCGACTAAAAACAAAAGGCTGGCATTTTCTACCTCGTGAGAATTCCAGCAACTTGGTAACAGTTAGCGAAGAAATATGTTGGGGTAATTCCGGTATTTAAATTCGCAATCATTCTCGGGAAGAATAGCCCTGGCCCGTG
Source organism: Penicillium sp. 91 TS-2023 (assembly GCA_030710325.1). NCBI lineage: Eukaryota > Fungi > Ascomycota > Eurotiomycetes > Eurotiales > Aspergillaceae > Penicillium > Penicillium sp. 91 TS-2023. The sequence continues at coordinate 135,445 of JARWGP010000018.1, forward strand.
CCACACAAATTAGTGTCTTTACCATAACTTCTATATTTTCCGGTGCCAATGACGCAAAATCTGACAATTTACAATCGATTAAGATGTTACCACGCAATCAAACCTTCGACCGGACAGAGCAGCCTGTTCATGCGGAGCGACAGGTCCGGATTGTCTGCATTGGAGCTGGATTGGCAGGTTTATGTCTGGCATACAAGCTCCAGCGATCATTCCAGAACTTCGAATTGGTGATCCTTGAAAAGAATGAGGACTTGGGTGGCGTATGGTTTGAGAACCAGTATCCTGGGTCTGTTTGCCTGTTTTCCTAAGTTTGTCATGTCCCTTGCACTGTCTTGCAGGGACATTTGTGTAGTCTATATGTGCTTACTTGACCGACTCTGCAGTGTTGCATGTGATATCCCTGGTCATAACTACACATACTCATTTGAACCCGCTACCAGCCACAAAGCAGAGTATGCAACAGGCTCAGAGGTACATCAATATCTCACAAACTTCGCCACGAAGTATAACTTGGGGAAATATTTCCGGTTCCGAACAAAGCTAGTCAGTGCTTCATGGGATAACGAGGCGGGCTATTGGAAGCTTGTGCTCAAGGACCTGGCGAATAAAAATGAAGTCAAAGAAACCGCAGATATTCTCATCAATGCGAGTGGTCCGTTGAATCAATGGAAATGGCCCGAAATTTCAGGCTTGCATGACTACCAAGGTCATCTTGTCCACAGTGCCAACTGGGATAAAAAGTTCACCGTTGATGGCAAGAAAGTTGCGGTAATCGGTAATGGGTGCGACTGTCTGCTGAAATTCTGTTATTTTACAAGTACTGACTCTTCACAGATCAAGTGGACAACAACTGTTGACTGCAATTCAACCGAAAGCCGGCAAGTTGGTTCATTTGATCCGACAGGGTAATTGGATTACCGGTCCCTTTGGAGAAGCCCCTCGTGAGTATTCGCAAAAGGAAATCACGGAGTTCGAGGAAAGTCCTAACAAGCTACTAGCGAAGAGAAAAAGGATTGAGGATGTGATAAATAGCACGTTCTCCTCATTCATATCCAATAGTCCATTCCAGGCTGGCATGCGTCACTTTCTCACACAAGGCATGGAAAGCAAGATCACACAGGGTAATTTACCGCATGAGGTTCTTCCCACATCTGCCCCTGGGTGTCGTCGTCCAACTCCTGGAGTGGGATACCTCGAAGCACTGAGCCAGCCAAACACGGAAGTAATCGTGGGTGAAATTGTGAAGATAACCCAACATGGTGTAATTGATCACACGGGGTATGAGCATTACGTGGACGCGATAATTTGTGCTACCGGGTTCAACACTTCCTTCCTGCCATCTTTTGAGTTGGTGGGCATGGAAGGTCAGACACTTCACGAGCTGTGGGCGCACGACGTCACCGATTCCTACTTCGCGACAACAGTGCCATCCATGCCAAACTATGCTGTCTTCGCGGGTCCATTTTATCCAACTGTTAGTGGTAGCTACGTGCGAAACATCGGCATGTCCTCGCCTCTCTTCTACGGCTCATCTTCTTTCTAATTTTTCGCTTGCAGAGATCCAAGCAGACTATATGCTACAACTGGTGGACCAATACCAAACCGAAAACATCCATTCTTTTGCCCCTTCTCTATCGGCTAGTAGAGCCTTTACAGCACATTGTCGCAAGTTCTTGGAGGGTACAGTCTGGAGCGATCACTGTCGATCGCACTACAAAGCTGGGAAGGATAATAGCAGATTAGCGATGTGGCCCGGAAGTAGTCTGCATTTCTCAGACGCGCTACGAGAGCTGCGCGCGGAGGATTATGATTGGTTGTATTCTGGAGATGATCGTTTTGGTTGGCTTGGAAATGGGTTTTCTGCCATTGGTGCAGATCCTGAGAGTGATCTGAGCTGGTATGTGAAAGAACAGGATGAAGGGGCGATGATGAGCCGAGGTGCTCGTCGGAGGAAGCTCACTCGGACTGTGGTGCAGGAAGGACGTAATGAGGCTCTCGCAATGCAGGGCCGAGTGGCGGACTAGTAACCGCGACACGAAATTTCTACACATGTGGATACTTTAGGACAGCAACGCAATTCAAGTATCAAAATTGTATTTTAATTCCTTGGAACATAACACCTAGGTATGAATACTTTTTTAGACAAACTGCCCAGTTCACACCCAACACCTGACAAATGGTATCTTTCCACTCTTTTAAGAATTCAGAAACAAACGCATTTTCATAGAAAGCTCCGTTCTAATTAACAGAAAGGACCAGCTCCCCATTCCAAGTCCAAACATGGGTAAGAAGGAGGTGACTAATATTCTCCACAGCAACCCACTAGTCTTCTACCTCAATAGTAGATTCCGAGCCTTCATATTGGGCGACGATATGATCATTAACTATACCAAGATAGCTCAACTCCTGATGAGCAGGAGCATACAAAGGATGAGAAGGTGGACTCCTAAGCATACTGAGGACCGTGCCCATATACTGAGCTATGAACTAGAAAACATCTTGCGGATCATTTTTGCTCAAGTCACGCTGGTAATTTTTCAGTATCTTGGTAGCAATGGAGTCAAAGTCTTTGTTGACTTCTAGATCGATGCTGAAAGGAATACTGGTGTGGTAGATGTCAACTGCCGCCGCAGGGCCATTGAATGGTGGCATAACATACTTGCGTAGATTAATAGCATTGAATCCCGTATGTTTCCCGCTACTTTGACCACGAGTTGCTAGATCAAAGTCGTGCTGGATGTATGGTAATGTGGCAACCACCATCGTAGCATGGATTGCTGTTGTGGCTGTGAGACCGCGCGACCTGTAGGCACTGATATTACGATTCGTGGTTTCCGGGGAGAAGCACGATAGGGTGCGGCGTGCATTGGTCGGTAGGAGATTGGGCAATGTGGCGATCGAAATAGACGGTTGGCCTGTCTGATAAACCGCTATTTCTCGTCTGTAGCTTGAGTGGTTTCTGGCGTCATTTCAAGTGGTACAGCGTTGACTACATCCAGAAACGGCGCGAGGTACTTCGCCTGTAAGTCATCTAGATAGACAGTGGCTGTAGGTACATTCGCCAGAGTCCGCAGGACTGCAATCCTGAAAATTCATCAAACTTGTGCCGTCAATACACCCTAGTGTGGCGAGCGGAAAAGCAGTTTTCGCTTATCGGGAAGATGAAGAGTAGAAACATAGAGGACGGCTGCTCTTTGTCGTACTTGTCATTTGCAGAGCTCCCGTTATCCATAATAAAGAATTTTTGGACCCATGCGTCTTACTCTATCTGTAAAGGAACAGTATAGCAGAATCGGACGCCAGTTTCATCTGCTATAGTCGCGATTTGTGGGTAACGTCGTCGAAGAGCTCTCCATACATTTTAAGCATCCTGCACTGCGGGGAGAGCCTTGAACTGAAGGGTGCCCAAAATATGGTAGTGTTGCTTGTTTAGAGGGGCATCTGCACCGGCGATGATACGGTAGAAACTCTCAATAGAGTCAAAAAGGGGTTCATAGCGACCAGGGGAAACCTTTTGCCAATTCATGATGAATGTATTTATGTAACCTTTATACATAGAATAATTAGGAGAAGGATGGACTGATAACGTTATAGTGAACAAGAGTCAATGGAAGGGTAGTTCATGCCTGGGACGTAACCCGTATTCTAAGGTTGAGTACAGTAATCCCGGCTTTGTTTTGTCCCCAGTGCTGATCTCTGCCGCACTAGTGAAATGACGCTGCGGGCAACCACACCCAGGTGGGGGCGGCAATTTACAAATCCGTGGGCTGAAAGTAGGATTGCATAGTTGACAGAGTAACCATTTGCAAAATACTATAACCTTCCAGATACTCGTGAAATCGTGTTTTGATTATGATATGTAAATATATAATCCCATAAAAAAATATCCATAAAAAATATCCCATAATATAGTTCCCTCAAAAAAGACTAAGTCATGAATCCACCAATTCGGAAATGACCAAGACCCAAACGACAGACGCCATCATGTATTTCTCCCCGTCAACCACGTTGCCTGTACAAGCAGTGGCTTTGGTATTGGCTGATTTTCTCAAATAGGAAAATACAAGCTTTAGTCAACTGACACCATATAGTCTTTCATGACATGGATGTCACCAGCAGGGACACTAGTCATTGAATGCTCTCTGCTGTGGCTCTCTATATGAGAGAATCCACTGTTGAATGTATGCATATCTGTCGGCAGTGCAGACGAATTTGAATCGTATCTCCGGTGAGTAGGTAGGCTCGTCTTGTCGCCGAAAGTACCCCAGGCCCGCGAGACAAGTGGACGAAGGGTGGGAACACACGCGGCGATGATACCCATGCAAAGCTCAAGGGTCGTCGCATAGAGAGAGCCGGCGAGGTCATATGAGGAGTCATCAGATGTGAGCGCGGAGGCCTTGATAGTCCGCACAATTGACACAATGCATGTACTAAATCGATGTTAGAGTGGAGAGACATGACTCTGGGCATGGATTACTTACGCCAGACCCCATGAAAACACTACCATGAGTCCACGCTTCTTGCTCTTTGAAATTTGGAGTGTGTAGATTAGAGGAATTGGCATCCCGAGAATGATAAAGTCGGTCAACACAGTGGTGGTTCCGCTGTAAATCACCACAGAGAAATAATCGATACAAGTAGCCGGTACTGACGTGTCCCATTGATGCTCTACCGGCATACATTGCATGACGGTTGCGAACATGGAAGCCAAATTATAGGAGATATCCACCACGAGTAAGAACCAGATGAGGAGATGGAACCACTTTTGCGGGAAAATGCGACGATAAAACATCAAAATCGCTGCTTTGGTGGACATCATAGTGAAGCAATATAAAGCTTCAGCGATAGTAATAGACTATGGATAAACGTTAGCGGAATGCAAAATCAGTCAAGAATTTCGTCTCTCACAAGGGTCAACCATTTTGCACTGCTGATGTAGATGATATGTTTACCCATGCCAAAGCGGGTTGTCAGAAAGAAAAAGGCCGAAAAAGCGATGAAGAAGCCCTAGCAGAATCAGCATTTTGATCCCGGTGGACAATTGGAGAAGATAATACCAAAGCGATGAAAGTCAACAAATCATCCAGTCCTAGAGATGCTCTTGTCATGCGCCGTGATATGAATCGCATGGCGACCACTATCACGGCGGTGACAAGACACACCGCACCGCAAGCGATTATTCCCGGAGCACGATCATCATTTGGATGCTCCTCCATATACTTGAGTTTCGCTGGAGGTATTGAAGACATGAGGAGCTTTAGAGCCGCGCGACTTGGCAAAGCAACTAGATCTTTCGAGAAGTGGTTGATTTGTTGGATAATCACTGTCCTTACCAGAGTCAAATGTTCAAAGACTTGACAGAATCCCTGTTTGCGGGTTACAAGGCTTAAAGGCGGAAGGCCTAAACACCTGCGACTAAAATAAGCTAATGCAGTGAGATCAACACAACGCTGAAGAGTTAGCCCAAGAGGTAAACAGACCAATAGAATGTTGGCCCCCATTCACACTGCAGTTTCAAAACCCGCAAGTGCAAAACGGTATCTGATAGGTAATATACCCGGCAGACGCAATACCCGTAAACGACTTGTAAATTTTGCTTCTCTGCTCATCCGTGCACGTCCCCTCGGGTATTGCTCGGGTATTGTTGTAACATCCGCCCCCAATCTCAACTCCGTGGATATGTCCATTCTGTGCAGTCTCATGCTTTGAAGCTTTTTAATGATACAACCACTGCCACTCGAATTCTACCCGTGGATACAATTCCGCCATATTCGTGGGGGCGATATGACGATGTCGAATTGAGCTTCCTAAAAGGGTATAGATCTGCAATCCTTGCCATCTGACACCTGAGTATCGACCTCCGTATTCGCTGAACAGACACGCGGATATGATCCGGTAAGGGCGGCCTGACAAGTGATAAGGGAGGCGCTAGACAATAGTTCAGTTCGCTGCGCCCACCATGGCCTATATTTGAACATACAGAGTGCAGTGTCACCGGCCCCTGCAACTAATCTACTTCATTGCTCCATTCTTTGAAGTCCGCTTGATGAGCGTTGCATGGTGTACTTCACATCCCAGATCACAATGGATTTTGAAAAGTCGAGCAAGAAGCTCCAGGTGAGTATTCTTTTCTGAATAAGCTGACCCCTGCTAATTCGTTTCAATCGCTAGGATCGAAGCTGGGGGTATCATTTGTACACCCTTTATCTCTTCACCAAGAACGATTTCAAAGTCATCCTATATCCCCAGACAGCAGTGGGACTATTCCAGGCCTTGACAGGAGCACTCTTGACAAATAATGCAAACCCTGTCTTGGGTATCATCTTGGCACGATTACCACTGGTTGCCTTCTGGAACTGGTTCAACCTTTTGACATTCAACCTTGCGAATCAACGACTACCCAACTCAATACTTGAGGACTCCTTGGATAAGCCATGGCGCCCAATCGCATCCAAGAGAATGCATCCTGATGAAGCGAGACGACTTCTCCTGTTCTTGTTGCCAGTGGGAATGGGGTTATCAATCCTGATTGGAGGGTTCCGCGAAACAATAGCAATGATAATCCTGACCTGGATGTACAATGATCTTGGTGGTGCGGATGAGGATTACATTCTTAGGAATATCATCAATGCTGCGGGCTTCATCTGCCACGGGTCTGGCTCGACAGCCATCGCCGCTGGATACGGCGAATGGGAGCTGAACACAAATGGTTATATGTGGCTTGGAATAATTGGTCTCATTGTTTTCAGTACTCTTCAGATCCAGGATATCCCAGACATCGAGGGCGATACTGCTCGCGGCAGACGTACTTTCCCGATTATTTATGGCGATCGAGTCGCGCGCTTCTCAGTCGCGGTGGGAGTGATGTTTTGGTCTGCAGTTTGTCCGCGAATTTGGTGTCTCGATGCTTTTGGATACCTTATTCTCCTTGTTCCTGGTACTCTGATCGCCTACCGAACGCTCAATTTCTGCTCTGTATCTGCAGACGAGTTGAGCTATAAGATTTGGTGCGTTTGGTTGATTATAATCTATATGCTCCCTCTGTATAAGAACCCGACGATACTTGCTCAGGCTTGGAATTGGGTTCGGATTTATTAGGAGTATGGGGTTGGGCTGGCTTCTGCATATTTAGCGGTCTCTCTTTTTCCATTTCCTTTATTTTTCCTTTTTATCTATAGAGCAGATCAAGAAATCATCTTTATATCTATGCACTTGAAATGGCCCAATATTATCGCAATCTAGCTCAATAGATATCGTCATAAGATTGATCCACATCAATAATGCCAAACTTATTGCTGTGCCATATAACACCCAAATAATGCTTTGCCCCTCCCCAAAACTTCAATCCTATGCAAAATCACACCCTCAGTATCGCCAAATCATTTATCTCCAACTGATACGTCAGCAAAATTGAATCCTGCGGACTGAACCGGATTTACCGCTCGTTGAGTTTGTTGTGTATTGGTCAATGTAAGCAAATTTTCATATACTAATTAAATTAAGATTAGCGAAATATTGATTACATAGGAAAGGATCGTCGCAGATCATCACCCATTTGTAGTAAGCCTGAAGGCGACAAGATAGAAGCTTTGCATTCCGCGCTATTTTAAAACTACAAGGCACCAATGCATCAATGGGGAACGCCTTCGCCGATCTTCCAGGCTTACAGTATTGGGTCTGATGGGGGCCAATACCGAGCATACAGTACAGTGTATATATTACAGCCCAAGGATTACAATACCTCATCCCGGTAAAGAAAACGGTCGACAAAGAATCAGCGTATTGTGAATGGAAACTAAGGCAACCACCTAGGCAGATTGCTGAATCCAATTATAAAAGCACTGCGGGGCATGTTTCATCTCCAATCTCTTTTTGCTCCTTTCCACTTCACACTTTCCATAACGAGACCACTGCTTTCACCATGCCTGGACAATTGACTTGGCTTGTTACCGGATGCTCCTCCGGTCTGGGAGAGGCTTTCGTTCGAGCTATTCTTGATAAGGTATGTCAAATTGAGCACACCAGAAAATCAACTCAACTCACTCACATTCTTTAGGGTGACCGAGTCATCGCAACAGCACGCCCAAGCAACGGTCTTTCTGGCGTAGACCGACTGGTCTCTCTCAAAGAAGCCGGCGCAGCAACCTTGGAGCTCGACGTTTTGGCCCCACAAGAGGAGCTCAACGCCAAGGCCAAAGAAGCATGGGCAATTTACGGCCAAGTAGACGTATTGGTCAACAATGCGGGCTACATCGAGGCAGGAATCTTAGAAGAACTTGAGTAAGCTTCACCCCACTTGGTCTTAGGTCTCCTCTCTAATAAGCAACCATAGTGAACAAACCATGATCAACGCTATGCGTGTTAACGTTTTCGGCCCGCTTAATGTTACCCGTTCATTCATTCCTCTTATGCGAGAAGCTAAGACCGGTACTCTTCTCTTCATCGGGTCTGTGGGCGTTTACTACGGTGCCCCAGCCGCGAGCTGCTACTCCGGTTCCAAAGGCCTGATTGAGGGTCTAGTACCTAATATGGCGATTGAAGTCGCTCCCTTCGGTATTCGAACTTCCATCTTGACGTTTGGCCATTTCCGTACTGAGGTCATGGCCCCCGAGAAAGTCAAGTTTGGGGCATCTAACCGCCTGCCTGAGTATGAGGAGCTTAACAACCTTGTCAAGCTTGGCCTCGATGCCCAGAATGGGACTCAGCCTGGTGATCCCAAGAAGGCCTGCGAAGTTGTTGTTGAGGCTGTGCGGGGTGAGGGTCGTTGTGTGGGTAAGGAGCTGCCTTTGCGGTTGCCTGTTGGTCCTGATGCATTCAGGGATATGAGAGCGAGCTGTAATGAGAGATTGGCGATCTGTGATGAGTGGGATGGTATTACATCCAACACAAACATTGAGTAGGTGTGAAAAATATTGTAATGTGCACGGGAGATATATCATGTACCTAGGTATGAAAGGAACTCAGACTAGAAATCATTCAGTGTATCACTCATGTCTAAACGAAGTTTGAAAACATGATTGAACCTAGATCTATCCATGTTGTCTCTTTCGGAATTGTACAATCGGCCCATTGTGCGTACTTGTAAACACGTCATGCATCTGAAATTCTCCCATATGATCTCTGCCCCATGAAGATCCCCAAAAATTATTTGTTTTCCCTTTGGCCCCTTTGCTGTCAGGCTCGAGCCGCATTTCGTACAGCCATAATAGTCGCGCCAAAATAATTCCCATCTCCTGGTACGCAAGATATTTCCCAACACACCCAGTGCGACCAGCTCCAAATGGTGTGAAAGCAGATCTCTGTTCTGCTGATGTACCATCAAGCCAGCGCTCTGGCCGAAACTTGTGAGACTCAGGCCAGTATTCCTCTGTGTGATGAAGTGCGTATATAGGTACACCAACATCCGTACCTGCGGGTACATAGTATCGGCCCCCATCAATTTCGAGGCCTCCCACTAACGCTTCGCGAGGCAAAATTCCACCGACTGGTGGTGACATTCGCAAGGCTTCATTGATACAGGCGTAGAGAAAGGAGGAGCTAGTCAGGGCAGAACCAATCCGAATAGCCTCAACATCTTTATTGCTGGTCCCACCAAAGGAATTATCCACTTCAGCTTGAGCACGCTTGTATGACTCCTCGTTATGCAGTAGATAAAACAAGGTTGCTGTGATAGAGGTGGCAGTAGTGTCCGCGCCGGCGATGATGAGAATTCCAGCCTCTGCAATAAGATCCTGCTGCGAATATCCCTTCTTAGTCTCTGGGTCTCGGGCGTCAAGTAAGGCGGCGAAAAGATCTTTGTTTTTTAGTGTGGAGGAATCTTGTTCAACGCGCCACATAGACTGGGCAGCCGATAGTTGGAAGAATTCCTGCACGCCTTTAACCAAGGACGGGAAGCAGATCTGGTCTAGCTTCAGTTTGAGAATCGTCGGCATGTGGCCTGCTAAATTGATCCCGCTCGTGCCCAGGGACATCAACTCCAGGATGTGTCTGTTAGCGGGACTGTTCTGGATGGACCAGTTCCTGGAGAAAGTCACGTCTCCCATTACATCTGAAAGAAGATACTGAATTCTCTTAGTCATATCGTGGGACTTGCCCCAATCTCCTTCGATATGACCGGCGTCTTTCGATAAATATGTGCAAAGTACTCGTACGTTCTGGAGAATCAACTCTTCGAGGCCCTTGACTGCGGAAATGCTGACTGCAGTACTTGTGATACGACGCTTGAAAGCATGAGTTTTGCGATCAATCGTAGTCAAGCTCGCTGGAACGGAGAAGAAATGCATGAAAGCGCTGTAGACCTGCGATTTCTGCGTGTTCGCGCGTACTCCGTAGATATCCAGAACAGCTTTGTCGGTGCAAAAAGATACTCGATTGGGTCCGAAGCGAACTGCTGGGCCATATTTTTGATGGAGGCGTAAGAAATCTAAATGGCGGTCACGGACCATACAATGATATACACTGTACCAGTCTGTCGCTGCCGCAATCCATGGACCTGGGTAGTGGGCGAGTGGATGAAACATCAAGCGATAAATCAATACAGCCAGTAGCTAGTATGCAAGATCGGATTAGCTAGTAGCCATCAATAACGTATCATAATCATAATTTCCTTACTATATCGATGGCGATGCCCAAGATTTTAGTGATTTTTGGCGCACCCAAAGTCGTCCATCCTACCCAGATTGCTAGTGTCATCAGAGCAGATGCTGCGGTTTGATTTTCCGAAATTTTCAATCTGCTCCCACGAGAAGCCATTTTTGCTTGCTGTGAATTAAACAGAGGAGGCCGAGCGGGCGAGGAAGCTGAATTCACGACCTTTTTAGATTCAAGATAGCACGGATCCATCATGCATGATATGTGATTTGTGAATATTGGGCCGCAGGGCTGTTCCGAGACGTAATGGATACCATACAAATCCCGTAAACAAACACGTCACATTTCAAAGTTTACAGCAGCCCCCACCTGAGCAGTAACAAAACAATAAGCGCTAAACAACATTATTGGAAGTTGAAACCGCCCCCAACTCTTGCTCTTTATCAAATCACATATTCAAATCATACCAAATGAGGTGGACCCTATCATCCAATGGAAACTTTAATGGGGTATTCACTTCCAAGGTTCTTTTATCCACAATTCGTGTACGGAGTATTACCCGGACTCATACCAATATAGATCTTGCCCCACTCTGCAGCGAAAAATTGTTTTGTATTTTGTCCTATGACTAAGCTAGAACTGGAAGGAGGGTTTTGCCACCAACCTGGGCGCCACTGCCGGGGGATCGAACGCCCGCTCACCGCTCCACCCTTGTCCCCACTCTGAGGTGCTAAAGCCATATACACAATTTGCCGTACAAAGTACCTAGCTTGGGTACATTTATAACAAGGTAAGTATCGCTTTAGCATAACGTAACCTACAAGTGTAGCGTAATCAAATACTATCAAGGATATGGCCCGTGATAGTAGGCGCCAGCAACTAGCTCGGCAAGGATGACGCTTAAGGGAAGGCCAATCAACAACGGGTCTAGACATTTGGAAAATTGTTCCTTGGTTCATGTGGCCAATAACATCTCAGGATGGGATTAGCTCATCACTGCAAGTGCTGTTGCCCATCAACTATGGTTGTGTAGACAAGTCCCCACTTTGGAAGGGTAGCATACCTTATTGAACGTGCTTAAATAAAATGGATGAGATTTTCATTGATTGTTAGTAGACCTCGTGAAAAACATTTCAAGGGCCGGTATCTTCTGCCCTCCGCCCTCATTCGCCCTTATTTGCATAAAGAAGTTGACCATTCCTAATTTAGATGCATAGTCCTGTTTACGTGGTTTAATATTATCAAAAATTATGTTTGCTAGCAGTAGCATTAGTTTCTCACCCCCCCCCCCCCCTCCTCCCAGCCATGGCAGGTGCGTATAAAATATCTGAAAGGGGTCGAGCCAGTTTCGGAGAAATATGAAGAGCTTCGGGCAATATTAATGCTCTATTGCAATGAAACCTGTATTCATGTCGCAGGTTAACCACTGCATATTCATTTCACCCCCTAAATGTGTATTTTCTCTCTTGCTATAGCCGCTCCTACCTTTCACACATTGTTTAATAGAACCAATCTATTGAATTTTCCGGAGCAGAGGACCAAGAATCTCCAACCGCTTTCAACCAATCCATTGAGCTCAAAATCTGTCGACCGACCATCCAGGGAGAGTGGTATGTAAGGAGAAGCCAGTCTTCAGCCGTGAAGAAGGCAGCTGAACTGAGAATTGAGACAGGTGCCAGCATTACTTCCATCCCACCGATTTTCAACATCCGAATTTTTGGGACAATACGTCTTGATCGCATCTGCCGCCGATTAATCGTCTTCAGAATGAGCAAATGAGTGAAATGAGACTCCGATGCATGTTCTAGAAGCGCCAAGCTGCAATTGCAAGGCATCTAACGGCATATACAATATTGCATAATACTATGGCTTCCGTGGAGCGCATATATGACTGACGGGATTGACAAGACGCCTGAAAGAAATAAGTTCATTCCCGGAAAGGAGCGTTGCGACGACCAAGCCACGGTCGCGGAACTCTACCTGGATGCTCACTGGGACTTTCATATCATATAACCCTCTTGCTCCGATGCAATAATTTCCCGGAGCACGAGTAAAATCATATCGCTGATCAAATCGCATTGGAGGTCAGAGGAGACAGGAACAAAGAAGCACGCTAGTACGGTATGCGAGTACGCGGAAGGAAAGGGCACAAGACGGATAGAGCAATATGTTGTATTTTGGAGGATTTTCGAAGGAAGGAATGAAGAAGAGGGAAGCAACACTGGTATTGATAGAGAAAGCAATCATGTGGCATCATTAGAGTCTAAGATCGTCGGACTCAAAGGGCCAAGACGTTCTTGGGTTGAGAGACCATTTTCATTTTACAACTGTATGTGAGAATGAAGTTTACATCAAGTTTGAACTTAAAGCTTTGAAGCCGAGTTGTGAACTCGTGGAACTTGCGCTTTGCATTATCCGGTCGCAAGGGCGCTGTGTCGTTCTATACGGTCCCGAGGTCCTGCCATCGCTTATTCTCGGTGAACAGTCGTTCCATGACACTAGGTAGATCGACTGTTCCCACTTCCTCATCCGGTATGTCAGTCCGATGGCATGCTATTGAAATCAGGGGAAGGAGAACATAGTTGAAGTTTAAACACTGAGTGGAGAATCTTCTTCTCGGATTGTAACTTTACTTATTTGTCATACGATAAGCTAATGCTGGTTAAACGGCTAAATTCCCATGCTTTGGACGTCACAAGTAGCGACTTCATCTTGATAATAGAACATCAATAGTGAAAACATAAACAAGTGTGACTCGTGGGCATATCATCATTATCACCACACTTTTGGTCCAAAGGTCTGACCTTTAGGCAGGCGAACCTGGATAGCGTTATCGGTGTAGTCCATGGTCGAAAGGGCCTTGTCATTGCCCCACCAAGTCGGGAAAGATGAATTGCTCAGACTGATAGCGAAGAGCATAACAATGAGACACAAGGCAGTACCAACATCCAGCCCAGCAGACACAACATAGTTGTACTCCATCCACCACCCGCGCCAGCGGTTACGAATATACTTGTTGAAGACGAACCCGACCGTTCCCCACATAAGATAGGTTAGTGGTGTAGCGGGAGGAATCATTCCTGTACCACTGAAGATGACGGGAGCGTTCAGGAACTTGGCCCGGCTCTGGGGCCATTTGCGAGCGGCGAGCCAGATAAGGATAGGAAGGGCGATACCGGCAAGCCAGAACCACTGGAGGGTGGCGTACATCTGGCCGATAGAGAACATGCGCCTAGGGCCGATGACACCCCAGATAACAGAGGCATTGAAGAAGACACGTCCGTTCGGGCACGTGTACTTGTTTGCCTGTGTCTCGGAGCAAATATCGGTGATGCTTCCAAACGCCCAATTAAGCACTGCCACTTGAACCACTGAAGACCAAATACAGGAAGCCATTTGTGCCCAGAAAGTGACACGCGGGGGGACCTTCATATAATGACCTATAGATTGTCAGAATTGTGAAATATGACCTTCCACACGAGCTCAAGGCTTGTAGGAATCAAATGGCCTTACCAAGCTTCATATCTTGACAAAAGTATAATGCCTGAGACATAGAAATATATCCGTATGTCTTGAAAAGCATCATTGCCATTGGCTTGCCAGGCTGGATGTAACCGACAATGAACTCGGTGACGACGTTCAAGCCCAGTTGGATATTAGTGGTAGCCTGAATCATGCCGATGGGCAGGGTCCAGACCAAGGCTATGATGATAGAGACGAAAAACGCCCACCAAGACATATGGGTGGGATAGGACAGAACGACTGCCAATCCAATAGCTGTCATGATAACAAGAACGGTCAAATACCACCAGATAGGCACTGTGTCATACTTCGCCATAAGACGAGCGTGAATATCCTCGTCCTTCTTTCCGACCGCCCGCATGCGGTTCCAGATCTCCTTTCCATGGAATAGGCTAACATGGACGATAACGGCGGCCAGACCAGCAAAGGACAGACCGTAACATAGAGCAAAAGTGGTGGAGAGGAAAAGCGGCGAATAGCTCTCATACTTGGCCAAGTCGAAGGTATATTCAGATGTTAAAATACGAGTGACATTGTAAACCTGACCAGTGTTGTCGTAACTATCCGAGTCTGAGATAGGAAGGAACTTGCCATAGTAGGTGTTGGAATAGTGGAGCGCCGGGGTTAGGATCCAGAACCAGGCGACCATACCAATAAGGGTGTTGGCAATGGCAAACCATGGGGAGGTCATAGGACTGGTGACATAACCAGAGATAATAGACCAGTCGAAAGAGATGGGGATTAATGAGATACCAGTAGCTCCGCCAAATAGCTGGTTGACAATAACGTTGTCGGGCTTGATCCAAGTGACAAAGGCAAACACGCTAAGGAAAGGGGCGATCAAACCAGGGAACCAATACCAGCAGAAGGCGCCGACCATGATGTAGATGAAGAGGCGATACCGGTTGATGGTCCAGCCAGCTGTCTTGCCGGGGTCTGGTGGATTCAGTCCACGTTCGTGCATAGCTGTGAATAGTGTGGTGTTGACCAGGTTGGAAGGCCAGATCATAGCAGGAGGCTCTACCAGGAAGCGATGCAGCACTCCACCTAAGCCGAATCCCAAAGTTTGAGTCGAGATTGTTGTGAAGATTTCGAATGGCCATCCGTAGCGTTGTCCGTAGAAGCCCCGCTGTGCGGTAATAATATCGAGAGTATACGCAAACCCACCCGCGAAGGTTGCGTTGGCCATAATAGTGATGATGGCATGTTCTTTCTTTGTGAAGGGGCCAGGGTTTAGCTCAAGCTTGTTGCCGAATAGAGTGAATGTGAGGTTGGGGAGGAAGCGAGCCCAGGCCACACCAAACGGGAATGCAACGACTTCGGCGATATAAGACGTAATAGAAATGGTAGGGCTGTGTAGAGAGAAGAGAGCGTTGAGGCCAGAACCGAGAGTTGCAAAAATAAGACCTAAGACCCAGGCGCGAATGGTGTTGCCCGTGCCTCCTTCATCGTAGTTAGGGACAGCAGCACAAACCTCAGGATAAGGAGAGTTCTCAATCAGGTCCCCAACAACTTGAGACTTGATCTCAGCATCTCCTGCCGCGAGGGCTTCGTCCAACTCCTTCTCGATCTCCGTGGGGAGATTGGGATCGAATTTGTGTACCTCTTTGAGCTCCTGCAGATCAGCGATGGTTGTAGGTGGCATTTCAGTCACCGAAATTCCGGTAGACTTGCCCGACATTATCGAAAGTCACAGTAAACTGTGGGAAAGAAATCGGTCTATCGAAGTACGAAATCGTGCCACCACATATATAACATTTGGAAAACGGCAGCGGCGCGGATAGTGTTATCGTCTCGAATCGCATTGGTCTGTTGCAAAACCGGAGCTCCGTGTTGAAGTCCGGCGGCGAAAGCTCAAATCACACCTGCAACTAACGCTAGAACTAGCTACATAGGGTACTGTATTCGCTTATCATGGATCGTTGTTGCCCCCATGGGGAGACATCTGCCCCACAAGTGCGACCCGCAGTACCGACCGAAGTAGTACTCCGTGTTTTGTAGATACAAGACATTCTCGACGTCGATACCTTATCATAGGTTAATTCATGTTACAGCATTTAGGGTCAGAGCGCAAGGGATAAATTATGTAACTAATTGTGTTCCGGCTGATACCAATTACCAATCAAGGAGGACGATTCGCTACCACTAGGTGAGATTGCACAGACATCTCGCTTAAAAGCTTTGATAGACCTGCTTAATTATTGTAATTTTACCATCTCTATGTGTTAGCTCGGTTCACATCCTGCCTAGCTTGCACTAGAGTTGAAAACGCGGGTTTAGCTTTTGCCAGCCAATGGGACAGTTGGGTTGAATCCAAACCGGCATTCCGACCAGAACAATCATAGTCTTGATTATTATCCGAATTTTGACAGAAATTGCCGAGCAGAACTTTTGGTGCATGGCACTGAGGGGTGCATTACGAATATGTTTCGGTCAACGCCAGGTTTAGCATAGATAAGAAACACTACACCAGCCCGACCCGCCAGCCCCACTTCGTGGATTGGCCCTATCCAATGGGCACTTTCAACCGGCATTTGCTGATTGCGCTATACTTGACTGAGCTAGATCAAAGTCTAGATGTGAGAACCTAATTACTTGGCATGCATTGTTCGCAGTGAATGGCCCTACCCGAGTACTGGTTTTCCTACGTGCCAAGCGCCGCCACCGGGACGTCTTGAGCGCAAAACTATCACTTGACCACTGTCTAGCCTGTGTTTTTTCACTCGTCACCGGAACCTACAGTAGTGATAGTTGATGCGGCATTGACCCAGCAAGAGCTGATACTGCTGAACGCCCCAGTCGCTCCTAAGCCCGGAACGGCTCGGATGGGCTTCTCAAGAAAAGAGGGGGGGGGGGGGGGGAACATTTCGCTGCCACTTCGCAGGCCGCGACGAGCATCGTTATCTCTTGCTGTTAATGGGCTCGGGATACTGCATGCCGAAGCGCTTGAAATGGCAACCTGAATGGTAAGTCGAGCGTTTCCTTCCCGTGGTTGGCGGAAGAGTCAGAATAAACCCACCTTAAAATAGAGCCGAGGGTGGTGGCGGAACAATGCGAGTACTAAGGAGATTACATGGGCGGTTGTGGCAAAGTATAATCCCGGGTGTCAGTGCTTTAATCAGAAGTGGTTCCCGAGCTACCACAGCTGTCGCGAGATGTGTACTAATTAACTGAACAATGAACGACCCATATTGAAGCCTAGGATTTTATCTATTCCCGAGGTGGGTCGATTTATGTTTTTCTTATGCGAAGTAATGCAGGAAATATTGGCAAAGATTTTATTATCGACGAGCAGTCACAGCAAGTGTCCGTGGACTGCGAGATTGTCTGCCTTGTAGGTTTTTGTCATTAGGAAATGGAAAACGCGGCTATAGTTGTCCATATATTCAGCGGTTATGCTCAGGGCTAAAGAAGAAACGCAGCTAAGCGTCGACGGAGCTGAGAGCAAGAGAAAAGAAAGGCAACGAACAAGACTGTACGTTGGCCATTTCGCCTCATGGACCCAAGTGCTATTGGATCTGTATTTGCTAGATATTTCGATCTAGAAGTGCCTTCCTGGCTTCTCTCATTTCTCCGCCTTTGTCAAGCTTAAGGCCAGCTCAGTATAAGACAAAGCTGCATCTGTCCTCTCCTTGCCGAGGGTGCGTACGATTTAGAAGACTGCTCAGAAATGAGTGTTACAAGCAAGCAACAAACGTCAAGATAACCAGGTGTAACCAAGGGGCAGCCGCGCAAAAAGACCTTCTGTCGTGGCTATATCAGGGCAAGCAACTCCTCTCTAGAAACTTGGTCGGTCGCGAGCCTTCCTCGCTTTGGCGATGGTT
The DNA here is from genome assembly GCA_030710325.1 of Penicillium sp. 91 TS-2023. Lineage (NCBI taxonomy): Eukaryota > Fungi > Ascomycota > Eurotiomycetes > Eurotiales > Aspergillaceae > Penicillium > Penicillium sp. 91 TS-2023. Next base: position 153,381 of record JARWGP010000018.1, read on the forward strand.
CTACGTTGTTCAACTAGAGATGACATCTGACAAGCCAAATCTGTTCATTTGGGACCATGGTGAAGAAACAAAATAAAAAACCCACACCGAAACACAAAATGAAATCAGACTGGCAATATAAAATCACACAGAATCGGCAGAGTCTTTCTTGCAACGGAATCCCGCAGAAAATGAATGTTTGCAAAAGGATTGTAAATTCGGGAGAAAGTCGGAATCATGGGGTGGAGAAGTTCTCACTTCTTGCCCGCACTCTGAGCGCCCTCCGCAAACCAAACAAAGGTTACAGAAATCTTCTCGCGATTCCTGCCAGGTCCTGTTCCAGCTCTCGATCCCATACCGTTAGTACTCATGTTCATGTCGAGCAGGGCCACTAATGCTCGACATTCTTTGCACCCTTCTAAGGGCTGATTCATTCTCTCTGATGATACCCATTTTTCGTTACTTCAAATTTTCTTGGATTTCTACGCTGTGATGTATGTGATGCAGTAATATAAGCTTCGAAGGGCTTCGGCACTACTATAGGAATGGGCTGAAGAGTTACTAGATAAGAACCATGAGTTCACTGTATAGAGATCAACGGTTGAACTTTGGTTGAACCCTGGTTCGCGGAGCCTGAGGCATGAGCAGTTCTGAGCTTCGGAGGTTCTTCCACCACCATGTCACCACCCATCTTCCATTAAAACTATATTTTTCACTGATAACACATCCATTTACGCCAGGGAAATAGTAATCAAATATTTGAGACCCTACCAAACAAGATGATCATGCAGATAATTTATTATCGCGTTTGTAAATGGTATTTCCTTAGTCGTGGTTGCGTACAAGCGAATCAGTGGCCCGGATTTGTTCTGTCCCCAGTGTTTCTTCTTTTTTTGGGGGGGGGGGTTTGCCACGTCCCTCGAACCTTAACCTTAGATATGGGAGAATCGGAGAAAGGCAGGGAGGGTAAGGATAAAAAAAAAGGTAGGACATTGATCTTCGAAACCTTCGCACCACACCCACACTCAGACAAATATTCAGTGTATGAGCTCTAAAAGAAAACGGGGAAATAAGTCACATCATGATGTAATGAAATCGCGATCAGAAATGGGGAGAAAGCAAGGTTCGAAGTAGAGAGAAGCTCGTGTAGGCAGAGTATTATTTCGCATTGTATATATAATGGAATATTGATGAATATGGGATGTCAATAATCACTTTATACGGTCGCGTAATGATTAAAAATAGCCAGCTTGTGGTGCCGACAATTTTCTCGTAATCTGACCAAGGTACCTTCAACACCAATACATACTACTTATTTAAGTCACGCATTTTGGAGATAAAAGAGAAGAATAGAGGGAGAAAAGGGGGAATAGCTTCTATAAGTGGGGAGGTGAAGAGTCGGGAACCTTCTTAGTCTTACAGCCTTGAATCTCCCCATACCAAAGTATTCTCCGACGGGCCGGCCCGTTCCTGGGTCGAGTTGGATCTGTGACCCGAGCTAGTAGTTATTGTAATATTAAACAAACCAGAGATTATTAGTCTTAGCTAATTATTTGAATATTCAGATATGAGCGGGGTGTAGAGAGTGATGATGGAGAGACTTTACTTTTGATGGCTACTGTAGATAATATATGATAAGCATCCATCAGCTTACATAAATGTAAATGCCACGTTTTGCTTACGGTCGCACCTGCGCATCCCCTCAATTCATTTTCCTCCCCATTCCCCTTGATGGTGACATCATCCCGAATTAGGGGAAATTGAGATAGAGGACAACCCTGTGCTATGATATCCCCTAGCGATACACAAAAGGTCGCCTCTCTTGCCTGCCCTGAAAATGATGTCTGCTTCGCCTCCTTCATCCAATTATGTGAGAGAAACGATATTGTGATTGAACTCGAAGGCATTGAAAATCGAGATTTACGCGATGGATTAACGGATCCGCCAAGCCTACTGTACGTCATTCGCTATGCTGGTTCGACGTTGAAGTTCTTAATTTTGACATCAATAGACGATTTCTAACTGCCCGTCAATTCAATCCTGATGCGGCGCTCAGGCAACTCCAAGAAGCATTGCAGTTTCGCCGGGAGAAGTGCATTCTGAAACTTTATGATATAGTCGAGGTTGCGGATTATGAGCAGTCCCGACAGTTTGTGAGAGGCACATTGCGATCTAAGCGGCGGGTAGCCCACTAACATGGCGCTTTAGTACCCCCACTGGACAGGTCGTAGGGACAAGAAAGGGCTCCCTGTCTGCATGTTTGATGTTGCTCACTTGGACAAGGATACTTTGGCATGCTGGGGCAACAGACGCAAGGCCACCAGCTGGGTATATTCACCACCTGGGGAAGCCCAAGCACCAAAGCCCGATATGTGGCAACTAGCCTCTGTGTTCCAGGATACTTTGATCCGGTTTATTCTCCCCCTTTGCTCAATGATGAGGGATAGGCCAAGCCCTTTGATCCCCATCACTAGCTGCACGGCTGTTGTGGATGCGTCTAGCTTGGGCTTGAAGCAAGGATGGAACTTGAGATTCTTTGCTCAAGAAATCAGCTGGTTACTCTCAACCTGTTATCCAGAGACGATTGAGCGTATCTTTGTACGAGACCAGGATCCAGTTTATCGCTGTCTTACGCATACTAACGTCAACTATGATAGGTTTGCAATCCTCCTCCGTATTTCTCCACGATATGGAAATACTTGAAAGCCTGGGTCGACCCTCGTACGGCAGAAAAGCTGGTATTTCTCTCAAATTTGGAGGTTCTTCCCACTCTGAGAGAACACATCGATGATGCCAACATCCCAACTATATTTGGTGGTAATTTTCCTTTTAAACATGGAATGCGACCAGTCCTGGACGATGCGATCTGCGACCATTTCGACTGGGACCTACCTGATAAATGTCTGCCTCCTGGTCCGATAAAATGGATTAAAGATGCTGATGGTAGCACGGTAGCATTGACCGTTGGTGGCGAGGGGGGTTTTCAAAGGGAGGGACTTATTGCAACACGGACTCACGTTGAGAGTTAATTGTGATGGATTTGGAAAGACCAGCGAATTTCGAATGAATATGTTCTGCCTAGTATCCTAGAATAGAAATCATTAGGATTGATGGATATACATTGGATTTTGGCAGTGGTACCATTACTATTCCGTCATTGATCTTGATCGCGTTACCACATCCATTAGCGTATTTGTTATTTAAAATCAAAATAATCTACATCCATGCGACTCTATTTCGTCAAATACATGTCACATGGATTGATGATTAAAATCACGTTCAGATTCTGCCACTGCTGACCAAGATTTTGGGTTGGTTATTGGAATTACTGGTGGATGGTGGCATGTTTATGCACCGGGTTAGACAGTTAAACCGCTTTTGTAGCCATTGTGTTGTACTTCAAAAGAAAACGCATAGTCTACTCACCTACAGATTTCCGAATTTCCGGGGGTGTAAATTTTGCAAGTATGAGCAGTGTAGAAAGGTCCCACAAGTGGTGATTAGTGAACCCGATGTGGGGTCACCGCTTACTCGCCTCTCACTGTTTGTAATTTTCTTCCGACACAATTCAAGCCATTCGTCCAGACTTGTAATCTCCGTTCTTTGTTGCTCCTGCTCGGCTTTCCTTGACTCTGGCCCGATCTGTTCTAATCTCATCCCCTCAAACGCCGACTCGTCCCACAAGGAACATCTTGTCCCGCATCCCCACAATAGCTTGCCCCACGTACCCCGGAGTTCCCACTGACACGCTATATCCGATAACCACGCCGTTCGGAGCTATTTGAAGTACCGATTCCCTCCTTGCTCGGCGTCAAAACTTGTTCAATTCAGCTTCCATTTCACTCCCAACATGCCTTCCTGGACGCACCTTGTGCGTTTCATCGCTGTCGAGGACAGCCAAGTTCACCTCGGTCAACTAGTCGACACAACCCGGGACGTTGGACGCGATAGTGCTGATGGGGTCAACATCGCCGTGAAGGCCATTGAGGGTACTATCTTTGACGGTCGCGTTACAGAGGAAGTCTTGCATGTGAAGCAGGTGCGTGCTCCTTCGCAGTATCTTCAATCCAATTCTGGGCCTTCCGCTAATATGGAACAACTCCAGCTTCTTGCACCCGTTACACCAGAGCAATGTAGCTATATCCGCTGCCTGGGTCTCAACTACATGGACCACGCCGAGGAAGCAAACCTACCTCTTCCCAAAGCGCCAATCCTTTTCACCAAGCCCCGCACTGCCCTCGCTGGCCCCTACCCTGCCACTATCAATATCCCAAAGTGTGCACAGGACGGTAGTAGTGACTACGAAGCCGAGTTGTGTCTGGTCATTGGAAAGTCTGGCAGGGACATTCCCGAGGAAGAAGCCCTCGACTACGTTTTAGGCTACACTGCATCCAACGATGTCTCCGCTCGTACCATGCAGATGATCACGGCGCAGTGGTCTTTCTCTAAGGGACTCGATGGAAGTTGTCCTATCGGTAAGCATTAACGGATGTTGGTATGACCAGTTGCTCATATGAATTACCATAATAGGTCCCGTCCTCGTGGCACCCTCCGCGATCAAAGACCCTCAAGCCCTGTCGATTCAGGCCATCCATAACGGTGCTACCGTCCAGGATGGACATACCAAAGATATGATCTTCAATATCAAGAAGCAGATCTCATATCTCTCTCAGGGCACTACACTCGAGGCCGGAACACTGTTTTTGACTGGAACCCCTGCTGGTATTGGCTATTTCCGGGAACCACGAGTGGTTCTGAAAGATGGCGACGAGATCTCTGTAAAGATTGATCAGATCGGCACTCTTATTAATAAGGTCCGTTATGACACTCATTAGACCTGTCTTTTAGAAGATGTCAGTAGACATGACAAAATAAATATTATATTGTGACTTTGGTACACTGGTACAAGATACAACATTCCTTAAGTTGAACATCAAGATGTAGGTATGAGTCCCCTTTTTCGTATATGTCCCTCTCTCTCAAAGCTACATTTCTCTCCTTTAGTAGCAAGTGCCGTTGCCTTTTTCGGTATATATGAGCTACCGATAAGAAAATCAAAGAGAGACGCTGGAAATAACATACCGAGGCTCGTGGAGACAAAATCGCAACCTAACATCCTTTCATTCATGTAAGACCTAATCTACATAGGGCTATATAAGATACTCAGTCAAGGCCTGAGAGTCAGATTTGGTAGGAAGAGTTACGGTACAGGCTCACTACTTCAAAAACCAGGAAGGCACTTCGGGTCCCCAAACCGCCAACGACTCATCCCCCGCAGGGCCATAACCTATTGGGGTCTGGTCATTAACCAAATCTCCATCAGCGTAATGCTCAATCATGTTCCCTGTAGTATCCCACCAATAATCAAAGATTTGACTGCCAAGAATATGACGACCCACACCCCAGACAGACTTGTAGCTCTTCTGAGCGAGCCATTGGTGGCCCAGCTTCTGTGTGTCAAAGTCGTGGACCTCGAATGAGCAGTGATGCACGTGGGTTGTCGGGTTCGAGCTCATGAAGAACGAGTGATGGTCGACGTGCTCGTCGCCACGATCAATATGGGCAAACAGGGCGACGTTTCTTTTGCTCCCCTCTACCTCGACATAAAGGAAGTCCGTTGGGACGATATTGAAGTTCTTGGTATAGAATTCGACCAAAGCTTCAAACTGTGTAGTGCAGACGCCGTAGTGACCGAGCTGGAAGAATCAGTCAGTATGTGAGACCAGCGATATAGAGGCAAATAAGCTGACCTTATGGACGGCAGCAGGACCTGGCTGGAACCGCTGGAACCGACGGACTCTCGGCTTGTCGGTCTCAAAATTAATCTCGAGCTTTGCTGGATAGTTGCCAGGAGCAGCGGGTGTTTGCCCATGAAACAGGTTCATTGCAAATCCTTCCGGGTCAGTTAAAGTCACCATGTGGCCGCCACCCGGAGCATCTGTCATCTCTTGGATCTCGCCCGCTGTTGGGAGCTTTGATGCTCTGTAGGAGGTCAGTGTTGAACTCCCTCAATCATTTGTCTTTCGTCTTCCTCCACCTTGCCTTTTTGCAACTCACCTCTCTAGATCCTGGTACGATTCCACCTGAAACGCACCCCCCAGGAACTTCTTGGGTCCCTTCTTCGCATAGTAGACATAAGGGTCCACTCCATACCCCCGGTACCAGATTTCATCATTATTCTTCTTGGCAATGGTCATCCCAAAATCTGCTTTGATATTAGTGGGGAATTAGTGTGGCGCAGACGGCAGCATACCTTCCAGGAAGACAGTAATTTCATCAAGATCAGGGTGTTGGTATCGCATGTGCGCCAATTTGACCAAACGGATCTGGGTGTCAGTTTCGATTCCGCATCTCTCACGCCATTGTTGCACACTTTCGGACTCGGGTCCGACCGCGATGATGTCCTCGATAGAGGCACCGTGGTTTGCTTGGATGGTCTGGAGCATTGAATAAGTAAACAGTCAACAGAGCAGGTATTCAAAACAGACCATTTCGATTATCTCAAGATCTGGGGTGCCAGTAAACTGGCTCCATCCAAGTTGATTTTCCACACTTATACTTACCGATGGACCACATCACCGCAAAGTCCCGCATCAGCCCCACATTTCCTCCCCGCATTCTTCCCAGCGGGACCTCAGCTTCTACATCCGACTTGATGCGGAGATGCGGAGATACGGGAACATTCTCGTGTATGCTGCTTGTGTGGCATAGCAGAATTCGTCCCACAATAGTTCCACAGCTATGCATGATTCGTCTATGGTGAATCCCGGGGTCCAGTTCTTTTAATACGGCCTTCACCCGTTAAGACTGGCTGGTATTACTGCCTCTATGTTTGAATCAACCCTTCCATATACCCAATGACTGTCAAGAGCGTTATGGCTGACAGCGAATATGAGACAACCGATGTCGTTATCTGTGGCTGTGGCCCAACCGGGGCTATATTGTCGGCTTATCTTGGACAGATGTCCATCCCTCACATTGTGATTGAGAAGGAGGCTGAAATCACTACGGATCCTCGGGGGATCGCATTAGACGAGGACGGGATTCGCATGTTGCAGGGAGTTGGTATTTATGATCATATTTACTCAGACATTGGGACTTGTGAGATTATTCCCGAAATGTGGTCTTCAACCCATTGCTAAACGACAGCTTAGGCATGCGCAAATTCAAGTTCATTGGAGGAACTGATAAGGTCCTGGACAAGCAAGCGTTCCTGGAAATGGATTATGGAACGGTTCGCACCCTTGACCCTCTTCTTCACAGGTCTTCCCAGGCTCATATACTTTGACGCAGACCGAAGGCGGCACCGGCCATATAGGTTTCATATGCCACAAGCAACCTATCCTCGAGAAACATCTAAGACTCGCTATGACTTCATCGAACTTCTGTCAACTCAAGACGAGCTCCACCATAACGGATATCAACGAGGAAGGGGACCATGTATATTCACGTTATCTCGATGCACAAGGGAACACGCACCGTGTGAAGTCTCGCTTCCTAGTTGGCGCCGATGGAAAGACGGGTTTTACCCGAAAGAACTTCCTCGAGCCTTTGGGTATCCACATGGAACAGGCACATCAGTAGGTTATACTGTCATTTTGCAATTTTCACTATCTCATGCGGATATTCACCCCTGGATAGGTCCTTTTACGATGAAACATGGGTAGCACTTAACTGGGAAATCTCACTTCCCAGCGAGAAGACGCATCCCGAATTCCCACTGTGGAAACTGGGATACACCCCCCAGCAAGTCTATGACCTCTTCTTTCCAGAGAATTTTAGATTCATCTGCAATCCAGAACGCCCTGCCGTCTGTGGTCGGTTTGGAGTACCATCTGACAGGCTTTGGCGCTTTGAATTTGTGGTTCGTGCTGGTGAAGATGGTGATCAAATGTCCAGATCGGAGAATATTCAAAAAGTCGTATTTCCCTACATCACCCACAAGGGAACTCGATATGGGTGAGTGAGGAATGGCCTGAAAATTGTAGAGAACATTGGTACTGACCCCTCTGTAGATTAAATCAGGACGTTCAGTTTCCCGAAGACTGCATCCGCGTCCTTCGATCGAGACCCTTTCGCTTTTCGGCCCGGAGTTGCAATAAATGGTCGCACGGTCGCGTAGTGCTTTGTGGAGATGCAGCACACGTCTTTCCGCCTTGTCAGTTCCTTTCTTTCTTCCCCCTGCAGCCCCTTTTCCCTCTGTGCGCAACCTGACAATATCGTGTAGTTGGGGGCCAGGGGATTGCCTCGGGTTTTCGTGATGCTGTCTCGCTAGCCTGGCGTCTCGTTCTCCTATGTCGACAAAGTTTCTCCACCAAGCCGAGCAAACATGAAGAAGTTTTGACAGGGTGGTATATCGAACGCAAGCAACAACTAGAGCGTTCTCTTGCCTCGACGATCGAGAATGGCAAGTTTGTGACGGAAAGTAATCCTGTCAATATTTTCCTCCGTGATTGGTCTCTCTTTTTTTATGCAATTTGTTCCCAGCTGGAGGCGCGATCTCAGACTGGGTCGCAGGAAAGAAGGGCTGGTGCAGTATCAATATTCGCCTGGACTGCCCTTTGATCCCAGTCATAACGGGGGTATCTGCCTCCCGCAGGTTTATCTCAAGTCTGCGGATGGATCAAGTGACATATTCTTCTCGGATGATATTATCTTTGGTCGAAGAAAGAAGGGTTTGTTCCAGCTTCTTGTTTCTCTGGACAGCATAGACGAATTGGCTGCTGCTCGTGAAGCAGTATCTCGTGTTCAAGAGATGTCGAAGGGAGAAATCCATGCTGCTGAGATTACATTTCTTATTCAGGCCATGTCAACCAACTCACAGGCTGTGGTCACGTCAGGGGCTACTTCAGTTTACTGTCTAGCTTCTAGCGAGGAATTCGCTGGATCATCTTTGTGTCTGGGACGGCCAAAGCCGGAGTACTATGATCCGCTGTACCTTTCATGGGCACTCAAGGGAAACAAGTTTGTGCTGCTTCGACCTGATCGTTTTGTCTATGCCGCTTGTAACGATGCCGAACAGCTTCTGAAACTGGTCTCCCAGGCTGTGGTGTACCTGCACGAATAAATTGATCGTTTTGGAATCAATATAAAGTGCAATTGCAGCCCAATCTATGCGCCATTCGTCCGGTTCCTGCTGGCCTATGTTTGTGAAATTTAACGTGTCTTCAGGAAAGAGATCCCCCAAAATAGAAAATTATGTATTTACAGGGCTTTACAGCCCTACTTTTCCTTTCATAACTTCATCGATTCATCAAATATCAATGTTCATATTGTGACCAAAGTTCGAATCATGACAAGCTCTAGCAGGGAGTTGCTCCTAAAGCCATCATCACCTTACATATCTCTCGTCATCCTTAACATCAGGAAGCAATAAATTCAAAATCGACCACATCAACTGCGAGATCCCCCAATGTCCTGCTCTCGATAAAATATCCACCAGCCCTGAGAATGTGCTCGACTCGGAGGTCATTGGGCGCAAGACCTTGAAGCCATTCGCTTCAAACAGCAATCTTTGACAGTTAACACCAATCTTCTGCAGTGCAGAAGATTGCATGGTCTGCCGTGAGTCTATCGTATCCGTTCCGAAGCGAGTATAGCAGAACCAGATCAATGCTGCGCGAAATATGATTCGTGGGATGTGCATGGGGGGCTCAGTTCCGATATTCTCTTTCTCGAGCTCGCGGAGTACAAGTGCGGCATGAAGAGCGCAGCATTGGCCATCTGGGGATGATGCCCAAGAACGGACGTGCTCTACGTGGTTCTGTGCCTCGGTGAACCCTTCTTTGCCGATTACAAGTTCCAGTCGATTTATGTCGGCGTACAAAGAGAAGAATATCGAGTGCCATAAAGCAGATAAACAATAGGAATCCACTTTCAGTCCTCTATTGGGGCTGATGTGCGATTTGTGAAAGTTAATCAGGATATTCTCGAAAGAGTTTCGTTCACTCGGATCATTAGTATTTTTTGCTTCGATGACCGACGCGGCAAGGCCTTCGAGCTCGAGATAGTTGTGGAAGTCACTTTTCGGAGGAGCGGATGAAATCAGGGTAGCCTGGTTGACGATTGTTTCCGGCGGGTGCAGGTGACTTCCATAGATATGATTCTTCGAGCCGGATAATCGACTCAACATCTTTTGGCTCCAGTCCTCCACGGTTGTTGCAGCCCAAAGGTCGTCATCGGATAGCGGTGGTAGCCTTTTCGGCGAATGTCGCAGGTATGGATCCGTGAGAAACAATTCTGAAATCTCAACATCGTGGACGTGAATGCCTGCAAGTAATCTTATGGCCGAGGAATCAGTGGCTGGGATTCACCTGATGGTCTTTTTTGCTCACCGGTTTTGTTCTTCAGCCTGAATCCACTTCTTCCAAGCCTTCTCTGGAGTATCCAATATTTCACTCAAGCTTATAGAGTCAAATGCCTTTTTTGACTCAGATGCAGTTGCTCTCCTGGCCCACTGTTGAATTGATTAGAATGGGTCTAATTGGCAGTTCTGGGTCACCTACAACAACCAGAGTACCGTGAAATGTCTCAGCAATCAGCAAATCTTTCTGCCTCTGGACATGTTAGCTTGTCACGTTCTCAAGATATAATCTGCTTACTAACCCCCGATAGTAGTCCAAACGTCTGCCCTATGAGAGCCGCTTGAATCATGGCAATTGTCTCGGGTCCTTGCCTCGAGAAGTGTCTCTCCCACTGTATGAAATCAGTCGCGGGTCAAATTTTGTTAGAATGGTAACGAACCGATGACAGTATTGCCTTGTTGAGGGTCTCAAAAACTTTGAGTCCTTGAGATGCAGCATGTGAGGATCCCACAAACAAACTTCCGATGGAGCAGAGAGAGAGCAAGAGGAGGGAACTTTTTGAGGAAGGTCTGAATGTCGGAGCATGCACAATAGGAAAAACGCGATGGAACTTGGTAAAGTACATTTGTACACAGAGATTCTAGTCTATTTAGCTGAGAGCACAGTGGCCTGAAAGGTGGTCAACATACCAAAAAGTCTGTCGAAGGAAGGGGAAGAAAGGGTATCTCCGGCTGTAGCTTCACGGCCAGGCTAGCTCGATATGCCTCGTCCACCTGTGTCCGCTCCATACCCGTGTCTGGTGTGATTTGCCCCGTTCTCGACGTCCCCATGAACGTGTACCAATATCTCTGTACTACGTCCTCGCGACATGATCTCATATCTTCTGTAGGCTGTCCGGGGGTATTAATGAAAGGCTCACGATGCCACTGACTTGAAGTTCCCAGAGGAAGCCACTGGGCGGCTGACGTCAATATCTCTGAATTGAGAGCGGAGAGATCAAAATCGTCGTCTGCAAACCACGCTGGCATTTCGGTATTCGTGTTCGCAAAATTCCATGACCCATCTTGACTGCGCATATCCAGGCGTGCATCTGGGTCCGTCGGGTTAGACTGGGACCCTGGGGTCGGGAACCCAGCCACTCCCTCCGTGTGTGTCTGGGTCATTTCTTCAATATTCGAAATGAGCATATTCTGTTGTTCTGCCGGATCGGAAAACGAATATGATGTTGACCGGCAGTCAGTCGCCCGAGGGCATCTCGGTTCAATCGAGGATAATTGATGTGGAGACGTAGAGGACTCATGGCGGTCTATTGAGAAGTTGTGGTTGGACAGAGAGATTTGCCCATTCTCGCAGTGAAGTGGTGGGTGCATGGCACCACTCTCCTTGCGGGTCGCACCAGTGTCGAGGCAAGGTGATTGGTGAGATCTTGAATGCCGTAGAAGAGAATCACTGGGGGGCTTCGTTAGTGTCCATTCTCCTACACAAGGCGCAACACATACTGGCGACTAAATGATTTTCTACAGACTGTACAGAGAAAGGGTTTCTCCCTCGTGTGAGTTCTCACATGTCGTGCCAGGTGCTCATCCTTCGTAAAAGACTTGGAGCACCAGGAGCATATGCGTTGACGTCGGCTGCGGAGACCTCCAGTCATTGCAGATAAGAAGATAATGGTGACGCTGAATTGTGGTCAGCCGTACAATCTGTGTTTCTGCTCCGGTTTAGATGCAGATGTGCTCACCGACGTTCTATTTCCGAGACCCCGTTCCGCCACGTCCCGCAAATTTGGTCCCGCATTCCCGTGGGGCGACATGTTCAGCCAATCAAATGCTCGAATAACGCTGTGTATGGCATATTCTGGGGTCTGGGGAAACTGGGGAAACTGGGGGACCCTTCTGACGAGGTTGATTGCTGATCCGTCGCTGGCATTAAAAGTCTCCCAGGTGCCCATTTAACCGAGGGCTCGCCATTTACTTTCTGATGTCTATCGACATGAACATCATTGTTGAAGGTCCTACCGTGGGGAATAGTACCGTCTTCGGCATGGACCTTGTCCCTGGCACTGATCTCATGCGAGAGGGAGACGGGCTTCATCGGGCAAATGCATCAAATCATCAAATCCAGTGAGTCATACCTAGTACTCTTACTTGATCTGATCGATTTCCATGGACTCACCATAGCAGACTCATTCCCCGCCCTTCAGACGACCCAGAGGATCCCTTAAATTGGTCTAGACCGTGGAAGTGTGAGCAAATACTCACAAAACTTCAACAGCAGATAGCTAATCCTCGCATCCAACCACCCAGATCTAGTGATTACAGTCCAATTCCTCTTTTTATTTGTCTCGGTGGAATCAGCTCTCTCCATGGGGCCGATGTTCCCACTCTTCGCTGCGGAACTTCATCTCGACGATACGAAGTTGACTTTGTTAACCGGTGCATGTGTATTGGCTCTGGGCTTCTCGAACTTTCTCATTGTTCCCTGCTCAAACATATTCGGTCGTCGTCTAACAAGTCTTGTGTTTTGCTCGCTGGGAATTGCTTCTTGCATTTGGCAAGCTCTGGCTACTTCATATAGCAGCTTACTCGCTGCACGTGTTGTCAATGGAGTTGCGACAGCGACCAGTGAAACACTTCTGGTTCAGGTCGTTGGGGACATGCTTTACCTTCATGAAAGGGGCCTTTGGACGGGTGTTTATTTGCAAGTATTATCCCGTCCCTGTGATGGCGCTGGCTAACATGCTATCAGCATGGGATACTTTCTTGGCCTGTTTATCGGGCCAATCATCTCTGGGAATATAGCGCAAAAGTATGCCCCGGACTTCGAATCTTGCCACCTCTGAGAGAGTATTGGACTAATTCTCAATGTCATAGATTTGGCTGGCGTAGCTTTTTCTGGCTTTCTCTGGCACTAACCTGCTTCAACTTTCTCACTCTCCTCGTCTGCTTCCCCGAAACGCGGTTTCACAGAGACGTAGCGTCTGATAACTCGGAGCTTTGTACAGATTTATACGGTCCAAGTATCAAGAAAGGAAGCCATTCAGAGGTTGAGTCCGAGCAACTTGAAAACATCGAACCAGTCACTACTGTCGGTACTGGTCGGCCCTCAAGATCGCAGTTCAAACTCTGGAAAACCCCAGAGGCCGAATGGAAAGCCTACCTTGTGAGGGACATGCTCTCGCCGTTCCGACTCTTTCTTTTTCCCATCATTCTGTGGGCGGCCTTGAATGTCGCTGGTCCGGCAAATATCCTCCTCTTCTGGAACCTCACTGAGTCTTCCATTCTCAGTGCGCCACCATACAACTTCTCACCATCTAGCGTAGGGTATGCAAACTTTGCGTTCGTCGTTGGAGGGCTTCTCGGCCTTGCTACCGCAGGCCCACTCTCGGATTGGATTGCTGCGCGGGCCACAGAGCGCAATAATGGCATTCGAGAAGCTGAAATGCGTTTACCTGCCTTGGTACCATATTTCCTCTTTACTGTTGTCGGGATTGTGGTTGGGGGCGTGGGCTACGATCGGCTTTGGGATTGGCCTGTGGTCTTGGTCGTAGGCTATGGGTTCAGTGGCCTTTGCGTGACGACTGTTCCCACCATTGCCGTTGCCTATGCTGTCGACTGCTACAAGCCCATTTCAGGAGAGATTATGGTCGTTGCCACTGTAATCAAGAATACCTGTGGATTTGCCATGAGTTACTGGGTCATGCCAATGGCAGGCCGAAGGGGTTTTTTAGTGCCTGCCATGGTAGAGTTTGCTTTGACGATCGGACCGATGATGCTAGGACTGCCATTATATTTCTTTGGAAAGCATCTACGTAGGCTGACGAGGCATTCATCTGTACATTCATATGCAGGTTGATTGTCTGAGACATCCACCGAAGACTCTACAAGGGCCGTTGTCAGGTATCTTGTTAGGCCCGCATCTTTCTGGATACGCGACGGGCTTAGCGATGCGAAGACACGTTATAAGACTTGATAATAACTATTGAGCCACTCACCATACCAATTTCTAGCATTGAATGGAAGTACCTTATTGTCTTTATCGCTCTGCCTGTTCTGATTTTGGCGTGTGTCACATATATGGCCAGAAATTGAGTCACCCAGTTACTCCAAATGTAGTACCTATACAATAAGACATCTCTGGCGAAGATTCCGGCTTTGACAAATAACCTCAGGCATAATTCGACTTTCGAGAAACTTGCTCCACAAATCATTCTCCGTGTCCCGGATTCCGCTGTATGTGCATAGAATATTACTGTAATTTACTTGGAAAGTCAACGAGTCCTGGCTGAATGACCCCGCTCTATGTATTGATATAATTCATTGATGGAATTTTCTCCCGATCTATTCGTTGATTCGGTTGAGCGGAATATTCAGCAGAATGATATATAGCACTTTTTGATACCTGTTTCGTGCGTTGCCCATATAAATGCAATGAATGGACCTATCTTTTATATAAGTACGGCTTCCGTGGTTGACATATTCCTACGTAGATCCAATCGAAATGTTCCCATTTCTTTCATTCCATACCTACCATATTGCATGTTAAGGCTTGTCTTCCCCACACAATAGATTCGATCTACCCCATATCCCACACATCTTTACCCCCACATTTCCCTGGGGAAATAATAAGCTCCTGCGGTCAAAGCTTCACCCCGGATTCTCGGGCGATGAATATCTTCCGACTGGTCTCCACGAATTGACCGTCGCTCCTCGGACTATCTTGATTCAATCACTGATTTGTATGTATTTTACGCGATATTACTCTTACTGGTGACAACTACGGCAGGCCTGTTTTTGTCCCAGGTGGTCGGACCACGCGGTGCCTTGAGTTCCCAGATTTCGACAATATCAGCCACAATGCATTGAAAGGTCGATGATCGCTGGCCAAATCGCATGCATCCCAGTTTGAAATTTTTCAAGAATGCGATCCCTCAATTCCATTTGCTGTGCTGCGCTGGTTCTCGGTGTATACGGCCTTCCACACAATGATCACCTCACAGTGGAGGCCGTCACCGGTACCTTCATTGGCCTTCAGCATCCTGTGTTCCATGATGTGCGTCAATTCTTGAACATTCCCTATGCGCAACCACCCGTTGGGGATCGTCGCTGGTTGCCTCCAGCTCGACTGCCCGAGTCAAATTCAAAATACGACTCCACGGCGTTTGGTTTGGTCTGTCCACAATTCATTAGTGGAGATCCCACCATTTGGAGTAACTGGGTGCCTCAATTTCTCCCCACCTATGGCCATGAAAACGAGACTGCTGCCATAATGGCACCGACGTCGGGTGAGGACTGCTTGAATCTCGCAATTTGGACTCCGGCAAGGGCCACGACCACCTCCCGATTGCCCGTGGTCATGTTCATACCAGGCGGAGAGTTCACAACCGAAGGTGTGACGGTACCTTATCAGCTACCTGGTCAGTGGGTTCATCGCTCGCAAGAACACATCGTGGTGACAATCAACTACCGGGTCAATATTATGGGCTTTCCCAATGCCGCTGGCCTCTCCTCGCAAAACCTTGGCCTACTTGACACGCGTGCTGCAGTTGAGTGGCTTTCCGATAATATCGCCGCGTTCGGTGGGGATCCCGGGAGAATTGTCATCTGGGGCCAGTCTGCTGGCTCGAGTGACGTTGACTTGCAGAATTTTGCCTACTGGGAACGGCCTTTGGTGCAGGGTCTCATCATGATGTCCGGCACGGCACTCGAGTATCCCCCTGCTGCGCTCAACTCATCGGGTTTCTCTTGGGTCGCTCAAGAGCTTGGATGCAACCATCCTACTGATCCAGCGGAAGAGATGGCATGCATGCGCGGCGTCCCGATTGAGAGAATCCAGAATCTTGTCGGGCAAACAGTGGACGGCGGTAATGCCCCAGCTCTAAGTTTTGAGACAAGCATTGATAACGTGACTCTTTTCAGCAATTATACAGAGCTGTATTTGCAGAAAAAGATCTCTCCTATACCCGCTATTATTGGGAACTGTGCCAATGAAGGCGCAGGTCTTGTTGATTACCCTGTCGGTCATGTCTTGGCAGGACCTAGCCAGGCATCAATGACTGAGCAAACGCTCTCTGGAAAGCTATGCCCGGCAGCCAACTCATCCTACTATCGATTCGAGGCCGGTGTACCTACCTATCGCTATCAGTACGCCGGTAATTTCTCCAATATCTCACCATTACACTGGATGGGTGCATTCCATGGATCAGACATGCCGATGGTCTTTGGCACATATGGTATTGCCCGGGGTGGGGGTTCATCTTTTGAGGCACTCGTCAGTGAGACGATGCAGAACTACTTCCTTGAATTTATCAAAGATCCAGTACACGGTCCTACAAAAGCCGGATGGCCTGCTTTCGACCCCTCCGCGCAACAAGGAGGACTGATTCTGCGCTTCGCGGCAGATGGAAAGCCTGTTCAGTTTGTTTCTGGTGATATTGTTGAAGGAGAATGTTTGGGTCTGAATATTACGTACAACCCTTCCCCTTGATATATGGGATAAAGTCTATTATATCTCTGGTTGGCTCGTAGTAGGAGAAATTCAATTTGACTTCATATCGATCTCCGAGTAGAATTGTCACTCCAGAGTATCTCATGAATCAGCTCCGAGTGCTTGCCCATACTCCACTCTTTACAAGCTTAATGGTCTTTTGGCCTCTTGGTATACTCGAGACGTCGCGCACCTTCCTTGGTATTTTTGCCAGGCTTGTCAGGCAGCACCTCTCCCATTGACGTCGTGGTCGGATATCTCCTCCCCAATACAAACAGGTCCCTCGCCGATGGGTTTCCCTCTTTCATAGAACTTTTATCAAAACAAAGAGCAATATCAAAGATGATCATCCTTGCCTAGCAACCACTGGACGTGACGATAGGACACCCGGCCTTGATCCTGGGACTGCCGATGACCCGCCTGGAAGGTTTCTGCAAACATCAAGCCACGTTCATAATGCTGGATCCCCATCAGTCCCTGCGGACCATCCAAATCACCATACCCTTCTTGAGCATCAAAGATTGCGGACCATTGCAAGTCGGGCATGTCCACATGAATCGGAGCGGTGGGGCGAGTCTGAAATCCAAGCTCCCCGTTCCAAGTCATATTCTGAATGGCCAGCAGCGTTCCGTTCGTGATGATCAAATAGTCCCAGTCGCCGTTCGAAATCAGAACTCGGTTCGTCGCCTCAATTAGCCGGGGCAAGACATGTTCAGTTGGATTCAGAGACTCGTCGTATTGTTGCTCGGCGCCGGGGCTGGTGCCCACAAAAACACTCTCGGCACTGCAGAGCTCCCACTGGGTATCCTCGGGCACATGAAGGGCCCGTTTGACATCCGTGCGATTGAAATAGGTACTGTGAGTGGGCTCATAGGCAAGATCCGTGGGGAATCCCAGGACATCCCATAACAGCGGGCACATTTGATTGATCCGGTAGGGACTCCAGCATGGGTTAGGATTATAGGCCTCGTCATAGATCATGTTGTATATGTCGCAGTCAGAATAGTTCACATTTTGGGAGGCTGAGCCCCAGAGGCTGGATAGGTCAGATATTCGTCAAAATAGTCTTTGTAACCACATTGCTCATAGGTTTTTTTCTAGATCCTTCATGAATGATTGGTTGAAGTTGAACAGCTCAGCATGTTGCTGCACAAAGGGATACGCTGGCAGTTCGGCTTGTATGTAATCCCATTGGCCGATACACGCATCATACATCAAAGCCCCTATTTCATGAATGAGAACCGAGACCCTAACAAGTCTTCTTCCTCGGGGAAATGAATTTGAGACTTACCGCTGATATCAAAGTGCTCTGTATCATTCTGATCAAGCATTGCCGCAGAAATATATGGCACATATCGACCCGCATAACTCTCGCCGCTCAGAAAAATTCGGAAGTTCTTGATCTCGTACAAGTCCTAAACCCTTTGAGGAAGTCAACGAAAGAAGCGGCGATGTCTTCTTCCGTCGTCGCAGTAGGGATGCCAGTCGAGAACCCGGTTCCAACCGGTTGGTCAACCCTAACCAGCCCTCACGGTTAGGTTACGGTGATTCAAATCCAGGGGAGATAAAGATGCCTTGAATCACTTACCATAACATATTAGTCAAATTGACCCATGAATACTGATTGATCACGGGCTCGTAAGTACCAGGCAGCCAGGTAAACTGTCCATTTTCCTGCAGAAATCCCTGCATTGAACTACATCCTGGCCCCCCACTCAGCCAGATAGTGAAGTCATCAGTTGCCTCTCCGATTTTCGGCTGAAAGATATAAAACAGAGAATCATTTCCACGGATGGGAATGAACCCCGAATACATCTCTCCCAATTCAAAATGCACGTTCGGGAGGCTCTCCAACAGGTGGGCTATATGACCAATGGCACTTGGTCAGTCACAATTAATAGATTGAAAGACTGTGTCTGATGTAGCGCATACACTTGGTCTTGTTAGTCAAAAATCGATAGTCAGATGTGTCGAGATGCTCCGACACTGGAATATAACGAGCGTGACGAGTGGAAGGGCCTCGACTCGTACTTTCTCGACCCAGTCGACTTGCTTCCCCGCCATTGATCAGCAAGATGATCGCCAGAACTGCCGTGAGACATTTTTTGAACATTCTAGGCGCTGTATGCAGGCGCAGTGGCATTGGTAATGCAATGTGATGATCAACGGCCAGAGTTGACGAGAGACGGGTCTTATACTTTCCGTCTCGGCATGATCCCTGTTTGCTCTGGATCGGCAACTAGGATCGCAGTTAGTACCCATGCTAGTGGATACTATTCAATGTCTCACCGGATGGTTCCGCTAAGGGCAAAATTTCGGGAATATTCTTTGTGTAGGGTCGGCCCGGTAAAACCTAAGCCCAAAAGTAGGAAGTGAACAGGGTTTATGGTGGATCCGCGGCCTTTGAAAAGGAAACTCGTACCAATGAATGTACGGGGTAGTATGCCACAAGTAAAGAGCATCTCGGGTTTGAGAATACACGGTCGTTTCTTAATCTTATTCTTATTTTCCCTGAATATTTGTCAGAATTGGTCAGAAGTGGCTTGGTTCTCGGACTGATACATTGGCCCCCTATTGGTTCGCAAATAATAACCATCACATTATTGGTGGGACTGTGGAGAATGAACTCAGCCTACGGATCCACTCGTACCCGATACATCCTCCAGTAGACACACTATTCACCAGTCCAGTCGAAGACACGGTGGAACTGGTAAACAAGTGAAAGCTGGGTTTGACATTTTTGTGCCATCGTATACTGAAAGGCCACAGTCATACCTCTACTTTGGTGCTCGGGCTATTGTTAGCCTGGCCTTGGATGACTCAGACCTTCCAAGTCGCGGAGGCAGCAGTTCTCCTCGGCAGGAGTATCAACGATGTAGGGGACATTTATGAGCAACTCATTGGAGACTCAGAAGTTGATGACTACGAAATGGATATTCAGACCCAAATGCTCTTGGGCACCGGGCCTAGCCATGAGCTGTGATGACATTGGCCTTGTGATCTGTTCATTGGGGACCCAATCTCCTTAAGATATCAGCTCTTGTCTATCTGTGACCATGCTGCCAGATTCACATCTTTGCGAGGATGGCTGGCGGAAGATCTTTCGGGTTCCTCTTCTCAATTCTAGGTAACCGTGCATCTACCGGCAAATTTGACAGGGTATGATAAGCTCGACAATTTAGATTTACTGAGTTACTCGACATGGGTTATTATTAAGCTGAGGGCGAGGTTGAGGAATTAGCCGTGCTGAAAGCCGGAGAAATGAATATGAACCGCCTTACGCTGGTACCAAGGGTAGTATACTATGTATGTAAACCGGAATGCTGACCTGTTTGCATGCCGCCTACTGTTAAACTTGGCTTATATGCAACCTCTTTCCTTAACCCTCAGCTTGATCATAAGAATTAGACTTATGCTTGGGCTCAAACTTGAAGTCTTTATGTGCAGGGCCAAGGAACATCTCGCTATAATGTAATAGGTTAGAATAGACCCGCGACGCAAAAGATGATAAGAGAGAAACAGGGATAAACTTACGAGATCTTGATCCAGTCCTTGTAGTTGTCACTGCCCATGAGAGTCTCCATTTCATTTCGGCCACGCCAGGCAGGAGGTCTGTCGTTAATATGGGGGGGAAGGTACTCCAGCAGTCCGATGGGAACATAGCGATGGGCAAAGCTCAGCCACTCCAGCATGAATCGTCTGGTTGTACCGACACCGTGCTCATCAGATCCCCAGGCCTCCAGGCCGTACTTGGCAAATTTCTCGATGTAGGCAAGACGCTCCGATGCGGATTTGTCAAGGTATTGGCCCGCCTGGATTTCCTCGAATAGCCATGGCTTGATCAGCGCACCACGGCCCACCATGACCGAATCCACTCCAGCATTGTTAACGTGGTTATCGTAGTCGGTGTGCGAGTAGCAGTCACCGTTGCCGAGGAAGTAGGTCTTTCCACCATTCGGCTGGAAGCGAGCATCAGGCTCACGAATAGTGTCGGTGACAATGTCTGTCTTTTCATTCATACGCTTAATCAAGGCTGCACAATCAGCGATGTAGCTCCAATCTGCTTCTTTGGTGTAGCGTTGCTGTCTGCTCCGTCCGTGGAGAGTGATAGCCGCGACACCTGGAGGGCCCACGCCAAGGAGACTAGACTCGTAGCCACCCAAAATGAGGCGCTCAGTAAGCTTCAGCGCAGTGGGGTAGTTATCTCTGACCCCCATGCGAATCTTCACGGTGATTGGGATCTGCTCGGAGACCATATTCATGCCGCGAATGATTTTTTCCAATTTGGAGTGGTGATCCAGGAGAGCAGAACCAGCTCCATCTCGGAAGACAAGATCAATGGGGCAGCCACAGTTCAAGTCGATCACACGCAAGTGGGGAGTGAACTTCGAAAGAACCTCGGTGGCTTTCACGGCCTGCCAGGGCTTATTGGCAGCGATCTGTGCCCCAAATCGGAAGTCTTTGGAATTGTCGTAGCCCTGAACCACGTTCTCTCCTTTGTTGATAGACGGTGGAAGCATTTCCGATTCATGTGCCTTCATCAAAGTCCACTCGGACTTTGCGCCTTGGATGAGCGGCATACTCATCGCCATTTCAGAATAGGTGAATTGGGCTCCCAGATCTGTGCAAAGTCGTCGGAAAGGCATATTTCCCTGTGTCGTCAAAGGCGCCAGCGTAGGAGTCTCGGGTCCGAAGTAGATGCGGCGCTTCTCGGAGGGTAAGAAAGGCGGTTCGGTAAACTGCGCCCGCTGCTCTTCTTTCTGCTCTTTGGCCGTGTTCGCATCAATATTTTCAGCTTCACCGTTTGTCTTTTCGGCATCTTCACTCGCGGTCTTTGCAGCATCCTCGTCTGCCTTCTTCTTTCCACTATGCAGATATTGTTCTAGTTCCTGGCCAGACTTGTGGAGCCAATCATTGACGGCATTGGCACGAATAGTGACTTCCTTTTTCCGCGCCAGGGCGATTTTATCCTCGGCGGCAATGATATTGACGAGTCCGTCGTCCGTCGCAAATGGGACGCGAGGTTTGGCCTTGGCCATGCGTTCCTCGTCTTCGAGTAGAATAAGCTCCTTCCGACCATCTGCCGTCTCTCTCTCCTGCGAGTGCGATCCTACCAGGCGGCACTTCCATCCAGAGTAACACTTGCCCAGGGCCTCGTACACGGGGCACATCCCATTCAGGGTTGTAAGATCCTCGCGCTTGTGCTCTTTGAGATAGAGACGCAAGTCGTGCTCGAAGCGGCATTTTTCGTTGAACTGGCACTGCCCCGGCGAGAACTCGGGACTGAACATTCTCGAACCACAAAGGCCTTTGGCATCTTTTGAGCTACCGAAGCTTCGGTTGGTGTTTTGGCCAGTATTCTTCTTCTTCTTCTTCTTGTTGTTCTTTTTGTTGTCTCTGCTGTCGCCCTCGCGTTCGGCGTGAGAGGCAGCTTCGGCAGCATCATCGGGGTTGATCTCGGGTTGGATAGGCTTGGGCTTGGACTGGGTCTGAATCCGGTATCTTTGAATGAACTCGTTAGCCTGCTGTCACTTGATTGTGGCCCAAAGTGACATACTCTGCCTTGATCGGTGCAATTCCTCTGTCACGTGCGTCGCAAACAGTGTTTTCAGAGTCCGCATTCCCTTCAAGTCGCGCTTTCTTCGCGGGAGGCTCATCACTGCCGGAGCCAACGTCGCGGTCCCGCGTGGGAATGTCCGCCTCTGGAGCGGCATTCTTAGCCTCTGAGGGCTTCTGGGCCGTTAATTCCAAGCTGGACATTATGTGCAGCTGAATGGGTTTCAAGCTGACGGTTTTATCACGTGGATCCAGCATGAGTTTTGGGAATCCTGCAAGAAAAAAAAAGTTCCGCGGAGTACTCCGATCTATCAAAAATTCCAAGCCGCGGAGTGGCGGGATTTGCACTGTTTGCCCACGGGCAGCTCAATATTATTGGTCAGAGTCGTCTTCGAATTGGGTATATTGGTGCCTGAGATCTCGGGCATCTAACTTTGCTGTTAACTAAGTTGGGTATCTACGTGAACGACTTTTTCCACATCAAAGCTCTGGGCTTGAGAAAAATAGTATCCTCGCTGATTACTGACGACTGACTTCTGACTCATCTTGTCGGTGAAATCAATATTGTAATGTGTATGGCCGTATGCCCATAAGCACACTTGAGGATTCCTCCAGCACTCCTCCATGGATAGATCCGTCGCAAATCCTGACGATAATGGACTATGAATATGTCGTGGATCAGTAGCCCGTGGTTCACCGCCGACGGGACTGTGGTGCGTGAAGATGACGATCTTGCGATCGGGTTCCTGGCTTGCGATGAGTGAAACCTGATCATTCAGCCACTGAAGGTCGGCCTCATGAGCCATAGTGTGATCCTCGACAGTCCAGTCATTGATATAGTAAAAGTCGTTTAATCCAAAACTAACAGTCTCGCGATGTTCTTCAGAGACCTTGGAGAACAACGTGCATCCCAGGATTGTCACATTAGCGTCAAGGTCAAATCGGGTTTGATCTAAGAAGACAAAGTCGCCGAGATGATCATCTTGAGCGCACCGCTGGTTGAGAGAGGCAGCGAATTCCTGAATGTTCTCTTTTGTTTGACTCCAAGTTAGATGATAGGGTTCATGATTCCCCAAGAGTAAAAACACGGTTTTGAAATTCTGCAGCTGACGCTGAATGAAGGGGAAGAAGCCATCATCGCTGACGACGCCTATATCCCCGAGAAGTGCCAAGAAGGGGGCTTTGGGTGGAATCTGGAATACATCGTACGCAACAGGTTTCTCCAGGTGCAGATCAGATACAATCTGCACATCAGCCATTGGGTGAAAAGGATGCAGAAAAGTACGGAAACTGCCAAGATCTGGTTAAATGGAGTGTGGCGTTGTGGCGGTGCATCTAGTCACACCGTGGCGGTGCATGGACCCTCATCCTGTTATCTAAGCGCCCAGACTGGGGGATTCATAAGAGGGCCCCTCCCTGGGCTTGGCTGGCGCCTGGGATCTTCTTCTCTTTAGATCGTGCTCTGATATCCTAGTCTCATTTCCAACGTCCTACCTAATTTTCATCGTGACGGACAGTTCGTTCAGTGAAAGGAGTTACGACGTCATCTCTTATCCGCGTTATCGCGCCCTGGATTGCGGGCCCCCAAGGTATCTCTACAAGGTTGTGACCAGTCCAGCCGCCATCATGGCCGGCGTCCATGATCCTCGATTGCTGTATAGCATCACAAACATTCGGGCCTTTCACATCCAAGATGGAGAGGAGCAGGAGTTGACCCCATCTGGGCCGCAAACCCTCTCACTCCTCATGGTCCCCACCACTCCTTCACCATCTGTGCCACCATACGCAACCGGTGCGGGCACCGAAACTCCTGAGGAGGATTTCTATCTCCACCTCTGCCTTCCTCCAGAATTAGATCTCGCCTTACCTGCGTCCACCCAGATCTACCACCAATTGCCCGATAGTTATTTGATCCCCCGCTGGGATCTGGCCCCGGGCGCCTTTATTCGGATTCAATTTCCGGGGATTGGATCCGGCCCGGACAAAGTGACCCAGGACGACATCGACACCTTCGAAACCATCCTCGCCCAGTGTACCGCATTTTTGGAAAGGGCTGCCGCTCCTTCCCAGAAGTCGAGTGGGAAGTCCCAAGGCCTTGCCGCATACAATCCGGCTGACTACGCGCCTGGTGAGGGATATATCTCCTCTGACGGCCCCCAGAATGCACATGGCAAGATCGTACTCGTGGATGAGGAAGATGGTAGCGTGGTCGGAGAATTAGGCGACGCGTACGATGTGGTTGAAGACCCCGACGTTAAGCCAGGGTCCAAGCGTGAGTGAAGTCGAGGCCCCCTCCGTAGAACCCAACTGACATGGTTCGTTCTCTCCCACAGGACCGGTCAATATTGAGCTCCCCAGTGAAGGTGAAGGCAATCGGGTCAGTATTAGCAATGTCTCCGAAGAATACTTAGCCATGTCTCGCCATCCCGCGTACAAGAACTCGACCATTGTGCAGACATCGGCTACAGCATCTCGTCTGATTGTCGCGACTTCCACGTCTCTCGCCAATGCTATCACTAGCGGCGCTGAAAGCTTCACCAAGAAGACAAAGCCCAATCAAAAGCCCTTGACCTTCTCCGATGCTACGCATGCGCGCATTCGTAAGGTCGGCAGCTTGTCCACTGGCGCCGCCGACCTTTCCGCTCGCACAATAGGCCAAGTCGAGCGGGTTGCCCAGAACGTCGGTGCGTCACTGTCACGGAAAGACAACAAGCCCAGGAGCTTTGACAAGACCCGGCCCCCACCGGACTACAAGCCCGGCGTCCTCAACAAGTCCCTGATCGCCTTCAACACGCTGGCCGATGGAATCCAGGAAGGCGCACGAAACATCCTCCTCACCGGCTCCTCCGCGACCGGCGCAATGATCGGTCATAAGTATGGCGCGGAGGCCGGCGACGTGGCAAATAATCTGACCGGTGGAGTGAAGAATGTGGGCCTGGTGTATATTGACGCCACCGGAGTGAGTCGGCGGGCTCTCCTGAAATCCGTTGCCAAGGGTATGGTCGTGGGACGGATGCGCGACGGAAAGCAGGTGGTGGTGGGTGGTGGTGATGGCGGCGAACTTTCTCCCGATACTCATGCTGCCGAGGCTGGGCCATCAACCAACCCCGCCCCGCCGCCCGCGTATGGCGCGTCGGGTACCACGTCGCTCGGCGGCACGCCCATGAGCATGTCCGGGGGTAAGCGGTAAAATGAACCTACGATTTAATGAGGCGCTTCACGTGCTGTTTTGTGTGGGAATCTGATCTGGTATGTTATATTGATCTTTTCCGGGGCCAATTCCCCGGTGCTGTAGATAGTTTGATAGCGCCTATACATGCATTTTCATACCCGGTTTTCATTTGTCGGCCCCGCGGGATGATGGCCCAAGGTTTCGGCCGGGACATGGTCGGCGATTTTGTCCTCCATTTCAACACCGAAGGTATCATTTCGCTGGCCGTGCGTTCAGTCGATGGTCCCTCTCAGACTTGGATTTCTTCGCCCCAGGGCTGGGGAAGGAGGGGGGTCGATTGGATAAGAGGCGCGGACCAGCCCAATTGCCAACGCATCACCCGCTTGACAGTTGGCCCCACAGAGCCAATGAGGGTTGTCAGGGGGTCAATGGTGGAATTGGGATGATACTCCACGTATGTGTAGACATCCATCCATACTACTATCCACGGTTTGAATTTTGATTTCAGTTCTCCCAGAGTACCCCTCTCCTCTGTGGAGAGTCGGATACGATATGGCGCTACGCTGCCGTGTGGATGCAGTGGAGTGTGCAATATAGAACTAGCGCGCGGACCTCCCGAAATCCAGGCACAAGTCAATTCGTAACGCCGTACACGGTATGTCTGTATTCCTCATACGCGTTGAATATGTAGATTGGAGGTTCCCACGGTTCGGTGATCTACTTGATCTGGTCCCAACCCCTGGGTCAAACTGGGGGAATGAACCATGGTTGATTCCATGATCAATTGGACGAATCAAGCAACGGAATTGGTGTGAATGACAAAGATTCCAACCAGAATTGGATGGTTTCTGTACAAGGTTTGCCAAGTTCATTGTACTCCGTACTGTAGACCTAGTATACTCGGGACCTATCTAAGTACTTAAAAAGCTTTATACGGTCAACCTGGACTTAAGAGACAATTGGACTGAAACGGTCCTGCGCAGCATTTGTCGATCATGCTTTAGTTTTCGTAAGATCGAATCAATGAATCGGAGCACCTTGGGTTCTGGGGGTGTAATGACGATCGTCGCAAGCTAGCGAGCAAACCCACTTTTCAGCAATTCGAAACAACCGGTTATCGCCCCTTGTTTTTTCCATAGATGAAACGGGAATTTTCGAAAGCTATGACCCTTTTCTTTGTGATTCCAGGGTTTGTTATTTGTTTTTTGTTTTTTTTTTGCTATTTGTTGCCGGCCCCAGTCCTCTATTCTAATCATAGAATGATCAATACATAGGGAAATTTAGGTAAGGGGGACGTATTTCCTACTATATGATTCTGCATATATCAGGGCATGACTGATCATCTTGTGCCTCGCAGAAGAGTTGAATTATAGGTAATAGATATAGATTGGATGCAACGATTTGAGTATATTACCTAGAAGATCATGAAATCTACAAAGAATGACAAGCTTCCGAAGCTGTATACGGTGAAAGGGTAGACCATCGTCATCCAAAAAGACGTGTCGCCATGACCCGCTTTTGCTTTCCCTAACCAAATCTCACTTCCCTCCCTTTAACCTCCTCCTCTGTGTAGTCGTTTTCTGTTTCTTTTGTTACTTTCTTTTTCTTTTACGGGGTTTGAATTCGTTATTCTCTTTCACAAAACCTCACCCCCTTTTTCTCCCTCGACAGGAACCGGTGTTTCCCGCTAACCCCCCTCCCCCAACCTCCCCTCGCGCCCCCTGTCTGCCCTGGATTCGACCATGTTCAGCTTCCAACATTGAACTTCTGAGGTCTTGGGAAATTCAATCGCGTCTGAGACATTTGACTTGTTTCTGTCCCCCGGCTTTCTTGGGCAACGTGCGACTTCCCCACAGGGATCGGAAAGAGGGGACTCCAGACTGCTGTGCAGGTATCGATCTTTCTTTTCTTTTGTTCTGTCGAGTTTCACGCGTCGCTTTTTCACCTGGATCCGATCGCATCGTGTCGTTGCCATCTCCCTGTATCGTCATTGCTTCTTTCTGTCCCCTCGGGCGCGACCCGAGCGTGGCATTCCTTCCTTTGCCCCCCATTCCTCCCATCGAATCTTCCGTCAAAAAGCCCTATCCCGGATAAAGTTGTACATTCTTCTTGATTGCCGATCGGAATTGCGTGTGGGGATTGACTTACTGACGCGCATGTCCCACCATTACAGCTTGTAAGGCTGAAGGTCGACACTCAGCGAGTGCGACCGATCGCCCCCATCAATATCATCACCAATCACCCTCGGGAGGGTCTGGTGTTTCGGGCGCATTAATTGTGCTCCCTTGACTTCGGTCGCCTAGACAATTAGCCCCACGGGCTGTCTAGTGTCATAAAGCCGAAAGTCGCGACCCTCGGCACTTTCTGACCAGAAGGTACGTCGGATGCACCGGTGCCAACACGTCTCTCTGTCACCCGGAGAAAGTCTTACAGCTCCCAATTTGCTGATCACGTTTCACAGCCATTATTCAGGCTGGTCCGGATCGATCTTTATCGGCTATGAGCACCTCCCATCAGTCGGCCCTGCCAATTTCCGCCCATGTGCCAGCTGCAACCCACGCACCGTCTTCCGTCCAGAAGAATGCGCGCCAGTACCCAGACATGTTAGGCAATCCTCCAGTACCTCCACCGAGGACCTCCTCCAACCGTCACAGCCCCAATGGATCACGAGAGAAGGATAGCTCGCGGGGGAAAAACCGCGCCGATCGTAAGGAAAATCGCGATCACGACCGCGACCGCAATGGAAAGAGTCGATCTCGGCGTGATCCTACTGAGCCGGCACGGGAATCGGCGGGACGGTCCAGAGGAGCTCCTGTCGCGCCGCCCGCAGAGCTGAGCATGGAGGAAGGTTCAAGTCTGGTGAAAGAGCCCAGTACGGTGATCAACGCGGTCATGGTGAGCGATCCTGTCGTGGACCACGAACGAGATCAGGTGCGCCAAGCGGGCGCATCACCGGTTACCCCCGCGGACACCGACTTACCCATCGGGCAAGATGGCCCTGAGGATGGAGGTCGTGGACCTCGGAGTCGCCATGACTACGATAACGGCAACACAATCAAGCGAAAGGAAACCACCTTTGGCTCCTACATCCTGGGCCAAACCCTCGGCGAAGGAGAGTTCGGTAAGGTCAAGTTGGGCTGGAAGAGAGATGGCAGCATCCAAGTTGCGATCAAACTTATTCGCAGGGACACCCTGGGTACTAATCCCACTCGCTTGCCGAAGATCTACCGGGAAATCTCGATCTTGCGCGACCTCGCCCATCCCAACATTGTCCGCCTCCACGAAATGGTGGAAACAGACCGACACATCGGAATCATTATGGAGTACGCGTCTGGGGGAGAGTTGTTCGACTACATTCTGAACCACCGTTACCTGAAGGACAACTCTGCCCGCCGGCTATTCGCCCAGCTAGTATCGGGTGTTGGTTATCTACACAAGAAGGGCATTGTGCACCGTGATCTGAAGTTGGAGAATCTGCTATTGGATCGGAATCGTAACATCATCATCACGGATTTCGGTTTTGCCAACACCTTTAACCCTATTGATCAATTGGAGGAGGAGATCGAATATAATCTGACCAACAAGGAATATGTGAAGCGAAAGCGCCTCGACAGACTGGGACCGGATGGGTTGCGCCGCGGGGATCTTATGCAGACTAGTTGTGGAAGTCCCTGTTATGCCGCCCCGGAACTGGTGGTGAGCGATTCACTGTACACTGGGCGGAAGGTCGACGTGTGGAGTTGTGGTGTGATTCTGGTATGTTTGGCATGATCATGCCCCGCTTGATCTGATCTAACCTGTGTCTTCTCAGTATGCCATGTTGGCCGGTTACCTTCCATTTGATGACGACCCAGCGAATCCCGACGGTGATAATATCAACCTCCTCTACAAGTACATCGTCACTACGCCTCTCACCTTCCCTGAATATGTGACCCCCCACGCTCGTGATCTCTTGCGGCGGATCCTGGTCCCTGACCCTCGCAAGCGAGCGGATCTGTTCGAAGTCGCTCGTCACAGCTGGCTCAGTGAATACGCCCACATTGTCTCGCATATCACTAGCAGCACCACTAATGTGGCGGACATTGCCAATACCACCGTCCCAGCTGAATCGCAAAATGAACCTCCGCCTCTTGCCCGCAGTGCTTCTGTCCGCGAACCTCCTAAGACCAGCCAGGGCAATGTTCCGGCCGTCGGTGGTCTGAACCACCATGCTGGAGATGTCTCCCAAGAAACCCCGAGTGACAAATCCAAGACCTCCCGGGATGCGAAGCGGAGGACGGTGCAGGTTGAATATGTGGCTCCCCAGTCCCAAACCGCGAGAGGTGAATATCAGCCCGAGGCTTCTGGGTCACGCAGCGGAGGACCTGCTCAACCCGAGGCTCCAGCTGCCGAGAACCCTGTTAAGCCAGCACCCAAGCCCGTTGGGAAGCCCCCGATCAACTATGACAAGCCACTGCCCACCCACTTGCCCCGATCGACATCGGATTACCCTGTGGCTACTGCAACGCACACCACAGCTCCGGCCCCGGCCCCGTCATCTGCACGCCCCCAAACAGGAGGCTCCATGGCATCCTTCAACACGGGTCGACTACCTTCTCGCGGACAACCGGTGGCGCCTATGGTTACCGCCACTAATACCGAAGGCCGTCTGGCACAGCCCAAGAGCAGGCAGTTTGCCTTCCCCCAGAATCCCGCGCAGTCATCCAGCACATCGATTGGTCGTCCCAGCACTCAACAATTACCATCTGCATTTAATCCAACCCCGCGACAGGACCCACCGGCCAAGGGACACAAGCGATCCAACACCGTGTCAAGCATTGGTGAAAGGTTGTTTGGACGCTCGGCTTCTCTCATGGGCGGTAACCGTAACTCTCAAACCACAGCTTCTCGGACACGACCCAATAAACGGTACCCTCCTACCAGTATGAAGGAAGCGGTTCCTCGCGATGATTCTCGTGGATCAATGGACTCGCGCCGATCCATGCAGAACCCGCATACCCGCAAGGCGAGTGAAGCGGGAGAGGGCCGCCCCCGTCGCTTTTCTCTCTTGCCGGCTTCTTTCTCCTTCCGAACTTTCTCATCCGCTCGAGCCCAGACCCCAGAAGACACATCTCAGAGCCCATGCCCCGTGGATCCTCGCAGTCAACAACGTCCAGCCACCGGACCTTTACCTAATCGCCCTCGTGCGACCAGTTATGGAACACAAGAGGCGATGGGTATGGTGAGCGAGGGCCCTAGTGACGAGGTTCATGATGAATCAAAACCAAGCGAGTCAGAGTCTCTCAGCTACGAGGCTCAGATTGACCAGCAATTCGCTGAGCTTGGGAATCGATTCGACCAGACCCAGGACTCTTTTGGCAACGTCTCTTCGGAGCATGTGTATGAAAATCCAGACGACCAGTATTCTGGAACCAACTACACATACGGGTCCTCCAAGCCCAACTACTATGATGATTACAACAGCACCTATGACAGCTTGCCGCGGCAGTCAATGCAGGCTGGTCGGTCTGGGCGGGGCCCAGGCGTTCTTCAGAAGAACAACCGCAAGTTTGCTGATGCCTATGAGTATGAGCGGGATCTTTCCCACCATTCGGGCAGCTCTGGTGCGGCTCGGAAGGTCATGGACTTTTTCCGCCGTCGGGCCAAGTCCCGTGCTGGTGAGGGTCAATAATCATGGCCCTGTGTTTTGTTTGGCTTCCTGCTCTCCAAGTGTCTTCTTTTCCCTTTCTCTCCAAAACGAGCAGTGAGGTTGTTTGGGAAACCATGTGATACCCTGCTTTTGTTCCCCTTTATTGTATGTGCATGGAGCGAAATTCATCTTCATCCACCGGGTGTTTGATTAATTATCTAGCATGTTCTTTTCCTTTGTCAGAATACATTTTCCTTTTCTTTTTTCCCACTTTTCCCCTTAATGTCTTTTGCCCTTGTCCCTTTTTTTTCGTGTGATTCACCTTTCCTTCTCCTGTCATTATTATCTCTGGCTGTAAAGTGGACCTTACCAATATTTTTGTTTAGATCACTCTATTTTCTGGTTCTTAGCTTTCATGGCATCCCTGATCTGATCAGATACCTCTTTGCGTCTGTCCCTGTTCTATTCTCATCTTCTGTTTTACACGGGAGGTCATCTTGCATGGTAATTGAATTGTGATAATAGTCCTTAAATTTTTTTTTTCCTCTTTTATTTTCCTTTATCTCTGCCTACAATTTGGTACAGTATTCTCTTTGAGTGTGATGTTCTGGTTGTTTCTCGGTGGTTTTAGGCTAGGGGCTGTAAATTACCTTTTTTTAATGGTATGAAGACTTCCAAAGTTTCATTCGGAATATAGATGGGTTCAGACTATCTGGAGATGATATAAAATCAATACAACTTGGAATTCAACTGGATGTTGAGTTCTAACCTTGGATGTTAATCCAGATTTTGGAAGTCTATGTGCCGGGTTTCGTTGATATGTAAATTAGAACACACTTGAAAATGAGATAACTCCAGTGGTCAAGGTCGAACATACAAGCAATTAAAATTTAGGCATATAGAAAAAAAACGATGTATTTGAATTTTGATTTCTGGCCCGCACTAGGTATATAGACCCTAACAAAATATTGAGCTTCAAAAAATAAAAATAAAAATAAAAGCAAAAAGATATGGAGCAGCGGCGAATCGAACGCCGGACCTTTCGCATGCAAAGCGAACATTATACCACTAAACCACAACCCCATCTGATAGAAATAATGCATTACTTTTGGAAAATAATAGTGAAAGTTGGGTTTGTGCTTGGATATCTCATCCTTACTGTGGACCGAATCCTATTAGTTCTGCCGTGGGGAAGTTCAATCTTTATTTCAAAATCTGTTCGCTTCCCTAGATGCCTGGCTTGGACTAATTATTAGACGCGACAGGATCTAGGAAGGGATAGTATCTAGTGGCATGTGCATGAAACCAATAAAGAGTTTTCGGAGATAATCAGGATAGACGTGGATGAATGTATTTCTCTGTGACGCTTCTCTTACTAAACAAAGTGGATCCCCCAGCCAAATGGGGTTATGGTGTAGTGGTATCACATTCGCTTTGCATGCGAAAGGTCTGGCGTTCGATCCGCCATTGCTCCATTCCTTTTTGCATTTTCTCTTTTCTCAACTGAATTAGCATCTTGTTCGATTGCTTGTTCCCGACCGGGTCTCGTTTCTGCCAATTCCCAGCATTCCCCAGGCCACGAAGATGCCTCAACTTCTTTGCTTAGGTCGCCAAGACCACATTTTCCCCGCACGCGCCTTTCGGATGCATCTATCGGACATGCCGACCCTCACTTAACACGTATGCATTTCTTAATGCACGAGCCTTAGAACTTCAATGCACCTCAAATATATCATCTGAAACATGGACACCAAGATCATACAGCTTCCAACAGGGCCTATCAAAGCGATACTCCTCGAAGACAGCCTTATCCACGCGCGGGGTATTCCCTACGCCAAAGCCTCGCGGTTTCAAGTCCCACAATCTACGACCTGGTCCGATGTCCTCGATTGTACAAGCCGTGCGCCAATGTGCCCTCAGCTAGCATCCCGGTTGGAGGCCGTGATGGGTCCGCTGACAAAAGGCCACGGCATGGATGAAGACTGCCTCCACTTATCTATCACGGCACCGCAAAATGCGACTCAGGCTCCAGTCATGGTCTGGTTGCATGGTGGCGCCTATATTTCTGGGTCTGGGGATCTGGATTGCTACCAGGGGGTTGACCTTGCAAAACGCGGGATTGTCTGCGTGAACATCACATACCGTCTAGGAGTTTTCGGGTATCTTCGTTTGAAAGGCATCGCACCCGCTAACCTGGGGTTAATGGATCAGAGCGCTGCGTTGCAATGGATTCAAGGAAATATCGTGGCTTTTGGCGGGGATCCGAAGAACGTCACCCTGGTTGGGCAATCTGCCGGTGCGGATTCGATCATCTGTTTGATGGCTGCGGAGAATACAGCTGGCCTGTTTCATCGAGCTATACTACTCAGTCCGCCACTGCGAGAATTGAAGGAAAGGACGGCTACTGGACCGTTGGTTACGAAAACAGCAGAAAAATTATTTACAAAAGACCCGAGAGAAATGTCGGTGGACGAGTTACTTGGAGTTCAAAAGAAACTGTTGATGAATCCTGTACAGAAGCAGGTCATGCTATTCGCACCGAATCTAGGATTTGATCCTTTACCAAAGGAACAGGACTTTGACCGGAGAATTGACGAGGTGGCTCGGAACATTCCCATCCTCATTGGGTGGACCGCTCATGATGGTCGCCCGTTTTCTAGCATGATGGGCCTGCAGAGTCTACTTCAACTTCCAGTGATTGGACCGTATGTGGAGGCCCTGGTGACTTGGTATATCACCCAAAGCTACTTCAAGTGGCCATCACTCCGTTTTCATGAACAGATTTTGCGAGCCGGCGGTATATCAACCAGCTACTCATTTGGATGGGCCGCTGATGACAACGCCCTGGGCGCGTGTCACTGCATCGACATCCCCTTTGTGCTCGGGGGATGGAATGCTTGGAAGACTGCCCCGATGCTGACTGGAAAAAACACCCAAGAGGATATAGCTCGCTTGGGATCGGACCTCAAAGACATATGGGCGGACTTCATGAATGGAAAACCACTGAAGAACGGGCATATTGAAATCACGAAAATAATCAGATAGTGACCTAGTCTAAGTAAAATGCAAGGAGCCAAAGATTTGATGGCGTATGGGGATATCACTTTGATCGTAACTCATAACGATGAGAGATATCCATCCAAGAAAGGGCATTTATAGACTGCCACCGAGTGGTAAGCACTCAAAGACCTGTCGCCAAGTCTTGCTGTCGGTGTCAAAGTTATTCCTTGAAAAGTGTAAAAAGAGCTGATCCGGACCGCAACCGAATTTGGCAACTTCTTCGAGGGCAACTCCCTGAGGACACCACTCTGAGGGTCTGAAAATGCAATAATAACAAACACGGGCTTCTTCAGGGACCGGCATTTCTTGCACGTCGGACACATCGGGCGTTAGTAGCGAAATAGGGAGGCCGCCTAGCTCGACATTCTCAATGCGTTTACCGACTTTAGCATTCACCGGTTTCAAGGCCGGAGTGTGACTCTCTTCCAGCATCATAAAGCTTTCTGCCATAAGAGCACTGGGTGTACATTTAAAAAACCCTTGCATTGGAGGGGCATCTCGTAATAATTGCAGAGCTCTGCGTCGCAAGCTTGGGTGACGGCATTTGAGGGCCGTCAAGAACAGTGGGACACCAACGCCGGGTTCGAATGTAAATGGTGGCTGGGAGCCGTCTGGCCTTCTAGAGGCGTCGAGTATCAACGTAGCCTGCTCAATAATTGCCGTGAAGTCCCCAAGATGCGCGTCAAACACTGTTTCTAGTGATGTCATACACCCAGTCAGGGTGATCGATGCAGCGGCGTGATACGAGAGCAGTAAAGGGTCGGGTTCAACGGCGGTATTTGAGCCATCATGATCTCGGCAAAAACTTGTGTAAGTTTCATGCCATTCGAGAAGCCGAGCTCGAAGCGCCTGTTTTCTCGAAATCATGTTGGTGCCCACGGAATTTGCACCAGTTGCCCTCAGATGCATGACTGCCTCGCGTTCAAAGATAATGACTTCCGCAGCGAGAATGACCATGGTAGATCTGGCATGCTCAACAGATGCAAACCCCAGGTCAATATTAACTTCAACAAAGGAAAATATTTCACTGGGCTGCGTTCCCGATATGGTAAGAGATACTGAGCCCAGTCGTAAGAACAGAGGTATGATGGTGTGCTCCAGAAGAACCACTTTGCTCCGAGACACCTTTCCCTGGCTGACCTGAGTGCGAAGATCACGAATCAAGGTTACCCCTTGGCCAAATAGCTGCAAGGCTTCTTCCATGCGCCCCTGGATGGTCTCCACACAGATGAACAGCACACAGCTAATGAGGGCAATATATGGATCAGCGCTGCCACGATTGATCTGTGAATGAACGGTGGATATTGATCGCG
The DNA here is from genome assembly GCA_030710325.1 of Penicillium sp. 91 TS-2023. Taxonomy (NCBI): domain Eukaryota; kingdom Fungi; phylum Ascomycota; class Eurotiomycetes; order Eurotiales; family Aspergillaceae; genus Penicillium; species Penicillium sp. 91 TS-2023. The sequence continues at coordinate 188,877 of JARWGP010000018.1, forward strand.
AGTACCATGTCAAGGCTTCTTGTTGGATCTGATTCAGACCATGTGAGCTTTTGCGACGGTCCCTCAACAGAGGAAAGTCCAAACACTGGTTAGGATGTTCGAATAAGGCACTAATGGCGATCATGCCATCCCATATCGCAGGCTCACTGCGACAAATCTGTGGAATGACTTTGGTCCAAAAGTCGACTTTCATTCCACCCGCTAGATGCCGAGCGGCATGCTGAAAGTAGTATTCAAAGGCACGGCGCTCCCGCCCGCCCGAATCCGGCGACGTTGATAGGGGATTCGAACCCAGAGAAGGCGGGTTCAAGGAAGATTGATCTCTCCCATAATCACATTTCCGTCCCGTACTGGAACAGCGGAGACACGTTGGCTTCTCCTCGCCACATTTAACTCGTCGGATCCTGGCCGATGGTAAGCCAGGGCTTTTCGCACATTGGACAGACACTTACTTGCAAGTTTTGCATCCCGATCGAGACTTTGAAGCCCCGAGGCGGCGGGTGGTCAGGGAATCAATGGTCATGTCGGGATGGGAGATTTGGAAGGGTCTGAGATGCCTGAAAAACGAGGGGCTGACGCATCCGAGCTACACCTTTTGTGCATCTGCAATAGAACTTCACCTGCGCCGGTTTTCAGTTGTTCACTGCTGAGGCAATAGTGATGTTAGCACATGTTTCAGTGTTATCTTGAGTGAGGAAAAAGGACCAATTACCATTGGATGGCTGAAATAGATCCTTTCATCATATGGGTGTCGACTATGTATTCTTGTTTCCCAAAATGATTCATTATATATACGTATATACAATATATATTACTACTGTACCTAATATATATGTCTGACAGAGCGTGCGCATCTCCAAGGGCCATGGAATTTATTTCTCGTACCTTCTCACTCCCTATCTCTCGACTTCCCTCTCTTCCTGCACTCTCACACTCCATTTACCCCAACCCGTATCTCCTCCTTCCTCTTGAAGGGAGGAGACCTTGTCTTCAACTGAGGTATCAACTCTCTCGACAAAATTTCCTGACATCGAAGATAGACTAACATAACAGTGACTCGCAGCCAAGATGCCCACTCCACCGCAGACTCCCGATATTGATGACATGCCGGAATTCACTCGCTCGGCTTCTCCTTTTGACGTGAGTGGTTTTACTTACGTGCCTCGACCAACCGACACCGACGGCCTGTTGCATTTCCAACCCAGTGATGCCTATGCTCGTCTGATCGGCGAAATCAACGGGATCGAATTCAACGATAGCCAGAGACATTTGCTTCGGACAATCAACCGTCTGTATGGGCTCCATGCCGCAGGCCGAGCTTGCTATGTGAGGGACGAATGTTTGGAACGTCACTGCCCAGACCATCTCCTCGAAAAAGCGGCTACTCTTCGCATTCTTTCGATGGCCGACAACCTGACCGTGGAATCGGACGTCAGGATCCGGGGTCTTTTGGATATGTGCGCTTTCCTTTACTTTGCTCCACTCATCAAGCAAGATCTAGATCAGCTCCCGGACAGTCCACAGAAAACCCTTTTGAAGCGTCTTCACTTCGAGATCTGTCCTGGGGGCCACATGCAGCAGTGAAGTTGCTCCACGGCGTGTACCGGGGAAGTTAACGGTTGTTTTCATTTCATTTGACGTTTCGTTCTTTTGAATTCCCCGCGACCCCTTTACCTGTGTTGAATGGCTTCTGGTTTCGCCGCCACCTCATTTGTCTCGTTTGTTTAGCGTTGCCGTGGTCTCTCATCTCCCTATTGTTACCCCCGTTAGCCACTTGCAGATCATGGTTTCTTGCCGACGCTCTTTGCTTCTCCTGTTAGCTCGTCATTTCATCACCTCGGAAAGGTGGCATCAACCTGGATGATCCTGGTCTGGTGGATTATTAGCAAATTAGCAAACAGAGAACTGAACATTGAATTTTACCGGAGTAGTGACCCCAGCTCCAGACATTCGGCCCACAGACCCCTGCCTCGTTTAAGATAAAACCGAACTAGCACCCCTCCGGTGGCAAAGATGTGCAGTGATTGGTTCTATTCCAATTGCCGACCAATGCCACCCAGAAGTCATGTGCAGCCCAGAGACTGGATTCGCCTTAGCGGCAGCCGCTAACTGACTAGCCTCGGAGACGCGTCGCCCATCCGTGTTGCAGCGATAACTCCCATCATCTGATTGGACCTGGCGGTCCAATCATGTCCAATCAACAACAATGCTTAGGTCCGACAACCCCTGTACAATCCCGCGCACGTTGACAGACAAGCTTTAGTGGGTCATGTATGGGAACCATCACTCCTTGACCCGGTAAAGTCCGCTTCCACCTGCAGTATCGGGCAAGATTGCGTGACAACAAGGAATTTACCATTAGCCGCTGATAAGACTTTGCTATCCATGCGCTTGATTCAGGGTGGCGTGGGGGCTTCCTTAGGGTCGTTTTAGCGGCAATGGTCTACTACTCATACGACGTCGCTGGCTCCCTCGATCAACTTGTTTTTGTTTTTGCCATACCGTCGCCATGGCAGATCTGAAAGTCAGCCCTCGTCCCCAAGACGAGGTCTCCTCTCCGGAGGATTATTCTGCCCCTCACATCGTCGACGAGAAAAAGGTCCCTGTCGACATCAGCGCCGATCCTCCAGTGGACGTGGTGGACGAAGAAGAGGAGGTGGACATTCATCATCCAGCCAACCAGGATGATATTCTGACACAAACCCTCCATGTTCAAGATGATCCTACGTTGAACTGTTTTACATTCCGTACCTGGTTTTTGGGTCCGTCACTTCTCCGCCTGTGCTCAGAAACCCCCCAAGGCTTGCTGACCTATTGATTCTAGGTGTTGGTCTCGCGGTATTTGGCGGCACCATCTCATCTATCTACTATTTCAAACCGCAAACCGTTGTGGTATCGACCGTCTTCGTTGCCGTCCTCGCATATCTCCTCGGCGAGGGTCTGTCCATGATAATCCCAAGGAAAGGATGGATTGGAAAGTGGTTCAATCCTCATCCTTTCAACGTGAAGGAGCACTTGGCTATCATTGTCATGGCGAATTCAGCCAGTACCGCCGCTCTCGGTATCGAACTTCTGGCGGTAGAGCGACTCTACTACGACGCAAAGCTCAATGGTGCACTATCGATCTTCCTTTTATTCTCATCCCAAATGCTGGGCTATGGACTCGGTGGATTGATGCGTAAAACGCTCGTCTACCCGAAGACCATGATGTGGCCTCAGAACCTTCCAGTGAACAACATGCTGGAAACGTTGTATCGCCCTCGCTCATTGACTCGGAAACCTCTCAAGGTATTCGGGATTTTCTTTACTCTCATCTTTTGCTGGGAGATTTTTCCAGAGTGGATCATGCCCATTCTCACGGGAGTGAGCATCTTTTGTCTGGCCAACCAGAAGAGCGCTGTTTTTACCAACGTCTTTGGTGGTGCCAGTGGAAACGAAGGAATGGGTTTGTTTTCCCTCTGCTTGGATTGGGATTACATCTCCGGAGGCTACTCTCCACTCTACTATCCGGTCGATAGTCTGATCAGCCAAGGAGTCGGCGTGATTCTATGCATTGTGGTGTTTTCTGGAGTCTACTACGGTAACATCTGGAACGCACAGAACTTCCCTTTCCTTTCCCAGGTTCTTTTCAGCGAGAACTCGACCATGGACAACCAACTACAGTGGAATCAGACTCTGGTGATTGGCTCCGACAATCGTATTAGTCAAGAAGCGTTGGCCACGGTGGGATTACCGTGGTTTGCGGCCACCTATGTGGTCAACATTCTGACATCCAATATGTGCATCTCCGCTGGTATCACTCATATGCTTCTCTGGCACTGGCCAGAAATGAAGACGGTCCTGAGTATCTTCCACCCGAGAAACCTCGCACAGAAACTGAACCCCAAGAATTGGAACCTCACTTTCTGGCGGGACGAAGCAAAGCCTGATCCAGAGCAGGAGAACTATGATCCACACTACAAGCTGATGATGGCCTACAAGGCGGTCCCGGATTGGTGGTACCTTTGCGTGCTGGCGCTTTCCGTCGTCGTGGCGCTAATTTGTCTCTACAAGGGAGATTCAACCTTGCCATGGTGGGGATTCCTGGTGTCGTGCTTAGTTGCATGGCTGTTCTTGCTGGTTTTTGGATCCATGCAGGCGACAACCGGAATTGCCTTTATCATCCAGCCCATTGTCCAATTAGTCGGAGGATATATCCAGCCCGGCAATCCTGTTGCCAATATGTATTTCACGCTTTATGTGAGTATCCCATCGAAATTTTCCACATACTTGTACACTAATCATCAACTCTAGGGCTACAACTCCGTGATTCAAGGTTCTTTGTTATGTCAAGATCTTAAGCTCGCTCAATACGGTCACCTGGCCCCTCGTGTCACTTTCACGATGCAAATGATCGGCACTTTCATTGGTGCCATTTTCAACTATATAATGATGAACAGTATCGTTACCAATCAACGAGAGATTCTTCTGTCAGTGGAAGGTACCAACATTTGGTCTGGTCAACAACCCCAGCAGTACAACACCTTGGTACGTGATTTCTAAGACCAATCCTTATCTTGGCTAACCACCGCTATTTCAGTCCGTCGCATGGGGAGGTCTAGCCCATGAGTTGTTCTCAGTCGGTTCACGCTACCAGTGGTGCAGCATCATCATCCTGGTTGGCTTCATTACGCCACTTCCTTTCTACTTCCTCCACAAGCGGTTCCCATCCCTCGGTCTGAACAATATCAACACATCGGTTATGATCTATTATGTGTCCTACCTTTGCGTGGGTATTAACTCGTCCATCATGTCGTTCTTCATCATCGGATTTGGATCGCAGTGGTACTTGAGACGCTACTACCCCAATATCTTCATCAAGTATAACTATCTCGTCTCGGCCGCGTTAGATGGTGGTACTTCGATCATTATCTTCATCTTGTCATTTGCAATTTTCGGAGCGGCCGGAAAGTCGGTTTCCTTCCCAACGTACTGGGGAAATAACGAGAACGGGAACTACGATCGGTGTCTGTATACTGATTAGGGAGAATTGAACCACTGATTAATGATCATTGTTATAGCCATGAAGTATCACATTTACACGACAGCAGATTCATTCAAGACCATACCCATTTATATCACTTGTCAGGTACCTAGTGGATATTCTCTGCCTAGATAAATCAAGTACACCCCTCTCATAGTGCGTATCGGGAGTTCTTAGACTCCATATCTATCATGTCCTTAAATCCATCCAGAATCGCCTGAGAGCCGTGGTCGTCCAGTACGTCACTGGAAGCCAAAGCGGCGTCTTTCTGGAAATTGATCTATCGCATTTCTCCATATGCAACCGCAGGTAGCACAAATATTCCCGCATAACAAACCAGGAGTCCTGTCCGGGCCGAGAAGTAACGCGGGGCCTCACGAGCGAAGAAGATATTTGCTCCAGCTAAATTTCCACCAGCATAGACCGTGAACCATATGCCGCTGGCAAAAGCTCGCTTAGTGTGACTAGCGACGTTTGTGAACAGGATATTCCAGCATACAATAACCGGAGCTCCAACAACATACTGCAGCCAAGCACAACCGACGAGAGTCCAGCGGTGATCGAGGCTTGTGAAACGAATCCCCAACAAACCGCCGAATGGGATCAGGCACACGACGGCGAGTACAATGCAGCGTGAGTTGGGTTATACGTCGCAACCAACGCGCAGATCGGAACGATCTCCGCTTCAATGGCACCAAGTGGCAATTGGAGACATGCAGCCCATATACTTCGCAACGGGAAGGTTCTGGAGCAAGAGATTTGATGGAATAGCCCAGAAGAGATATCCAAAATGAAAGATGGCAGCAACCCAAGAGTATCGCTGACCCTCGAGCCCCAGATCCGCCTTGAAGGTATATGCCGAGGCATAATTGAGAGACAATTTATCTAAAGGGCGTAATTAGCCTCGTATTCAGGAATTTGGAGAATGGTCTATACCTAGAAATTGAATCACATAGGTAACGTAAAGCTGGAGGCTGGTGAATAACACGATTGTCAGAGGCAACCCGTACGCACAATGGGCATCAATCTCCAATCTAGAATCCTCAGAACCTTTGCTCCTTCTTGCTCCACTTCTTCCGCCGTCAATTGCTCGGCCTCCACATATAAACCGGCTCCGATGTCGCGAACTTCACCGAGGGCAACGTCTTTGTCTTTAGCTTTCTCCGTCGGATCCACCTTCCCCACTTGGTGCTTGAGATCTTGAGGGTTCATCTTCACCATCACAGACTGCAGATTGATGCCCGTGAGTGATCTCAGATTCCTCACAGATTCGCACACGTTCAATTTATAACCTCGAGATCATCGCTGAAAAGAGGGGGTTATCGTCGCCAAGATGATAACACGCAAGGTAAATCATTGTTGAGCGAGATATGCGGACACTCTCCGCTGGGAATGATTCCCCACTTATGATCCGCGTACTAATCAGCGCACTTGGCGGACTAGAGTCCGCATCGTGCAACATATAACCTCAATGGCTCAACCTCTGTGATATCACATCGCATTGCAAGGGTTTCTATATTACAAAATGACTTGTACGGACTCTAAAGATTTCAATCTGCTTGATGCAAGCATCTCCGACCTTCACAATGCCCTCTCGTCAGGACCACTCACCAGCGTGGACTTGGTCTGCCGCTACCTGCGTCGCATTAGCGTCTATGACGCCAATGGACCTAAACTCAGCGCTGTTCCTATTCTGAACCCATCCGTTTTCGAAGAGGCAGCCGCTTCGGATGCATACCGGGCATCAGGACTTCCTACGCGGCCACTAGAGGGAATCCCGTTTTTAGTCAAAGACAATATCAAAGTGAAAGGCATGATCGTCGCCAATGGCTCCCCGGCATTTGAACATCTTATCGCAAACGAAGATGCCGCTTGTGTACAGCTTCTCCGCGATGCCGGTGCAATCCTACTAGGTAGAACCAACATGCCTGCCATGGCATACGGTGGAATGCAGCGCGGAATCTGGGGTCGCGCCGAGAGTCCTTATAACAGTGAATACCTGGCAGCAGCATATGCTTCTGGTTCGTCCAATGGGTCGGCGGTCGCCACAAGCTCGAATTTTTGTGCTTTTTCTCTTGGGACGGAGACTGTTTCGTCGGGTCGCTCCCCTGCGTCTAACAATGCCATTGTCGCTTATACGCCGTCCAAGGGGCTCCTTCCACTCCGGGGTGTCTTTCCTCTCTATCCGACCTGCGACGTCCTAGTACCGCACACTAAGACCGTGGCTGATCTTTTCCATGTCCTTGATGTTTTGGCCATTTCTGATCCGAATCCAGTGGGGGACTTTTACAATGAGCAGAAGATTGTCCCTTTGCCTGCAGTGACAACAATTCGACCTGAGTCCTTCTCCACTCTACAAGACATGTCATCACTGCAAGGAAAGCGGATCGGTATCCCCTCGATGTATATCGGAGGTGACGACTCTTCCATCTTACCCGTCAGTAGAGTCCACACCCGAGCCTCAATCATCAAGCTATGGCAAGAAGCCCGATGTGCTCTCGAAGTATGTGGTGCCGAAGTTATCGAAACTGATTTCCCTCTCGTAACAATGTATGAGAAGAACGCATCGTCAGGGCAGCTTGTCACCGTCACAAACCTTCCAGAGGGATGGGCAGCCAAGGAACGATGTGAAGTTGTGTCACACGCGTGGGACGATTTCCTTGTGGCAAACGGTCAACAAGGTCTTGAGTCCTTGACTGTTGTGGATCCTGCTACGATCTTCCCTCTCGCACCAGGCTCTGTACTCGGTACACCCGAGGCCGCAAATAAACCACGCTGGGGCGAGATTGTCAAGTATCCGCATAACAAGCCATCTTCTATATTCCAAATTCCCGGGATGCCTCAAGCAATCCAGGCATTGGAAACCGCTCGCAAGGAAACATTCGAGACATGGATGGACAGTCTGGGTTTGGATGCAGTTGTCTTCCCGGCTATCGCGGATGTCGGTGCTGCAAATGCAGATGTGGATGAGGAAGCTTCTCGATATGCTTGGAGTAATGGTGTCAAGTACTCCAATGGAAACCGGCCTGTGCGTCATCTTGGCGTGCCGACTATCTCCATCCCCATGGGGGTGATGGAGGATACACATATGCCTGTCAGTCTCACTTTTGCCGGGAAGGCATATGAGGATACCAGTCTCCTGCGGTATGGGTTTGCGTTTGAAGTGGCGACGAAGTCCCGCGTGCAACCGCCTTTTGTGCCCGCTCTTGACTCCGATCGCATCCCAGCTAGCGATTCTGCTGTAAAGCATGCCTCCTGGGGTCTGGAGATTGTGGTAGAGACACAAACAAAGGAAGTTTGTGATTCAGAGGTCGTTGTTCAGATCGAAGGATCTGTGAATCGTGCCACATTGACAGACTTGCTGTGTTATGTCAATGGTCAGCCATGCAACACCACCCTGAAAGACCGGAAATGGTCCCTGAAGACCACGTACCCATTATCCGAGCGAGATAGTAGGTGGGAGAAATGGGCTAGTCCCGCACTGAAGCAGACTATTGTCCTGATTACAGCGCACGATGATGCTGGCTCTACAGCCGGGAAGCTAATTGTCCTGTGAAAGGTACATAAAATTTCTATTCTGTTGTTGTCATGTAAATTATTGTGATCAAGCCCAGATCGTTTCACTATATTCCCGTCATAAGGTCATCAGCTAGCGTCTCATATCGCACAACGCCCCCATACATCATATCCTCAATCATGCCCAGAATGGCCCTATGAAGATAGGTCCCCTTGAGTCGCTCGAGATAGACTTCAGCCTCCTCCAGACTTAAGATGTCTGCCCTCGGGGCAATTGTGTCTGAATCCCACAAGATTCTCTGCTGTAAAAATTCAAACACTTTCAAATATGGAAGGGCATCGCTCCATTGGTCAGTAAAGCAAGCTAGGCTTTTTGTACAGGCTTCAATTGCCTCGGGAGAAACATAGGGTTGGTTTTGCTGTAGGTATGAAGTATCTGCGATTGGCCTTGTTGCCCAGATCAGATAAAGAAGCATGATGCCGGCCCGAAATTGATACACGAGCTATAGAATATCAGCAGGTCTGTGAGATGATCAGGATGTGGGAGACTCACAGCTGACCACGTAAAACACAAGACATGTCCTTCCTCCTGCAGACGACGATACTTGATACACACCTCCACTACGGCGGCAAAAATTTCTTCTGTTCCTTCATGATCAAGGAAATTATGCTTATCTTCCATCAAGATCAAGATGCTGTAGTCATACAGTTTTGCCATCCAATTAGGATGGTAGTAGCCGCATGACACATTTGTCATTCCATACCGAGGAATGTCTTGTCTCCATACATCAAGAGCCGACTTGAGAGAAGAGCTGAAGGCGTCTTTCTGTTCAGTAAGTTGCCACCGAGACCTTTCTAGCGATCTTCTAATATTTGCTTGAATCTTTCGCAATCGAAAAAGATGACTTAGTGCAGGGTTTGTATTGACAGGGGGTTGGATGATATCTCCCAGGGTACACATCTAATCTGCGTCAGTTCAAGTTCTATACATACTGATGGAACGGCAGGCGAAGAGGAATGCCCAGGAATACTCACATCATCTTCCACTGCCTTGTATGCATCAGAAACAGGCCTATCCCACCCGGAAGCAATGATCACATTCAACATATAGCAAGCAATGAACATGTTTTCCGTCAAAACCTCTCCCGAGGCGGCAGTCACCTCTCCATTGGGATTAGCTCGTGCGTATTTCCGAATCTCCGTCATTGCCGCTGTACAGAATGGCACAATGGAGGCCACACTGGTAGCAATCTCATTGGAGGATGGAGAATGCAATGCGTAGACGATCAGAAGTAGTGAGGCTTGAACCTGCAGGACCATCGATGGATGTCCCACGACGTGTGGGTAGTAGTTCATGGCCGATGCGTAGAGCTCTTTGGATCGAACAGAATGTGCAGGATCCCGCCGCATGATGCTACACAATGATGCGCCAATGGCATAGACCATGCGCAGAAAGAAAGTCCGCCATTCTTCTCGTCCGCCTGAACAATCGTCCTTCTGCCATGATTTCCAGGTGTTCTCATTCAGAAAAGGCCACTCGCGATGAGAGATTGAAAAATAAATGTTCGTATAGAGCTCGGTCAGCCACGGGGAGTCGTCACCGATCAATGGATAAATCGGGCTCCTGTCGAGGCGGAGGAAATCCAGGGTTTCTTCGTTCAAGGAGAATGTGTCTGTAAAGGAAAGCTGCGAAGGAGGTCTGGATATTCGGTCTTGAGACTGTGTAGCAAACATTAATAGTGTACTGTCATCCGGCATCAAGTCCGGTTTCCAGTGAAGTGCTTTATTTCGGCTTTCCCATGGTAGGCACGGAGTGGTTGGGGTATCCAGTGCAACTGGGTCTGTCTGGACACCGACATCTCGCGATTTGACTGGTGTACCAGCCGCTCGAGAATGACCTTCCAGTTCGGCCACTGTTCTCTCCAGTTCCTTCAAGTAGGCCAGCGGAACTGTAATGCTGTCCCCGGACCGCCGAGACCGGGCCGGTAAACATTCCGCGCCTTTACGGCAACATTCGCCACAGGTAGGTTTGGCATGGTCGCATTTCCGCTTTAAACGGAAACAGCGAGCACAAGCGATTTCTCTTTGTTTCAAAGGACGCGACATGCGGGAGTTGGAGCAGGAGAGTGCGGGGGAGAAAGTCTGGATATTGATAAGAAGGTTTCGGGCTCCACTCATACTGTATGACACCGTTCAACATGATAGGCCCATCACGGCAAGGTATCTATTTCCACTCTTGGTTAGTCAGGAATACTACTGATAACATTGGAACGGTGTCTTGCAAAGAAGGTAAGATTGTAGTGGAATAAGACATACATGCAAAGATATCACCAATTCATATAATCATTAAGGGTGCAGCTAGCATCAATATCGTAAGTCGCGCATCAGCATCAGCTCAGGTGACTGAAAATGATGCCGAGGCTAGTGAAAGATGGCTGCGCCGGAACTACTAATGGCTGTCCAGCACTAGTTCAGACATCTTGGATCCATTTGCCCATCGTGGGATCGTATCCGATCGCCTTGGGCTCGATGTTGAGAGTCTTGAGCATAAATCCCATCGTGAATTCCTATGGACCTAGTTAGCTCACAGCATCGACCAGAAAACAACCTCCGACCAAACAAACCTCGTCTGGCGTCTCTTCATCTTGGGGACTTGAATCACACTTCCAATTGTGAGCCTGTGGTTCTTCGTCATCCCATCGCGCAGCATCACGTTTGCTGCGCTCCTTCCAAGCCGCCATTCCACCCATCCGAGTCACGCGCTCTTGAGCATTGGAAAATACTTCCACAGCAGCGTCCTGACCAGCACGACGCCATTTGACGATCAAGGCTTCAAGCTCAGTATCTTTGTTGGACGATTCAATTCGGAGTGCTTGGTGGATCGTGTCTCGATCAGTGCGTAGAGCGGCGATTCGTGATTGGAGAGACAGTTGTTGCTTCTGTAAGTCCAAGAGCTCTGCGTCGGCGGAAGATCGCGTCGGTGTAGTCAGGTCAATGGATCCTGGATTTTGGCGACGGATAGCTGGTGAGAACTTCGGCGTAGTTGCAGCTTTCTCTTGAATTTGATTAGTCTCGACTGGCGAGGCTGGTTGAGTTGCGTTCTGGGTGGCTGGGCCCGACGTCAAAGTTGGCAAATTAGATTCTGTGGAGATGGGTCTGCGTAGTGGTGACTTGAATGGCTTTGAGAGTGTAGCAGCAGCGTCAAGGCGACGACGCTTACGGGGGTTGTGATCATCCATGGTGGTGGATGATGATTACAGGAAGAAAGTCCGAGTGATAAGATGCTTATCGATAAGAATTATCTAGAGATTTTGTATACATCATCAATGGCCCACACCACCAGCTACCCACTGCCCAAATTCAGGGTCACCAGGTCGTGGGAAAAGGCCTCGGTCATTGCCTGCATTCGCATTCACATTCATATTTGCATTCGCATTCGCATTCGCCTGGTTCGCAGCATTCTGATTCTGCCGGTTCCTTTGCTGCTGCTGTCGGATATAGACCAACACGAGAAGCGTTGCTGCCAATCCAACAATGAGCAGGCCCTCAAGCATGCCTTCATCAATGTCAAACTCGAGGTCGTCGTAGTAGCCGTCCTGGTGGTCGGATTCCAGACCACGTGTTCCCATGAAGTCTTCATCATCGGCATGGGCCTCGTAAAGCTCTTGGTAATAGGCAGCTTCATCATTTTCAATGAACGCAGAGAGCCATTCTGTAAAGGTGCGACGGGGTTTTGCTTCTAGGATAAATGTTAACAATGAATTCAATAAATTACTTGCATCACGCTCACCTTCATCATCGCGGATGGGATTGATGTCGCCGTTGGTGATGCGGTTCCAGTATCCTCGAGCCCGCAGCTTCAACAGACTAAGCTTCACAGGAAGGTAGGCTTCTTTATTGGTCTCTAGAGCCAGATCATAGTACCGTTTGGCCATATGGAAATCTTGTGCCACAGCCACCCCATTCTCATGCATCCATCCCAGATTCCAGTAAGCCTGGGCGCTGTGGTGGGCCTCTGCAGCATTATGATAGCAGGTGGACGCTTTCTCAGCATCCGAGACGGCACCGGTGCCAGCAAGGTAGTAATCTCCCATTTTGATCAAAGAGTCAATATTCGCTTGCTTGGCGGATCGGGTCCAGTAGATCAATGCCAGTGCGGTATTGTGCAATAAGGAGGACCGCGCCTGGTGGAGCCAGGGTAGAATGCCATCCAGGGACAGCAAGGACCGCTGCTCGTCAAGAAGATAAGCGACATTAGCCTGGGCATTCTCGTACCCCTGCTCTGCGGCCATCATTGTCGGGATGAGAGCGCCTTCCTTGTCACCAGCCTCGTAGGCCGTGTTAGACTCGGCAATTGCTGAGTGCATCTCCTCTGCCTTTTCAGAGACCATCTTGTAATACGCCGCGGCTACACCACAGTGTCTCTGTCTGCCAATGCCAAAGTTGGCCATCTCAGCGAGGTAGTAGTAGGCCTCCATCCACCCGTGTCGAGCGGCAATATCAAAGTAGCGAGCCGCAGTAGCCACATCGCCTTGATCCAAGAACAACGCACCTAGTCGTGTTTCGGCGGCTGGGTAATCCTGCTCGGCTGCAGACTTGAAGTAATTGGAGGCCTTCCAGGCGTCCTGGGGAACACCGTAACCATGGAGATACATCAAGCCCACATGATGCTGGCAAAGATCATCGCCATTTTCCATGCCTCGCTTAAACCAGAGCAGCGCATGGGAGAAATTTTGCTTCACACCCTCCCCACGAAGGAACATCAGACCAATATGTCCTGCTGCTTTCGCGGCCACCTTGTCGAGTCCAGCAGGGGGGTTCTGCGTAATGGTACCATCCTTTTTCCAGTATTTTGCGGTAATTAGACTGAAGTACTTCATGGCCTTGTGGAAATTGCGAGGCAGGCCACGAGCACCCTCATAATTCATCTTGCCTAGGGAGAAAGTAGCCGACAATTGGCCCTTGCGGGACATGAGATCCAAAAACTCCAGAACATCCTCCACGCTGGACTCTTGAGTGGCTTTGTTATGATCCTTGGCGTTGGGGCCGGAGCTCGACACACTAGCCCCCTCTCCGTAGACGCCTCCCTCCTCATCTGCCCAACGATAAGACTCCCTGACCATGGCGTGGCCGCCCGGTGGGCCAGACCGATAATAGTCCATCGCCTTATCGGCCACTCTCTTATAATAAGCGACAGCATGCTCGCAGTCCTTGGGTGTTCCAATGCCGGTGTGATAGCGATACGCTAGCGTCATCTCCGACTGTGTGTTTCCTCCCTCCGCAGCGAATTCGTGGTACATCAAAGCCTTCGCTTGGTCGCGCTCAACCGCATTTCCAATCCCTGTCGCATACATAAATCCAATCATGGACTGGGCCGTACTGTTGCCGTCAAGCCATGCCAAGTCACTGTACCACAGGAATGCCTCGCTGAAGTTGCGCGGATGGGTGAAGTTCCCGTAGAAGTTCATCTCTGCGAGAAGGAAAATCGCGTCTGGGTCCTCATCTTCATCCGCTGCCGCCTTCAGTTCCTCCACAGCTCGCGCAACGGTCGAGCTGATCTTCCGATCGGTTTTGCCCGTGGCGGGTCCATTCATAAACAGTATCCGGAAGGCTTCGCGGCCATAGTGTAAGGTGTACCCAAGTAAACCGCTAGGTTTATCGGCCGGGGAAATAGCGGGCTTAATGGTCCGAAGGGTATCCCAGGCATTCTGAACTCTTGCTGTAAAAAAAAAGGAAGCCACATTAGTACGTTGGATAGGTGGAACATCCTCACGCGATAAGGTCCATGGTACTCACGGCTGATGGTCCGAAATTCTGTCTCGGGCGCAAATAGATATTCTTGGTGATCGGTGTCGCCAGCAACATGACTCGATGGAGTATCTGCTAGAGGCGCCTGGGTTGACCCTGCTGCGCAAGCGTGTAATAGCACTGGGAAGAGGTCAGCACGTCAAAGGGACTCTTTGAAAAAGAGAGCTTACGCAGGGTCGGCAATGCACTAGCAAGTGAAGTCCTCATGATGCTAGAGATGTATAAGATATCAGAAGAAAGAGTCGCATTGCGACTCTTTGCGTAACACAGGGGAGAGCGGTGATGTAGTTCCAACGGGCCACTTGGCTTGACGGAGCTTGGTTTTACCGAGGGCGAATCAGCGCTTATCTCCATCAGCTATCAACTAGACGATTGAACTAAATTTCACTTCAAAGCAACATATAAGAACACTCATTAAATTCTTTTATTTTATTCAACTCCCTGAGGTTCTGTGTACAGCACGGGAACAGATCAAATCAGATACAAAAGCCCGAGTACGCTCTTCATGCAAGTAAAAGAGAGAGAAATAAACGTTTATGTAGCCCTGATACACCAGACGAAAGCTCGAAGTCGCCGTTGGGGATGGATGCGTTAAGAAAACGTATCCCAAAGCGCGACCTGAGCCTCATAAGGATCCATCCAGGGCCATCCACCAAGGTGGGAGGGGGAGCAGAAGCCATTCACAATCTCGATAAAATAACGGACTGACTGCTGGAGCTAGGGCATCTTGAAGGGACAAAAAGAGGAAGAAGAAATGATGAATAGCCTAATGGCTTCGAACATTGCTAAGAAAACAGATACAGGTGAAAGGGTGGAAAACCCCAGATCGTGAAAAATGAAAAATGACTATTCTTTCCCGCAATGTCATATGCGAGATGGTTCTTTTTGTGATTTATCTGAATGGGTTGTTGGTACAATGGTACAGCACGAGCCCCGATTGAGCAAGCCGTATCTGTCCAAAATTCACTGGCGCGGAGACCTGATCGCATTGTTAGCTACGGTATTCGTTGTGGCGGATTTTTAAGAGTAGAACTTACGTTGGGCTGTAAGCCGGGGAGGTGGGGCTGTAGCCAGGGGAAGTAGGCGACGTCGATGATCCAGCGAAATTAGGAGAGGTCGGCGAATATGACTGGGGGCTCGTAGGAGACCAACCAGGGGACGTAGGTGTGTACTTCGGAGATGTGGGGGATGTGGGGGATAGGTGCCGACCGCCACCGAGCGCAGGACTGGTGGGGCTGTAGCTAGGAGACGTCGGGCTAAAGGCCGGCGAGGCTGGACTGAAGCTGGGAGACGTGGGGCTGTAGTTGGGAGATGTAGGCGAGAACCCAGGCGAAGTCGGCGAGTATGAAGGCGAGGTAGGGGACGCTTGGCCATAAGCCGGCGACGTCGGCGAGTAAGCCGGAGAAGTCGGGGCGAACGATGGGCTCGTGGCGGGCGAGAAACCAGGAGACGTCATCGAAATACTCATACCAGGCGATGTGGGAGAATAACTCGATGTCGGGGAGTATCCAGGGGAAGTAGGACTGGTGTTGAAGGGGCTGCTGGGGGAGTAGGCACCAGGGCTGCGACCGACAGGACTGAATGAACCACCAATGCCGAACTCAGACTTGTATTGAGTAAACCCAGCAGGAGTCTCGGCACCAGCCTGGCGGATAGGCGAGAAGGCTGAATCTGGGTCGCCATCGGCCAAGTATGTGGAGCTGGCCATGGGGGATCCAGTGTCGTACTGGGTGGAAGCACCGTCGTTGATAATGGCGTTCTTGGAACTAGCACCATCCATGATTCCCATGCGGACATTGTTTGACACAACCGTGTTCAGCAGGTTCTGATCGAGGTAAACGTCAAACTCGCCCGTTCCAGCGGGGGCCATCTGTCCAAGAATCAGGTTCTCTGACACGCCGCGGCAGTCGTCAAGCTCTCCGAAGGCGGCAGCTTCCAGAAGAATCTCAACGGTCTCTTCGAACGAACAGCGCATCAGCGCACCGTTGTCAGCACGGTTAATACCGTGACGAGTAACGGGGGTCAGGTAACCTCGCACGGTCATGACATCAACCAGAAGAGCCAAGTGACGGTGGTTGACATAGGAGCCATCGAAGGCCAACACCTGGGTCAACTCACGGAGCACAGCAGTACGCGCAGCCTCGATACCGAAGACTTCAAAAATCTCGATGAACTGGTTAGAGTATGTACGCGTAGCATCCACGCCAGGAATCGCAAGAACTGGAGCGAGGGCGGAACCACTGGTCTCGAGAACCCATTCCTTGCAGAGGGGATCCGATTTGCTTGTGAACAACGTGCCATCCTCGAGGATGCGAACAATGCCCTTCTCATTGATGAATGCACGTTCCACGCCAGGGACACCACGGAGAGTCAGAGTATCAAGTAGATGCTGCTCGAGCTTCTTCAAGGTTACATCGTACTCAACGTCATCATCTTCGTCATCCTTGTGATCCTGAATTTGACGGATACGAATAACTTGCTCATCGGCGTTGTTATCACTGAAGATAACAGCGATATCACGAGGGTATGCCTGCTTAATCTTAGAGGCGACTTCCTGCACCGTAAGACCTTTATCGAGAAGCTTGGGCCGACTGAGGATGATACGGAGAAGCCACTTGGACTGGTGAGCCGGGTCCTCGCCAACGTCCTCAGGGATGATGAAGTAGGACTCCACCATGTCCCGGTCGTTCTCGATGACAGTAGACTGGATCTCGGGATCATAGTAGATCTCAGTTGCCTCAGTGACGGATCGCAAGCTGGTGTGCTCGACAACACTTCGCAACTGCTTAGCACCCTCCTTGTTGTAGGTCTGGTGAGGTTCTTGGTAGACAGTCATAGAAGGTGTCTTGATGTTGGTAGCCACGTTCAAAATTTCCTTAAGGCGAGGCACACCCAGAGTGACGTTCTTGGATGAAACACCAGCAAAGTGGAAGGTATTCAATGTCATCTGAGTGGCAGGCTCACCAATAGACTGGGCTGCAAGGACACCGACCATTTCACCGGGGTTGGCCACCGCGCGGGCAAAGCGACTCTCGATGGCTCCAATGACGTGCTGGAAGGCTAGCTTGTTAAGAGAGTAATCGGTGACAAGTCGTCGGAAAGCGAGACGGCTGCGCAGCTGAGCCTTGAAAAGCAAAGTCGCGTTGTCCTGAGCCTCACGCGAGATCGGATCATCACCACGGACAATCAGAAGTCGGTCCAGAAGGGCCTGGACTTGAGGGATAACCTCAGCGGGGTGCAGATCACTAATGGTACCCTCGCGGATGCGGAAGGTAGTTCTCGCCATCTCGAGAATTCTTTGAATGTTGATAGGAAGCTGCATCATTTCTTCGTCTTCCTTGCAGACAGTACGAAGGAAAGCGCGGTCCTTCAAAATTGCCTCCCATTCTTCGTCGAAGTACTTCTGGACCTCCATATCACCCGCAATTTCATTGGCTTGTTCCAGCACGTCGGGGCTAAGACTGCGCTCAGGGTCCATGACATCGACACGGAAGCGATCCCGAAGCTTCTCATCAGAGCATCGGATGGTATCAACTCGCTGATTCTCAATGTGCGCGCCATCCAGTCCATCCTCTCCGTAGATGAATTGAATGATATCGCCAAGGGAATTGCGGACAGTGCCGTCATACTTGACCATGACCTCTTCCAAAGCCTTGACCAGCTTACGTTGAATGTAACCGGTTTCAGCGGTCTTGACCGCAGTATCGATCAAACCTTCACGACCCGCCATGGCGTGGAAGAAAAACTCAGTTGGGGTCAGACCACGCAGATATGAGTTCTCGACGAAACCACGGGATTCGGGGGAATAGTCATCCTTGGTGAAGTGGGGTAGGGTGCGGTACTTGAAACCAAAAGGAATACGTTTGCCTTCCACGGACTGCTGTCCCACAACAGCCGTCATCTGGGAGATGTTGATGGTGGAACCCTTGGAACCGGAACGAGCCATCTGAATAGCGTTGTTCAAATCCTTCAGACTCTGCTCGGTAGCAGCACCAGCTTCATCACGGGCGTTGTTGAGAGCACGAGAAACCTTACTCTCAAATGTCTCACGAACGTTCATACCAGGCAAGGCCTCCAGAGTGTTCTCTGTAGCACTAGCAGTAATCTGCTCGACTTCATTCTTCCGCTCACGAACGGCCGCCTCAATCTTCTCAATGGTGCGACGATCGGGGATCGTATCACCGATACCGATACTGAAACCATGGTGGAGAAGCCAGTAGTTGACAATTCTCTGGGCACCGTTGAAAAAGTGAACAGCCTGGTCAGGTCCGTACTCATTGAAAATGGTATGGATAACACCACCGCCACTTGCGCCAACGGTCTTCTTCGAGAGCATACCATACAGCAGCTGTCCACCATGGATCAGCAGACCACCATCATTAAGAGGACTAAATTTCTCGGAGAGCGGCTGGCTGTCCTTGTCGATACGAAGAAGGTTAAGACCAGAGGGGAAAGCCATACTGATGATCTGCTTTCCGGTCCATCGCGGACGAGGTTTCAGGATTGCGGGAGGAGGAATGACACCATCCCATTCAGGAACCCAGAGCATGACGTTCATGACCTGATCCTTGGAGAGAAAGATGTCGCGGCGGCAAAGCTTGTAGATACCGCAGAGACTGTCCTGGACAATACCCATGAGAGGACCATTGCGCTGGGGGAAACAATGTTCTTCGGAACGAGGGCCAGTTCTGAAAGCTCGGCGCGGGCCTCCTCACTTTGAGGAACGTGCAAGTTCATCTCATCACCATCGAAATCGGCGTTGTAGGGAGATGTGACAGACAGGTTCATTCGGAAGGTTGAGAATGGCATAACGCGTACACGGTGACCCATCATAGATTCCTTGTGCAGCGAGGGCTGACGGTTGAACAAAATAACATCACCATTGTCAAGGTGGCGCTCGACCTTCCAGCCGTAAAGCAGTTGCTGGGCACCAGCACGCTTAGCGTGACGAAGATCAATACGTTCACCATTGTCTCGAACAATGTACCGCGCACCAGGGTGAATGTTGGGTCCATTTGAGACCAACGCCTGCAACTTCTCGATGTTGTAGGGAGTCACCACCTCCGGATAGGTCAAGATCTTCGCGGTCGAGATTGGCACACCAACTTCCTCGAGAGACAAGTTCGGATCACCAGTAATGACAGTACGGGCCGAGAAGTCCACACGTTTACCCATCAAATTTTGACGCAGACGACCTTCCTTACCCTTGAGACGACTGCGCAAAGCCTTGACAGGTCGATTTCCCTTTTGCATGGCCTTCGGTTGACCAGCAATGTCGTTATCCATATATGTGGCGATGTGGTACTGCAATAGGGACTCGAATTCACGAATAACGTGTTCCGGCGCACCTTCTTGTTCACAACGCTGGACATTCTGGTTTGCGCGTACGATTTCAGCCAGCTTGTAGGTCAAATCATCCTCACCACGCGAGCCACTGGTAGCTCCCATCATAACACTGGGACGGACAGTGGGGGGTGGGACGGGAAGAACGGTAAGAATCATCCATTCGGGGCGAGCGTAATCGTTGCTGAGACCCATAATACGCACTTCTTCGTGGGAGATGTTCCGGAAGATGTTCAGAGCCATACCCGGAGTGATCACCTTCTTCTCCGGCTGTGCCATATCATCCTCCATCATGCTCTTGCTAGGCTTCCAGGTGCCGACAAGAGTGATTCCTTCCTTTCGAACGGTAGGTTGGGCGTTACCACATCCACCGTGGAAGTGTTTCTTCTGGCCCTCCTTTTGGTATTCATCATCGTCTGGTGATGGATCAGCCTCACAGATCAAAACGTCCTTCGAAAGTCGCCAAATATGGTCGAAGCGCCGTTTCGGGTCTCGCATGCGAAGAGCTTCCAAAAATTTGGAATCGGACTGGTCTCATTGTTAGTAAAAACATGCCTTGTAAGATTTGCCATCCCAAAAGGGATGACTAACCGTATTAGCTTTAATCTTTCCACAGTTGTGGCAAACGGTCTCCAAAAGCTTCTTAATTTTGGTCAAGAAACCTGAGCGGTAGAAGAAGAAAAAATGTCAGCATATGTCTCTCCGACTTCAGTTTTGCGAAACCCACCGATGTGAAACACAGGAGATGCGAGCTCGATGTGACCGAAGTGTCCGGGACACTCTTTCGGGCCCTCTTCGCAAGTCTCGCAGTTGTACTGGCGATCGATCGTACCCAGGCGCGGGTCATTCACACCTTTGGTCCGAGGGCGCTGCCGTTGTTCATCCTGTTTGATTCATGTGTTAATGGCTTGCTTCAATCCAGAATCGAGCTTGTGGTGTCAGTTTGTGAGGTTGTGAGGTGTCATACCATTGTCTCTGGATATTCAACGTGCACGACACTCATCCGCTTAATATCCTCAGGCGAAAAGAGGCCAAACTGGATTTCCTTCACCGTGCGCAAAGGCGCCTTGGAAAAGGGGAAAAAGACGTTAGACATGGTTGCGGTGATAGGATGTGAAAAGTGAGGGTAATCGGAATCGACGAGTCGAGCGCGGAGGTGAGATAACGAAGGATCCGGGGATCGTTAGCGCGCAAAAGCTGAAGAGACCGAATGGACCGATGGCCGAGAGTCAAAATCACACGAAGCGACGATGAAATGAGGGTGGGGTTGAAAGTAGCTGGCCGGCTGAGGCCTTTGGCAGCCCTTGCCACGAGGGCGCCGGCGACCAGGAGTCCCCGGAGTCACGAAGCCCGAAAAAGGAGGGAAAAGGGAGGGATGCCGCTAGTGGTCGCGTATCGGTAGACTCTTGAAGAGATATCGCGATGGGAAACGCGATATTCTTGGATGGGGAGGTGATGGCGGGCGTGTCGGGGGAGGTTGAAAGGGAGATGGTGAAGGTTGCCTCACCCGCTGATGGGGCTCGAGTTTTCCCTGGACTCACTAGCGCGACCAGCGCTGGTCGACGTGTGCTATAAATGGAAGGCGGTGAGTACACACAGAACGGGGCAGAATCACACAGATTCACTTTGTTTTCCAATCACGATTCCATCTTTACTTATACCTTTGGTGTATAATTCACTTGATCTACTTGCACATGCGAATAATCTCGGTGTCCAGCGAAATTAACATAGAGAAAATCTTCTAGCAATTTCAAGAGGCACGGCGGTAAATTCTAAATTTGAGTTTATTCCAGGAATCGTCTGCTTACATGTGGGCCCCATATAGAGTCTGGTCTAGGTGTTACTACTTCCCAATGTCAGGTGCTATAGCCATTGTATTTTAGATAACTGATCACTTTAAAACCTGAAATTTGGAAGCTATACACTTTAAGCTATAATAAAATAGTGGAGCTTAAGTATGTATACTTAATCATTCACTTACACATCAATATGAAGTTCTAGGCCTTGAGATTGTTCTCGAATATATATCCATTTAATGTCGCCGAATGATGTTAAGATTTTCACTCAACAAGATTGTGCTTGGAGGTAGAAACATAAGAGAAAGATCAGCAGAATCTTGTATTATTTAGAATAGGTATCAGGGCTAACAATCTTTGAATAAATCGAATAACCACAGAAACTCTCCCAGTTTCAAATGTGGGTGATCTATAGTTGAATATGTTCACCGCCTTCAAGAAATCCTCCGGAGTGGCAGATCAAATGTGACAACCTTATCGCACTGTCATTGTTCCCGTTCATTGCATTGTTGTGAAAGTCACGAGATCTCATTGCACAATTTCGGTGCTACATGCTTGTTCTCTAATCTCCTGGCCGTTCTCCCAGGCTGGGAATTACCCCTGAGAACAGCGCGTCCTCCAGGGCCCTCGCCGTAATGAACCTCTCGCTCGTTGATCCATTTGTCCTGGCCCAGGAATACCCCGATACTCTGACCGAGAAATTAAGTATGCAATACCTTTTGAGCTTCCGCACCCTATCTATGTTACAAACTGACTATGTCCAGGCAGCGGTCATGCAACCTGTCTTCGTTTCAATCACACTGGCGACTACCTAGCATCCGGTCGAGTTCGTACACCTTGAACGGAATCATAAACTACATTTGAAATTGGTGATAGTTGGAAGCTGACGGTGATACAATATAGGTTGATGGCACTGTGGTTATCTTTGACATTGAAACCAACGGTGTCGCGCGCAAGCTCCAAGGCCATACTCGCCAGATCCAGTCTCTTAGGTATTTGGCCACCTTCCCCACATAGTATATGTTGTTAATAGTTTGATTAGCTGGTCACGATGTGGTCGCTATCTCCTTACCTCATCCCAGGATTGGAAGTGTATTTTATGGGACCTAGAGGATGGCTCACGCATACACACCGTCCGATTTGAAGCACCAGTGTATATTGCGGAGCTGCACCCATTTAATCAGTACAGCGCACCTTTTCCCCTTCCTACTGTTTTCCATCTGCAAATGACTAACCTTGCCTTCACTATCTCTTAGTCTCCTCTTTGTCGCTTCACTCTTTGAAGACCAACCCGTCCTGGTCGATATTTCCAAAAGAACACCAATCAAGCGTATCCTACCCACCGCCCCCTTCCGACCCGATAGCGAAGAAATAGACCCTGCGGTAGCAGCGAAGCGAGCTGCGCAAGATGCCAAGCAATCAACCTGTGTCACTATCTTCTCGGCATTTGGAAACCACATCATCTCCGGTACATCGAAAGGGTGGATCAACATCATCACAACCGAAACCTGCAGGACAATCCACTCAATGCGCCCTTGCAATGGAGTCGTGATTCTCCTCCGCCTTGCCCGTAATGGACGAGATCTACTGCTTAACAGCTCGGACCGTATTATTCGCACAGTTCTCATGCCCGACCTTTCCCAACTCGGCACCGACCTCGATGAATCTAACATCAAACTCAATGTCGAACACAAGTTTCAGGATGTCGTCAACCGTCTGAGCTGGAACCATGTCACATTTTCCTCGACCGGTGAATTTGTTTGCGCTTCGACCTACATGAACTCAGACATCTACATTTGGGAGCGCCGTCACGGATCCCTCGACAAGATCCTTGAAAGTCCCCAGGAACTCGGCGTGGTGGAATGGCACCCTACACGACCGATGATTGTAGGCTGCAGCTTGGAGACTGGATGCATCTATACGTGGTCGATAATCAGTCCACAAAAATGGTCCGCCCTGGCGCCAGATTTCGGTGAAGTCGAGGAGAATGTCGAGTACGTCGAGCGCGAGGATGAATTCGACATTCACCCGGCTGAACAGGTGCATCAACGCCGACTGGACCTGGAGGATGAAGAGCCCGATACTGTCACCGTAGACCCGGCCAAGGATATGACCGACGCAGACCTAGCGAGTGCCTTTCGTGTTCCTGTTCTCCTGGACGTCTCGGACAGCGAGAGCGGAGAAGATATCATCGCCGTTGGCCCTGGTACCATGCGCCGACGAACCCCTGGTGCAAGCCGGGAAGCAACTGATGCGGACGTGGAGAAGGACACTCCTGCTAATGGTGTTTCTCGAGGAGCAACTCGGAAGCGCCGGCGCTAAAAGTGGCTCTTTTTGTTCGAGGAATTTCTCGTTTGCATACCAGGCGTTCGGAAAGGTGAGTATTGATCTTGGAGTTAGTGGCGTCGGATTTTCTGTACTGTCGTAGCATCAGTTGATGCACTCTGATACAATAGCTGTTCCCGAAAGCTAGCACCATGATCTTATGTCTCTTCAAAGCATACTACATGAATCTACGATATCAATACCCATTGAATGACAAATTACACCATCTACCTCTGTGCTGCCTAGAAAATGAAGAGTACGAAACATGAATGCACATGTGCGCCTCGCAGCCGGGCTCAAGCAGCATCCATACAATCTCGTATAATAAAGTCGATTTGGAAGTCGGAAATTCAAGTTCATAGATATTTTATATGCCATGCACTGAATGTAAGAGCTACATGAAGGTATCAAAACAAAGTCCCAAATAAAGGATCCATCAAGATCAAGACCAGTAGTCTGGCTAGCAAACTCAACCACAGAAGCTAAGGTGAGACACCTGGGTATATACCACAAGCCGGAGCAAAGAAAATTCCAAACGCCACGAAGATGCTAAAGGCAGCATATAGAAAGCAAGTCATGATATGATCTCTCAAATCTTTTGTCCTCTTCGATTCCATCAAGGTATGTGGAACGAGAGCAGAGAATCGTATGGTCATAATCTCCACAGAACTTGACTGCCACCATTATGGCTGGTTTTTGGTAGATTGGAAGTCGAAAAGAAGAACAGGTTGGTCATAATCGTTTGCTCTTAAAAAGTTTGGAATCAGGGCAGACGCTGGGCGTATCAGAAGGGGAATTTAATCGTTATAAAATGGGGTGTTGGCTGATCCCGTTGGGGAGAAAAACACGAACGCTTCAAGGTACGTCCGGGGCACCGATCACAAAGCTAACTGGCAAGCGGCTTGCGCGCTTGGTAAATGTTGAGGACGTTGTAACAGTGGATATCCTTGTTGAACGCTTCTGACTTGACGTCGGTCGCGATACGCTGAATCTTTTCGACTGGCCATTGATAGGCGCGGGAGAAGGTTGCCAAGCTGAGAGCCTCAATGCTCTCGGACATGGCTAGGTTGTACCACCGAGCCACCTTGCGTTCGTGCTCATCCTTGTGCCAGGGGTTCAGCGGCAACCCGACTATCTGGTGGTCAATTTCCGTAAAGCCCGCATCTTGCAAGTTGCGAATGGCCTCGCGGGAGCTGTGTGCGATCGGTCGATTCCGTTCTTCGCTGGCATGTTTGAGGGCGTTGTACCAGTGGCGTAAGGCTAGTCCATCCATGGAACGGTCGTCGCAGCGAGGCTCAAAATCGATCTCCACTTGTTCAAACCAGGCCCCCGGACGAAGGTGGTCAAAGATGCGTCGGTACAGGGATGACCAGCTTTGAACGCTCCCGGATCCCATTTGCAGGTGGATCAGATCCCAGGAATCCTCGCCCATCGCCCAGGGTCCCTCAAAGTCGAATGGGGCGTGGAAGTCGCAATTTTTGGGCCGATTGGTCGGTTGAATGGGTGATAAATCGGTGCCGACCACAAAGGAATCTGGGTATTTGTTCGCGACCTCAATACACCAGAGGCCCGTCCCACAACCCAGATCTAGAATGCGTGAATTATTCGGATGCGGCGCATAGATTAACCCATCCGACGCGCGAGCGACGGTCAGGACTTTGTGGAAGATATCCAGTCGATCCTGTTCCGATTCATCACAAGGGAGGAAGTACATGCCCTTGTGATAACCATGGTACTGGCGCCCGTTTTCTTCTACTGGGGGGTATTTCTCGGGGATTCTGGAGACACATAGTCAGTGATGAGAATTCCACGATCGCCCTTGCAAACATACTTGCGGTTGTTGATGATGACCGGTGGTGACGGGCGCGAGGCGTGTGAAATGAGGGATGAATGAGATGCGACCGAGCCATTGCTGGTGAAACGACCAACGCGAAGATCCTTGTCGCGGTCCCGGTCCCGGTCCCTCTCCGATGGATCTCGATCGGTAATGACATAAATGTCCATGGCGGTGGAGGTTTGTCGCGAGGAGGCCCGCTCGCTCGTGGAAACGGACTGGGAGTGATAGTACCTTGAGCGACCGGCATCACTGGCGGGCGTAGACTCTGACTTGTATCTCTTCGGAGGAGGTGGTGAAGAAGCCATTGGGGGCAAATGTCGTAGACGGTTATCGTCGATCGGCAAATGGCGTATACGGTCGTCGAGAGGCATGATGGGTAGGATGTCGAGATTCAGGCCGTTCAAGCAGTTTAGGAGGGGGGTTGCACAAACAGGTAGAATGACGATTGAGCACAATCACGACACGAAACAGTCAATGGACCCGGCCACCAAAGCACCGTGAGTGCGATCTGCAAAGGAAGAGAAAGTCGGGGTCGCAAGGAAAGAAACGAATGAATATTGGGGGTAGGGACTTGGAACCCTCGTCACTTCCAGTCCAGCATCCCAGGGAATTTAGTAAGGTTGAAGCTCTCTGGGATTGGGATCCACGGGTAGCGGGGGCGGATCAAGCAGCCGGAACCAAATATGGGGGGAAGAGAAAAGAGGAGCGGAAAATGAAAGAAAATGAACAGGTTCTTAGGGGCAAACAGAAACCACAGACAAGGTTCGAACTAAAGTGTGTTCTTTGTTACATTACGCGCTTGGAAAATGATCCTTGTTCATCCACTCTCTCGGGTTTGCATCAGCTCGACTTGACCGTCGTACGTTACCTGGTTTTCTGTCTGTACGCGGTACGATAAAGGTAAAGTAAAGGTAAAGTAATCATTCTCGCTTGATCGACTTGACCCACTGTTACGGGCGGGAACGCGGACCGTCTGGAGCCTACACATTCTGCCTGGGAGGCAAAGCGTACGAACAGGAAACCCAAGGGAGTGGTTGATGCTCACTGACGCTACGGGCGCATGGACGAGTCCCGTGCAATCCCGGTCACTCCAGATCCCAGAGTCCTGGGTCCTTTCCTCTCTGAACTCGAGTTGGCCCCGGCTTAAGCCTTAACTCCATCCTGACTCCCCCAACCACCGGATTGATTACGGGATCCCCCCTTTACCCGTATGATCGCTTCCCTTCTCCCATCGTCTGGGCCTTCACAATCGATGGTACCGAGATACGGTTTGGGGGCCAAATCCAAGGACCCATCCACTTCCCCCAATCAAAAAGGGCAGTCTCCATGATTGAGCTCGAGGATCTGACAAACCCCTCCTTGGTGGTACTTTTCCTGTTCCACGGTACGCGCTCCCTGCTCTTCAGCTCCCTTGCAGGGTTATGGCCCAGCACGCGAACACTCCCCACTTCGCTTGCATTACCCTAGGGATTTGCTCTGTCGATCGGGGCTTGCACTAAGGTCCTTTGAAGATCCCTGGAACGCGGCCCAGGGATTGGTTCATCTGCGTATTGGAAAGTCTAACCCCCCGCTTATGTCAGACTGGATCTATCCCAAACGTCTTCCCTGGGTGGAGATCTGCACGGCCTGGGACCTATCCGCCGAATCTCCTCCAAAATGGTGGACGCTCACCACACCGCGCTTCCCCAGCCACTGATCTGCTATCCTTGGCAGAGCTCAGGGGGAATTATTTGATTTTATCATCAAATCTGAGCAAGGAGTCCCAATCCCCATTTATCAGCCACAATCTTTCTACAGTTGCCTCGTCACAGCGGACAATGATCTGGACTTTCCACAGCGCCAGGATCATCCCTTACGCAAATTGTGATCGCCCCGCGCTCATCTCCCGTACGATCGACGAGACGTCATTTAACAAAGCTACCGGACCTCTCGGTAGGAAGCGAGCCAAAGATGTAGAACGTAGGAGATGATTGCGCCATTTTCGCTATTCCGAAGCTCTGTCTCAAATTGCGTCTTTTTTTCTCTTACTCCACCCCGTAGCTACTTCCCCCCCCCCCCCCCCGGGATCAGCTCGACGGGTATCGGAGAATTTCTGCACTCACATGCAAGGACATCGGTTCGGGTCGTACCTAGTCTGTAGAATTTGCGGCCTAACGCAGCCCAGGCTCGGGCTGGCGGCTGTTGTGTAGCAGGAGCTACTTCCTGGTAGATATAGATATCAATACAGCGCATTATGCCTGTCAGGCTCTAATTAGCCGAAATGCTTTCAAACTATGAACAAAACTGACGATTACTAGTGACTCCGCTGCAAGAAAATTGACCAGCTAGTTTGATCTAAAGTGAAATGATCGTGCTTATGTTAGTGCTTGCCATGAGACGTAAATGCCTTGACAGCTTATCACAAACATCCATTCAACAGCTTCCATATACAGCGTGACTTCGGATTTCTAACTTCGTGAATCAGATCGGTTCCCTCGTCCTAGCCGCCTTAGTGAACCATATGGTCGTCGCTCCGTGTTGAACCCCGGGAATATCTTCTTCACTCTATGGCACATCGGCTATGCTTCAGCCCCAAACGATTCCTTGCGTCAGGTTCCTATCCGGCATGTGACATTGAATATGCCAAACAATATGGGTGGACGGTTGGATGCTGGAGATGTTTAGCCTTGCATACCTAGGCCTCGGCTTCGGAAGCTTGGTCGGCCTTTCATTTGTTTGCAAAGACCTTCGACCTGGTTACGACGCGCCTCATAAAGGCAAACGACAAGATTATTGAACAACACCCGCCAACAGCAGTCGTAGTTTGCGGATACTGTGGATTTGCCGAAGCTTAGATACCATACTGCACATATACTGATTCGGATTTCAGTGTTGAAAGAAAATTCAAGTCTGAAGGTTCAGGCGTGGCTGTCGACCACTCCGAATTCGGTACCAGCGAAGTTGGTACATACATCTGCACTCCTGGCCTCAGAGAAGATAGGTGCGCAGATTACATCATCAACCTCACCGACTGAGCCCAATGACCAAGGATCTTGCCGATCAAAGTAGCTTGCATTATGGATTTCAGCCTTTACAGTAGGGTTTTGGCAATATACTTGCGTGGCAAGACTTGTCAGCCTGGTTCAATAATATGTATAAACACCCGTGGACGGGACTTTCGCAATCAAAATCAAAATCAATTGCCGAGACTTTCGCCCAGTCGTTCTAGGGTTGTAGACAATACACAGAGAGAAGTCTTTTTGTCGGATAGTCAAACCGTATGATCAAAATCCATTGTTCCTTCAGTTACAACTTACAAGTCCCTCTTCCCATGAACCACTGAGATCATGTGACCACTTATCGAGGCCTTATCGCCCAGGAACCGATTTTTTTTATCGGTCTCGACTCTTATCCATCGACTTTTTCTCTCTTGCCAAGGGTCCCAAATCCCCTCAACAGTTCCCCTGAGACGCGAATATCAACATCAAATTCTAGCTGTCTCTTTATTCGCGCCCGAGACCGATATTTTCAAAAAGCACCATATTCACGAAATCCTCTCCTCATGGACGCTGAGGCCTACCTCAAACGCCACGGCTGGTCTGGCCCCGGCAACCCACTGAACAAAAACTCCCGCCCAGGACCGCATGGTGGTCTGGGCCTTACACGCCCCATTCTCGTTGCGCGCAAGCAGAACAACCACGGTGTCGGAAAGAAAGTGACCAAAGACTCCGCGACAAACCAATGGTGGCTGCGTGGATTCGAAGATGCGCTGAAGGGCGTAGGCGAGGAGAAACCTGCTACAACGGCACCGACAGCGAATGCACTTACGAGTGAATTATACCGTTTTTTCGTGCGGGGAGAGGGTCTGGCCGGGACACTTCATGGCGAAAAATCATCAAAGCCGAAGCCCTCAAAGTCGAAACGGAAGCGCGATGACGAGGATGAGGACGATCGCAAGGCGAGAAAGGAAGAGAAGACTGCTCGGAAGGAGAAGAAAGAGGAGAAGCGCAAGCGGCGAAAGATGAAAGAGGAGTCTGAGACCGGTTCTGCTTCCAGTGATTCTTCCGAGGAAGAGAAGCGGAAGGAGAAGGAGAGCAAGGAGGAGCGCCGGGCAAGACGCAAGGAGAAGAAAGAGAAGAAGTTGAAACGGTCTGCCGAGGAAGACTATCCCACACCTATGTCGACAGAACAAGAGCCGGACCTAGATGTCACCGAATCATCAGTCCAAACAAAGGATAAGAAGAACAAGGACAAGAAAGAGAAGACGAGCAGCAAAAAGTCCAAGGAAAGCAATGGTGACGAAGGAACAGACGCAAAGAAGTCTAAAAAGGAAAAGAAGGAAAAGAAGGAAAAGAAGGAGAAGAAATCCAAAAGCACTTGAACTTGTGCATTGGACATGAGATATATACACTTTGCATACGCGTTTACTCGCGATCAAGATACCCATTTTGTTCGATGATACAGTGAATAGAAACCTGAATATTTTGGCGTCACTTTTTAATCTCTCCATATCAATTCTGCGGCAACTTGCCCGGCGTGCCAGACAGAATCCAAGGCCGCCTCGCCCAGAAATCATCCTTAATGATATCAACATGATCAACAACTACCTGTGCCTTGCGACGCAGTTTCTTCAACTTATCCTGTTGCGATCTTGACTGCTTGGCCTCTGGAACCGAAGTCTCATCTTCTATCGAGGGAGTGGCTTTGGGCTCCACGAGCTCATACTGAAAGTCCCCTGTTAGAGTCGGCATCAATAAAAATGGCGAAGATATCTTACCTGGCGGTAGAGCACACTTCCTTTCTTGTATATTTCTCCTTCGTTATTGTAATTGATCCCAAACCGCTTGAAAAGGATCTCATTCTTATCCGAAGACACAGTACCCTAAGACAAAGTCAACTCTCGCCCCACAACAGCTTAAATCTATGGAATGAGCATACCTTCAGCTCTTGTTCCGCATCAGTGTTGGTCATACTACCTTGCAGAACCATAGTCCAGAATGTAGTATTATAGAGGTTATTGATATGACCTGCATGCCCTTGATCAGCAAACCTCACCCACGGAGACGAATACAGAGAAACTTACAATCGACCTGTCTCCAGCTCATGTAATCTCGTAGAATACGTGTGTTGGGATAAACGACCGCTCGTCCATCAAAAGATGGGAGGTATGGTGGTGCTAGTGGGGCAGAAGGGAAATATGTGGGCCACAGATAGATATAATACGCTGTGAATGTCGAGACAATGGTTGTCACCAGTTTGCTGGATACGATGTCTCGTCAATGGGATGTCCTCGATAACAAATGAGAGCATAAAACATTACTTACGCGTTTCGCCGCTCGAAGAGCTGACAAGTAGGAGGAAAGACGAAGCTGAGGCATATCAATGAGTGCGGACCATAGTAATTGGAATGGTTGAGTGGAAAATACCTGTACTCGTCGCTGACACCATAGGCAATGCATAGATCTGGAAGATCTTTCATGACCTCGACGGCAGCCGCATTCATGAGATCAAGCGCGCGGCGGTCATTGGGTTTTTGGAAAGCATAGTGATCCGAAAGTCTAAAGCCGTTAGATGGAAGCGAGCAATAAACACGACAGAGAGATTGAGTCTGTAGTTCTCGAGGGGAACGTACTTGTGAAATCCTCTTCCGTCAATGCGAATCACAATCCAGGTACTAGGAAGCAACGGATCGGACTGCTCAAAGTCCTTGACATACTCAAATCTTTCGGAATTAGCATCTAGGCAAAGCAGTTGAAAGAGCGAATCATGTACTTGGAGTTAGCCATATCTGTGGCTAGAATACGCAGTGGTGTTCGAGTGAGTAGATTTATCGCACCGACGAGTCATTTTGTGCGCGCGATAAGAGTCACCAGTTGACGAGCCCCGCTCCCCCACTAATATAAGGTTATCTGCTCAGCCCAATACTACGCGTTCACAAGCGCATGTTAAAACTAGCTGTGGAAAATTACGGAAAGATACCAGGTTTCAAGAATATTGATGAATGTAAGTTAAAGGAACAGTCGCTATTGACCCATGCATTTCGGTTTAGACGCCGTCGAGGTGTATGTAGTAACTGCAGAATCTAAGAAAAAGAAACAGTGAAGGGACGGGAGATCATGAAACGATCTCCGGGATTTCTGGGATTTCCTCGTCGCCAGTCTCACTGGCTCGCTCGCTTGTCTCGCTCGCCTTGTCCGATTTTCGCGATTTGCGAGAGAAGAAACCAAGACTACTGCGAGTAGATCGGTCTGCCGATGGCACGCTAGACAGTGTGCTGTCGATGCTCTTCGCCAGCTGAGCCTCACTGGCTGCGTCTTCATCGATGTCCGTCTGCGAAGACTCGCCCTTTTTCGAAAAGAATCCAGAGCGGTCTTTCCAGGAGCTGAATTTGCTCGAGCTGCCTTTGCGGGTGATCTTGCGAATGAATGATTCCTTGGATGCATTGTCTACCGAGGTACCGGACGGCATGCGTTCCAGGGACTCGTAAGACTCACCCGTGAAGTGGGAAAAGGAGCGAGAGGTACGAGGCTCAGAAGGAGACCCATCGTCGACATGAAGGTCAAAGGGGACGTCAGACTCGTCTCTATCCTTCTCTCTATCCTTGTCAGATCTCCTGCTCGGAAACATTCCTCTGAAAGATGGCGCAGCCGGGTTGAGCTTGGGTGTGATAGGTCGATGGGACGAGGATGGACGGGTGCCAATCGGCGCTTGTAGCGGCCGATGGTGGCGATCGTATGTGTCCTCGACAAAATCGGGCTCGCCAGTCAATCCTAGGGGAAGGTGGCCAGACGACCCATATTGTATTGAGGGCCGACGAGAAGGCGCCCGTGACCAAGTTGATGGAGACGTCCAATCTAATCCTAGCGGGCTATTGCGATGTCCCATTTGATCAGTTGATGGCCACCCAAAATGACGATTGTCCGTAGAAGGATGGGGAAGCTGATTCTGATTCTCAAACGAGAACGTGGACGATGGCCTCGGGGATAGAGAACCACGTCGAACACCACCGAGAAGAGACGACGGATCGATGGGGTCATGGCGGGGACTGAATTGGTTGTATCCAGTGCTCAGATCGGAGGTTCCACGGCTACCAGCACCGCCAAACCCGAACTTGCTTGACGAGAAGATGTTCGAGAAAGCAGCCCTCCTGGAAGGCGCATGATCGGAGGAACTGTCCGCAGTCACACCAGTGGTGTTACTTCGAGGAAACAAGGACATTGCGTTTGCCCAATTGCCCGTATAACTCAGTCTCCGACGTCGCGATCCAATTGGATCTAACTCATCAACATTCCGTGGGAAAGATTGACTTTGTCCAGGTTTCAAAGTACCCAACATAGGTGGTCCGTCAGCCAGGGTCTTTCCACGTGGTCGGTGAAAGCCGAAAATCCCAGACAGTCGTCGAGAAGCGCTTTTCGGCGCCTCCTCAGCAGCGGACAACTGTCCAGACTGGGAACCAGAGTCCTGTCGATTACGGGTCTCCAACGGGCTAGCAAATATACTGCCGGGCCTACTCCCAGAAGAAACAGGCGAGACAGGGCCATGACCAAATCCATCTAACGGCATGTTAGACGAATCCATCGTGGAGAATCGTGTGCGACCAACAGGCCGGGGAAATTCGGGCGATTCCTCATCGCCAAGCAGGTCTGATGGCAGCAGGGCATCGGCTCGCGGACTCATTTGCGGATTGTTGAAGGCAGCCTCGGCGTCAGAGCGCATGATCTCTGGCGGATCAGAAAGACCCGGGAGAGTCATACCATTATTAATATTGAAAAACGTAGAGGTTGGAGCGAACGTGGGCGAGTTGGCCGAGGGCGGGTTGCAGTTAATTCCGGGGAAGGTCGATTCAATACCTGGGTAATTCAAAGGCGAGGAGAAATTGCTCACCATAGAGCTGCGGTGGCGACGGGGTCGAATTGTAGCTGAATTCGACATGTCCAATTCCAAAGGCGGCAAGGAAAATGGTCCTGAGCTGCTAGGACGTTGCGTGGTAAGCCACTTCAGCCGCTCTTGGGCTTCTTGATACTGTTGCTGAGCCTGCGCATGGAGATTGACGAGGGTAGCGTATCGAGCATGGAGTTCGCCCAGCTTCAGTTCCCATTGACGAGCCCGCTCATTATCAATTCTGTCCAGTTCCTTCCCATCTTCGTTATCGCCACCTTGAAGACCTTGCCGTTCGTCCTCAAGCTTTTTGATCCGGCCTCCCTTGTCTTGGATTTCCTCGTCGATGATCTTCATCTCCGCCTGCTCTTTCGCAATCTTCTTGCGGACTTCTTCCCCTCGAGTCTCACCATCTTCCTCCAACCGGGTCTTGTCCTCCTTGGCCTGTGCAGCATCGGCAACCATCCGTGCAATCTTTTCTTGCCATCGGACAATATCGTTTTTGCGTTTCTTGCGCTCTGCTTCCTTCTGCTGAAGAAGCCTCATTCGTTTGGACTTCTCGCCCTGGACCGAGCGATTGATACTCTCCAGTTTCGAGACGTGCTTCTTCAGATCTCCACTGACCTCATCCTTTTCCTTGACCCGCTTCTTCAGCTCGTCACGATGCTTCTCCAGTTCCTTTAACATTACAATATGCTCGTCTTCTTCCTCGGTCACTTGTTTTTCCATGTTTTCATTTTCTTGTTGTAACGCTTTCAATCGATCGGCGAGTTGTTCCAGACTTCCATCGCGATCGTTCCTGAACACGCCTTTATGTAATTCGTCGTGTCCATGTGCAAAATCTGCCGTACCCGTCGCCGGAGACAATTTGCGGCCGGCGGATGGCCGTTTCCCGGGCAGTTGTCCGGCGCTGTGTTCGCGGGCCATCACCGGGGCAGAAGGAGTCGGTAAGCCAGCCGTGGATCGTGGGATCGATGCTCGAATTGTCGGACCACCGGTGGGGGCATCCTGCTGGGATCGGGACAAAGGAAGAGATTTTGTTCGGACGTGGAGGATCGCACTTGGAGTCTGAAAATTTGCTGCGCTGACTGATAAAACACAGATGTGATAGATGCTTCCCGGTGTGAGGTTTAAAATTTCCACCGCGGTCTCCACGCGTTTCGACTCGCCCACTATTGTTCCATTAATACCTGCTCCGTAATGGTCCGAGCATTGGGATAGTGAGGGCATGCATACCTTTGGCATTATTCACCTGAATGATATGTTTATGTATGGAATTATGAAAATCGGGTTGCTTCCAGGCTAGGCGGATCTCACGGGCCGTGATCTCTTCCAGGGTGACTTCTGGCGGCGGTGGGATATCTAGACCCAGCTTCTCCACGAGAAGCTCATTGGGGGTCTGACATACTTGCCAGGCACGATATAGAAGCCTGTGTCCGTTGTTAAAACTGTGACTGCCCAGGGACCAAAACCAAATGCATTGGCACTCACCAGATCAGGGCCCATAGAATGGAGACGGCCAGGAAGAGAGCCATCACGCCTCGCACCCTGACTCGGGGAATGATAGTCGGGTAAGCGTCAAAGGCGTAGTAAAGTGGCTCATACATCCCAGCGTCAAGTACCCATGGACGCGGGCCAGCGGGGGTGGTGGGATCGGAAGGTGACTTAAGGATGTTCTTGAGGACGTTCTTGTTCGGCTTTCTCCAGTGGAAGTGGGACAATACCACACGTGACATGTTAGTCAGGGTCTGCCTAATTGGGGTTAGCGTGATCAGAGGCAGGACGATCGGCCACTAGTCCATATGAGGACTAACGTCTCGAATCTGCAAAAAGTGACGAGTTGCTGCCTCGGCATGCTTGTTGGCCGCTTACTTAAGAATCGGTTGGGCGTTGAATGTTGATGAACCAACAGATCCGGGGATGACCGGCTAGTTCGACTATTGGGGTGAACTAGGGTCTCGGCGTGGTTTCAGCCTTCCTTTCTACTTCTCCTCATTTTGTATTACTGATTTATCATTTTTGGGGAGACCATTGTCACTTATCAGTGGCCAGTTCAGCTGTTCCTTGCATTGTCAGCTGAGTGTCACATGGGGCCGTTTGGCGGCGATTCCTCCAATTTCTTGATTCTTACTCCTCATCCTTCCCTTCCCCTCCGGCTGATCTGACACTCCCCCACTTTTGTCCTTTACCGTAATTTCAGTCCCTTTGATTCCGGGGGCTTGATCTTGCTTGTTCATTGTACGTGGCCGAGGGTGTTTGACCCAACCCGGCAAGATGCAGTACGTCAGAAGCCTTAGCGGCTCCGTGTCCAAGACATGGAACTCCATCAATCCCGCCACGCTGAGCGGAGCTATTGATGTGATTGTCATAGAGCAAGAGGATGGTAAGTTTGGTGTCAGAGATCCCTCTATGTTGATTCCAAACCTGACGTGTCTGTGTCGCAAGGAACCCTTGCCTGCTCGCCCTTTCATGTCCGCTTCGGAAAGTTCTCGCTTTTGCGCCCATTTGAGAAAAAGGTTGAATTCAAGGTCAATGGAGTCAAACAACAGTATGCAATGAAATTAGGAGAAGCGGGTGAGGCATTTTTCGTGTTCGAAACCACCGACGAGATCCCCGCGTCACTACAGACTTCCCCGCTAGTCTCACCCGCCAGCAGCCCAAAGGTGCCTTCCGAAGATTTCGGTTCGCTTCAGGAACCAGAGTATTTGGACTTGGAGAAGAATGGGGATGTAGTCTCTGAGGGGGCAAAAACCCCACCTAATATACCTAGATCACGACAGTCGCGAGCTGCGACTGATCTTGGTACAATAACGCCTCTGTCCCGGTCTCCCGACGGCTCAGATTCACATGACGATCCGTTCAATACCCACCGAAGCAAACCATCCCTCGACCATTCGGTATCCGAGGATTTACTTTCGACTGGCCTGCCTCGGGCTGCGACCGAGCAGCTATCCTCTTCGCCAACCGGCTCAGCTCAGGACGAGGACGCAGCACAAGCTCGTTCTCGTAGTCCACCCCCAGTATCTGTAGAAGAAGCGATGTCCCGTGCCATGTCTTTGTCAAAGAAACTTACAGGTTCCAACATTCAATCACACGTCACAGAAACAGGCGATCTGATGCTGGACATGACCGGTTACAAAAGCAACGAGGAAGATGCCCTTCGCGCAGAGGTTCTCGCTCGCAAGATTCTCGCGGAGGAACTTGAAGGGAGCTACGATATTGGTGCGCTCATTGGAGCTGACGAACATGGGAACCTCTGGATCTATAGTAGTGAAGAGGCAAAAGAAGCGGCTGATCGGAGAGCGGCCATCAACTCCATGCGACCTAGCACGGTCATGAGTGATGATGCAATCTCAGACCCAGGGTATCACAGTGAGGGTGATCATCATATTACCCCGGAGCTACCGATTGGGGCCCGCCACCACCGAACCAAGTCAGATGTCCAGCCTGGCTTTCCCACACCCCCTCAAACGCCAATGCATGATTCGTTTGCTGTCGAAACCCGCAATTATGCGAAGACATTGCGATTGACCAGTGATCAACTCAAGGCTCTTCAATTGAAACCAGGAGCCAACACCATGTCCTTTAGCGTGAACAAAGCTACATGCACCGCATCAATGTATTTGTGGAATGGAAACACTCCGATTGTGATTTCTGATATTGATGGAACGATCACAAAGTGAGTCTAAATCTCGAGAACTGAAGTTTCAGAATTTCCAAAGCTGACAATAAACCCAGGTCGGATGCGTTGGGCCACGTTTTGAATATGATTGGACGAGACTGGACTCATACCGGAGTCGCCAAATTATACACTGATATTGTGAACAACGGCTATAATATAATGTACCTCACCAGTCGATCCGTTGGTCAAGCCGATACTACACGTGCATACCTTTATGGTGTCTGCCAGGAAGGATACCGGCTTCCCAGGGGCCCTGTGATCTGCAGCCCAGATCGTACGATGGCGGCACTCAGGCGAGAAATCTACCTCCGGAAGCCAGAAGTCTTCAAAATGGCATGCCTTCGGGACATTCTTAATCTATTTTGTGGGAAGGAGAACCCATTCTACGCTGGGTTTGGCAATCGATTGACCGACGCCTTGAGCTATCGAACTGTCAACATCCCGTCGACACGGATCTTTACCATCAACTCCAACGCCGAGGTTTCCCTGGATCTGCTCAGTCTCAACAAGTATAAGAGTAGCTACGTCAGTATGCGAGAATTGCTCGATCATTTCTTCCCCCCCACCAGTCTTCTGGTACACTCCGGTGGTGAAGAATATACGGATTTCACCTACTGGCGAGACACGCCGCAAAATTTGGAGGATTTCTCAACCACCGACAGCGAAGATGAAGACGAGGAGGATGATGAAGTAGCAGACGAGGACGAAGATGCGGACGAAGAAGACTACGATGATGAGCTTAGCGACGGCGACGACTATCCTGACGATGAAGAAGGCACTGATCTCGGTGCTAGCTACCTCTCGCAAGGCTCGGTCTTGTCTAATCCGGCGGGATCGATTTTGGAGTCTGTAGAGGGAGATTCGAATCCTCTGGACCCTGAATCAGATGTCGAGGAAGATGAAGGCCTGCCAGAGCTGATTAAACCTGCAGGCATCAAATCCCTCCCGATTCGTCCCAAGCCTTCACAAGATGCCTGAATGTTTCCTCATTGAGAACTTGAATCAAATAATCGCCATGCCGTTCGCTATGCCCGGACGTCCACATACAACATACAACATACAACATTGCGAGTTCTTTCAACTAGAACGTGGGTACATATTGCGAGTACCTTGTTATTCTTGTTTTGGCAAAGAGATACCCTGTTCTTCCTTTTGCATGCAGATATTCATCAGTGTTGAACCTGCATTATCATATACAACCTATCACTACTACCTATTATTTGCATTCATGGCGTTTGAAATACCTTTTTTTTTTCTTTTGCAAAACTGTATACACATAGCGTCTTGTGCTGCATTTGTATTTGAAGATCGACTCGATTGATAAGTTCAAATTTAATAGGAATAGCAAAGTGATTTCAACAACATTTCAAGGCTGATATAGTTGTAGTTACAATTGCCTAAAGCGGTTAGCGTCATATCGGAGCTCTTTTCGGCTTCACCAAGTTCCTCCTGTCAACGCTTCTTTTCCCTCTCAGCTTTGTCGACCCCGCAATCACTTCAGCTCTCCAGAGTCTCCAAAAAACTGCTGCCTCACAAATCATAGCAGATTGTTTCACGGGTCGTTGTCTAGCCGACCTCCTGGAACTGTCCCTCCGCCAGCTTCCCGACCGGTCCATTTCTCAACCCTCCAATCCACCACTCAACATTTGAAATTCGCATCTTCCACAAGCATGGCTTCCCCAAGCCAGACTCAGGGCTCTGTGCCAGCGACTCAACCTCTCACACCACCCGCAGAGTCCTCAGGGACCAACGGCGCCTCCGCCCCGGCCGCGGCAGCAACCACTTCGCAACCATCCGCTGTTCCCCCCGCGACAGCACCAACCACATCAACAGGACACCCACCACAAATCCCCGGAACTTCCTTACAAGATAGCGGTAAAACGCGCCGCCCACGCGACGTACGCTTGGTTCATATGCTCCTCGCGTCGCTAGGCGTAACAGCCTACCAAGACCGCGTGCCCCTCCAACTCCTTGACTTCGCCTACCGCTACACCTCCAACGTACTCCAAGATGCTGTGCATCTCGCTACAGAAGGATATGCAGGCGCAGTGGGTGATGCCGCCGGGAACACAGGCAAGAACGCTAACTCGGCGGAGGTAAATGGCGTTTCGCTGCCAGCGCTGCGGTTGAGCATTGCATCGCGACTACATTATCAATTCCAGACTGGCCTGCCGAAGGAGTTCTTGATGGACGTCGCATCCGAAAGAAATCGCATTGCGCTACCTGGTGTGTCGAGAGGATTCGATGCTGCCGCTCCGGGTGGACCCAATGGAGCACCTGCAGCCGCGGCGAACCAGAGCGTCATGATGGCTGGTATGCGGCTGCCGCCGGAGCGATTCTGTCTTACAGGAATGGGATGGAACATGAAAGATGAATGGGACAGCGAGGGGGAGGAAGAGGAGGATATACCCGATGCCCCGCCGCAGGGCGAGAAAGAAGATGATGAGGAAGAGGAGGATGATGGGAAGATGGAGGATATCTTCGGTGAAGACACTGCCATGGGCGAAGCAGGCGATGCCGATGAGGACCAGAAGATGAATGATGTTTAGTCTTGTTTACCCTTCCCCATTTTTCTTTATGCCTGAGGAAGGTTGGATGGCGTTTCCGGGTGTCTGGAGTCCTGATCGTAATACATTTGCGAGCCATTTAGACTGGGAAAAAGTCGATGGTTCCTTGATAACCAAAATATTTCTTGAGTTTACATACCAATCATCTCCATAGACCGGTAGAGAGTACATCCTTACACAAGGAAGAAGATATGAAAAGTTGACTTTGCAGTTAATGAAGACCGCCAAATGCATGTGTATACTGTACATGAAATCGAATTCCATCCAGGTCACTCCAGACTGGGATGACCATGCAAAAAAAGAACAGATGCCCAGCAAAATAGTAACGCCTGATTAATTCCCATTGCGCCGCGAGGAGAGAAGGCATACGAACTCCATCCTGAGTCGGAGGATCCTGGTATTCGGCACCAGGGGATATTGACTGGATGGCAACCTGTCCATCCAGAAGCAGACCCAAAGCAGAATAGTCTTCAATCGACCTTGGAACGATGCATGGAAACCCTCAAACAAGCAGGTAAACCAAACGATTTGTTCCTCGAACTCTCTCGTTCAAAAGGACGC
Source organism: Penicillium sp. 91 TS-2023 (assembly GCA_030710325.1). NCBI lineage: Eukaryota > Fungi > Ascomycota > Eurotiomycetes > Eurotiales > Aspergillaceae > Penicillium > Penicillium sp. 91 TS-2023. The sequence continues at coordinate 229,192 of JARWGP010000018.1, forward strand.
GCTCATTTTCGGGAGCAAAATGGTTGGTAGATCGATCCAATCCCCCGACGCCGAGACCCATATACAACAATATACAACTCACCACAGAAAAGCCGGTGATCGGAAGAAGAAAATGAAAACCCTAGAGAACCTCAAGGGATATAACATACGCTTATTCGTGTCAGTAAATGAAATGGCATTCAGCCAATCACCTCCCTTGAGTCTTCTCTCGGGTCCGCGCTTCGTCTTCACGCATCATACTTATGACCTCTGCACGCCGCTTCTCCACTCGTGCGAGCTCTTCTTCCTTCTGACGACGTCGCTCCTCATGTGTTGAGAACCAGTCCTCACGTGCGCGATCTTCTTCTTCTGGGTTGGCATGGGCGACCATGCAAGAGTTCATAGCGAGACGCTGCGTGCGACAGATCCATGTTGCAGTGACGGTTCGGTTGACGGCGCATTCGGCGAATGCTATGGTTTGACGTTAGTAAATTGTCTATCTAGAGTATACATGTAGGTGGTTCTCGGCCGCGATTGAGATGAAACATAGACCAAGGGTTGCAGGGGCTCTGGGTGTTTCTTGATCCAAGAAGAGCAACGTATAGACGGGTGAGGAGGCGGTACATACCCTTAATCTCGGGGGCACAGTGGCTTCGTACGCGCTTGTAGTAGAGTAGCTTGACTTCTTGTTCTTGAGAAGCAGAGAGTGGAAGCGGATTGCGGAGGTTGTATTTGCGGGGCGCAGGAGTAGCTGCTGGCGTGTCGGAAGTGGAAGGTGTAGCCATTGGGACGGAGTGGTTCGATCACGGAGATCGAGGATGATGGATGTCGATCAGTGTAGAGATATTGGTCGGGGTGGGAGATTGAGTCGGAAACCCAATGGGTTAGTAATTAACTGCCGAGCAGCTGGATTTGATTGTTGAAGAGCCCGGGTAAACTGTGCGCAGCAATTGGGATTGAGACAGATATCTGATCAAGATGAGGTGTGCAGGGTGTGTTGATGCGGAGCGTGAGGAGCCGAGTCGGGCGGAGGGGGCAGAAAAAAAAACTTCCGTACTTTCTTATGCTCTCACACCCACGACTAACTGGACTCGTCAGCTATTTGTTGTACATTTCGAACTTGAGTTTTTCCCTTTTTTGAACAATAAACCCTGCTTGAGTTTGGCTTTATTCAAGCCACACCTCACAACTACCCAGCATGTCCTCCATGCGCAATGCCGTTCAACGGCGAAACCACAAGGAGCGTGCCCAGCTCGAGGGCCGCGAGAAGTGGGGTATTCTTGAAAAGCACAAGGTTTGTCATTACTGGAACTTCATGCGACTATTGATTGTAGATGGGCTTTAGGACCGCAAAGGCTGACTACGGTAACAGGATTACTCGCTCCGTGCGAAAGACTACAACGCCAAGAAGGCAAAGATCAAGCGTCTCGAAGAGAAGGCGCGCGACCGTAACCCCGATGAGTTTCATTTTGGTATGATGGGTGGTCAGAACCAGACACAAGGCAAACATGGCCGAGGTGGCGTGGGGCGAGCTTCCGCTGCCGGACTGAGCCACGACGCGGTCAAGTTGCTCAAGACTCAGGATCAAGGATATCTCCGAACTGCCGGAGAACGGATACGTCGACAGATCGAGACTTTGCAGCGCGACATTCAGCTGCAGGATGGCATGAACGCGGCTTTGGGTGTGAAGGCCCAAGAGAAGAAAGAAGAGTCAGATGATGATGACGATTTCGACGGATTCGACGGATTCGACGACCTGGATGATTCTGCTTCCAGTAAACCCGCCAAGCCGAAGTCACACAAGGTGGTCTTCGCTGATGACCGAAGTGAACAAAGAGTCCTGAAGAAGGGGAGTGAACAGGCCGAGGCCAAGGAGGAACGTGATGACGAGGAGCTTCGCCAGACCCGAGCAACCCCCAAGGAGATCGCTGCCAAGCGGCAAGCACTTGTTGAGACTCGCCGAGCCCGCAAGCTCAGAAAGCGGGCCGTGGAGGCTCGACAGAACAAGCTTACTGCACTGCAGAAGCAATACGAGGGGATCCAAGCCGCCGAGCGGGAGGTTGAATGGCAGCGCGGCAAGATGACCAACTCCGTGGGCGGAACCAACAAGAATGGGATCAAGTGGAAGATCCGAGAGCGCAAGCGCTAAGTGACGGCATTTTCCTTATGAGTTGATGACCCGCGGCCATTCACATTTGGGGTTTCATGGGTTTTGCTCTATCTGTATCGATACCAGCATAGAAGGGGAGTTTCAGGCGTATTCATGTATAAAGAGATTCCATATCAGAATCTAAAAAAGAGCCAAGCGGGGATCATTCCAATCATTTGAAATCTATTATCATTTACCTAGATTTCTACAGTTCATGTTTTCTCCAACCATAGGGGATCCGCATCACAACCACCATACACAGTCACAGGATTTATAATCGACTTCATCCGGTGGTATCGTGTCTTGCGTGCTTGCTTTCCCATTTCGGGCAGCATATCCCACCTAACATTTAGTCTGTACTGATCCACATTTCAAGTAATCCCCACAAGCTGATAGGATACTCAAGGCAGAGGGTCCGCTCGGATTATAAATGAAAGCTGACTAAGTTATCTTTATCGGTGACTCGAGAATGTCGCCACCCCTCACTTACACTACTTTTTCTTCTTCTCTTCCACTCCGGTTTCCCCCCACTAAACCACTCACAATGGCTCCCTCATTTGTGTCCATTGATACAAACGACTCCGACGTTTTTATGGCTCCACCATCAAAGCCAGTCGACGCTCCGCGAACTCTCCTCCTCGCTCCCCCCTCCATCGCCACCCAAGAGGACAAATTACGAGCCGTGTTCTCCTCCCACCCCCGCACAACCACAGACCTCCAAATGCTCGATCGCCTCTCCACCGGTATCGTCACACTACCCTCAAACACATATGATCTCGTCCTCATCCTTACCGATTCCGACGGTTCGCGACGCGCCGAGGCTCTCCAGCTCCTCACTCGTGATGTATATACCGCCCTCGTGCCGGCCATGAAGTCTGGCGGAAAACTGCAGACAGAAGATAATGCTCTTAATGCCTCTGAGGCAATGGAGGCGGTCCTTGCAGGCTTGGTGCAGAATGCGACCGGCTTTGAGAAACCAAATTACGAACAAGCGTCCGCCGTCCCGTTGAAATTCGGCCTCAAGAAAAAGAAGAAGACCCCCGCTGCGGCTCCGGTTCAAGCCCCACCTATGGGAATACAGTTTGGAAGTGGATTTGCATTGGATGCCATGAATGGCTCCAATCACGATCGGGACGATAATGATGAGTTGATTAATGAGGACTCTCTTCTTAACGAAGAGGATTTAACGAGACCCATTATGCCGCGTAAGTTTGCGCCTTTACTTTTGGAACAAAGTCCTTGGCTATTCGATTCATGTACTGACATATTTCTTCAGCCCCAGAGTGCCAGCCCAAGACCGGCCGCAGGAGGAAGGCCTGCAAGGACTGTACTTGCGGGTTGGCCGACCGACTCGAGGCGGAGGATAAGGAGCGTCGCGAGAACGCTGATAAGAGTCTGAACGTCATGAAGTTGAATACAGATGATCTAGCTGAGCTGGACTTCACCGTGGAGGGCAAGCAGACTGGATCCTGCGGGAGCTGTGCCCTTGGTGATGCATTCCGATGCGCAGGCTGCCCATACTTGGGTCTACCTGCGTTCAAGCCCGGCCAGGAAGTGCAGATCCTGAATGACGTCGCTCAGCTGTGAATGTACTAGTTTCATCTATTTTTTTTCTTTAGTGGGCATGGTGGGTTTATGGATTCCGATGTCGGGGCTGGGCTTGAATCTTTTTTTTTTTTTTTTTGGCGCTTGGCGCCCAAACTACATAGCCCCGATTATCTTACATTGGGTTGTTCCCTACATATGATACCGTGCTAGTTTCTAGCAATAATCAATTTAAACGGAGTTTGCTAATTTTACACTCGCTCTACTCCTCGTTCTACACCTCGTTCTTCAGGGTAAACTATGTGGATCCTGACATCACCGCTTATCCCGCAAGTCACTAGTCTCGTCGCTCCGTCCTCTCACCGTCCCGACAATGCGAATGACAGTACGAATGATGGCATTGCGCCAATTAAATCATTTTGGAAGCAAATTGAAAGAGATAAAAAGAGATAATATTTTCAAAGTAAAGATACTTGAAGGCTTCTTCATAATCATAAACCCAGACTCCCTCCCCAACAGGGCCTTTTATTTCGCTATTTTGAAATCATCGCACATTTCTCATGACTGGTAAAACCATCTTTTATAAACAAAATGATAAACCCATCAAGAGCGGTCCTTCTTCATCTGCGCAACACGGATGCTGACAGCTCGCTTGTGGGCATCCAATCCTTCGACAGCGGCTAGAGTCTCGACAGTCTTGGCCAGCGCCAGCAGACCGTCAGCAGTCAGGTTAGAGCTGGTGATGTGCTTCAAGAAGGAGCCAAGGTTAACACCGGAGTACTGCTTGGCATATCCGTAGGTAGCTGTGATTTGGTATGTTAGTCGATGTTGTCTGAGCGAGGAACGGAAATATAACTTACGCAGGGAGTGGTTGACACCGGCGGAGTAGTCACCAACACTTTCGGGGGTCCAGGGGCCAATGAAGACACTGCCAGCGTTCTGGACCTGCTCAACGATAGCCTCGGCACCATCAACCTGGAGGATCAAGTGCTCGGGGGCGTAATCGTTGCTCAGGGCCATCGCCTCGTTAATGTCCTTCACCACGAAGGTGACAGAGTGCTCCAGGGAGCCACGAACGATGTCCATACGGGGCAGAGCACGGGCCTGTGCATCAACCTCGTCCTCAATGGCACGCAGCTGCTCCTCGTTCAAGTCAACAGCAATGAGAATGACCTGCGAATCGACACCGTGCTCAGCCTGGCTGAGCAGGTCAGAAGCAACAAAGGCGGGGTTGGCAGTCTGGTCAGCAATGACAAGAACCTCACTAGGACCGGCGGGCATATCAATGCTAACACCCGCGGAAGTGTCGTTGGAGACAAGCATCTTGGCGGCAGTCACGAACTGGTTACCGGGACCCAAGATCTTGTCAACCTTAGTAATGCTCTCGGTACCGTAGGCCATGGCGGCCACGGCCTGAGCACCACCAGCCAGGACGATGCTCTCGGCACCAACCTTGTGTGCGACGTAGACGATTTCGGGGGAAATGCTGCCGTCAGCACGGGGAGGAGAGGCTAGGACGATCTTCTGGCAACCGGCCACCATAGCGGGCACACCCAACATCATAGCGGTGGAGGGCAGAACCGCGGTACCACCGGGAATGTACAGACCAACACGCTCAATGGGGCGAGAGAAGCGAGAGCAGACCACACCGGGCATGGTCTCCATTGTGAGGGCATCGTTACTGCCCTTCTGCGCAGAGTGGAAGCGTTCAATGTTGCCAATCGAGACGTCAAGAGCCTCTTGGACATCGGGGGTGAGCTTCATCAGCTCGGGTGCGAATGGGGCGCGGATAACGGGGGAGGTCAGTGAGGTGGCCTTCTCAAACTTGTGGGTGTACTTGAGCACGCCAGCGTCACCATTCTCGCGAACATCCTGGATGATGGGCTTCACCAGACCAACAATGGCGTCATTGGACTTCTGGGAAGGACGGTTAAGGAACTCCTTGACCTCGGCGGCAGAGACCTCGGCGGTGATGATACGCTTCATTTCGATCCGTGAACGATTCTCAACGGGAGCAGGAGCGGGAGCAGGAGTAGGGACAGGAGCAGGCTTGGCCTGGGAAGCAGCCAGACCGGCCTTCTCAGCCCAGGGTCCCTTGGCGTCGCCCTTTCTCCGCTTGACCTTCAAACTCTTGAGGTCCAAGTTACGCTCAATGTCCTCGAGGGTCACACCGGCGGCAGTACACTTAGTCAGGGCAAAGTAAAACAGATCGGCAGCCTCAAAGGCAATCTCCTCCTTGGTTTTAGCGCTGCACAGCTCCTCCGCCTCCTCCATAATCTTGGCCTCGGCGAGCTTGGGCTCATTGAACAGGCGAGCGGTGTATGAACCGACGGGGGCATCGGCCTTACGCTCCAGGAGGGTCTTCTGAAGACGCGACAGACCGGCGGAGGCGCCAAAGCAAGTTTCGGTGCCGAGGTGGCAGAAGCCTGTAATGAGTCAGTGTAGTTAGCAATCAATTTCTTCTGGGCTAAGTATAGGGGACCACGTCATACCACGTCCAATCTGCTTCACAACGAAGACCAGGCAGTCAGCATCGCAGTCAAAGCCAATGCGAATCAATTCTTGCACGTCGCCGCTCGATTGACCCTTGTACCACAGTCCGCGCTTGCGGCTCTGGTAGACACCGGTACCGGTGCGCAGGGCCTCGGCAATGCTCTCGTCGCTGCTCCAGACAAATCCAAGGCAAGCACCCCGCTCATCGGTAACCGATGTCGCATATAGGCCGTTGGACTGGTCAGTGACTGCGCGCGAAGCCAGAAGCTTGGCGGCAGAAAGCTGACCCGCCGCATCCCGCTCGACGGTCAACGTCTGGGAGGGGATAATGGCAATGGCACCCTCCTGAGTGACCTGCTTTACAGAATCCTCGGTAACCGCCCGATCATTGTAAGAGACGTAAAGACGTGGGGAATCGGAGCTGATGTTCAATTTGGTGGCGGCTGTGGTGGCGGCAGCAGGCTCGGTGCAGACGCTGGCATCGTTGCGCTCGGAGGCATTGGCAGAGATCCACTGCTGGAGAGCATCCAGCTGATCGTTAGACAGGGCGTAGACCACCAATCGTGATGAAGGAACAGATTGTTCCTGGGATAGTGCTGTCAATTGGTCGAGGGTGATGAAGATCTTTGCGGCACCGGCGTTGAGAATATCGACAAGATCGCCGGCGGAGGAGACGGCAGTAGCGTCCACGTAAACATCGAGGGCACGGAAATGTTCCCGCAGGAACTTCTCTGCTTCAGCAAGACCGGTGACCTTCACCAGCACTCGCCCAAAGTAGGCGATCTGCTTGAGCGAAAGGCCCGATGTGGGGGTGGAGGGGTAAGAGATAAGAAATGGTGTAGCCATGGCGGATAATGTGGAAGAGGAAGAGGAGGAGGAAAGAGGATTAGAGAGGAGAAGAGGGAATTCCCAAGGTGAGATCCCCTATGGAGTGGGTAGATTGATGACTCTTGTGACTTAGTTTTTTTCCAACCGTGACTGGTTAACAACCCCCCGCAACCGCTGATTCATCTCCCGCGGGCGTACGCGGGCCGCTAAACTAGTAGCACACTGACTCCTTCTCTTCTACACTTCTTATGAAAATGGTAACAATTCTTAAATGGTTGGCTCTACACTGCTGATTATGGACATGCAGCTTCCCTAGCTCCAAAGTATGCAGGGTGTCCATGTCGTTTCATGGCTTCCTGATTGGCTCTTATGACTCATAGACAGCCTTCTAGGTCGAGATATTGCCATGAAAGCCTTAGACAGGATCCTAGCCATGAAGCAGCTTGGCTCTGTTGGACTTACTCCAGCCGAAAGACAATTTCTCCAATACTTTACTGGCCAGAGCATGATCCCTTTCGACGCCTGTAAACACTCAGCCGGGCCGATCCAAGAACTGGGCACACGAGATGACCGGTAAATAGAAATGAACAACATCAAGGCATCGGAGACATGAGTACTGAGGGTGACCTGTCGCATATTCGCTATTCTTCCAAAGTTGCGGTGACCATATAATTGGGAGGCAAAAGAAGAGGATGTCTCGTTCTCAACAGTGTCAAAAATATACTGCAGATCAGGAGTGATAGACAAGAAAGATATATGTCAGAGCGCGCAGGAACAGGATGTGGGAACAATGGGGCGTATTGAACAAACTTCTCATAAAATTAGACATCAGTCTGAAATTATGTCATTGTCGCGTGTCCTGCGCAGCCATGCATGAGAAGTTTCTCATAATCGCTTAGTCTTATATCCCTTCATAGAATTCAAGACCTGCGTTGCGCTACTGTACCAAAGCCGGTCATGGCCACCAAAGCCTCTGAGCGTAGAATATCATCTGAAGAGTACGAGTCCTTGCCGCAAGTCATCGCATTTTGAATGCTCGGTCCTCTGTCAAGTCAGACTACGCTGGGAATTCGTATCCCTGTGAAGCAAAGCAGCCAAGAAATGCAAATGCAACCCATTTTGCGGGGAGGAAGCCCTCCAATGTGGTTGGAGGATCTCCTCGGCGGAACATGGAAATCATGGGAGTGGCGGAGCTTATTCCCAACTTGCAATGTTTCTCAAGCTTCAACTGTGAAGAGAGGGGTTAAGTGTAGCCCCGTCTTGGCTCTTCAAACCCTTGTCAGTGCGAGTGCATGAGGTTCCCTTTTTCTCCAGCCACGAAGAGGATCCATGCCTCATTGGGAGCGCCATAGACCCTGAAAGTTGAAGTCAATATCACCTGGGCTGATCAGTCGCGCAATACAGATGTATAATCACCTTGGCTAGCGGTAAAAGTAGACGAGGATCGGAATTTGCGATGGATTCATGGAGATCGTCGTCTCATATGCAGTGATGCAGCATTCCTCCGAAACAGCAGGAAAGGGGGGAAGTCATGGAGCCCTTGCAGGACTTGAGAACCCCTGGAAGGGAAGTGGATCTCAACCAAAGACTGGAATTCAGGAACGGAGATTAGATGATTCGGATCATAATGGAAGAGTGCAGGAAGTACACAGGAAGCGAAGTAAACAGGGCGTGTGATGCCCGGTTTCCCGATTTGCTGCAACCCCACGCTTCTCACTTCCCCACTCTTCATATCTCATTCCCTGTCATGCTTTAAGAGTCGCATCCCCGAGATCCTTCGTTCGCGACTCCTTTTCCCTACGGCTTTATTCTTGAACAAAAAAAAAGGGGCTACCTTCACTACTCAAACCTACACGGCATACACTCTTTTGGGTTAAGACCCAACGAAAACATGCGCGTCACATTGCCATTATTCTTAGTGGCTTTGGGTTTGGTGGAATCTATCACTGCTCATCCCTTTTGGCAAGACGACGAGACTGTCTTGAGCGCGTCATCCGTGTCGACGAACCAGCAGAAGGCCGATGCGGTCAAGGAGGCCTTTCAACATGCTTGGAACGGATATATGAAATATGCTTTCCCACACGATGAGTTGCACCCGGTGAGCAATGGATATGGAGACTCCAGGTAAGCTTGATGTACACCGGAAACATTCGAAATCTAAGGACCGAAATGAACCGCATATTTTTAGGAATGGATGGGGCGCCTCCGCTGTCGATGCGCTCTCAACTGCCATCATTATGGGTAACCAGGATGCGGTCAATACCATCCTGAAACATATCAGCACAATTGATTACAGCAAGACCTCGGACCAGGTCAGCTTGTTTGAGACGACCATTCGCTATTTGGCTGGCATGCTGTCCGGCTATGATTTGTTGACCGGTCCAGCTGCGAATCTGGTCACCGATTCAAGCAGCGTTGATAACTTGCTCACGCAGTCTAAGAATCTGGCCGATGTGCTCAAATTCGCCTTTGACACGCCGTCGGGTGTGCCATACAACGGTATCAATATCACCTCGCAAGGAAACGATGAGGCCACAACTAATGGCCTCGCCGTGACCGGTACCCTGGTACTAGAATGGACGCGTCTGTCTGACCTTTTGGGTGACGACGAGTATGCCGAACTCAGCCAAAAGGCCGAGTCGTACCTGTTGAACCCTCAGCCGGCCACCACAGAGCCATTTCCCGGCCTTGTGGGCAGTCACATCAGCATCGAAACTGGAGAATTCACCGATGCTTCCGTCAGCTGGAATGGTGGCGACGACTCGTTCTATGAGTATTTGATCAAAATGTACGTGTACGACCCTACGCGGTTCGAGACATACAAGGACCGCTGGGTGCTGGCCGCCGAGTCGACCATGAAACACTTGGTGTCACACCCGCAGTCCCGTCCAGAACTGACGTTCCTTTCTTCGTACAACAACGGCAACTATGATCTCAGCTCGCAGCACCTGACCTGTTTCGATGGCGGAAGCTTTTTACTGGGCGGAAGTGTACTGGGCCGTCAAGATTTTATTGACTTTGGTCTCGAGCTTGTGCATGGCTGCGAGGCCACTTACAACTCGACTTTGACACATATTGGCCCCGACTCCTGGGGCTGGGACCCTAAGCGGGTTCCAAGCAACCAGAAAGCCTTCTACGAAAAAGCCGGGTTCTACATCAACAGTGGTTACTATGTCCTGCGACCGGAGGTGATTGAGAGCTTCTATTATGCGTACCGCATCACCGGAAATAGCGTTGTAAGTTTCACCCGAACCTAAATGATCAGAACATCTACTGACCGTGGAATAGTACCGTGACTGGGTGTGGAACGCATTTGTGGGTATCAATGCTACTTGCCGTACCGACTCGGGCTTTGCAGCTGTTACCAATGTGAACGCTGACAACGGCGGTTCGAAGGACAACAACCAGGAGAGTTTCCTGTTTGCCGAGGTTCTGAAGTACTCGTACCTGACCCACGCTGAAGGTAAGCTCACTTCCCACAAAAGGAAGACTTCATGCTGATTGAGATTATAGATGCCGAATGGCAGATCCAGGAAGGTGATAAGAACACCTTCGTGTTCAACACCGAGGCTCACCCCATGCGTGTGAAGCGTACCTAGCATTCCTATCGTTGTCGTCATCAATCATCTCTAGCACATAGGCATTTCGTATGAAGTCCGAACGAGTACATTCGCTACATTCATTCTTTTCTCGTGGTCGCCAAAGTAAATAATCGTAAATCTCATCTGTATGTCGAGGAAAGTGTTGATTCAAAGGTTCTCAACAATCAATTACTATTTGTGCATTCTCAAATACCATATTAGAACTGGGAGTTGAGAACTGCCTCAGTTGCCATGATAAACTCATATTAGCCAATCACCACCCTACTTATTTCGTATGCCTGATACGACATGATTTCTGCTATCTCCGTCGGCAGAAACATGATGCTCGAATAGGCACGTCAGCCATGGCCAAAGCAAGCCGTAATTGCGGCTCCAGAATGCGCGATTCCGCCGTCCTCCCCAGCTTGTTGAGACACTCATGATAACCATGGAGAGCCCAGACGTTATTCGGGTGTCTCAAGGCACGAGGTAAAGACTGATCAATTCCAAGATCGGCGGCGTATATGTCAGCTGCTTCCCCGACTCGACCTTGTTCAAGAAGCAAGGCCCCTAAAGCATGTCGAGTTGGCTGCATCCAGCCCCAGGGCTCATCATAAGGAAGGTTATCGTCCCGGTCAATAGCGGTCTGAAGACTAGTGAATGCTGCGTCATATTCCCCACAACGATATAGGATCTCGCCTTCTAGCATGGGAGCAGCAACACCAAGAATGTCCACGCCTGTGTTATTGAATATAGTCCGAGAAGAAGGGACCAACTTGACCGCGGATACAAAGTGCTCTTGTTCCTTTCTTGCCTCCTCAGTCCGATTTGTAGCTGCAAATGCCACTCCTTTCGCATAGTGTATCATAGCCGTGGTCACGCAGTAGAGTTTCTTATTCACGGGAAGTGGGAGGGCAATGATATCATCCCAGCGACCAAAGCGAACAAGAGGGTGTACTCGCATGGCTACAAATCCTTCAAGCCAATCAGCAAGGGGAGGTGATTCAACCTGCAGGAGATCCTCGGTCATAGAATTCGCCAGCTCCGTGGCGGTGTTCAGGGCGATCTTGGACTGGCCACCCAACATGGCCGCATACATACGAAAGTGGTAATCGTGCGCACGATAAAGATGGTAAAAATGGCCCAGACTCTGGTTCGCCAGGAACTTCTCATCTGCACGAATTGCAGAGGTATTCGAAGCGATCGCTCGTCGATAGTCGCCGCAGAGAATATCCAAATGAGTCGGCATATGTTCCAAATGACCCGCATCGGGAACAAGACCTCGTAGATTGTCCGCTATTGGGAGTGCACGCTCCGGAGTTGGAGACATTTCCATAAGATGGATATACAAGTGTAAGAGGCCGGGGTGTCGCAGGGCATCTTCGCGCGCCAATGCGCAATCTAGCGCCTTCTTTACTTCAAGAGTCCGAGCATCAGGGGTGGGCTCGCCAGTTTTCAGATCCCACAGACCCCATGGAGTTAGGTTCATCAGTGCATCACAATAAAGGGCGATGACATCCAGATCCTCCGGAAAGACCTGGTATACAGCTTTCATAGCCGTCGCATATTGGCTGTTCCAATCCATACAGTCCTTCACAGGTTCTGCCTGGGGATACCGGTGCTGGAGAGCCTCAATCAGGGCTTTCTCCACGGGTGGCATGGTAGATGTGTGCTTCATGGCCTCCATGACCGCACCATGTGCCCGTGTTGTGGTGGTGGACAGATCTTCTCCATCAAAGAGCTGCCATGGCTTATTGTAGTTTGGACCTAGGGCAAATGCCAAGCCCCAGTATCCCATTGCGCAAGTCGGATCTGACAAGATGCACTGTTCAAAACAATGAGCCGACTCCTGGTGGTTGAAGGCGTAGGCCCAAATAAGGCCGCGATTGAACCAGGTCTGAGCATCTTGGCTGGTGGTTGTGACAGACCGGTGAAAGGCACCTAGGTCGTAGTACTCCGATGCCGATGGCCGCCTCGATGGAATTCTACTTTGATGCCAAATTGTGGCCCCCGAATCTAGATTGCTCATTGTTGCAGTTGATCATTTCAGGACGACGCAAAGATTGGGTTCTCGGCGGGGGATGTGGGGCAACGGTAAGAACCAATCCCGAAATGACGCTAGAACTAGATCAAGTACAAGTATACAGAGTAATTGCTTGGCACCTGTAATTTGTTGATGTTTGACGTGGAAGAGTCGTTCCTTCCTCAAGTTCGCCGTTTCCCGTTCGAGGCAAAGAGGCATCACCAAGCCCAATCTTCGACCCTCAGCAACTTGACTTTCTATTCTCATTCATTGAACCCCCAGACATTATTATCGTGGGACCCCGTGGGACCTTCATTTTCCATTCTGTACAACATCCGAAGATCAGTCCATTATCAGCTTCCTTTCCACTCGTTATTCAACATGTCCACTCCTCCAATCAATCTGCCCAGCTGGAAAGTGGCCCTTGGCATCTTTTTGTCGCTCACCTTCATTATCCTGATCGAGAAGGTCTTTGGCATCCATGTCAATATCCGCTTCAAGTACGTCGCCGTGTGATGTCTCAGGCCATCAACTGACATTTCATTGTAGCAAGGGAACCTCCATGGCCACCTTCCCTGGATGGGCCCAGATCCTTGGGCCCGGCGAAACCCAGGTCGCCCTCCTGCACCGGTGGATTGAAGCACACCAGAATCTGGGACAGGCTGTGCAAACCCCAACTCCGCCTCCCGCGACCGCAACGCCCACCCCGGCACAGAACACTCAGCACCTGGGGTACACTGGTACCTTCACGTCGAAGCAGCTGATGGTGGACGCATGATCAATGACTCGGTGTTTTGTGACTTGAAAAAGGGATGTACAGCCGATCAGATTGTGGAGGGGTCCACTCGGGGATCCACAGTTGAGGGCATTTGAGCGGATCCGCTTTATTTGCTCGATCCCGCTCACCTTGGGGGTCGTGTCAACCTTGGGGGTGAAAAGGCTTATATATCCCTTCTGTCTTTACTCGTTCCTCGTGGTTAGTGAATAATTATATTTGGTTTGTCGTGTTCCTTCTTTGGCATAAACCTGTACAGTCCCGATTTTCTGTCATCCATCATCACGACCATGTGCGGCAACAGTAACCGTCCGACCTTCGGTGGCACCATTGCCGTGCTTTTCCCTCGAGAGAACAAGTTCTCCTCACATAACTCGGAGACTTCCCTCTCCTCTTCCCCCGACTCCGTTGTCTCATCTGCTTCCACATCTTCCATGTCCTCATATTCGCTCTTTTTCCGGGACTCAGAAGCAGATAGTCGCAAAACAAAGGCCATTTTTCAAATCGACGATGCCCAGACTTACCATGCGCTGCGTGCATGTCGACAGGTGAACATGCGGATTGAGTAAGGGACCTCAGTCTTGTCGACTCAAACCAAATACTCATATGCCTTGTCTAGGAAATACGGAGACCTCTCTTCCAACAAAGCATCTCCGGCTCCCTTGCATCAATTCCAGCTGGACTTTACGAAGAATGCACGGAGCTTCCAGACCAATGTGGAGTTTGAGTTGCCCGAAAGGCTGGACCTGGGCGTCTCAGAGAAGGGAGTGGTGGGTCGCCAACTTACAATGAGCGAGACAGATGGAACCATCCTGGGGATCGGCATCGTGGGATACAATTGATTCCGCATGGTTTACGTTCTTTTAATGCATACCCTATATAGGCTTCGAGCGATTGTGATAGTCATAGCGTTATTGAATTCATCTTTCTTATTTATGGTTTTCCTAGCTAAACATTCACATCCGAGCAGGCCCACAACGAGGTAAAGTGATAATTGGGGGCCTTTTCAGGTTCTTAATTTTTCTTCATTCACAGTTTGACGGGATGTTCCACGCCGGCAGTGTATCGCTTCTCGGCCTCGGCCCAGTTGATAATCTTCCAGATACCCTCAATGTATCCAGCCTTGTTGTTAAGATACTACAGTCGAACCAAAGTCAGTATAGAATTGACTCAAGACAAGACAACCAAACTCACCTGAAGGTAATAAGCATGCTCCCACATATCAACACCAAAGACCGGAACATCGCCTCCCGTTACGGGGTCCTGATCCTTGGTCGTAGTAATCTCCAACCGTCCCTTCGGACCCCCGGAACTGACCAGCCATCCCCATCCACTTCCCTGGATTCCCAGCAGAGAGGCCCCGAAAGCATCGGTGAATGCCTTCTCTGATCCCCAACGGGAAGTGATAGCCTCCCGCAGAGCCGGCGCCGCACTGGCAAGATTATTGCCGGGTGTGCCGGGGGGGGTGAGATTCTTCCAGAAAAGGGAGTGGTTAATGTGACCACCACCATTGAAGCGGATCTTCTGCTGCAGAGAGATCAAAGCCGAAACGTCATTTGTCTGTGTCGCAGTAGCGTGAGCTGTCAGGGCGGCGTTGAGGTTGTTGACGTAGGTTTGGTGATGCTTTTGGTGGTGGAGTTCCATGATCTGCTTTGAGATCACGGGCTCAAGGGCCTGGGAGATGTGAGTTATGTTTCGATGCATCACAATCTGGTGAGACCTACATCATAGCCATATGGAAGGGGAGGAAGAGTGTGGGCTGCCATGATGAGTTCAAGGATGTTGGATGTGGTAGAGATAGGAAGCAAGTGAATTGTATGAAGAGAGAAGGGTCACCAAGGTCCCCCTGATAAAGGGCCCCTCTTAAAGAGCCCCTCTATTCACCCCCAAGGTACCACGTCATGGTTGTTGCGGGAGATTGAGCACATTTCTAGGATCCACCCTTCAATTCTCCCGTGATGCGATTCGTTCCTGAACAATCCACTGAAGATGAGTTGTCTAAGCACGCCATTACCATTCTATCTCTGGAGTGTAGAGGTTAGGAATCTTGCACAAAGCGACTGACTGATATTTCAAGTAGTCCTCTAATGTTCATGTGGAAGTTTTGACCGCCCGACACTATGGTTCCAACAATCTAAGCCAAAATGTACCACTTGACTATCACCAGTTGACTATGACCCACTCCATTACTTACACAAAACCACTGAACAAATCAATTCTACCCATTTATAACCACCCCGCACGTAATGATTCTCTCTACAGAGATTTGGTACCAACATTCAGGACAAACAAATGCTCCTGGCTGGTAAGTTAGGGGAGAACAGAAAGATGTAAATTAGATTAACGGAAGGGTTTCGGCCATGAAGGCTAATCAAGATCAAACAAATACCATCAAGAGCGGCGTACAGGAGACTGATCTCTCGTATAAGAGACTGGTTTGCGATATAGTGATACCAGATGGATTTGATTTGGGAGGGGAACCCATTGGTCCACGCTTCAATGTTTGACATGCTGACCACAGTGTGAGGGGCTTGGGGATAATGGAGTTTGGATGTTTGAAACGAAACTGATCCCCGAACGTGACATCTTCAAAGGTGTATTTATGGGTAACAGGAACCTCAAAAATTATCCTTATCAAGCTTCACTGGAGAGCTTGTGCTATGTAACAGAACGGACTATCTCAATCAGCGGAGCTTTAATTCTCCGATGGTAAGAACAAAATGACAATGGAGGTGTCGTAGGCAAGTAAACAAGGAAAAGGAGTGAAGATCCATCGCTGTTGATTTATTCAAGAGTCTGCCTAGTATCTACATGATACCAAAGTATTAAGATTAGCTTTAGCTAACCCCTCCGACCCGAGACCTCATTTCACAAGCTGAAAATAGGTTTGAAGCAGGACACTCCTTGAAAGAATATATGAAAGCAGCATAGGGAGCTTGGCCATTGGGTATTCGAGGCCTGGGAAGGAATTGTGCATGAAAATGTAATTGCGTTCCACAACCCATTGGGAGTGAACTGGTGAACTGCTGATTGATAGTCGGATTACTAATTCCCCAGATCTGCGGGGTTTCGGCTGTCAATGACCTCGGGAGCCTCGGCCTGCAATGACTATAGTATAACAGCAAGTGGACCCCAGCTAGAATTTCAATTCCTCAAGAAATCACATCTCATCCCCGACTCACTCCAATCATGTCAGCTGCCGACCAGGTCAAACTTACCAATTTTGGGAATATCTTCTCCCTCGACGGCAAAGTCGCTGTCGTGACAGGTGGATCACGCGGCTTGGGTCTGCACGCCGCATCGGGGTTCGTACCCCCTTAAAATCACTTATTTTCGCTAGCTCACTCATCAAATAAGACTTTTACAAGCCGGATGCTCAAAGGTGTACATCACCTCTCGCAAGAAGCAGGCTTGCGATGAAGCCGTCGCGGCGCTAAATGCCCTCCCAAACAAGCGGCCTGGGGCCCAGGCCATTTCTGTACCCGCTGACAGCTCCAATATGGGCGAGCTGGACAGACTAGTTGCTGAAATCAGCAAGACGACCGACCATGTCGATCTCCTGTTCGCCAATGCGGGCGCGACCTGGGGTGAGAAGTTCGATACGCACCCAGAGAAGATGTTTTCGAAGGTGATGGATCTGAACGTGAAGAGTATCTTCTATACAATCCAGAAGTATGCCCGGCTTCCTTATCCTCCTTTGAAGGTAGCGCACTAACAACCACTCAGACTCACTCCTCTTTTAACGGCCAAGGCCACCATTGAAGACCCATCCCGGGTAATCATCACTGCCTCCGTGGCTGGTATCGGAATTGGATCTGTCGGCGAAAATGCCACACCAAGTTACTCAATCTCCAAGGCAGCTGCAATTCATTTGGCGAAGAATCTGGCTGTTGAGCTCGGCCCACGGCATATCCTGATCAACGCCATTGCCCCCGGCTTCTATCCATCTAAGATGGCCAGTGGCTTGATTGAGCTGAAGGGCGGAATGAAGGAGCTGGAGGAGTACTCGCCCAATGGCCGTCTGGGTCGGCCAGAGGATATTGCGGGCCTGGTGGTGTTCTTATCATCTCGGGCTGCGAGCCATTTGAACGGGGCGGTTATTGCGACCGACGGCGGCGCGGTGCTGAAGGGGCGTCTTTAATTGACAATGTTGTTATATTTTGGAGTACTACTAGATCATAGATGATGATCTAGCTTGAAATGGACATGTGGCTAATCAACCCCTCGTCGTGGCGCTGATTACGAGATCGTAATTCCAATAAGTTGGACTATAAAGTGCTAACCATACATCCGAAATGCGAGCCTTATGTCCTCAACCATTGAGATCTCAATCTGGGAAACATCATGGCTCGTTATGGGGGTCGAATAAAAGAGGATATTTTGAGAACGCTTAGACGTGCATGGTGAAGCACACAAATGTGCGAAAGCATTTTGGGCGAATTTGAGTAATTGATTTAAGATCCTACCCGACTTTGGATGAGAAAGGCCTAGAAATGTTAGAAAGATTGTCTCAAACAGTGAGACCAGTATATAAGGTGGATATTTCAGCTATATACGGGACTTATATCACAGCTTCGCAGTGGCCGCGCGCCCCTGTACTGCTCTATCGACTATTTCCATTGCTTGGAAAAGCTCATAGTCACGTTGCTTTGGAGTGACAACCTGGACACTCAATGGTGAGTCCAGGTAAACCCGACGATCAGTCGTTTTCTCATTCCCTGTCCATGATCAGTACTGGTCCCTTGCTCATCCCGATATTCAACACTTACATAATTTACGATTTGCCTTATCCCAGCTACCCAGCTCTGGTGAGCTCATCTCCTGTCCAATATCCAGATCGGACTCGACAAATCGGCGCACCGGTACTGTGCCGGCAGGATAATCGAGCAGCACAAAAGATGAGGTGTACCCGACAGCATTATAGCGGTCCATCTGAGGAACCGGGTGCGGTGCCACGGGGCAAATAATAGCATCCACGCGTCTCTCGCGTGAAACACCGAGTGTCCACATTTTGAGCATCTCCCTCTCTAACTGAGAACGCTGGGCATGCAGAGCTGCTAGCTGGTTGACATTCAATGCCTTGCCACGTCCGTAGCGACCCTGCAGCCAGGGAATCAAAGACTCGCCCATGCTTTCAATGAGATCCATCATACTCGATCCATCGTCCACACCCATAAGTCGACCAGCAACTCCTTGACACTTGCTCATCGCAGGCGGGGTGGGGATATCGACAACCTCGATACCAGGAGTCTGGCGCAAGAGCTGAGCGACTTCATCGATGACACGAGCCACAGGGGGCAAGGGGGTTACAAGCCCATCTGTTTTGAGGATACCGATAGTAAAGTTCCGCGGCAGCGTGAGCGTAACTGGAACCGAAGACGCAGGCGTAGGCCAGAATCCCGGAATACAGTCTTCATCAAAAAGCTCAGCTCGAGGCAAGATTTCAGCCATGACAGCGCCCAAGTCTGCGACCGAGCGTGCAAGTGGGCCAGCCACAGCCTGTATAGCCATCCGGCCTTTACCAGGAAGCTGTCCACTTTGCTGTCCTCCGTACGGAACGCGTCCATTACTCGGCTTGAATCCATAAATACCCTGGCACATGGCCGGCACGCGGATACTACCGCCGATATCCGTACCAAACCCGACCATGGTCCCGCGCATTGCGACGAGGACACCCTCACCACCTGTACTGCCACCTGCCGTCCATTGACGATTTATTGGATTGAGTGTCCGTCCGAAGAGATGGTTGCAGCTGTCTAGCGTCGCGAGAGTTTGAGGGACGTTTGTCTTGGCGATGACGATGGCGCCGAGGCTCTCGAGGAGATCTACCAGCGGCGAGTTTGCGGATGCAGGTTTAAAAGCTAGTGCGGAGAGACCAATGCTTGCATCCACACCCTTGATATTGAATGTATCCTTCACAGAGACGGGGAGGCCATGCAAGGGGCCGACGGGGCGACCTGTGCGTTGGAGATGGTCGTCCAGTTCCCGCGCCCGGTGTAATGCGCGGTCAAACAAAGGCTCAGTCAGACAGCGCGTAAGTTGATGGGCGATTGCTGCTCTCTACAACAATCGAGATTAGCTCGTTTGATTGGCAGAACAAAAAGGACATGGAGCTTCTTACTTTGCAAAATCCCTGTACGACATCCTCGGCCTTGAGTTTGCCCTCAGTCATTGCCAATACGAGGGCTCGGATGTCATATTTCTCTGTAATCTCCAGCTCCTTGGATGTAAGAAGTCCACAGGTGCGCGGAATCTCCATCACATTGACTCTGCCATACTGCCTCGGGCCCTCGGTGATGGACTCGGCCGGCGTGAGCATCCCCGCAGGAATGAACTGTGCAGGAAGTTTCCATTTCGCTGGAATAGCAGCAGCGAGTTCGGCTTGCTTGCGCTGGGCAATCGCAACATACGCAGGCTCAGTGGAAGCCATGATGGTTGACGGAATCAACTGCGTGGTCCCAAGGTGGATTCCAAGGTTAAGAAGTTACATGCGAATGCGGGGATGCGGAGAAGCCTCGGCTCAGAACTAACATGGCATAGACGCTTCGACCGGGGTTCCTTTGATTGACACTCCTACTTTGCATTGATATTCAAGTCATCAAGTCATCAATTGATCTTCCTATCATGACATGTAATACAATGAAGATTTTTCCTTAATTTTTTTTTTAAAAAAAATAAGGCTTTAACCCCTTTAAGAGCTGGCAGGCACCTGTCCTTCCCACTGCGACTTGGCCGACTTGAAGAGTTTATCATCGGTCAACATATCCCATCCAGTAAGAGCCAGTCCTTTACCAGTAAGGATAGCCTCCACATGTGCCTCATCGGTTCCGGCACTAGCAGTAAAACTTGGGTGATGGGGGAAGGAACCTTCTGGAGCCGGGATTGCAAACATGGAGTGGAGGGTTGGTGCGGCGTAGCTTACATTGCCTGTAGGTTATTAGCAAGGGCTCTGGAGGGAGTCAACTTTGCAGTTCCACTAACCAACATCAGAAGACCCGGTCAGGACCTTGTCATGTTTCTGAATAATCTTCCTTCCATAGCTACCCATGTGACCGCTGAATCGCTCACACAGGGTCTCGTTCAAAACGATATCGGTGTAAAGTCCCTCTCTAATAGGTCACTATTAGCAATTTGTCCAAGATAGGATGGAAGCCATAACTCACTCCTCAATCTTGACCGTGCAGCCCGTCATCCCAGCCGCTCCTTCGATACAACTCCGAACTCGGGCGATAAGGCTTGTTAATCCGGGCAAAGTTGGGCTTCGAATCTGCCAGTAAGACTTGGTATAGGCGGGAATGATATTGGCAACCTTGGGCACATCAAGGAAAGCACCGTGAATCCGCTCATCGGGCAGGATCTGTTGTCTCAAGGTCGAGATTCCGTTGTAGGCCTGGACCAATGCATCCAGAGCATTCACACCATTCCACGGGTTACCACCCGCATGGGCATTCTTGCCGAAGTATTCCACATGCAGCTCCTTGCGGGCGTTCATCAAAACACCAGCAACTCCATCACTGGGTTTTCCAGTCAGGTTCTTGGGCCCACCGTGACTAGCAATTATCAGGAATAAAGAACAGATACGGATCAAAGACGCGGTACCACTCACGACATCAAGGAGATATCAACACCCTTATAAGCGCCCGCGTTAAGCAGCTTCTCCTTACCACCACCGTTCTCTTCAGCAGGAGTACCAAGAAGCTGAATTCTACCACAGGTGCCGAACTTCTTCTGCAGGTGGCTCAGTGCGAGAAAAGCTGCCACACTGCTAGTGGCAATGAGGTTGTGTCCGCAAGCGTGTCCGATATCCGGAAGCGCATCGTATTCCGCATTAAAGTTAATCATTCGACCCTCCGTTCCACTGATACATTCGAAGGATGTATCAACGCCATAGGCATGCCGGGTAACTGTGAAGCCCTGGCTCTCCAGGAAATCGCAAATCGCGTCATGTGCCTTGTGCTCTTCATATGCCAGTTCGGGGTTTGACCAAATCTGAGCCTGTTAGCCAAAATCCATCATTGTATAGAAGCCTATGACGTACAAATTGATTCAATTCACGAAGCTGCTTGTCAACTTTCTCGAGAGCCTCGTCGATCGCAATCTGGGCCTCCTTGGCCGAGACAGTGACAGGAATAACTGCCATTTTATCGTTTTAGATGTGGGTTAAGAGTAGGACGTGAAATTGCTTTCCGTGAGGCTCGGATGTGTCGGAAATAATGATATTCTTAAACTGGTTTCAAAATCCTCTCTTACAAAAGCGAACTCGTTCCTTTTATGTCCATGCAATTCCGGTTCTCTGCTCCACTAAGTGGAACATACGGCACCCCAAATCCGTATCCTGGGTATGAAATTGCATAAATCAAAGATCCGAGCACATCATAACTCGATATCCGAGCCCACCATGACTCAACCGTAGAACTTGAACATGAGGTAACAGTAACTTCTAAGACAGACAATATCAACCCCGGAATCCAGGCGATCAAGGCATTCAGAGTTCAATATAGGCGAGATCGGGTATTCAGTTTCATAAGTCTTATCGTTATAACCGGGCAGTAGATAACATCCACCAATGCGGGGACAGGAATTAGACTTCATAATTGCCGACCTCGTGGCTTTAGGCTTAAACCGACCAATCAACGAACCCGAATTGCCGACCTGATATCATCCTTGTCTATCCATCTTTCCTTCGTTCCGCTACCCAATTGATATGCTTCGATTTGCCGACCTGAACACTTCGTGGCTGAGACTTGTTGTGCTGTTATGTGTATCTCTTTCCGCGGGAAAGTCACGAGTCATTGATAGGAAAGGATTTGTGTAGTTATTGTCTAGTGATCAGCTTATCGACTACTGATCTATCATGTCGAGATGACTATCTACACGAATTGTATGGGCCTGACGTACTCACGAAAATAATATTGAACTTTGCCCCCAAGCGAGATCATGCTATGCCATCTTATCTGTGATAAGCGATCCAGATCAATCCCGATACTTTACGTCGAACCTTAGTACTCGTATCCATATAGGTCCATATAGGTTAGGTTATATAGAGCATTTTATCCCCGCAATATCAATTTCGTGTCCTGCCCATTTACCAGCATTATTTACTACTCACATCATGAGTAAACCACAAGCCTACGACGAGAAGACAAGCTATGTCGACAATGAGATAGGGCAAGATGCCAGTGTTGGTGAAGTTGTTGAATACCACGCCTCTCCTGAGGAGGAGCGTCGACTATTACGGAAGTTGGATTTATTGTAAGTTGAACAGCCATTGAGGTGCAGCCCAACTTCTAATGCCATCTTAGCATGATTCCTACAATGGGAATCTGTTATATGCTTCAGTATATGGATAAATTGGCGCTTAGTCAAGCAACGCTTCTTAACCTCCGATCTGATCTTGTAAGTTCTACCGCCCTGAATCTTCCCTTTCACCACTAATAGACCCAGGGCCTTGTTGGCCAACAATATACATGGTGTTCTGCAATTTTCTATTTCGGCTACTTGGCCTGGAGTTGGCCAACCTCTTACTTGATCGTCCGCCTTCCTCTGGGAAAGTACCTCGCTGTATCAGTGTATGCTCTCCTATCCACCATCCGAACAACCGCCTGGAATTTTCTCTAACATGGATCCAGATTTCTATGGGGTGGAATTCTCATGTGTCATGCAGCCTGTGAGAACTTTGCAGGCTTGATCACCGCTCGGTTCTTCCTTGGCGTTGGTGAAGCTGCTGTCGCACCAGGCTTTGGTCTCATCACAGGAATGTTCTACAAGAGAGAAGAGCAACCCGCTCGGTAAGTGTGAGCTTTTAGCCAGGGGCAGGGATTTTCAACTAACCTTTTCTCTAGCCAGGGAGCATGGTTCGTCGGTAACTGCATTGCGAACGTCATTGGTGGTGTTGTTGCATATGGCATTGGAAACACCGCGTCAGATCTCCAAAGCTGGCGTCTATTGTTCCTCGTGCTTGGTGGAATCACTTCCGGTTACGCCATCATCCTCTTCTTCGTCCTCCCCGACTCGCCCGCGAAAGCATCCTTCCTCACAGAGACCGAACGCGTGATCGCTGTGCAACGAACACTGAAGAACAAGACTGGCACTGCTGAGGCGACCGAGGTGTTCCAATGGAGCCAGGTCCGGGAGGCTGTGCAAGACCCGCAGGCATGGTTCCTGGTGCTCTACACTTTCTGTGTCAACCTCTGCAACGGTGGACTCACCAGTGTGAGTGGATAACGCCGGTCCGTACTTGGTGGATAAGTTGCTAACATGAATCTAGTTCTCCGCCATCATCATTGAAGGCTTCGGGTACTCCGATTTCAAGTCCCTCTTGCTGCAGATGCCCATGGGAGCCTCGCAACTAGTATTTCTGATCATCACCGCCGGAATTGCCACATACATCAAATCATCGCGTATCATGGCTATGATCTTCAATGTGATCGTCGCTGTCATTGGCATCGTTCTGATCTACACACTCAATGACACCCACAAGATCGCCAAATTGGTTGGTCTAGCCTTTGTTGCTGTTTTCGCGGTCAACATTCCACTCAGTTTGAGTATTGTCACCTCTAATGTCGCCGGTGCAACAAAGCGGAGTACCATCAGTGTTGCTATCTTTGCCGCCTACTGCGTGGGTAACATTGTCGGTCCTCAATTCTTCTTCGCGTCGCAAGAGCCAAAATATCAGGTATGTTGTTCCTCCTGTGCGTTCAGTGCTCCATTTACTAATCCGATTTCTACAGAGCGGTATTGAGGCTTCCTTGTGTGGATTGGTGCTTGGCATCTTCTTCCTAGGCTTGCTATTTGTGTACTACACTTGGGAGAACAGAAGACGGAATTCACAAGATGCAGGAGTATTCGAGGGTGATCTTCGCGATATCGCTGAATCGCAGAACAACAAGACCGACAAGCAGATACCCGGGTTCAGATATTCCCTATGATTATGTTATTGTTTCACGTTTACTATATTCCCACACAAATGCATGCCACCTTCCATTAAATGGGGGATCTGATAGCCTACAGGGCATTTGATTATGTTTCAGAGTTGATTGAGTAGAATTATAATAGGATTACTTAACGATTAGAAACGCGATATGTCCCTGCCGAAGAGCCGGTTGAGGGTCCACCGGAACGCAACCCGAAGCTTGTTGCGCCAGCTGATGCTCATGGTGATATACGCTGCGTTCCAAACCAATGAGGCCATTCTTCCCGTGATTCCTTCAGGCAAGTATTTGCTGCGGCTGCCATTTCGGTCATCGTGGGGAATTTGCATCAAGGCCCGCTCGCTCCCGATGTACGCCATCGTGCCCATATTGCGGAACGAGAAAGGTGGGCTCTGGTCCACGTCCTTTTTATTCAGATGTTTTGCTAGCCATTTGGCTTCTTGGAATGTGGCCTGTGCTGTGGCAGGGGGTGCTCCAGTCTCTATCATAGCATTGTCGCCAAGCGCGAAGACATCTTGGAGAACAGCCGTGCGGCCGGTATTGTCTTGTAGCTGTACTCGAAGGTGGCCGTCAACAAGTAGAGCACCTTTCTTAGAAAACTTCTTGAACTCCCAGGAAGACTGATCATCCTTGGTTGCTTGCAAACTAGTTTTGACAGAATCGACAGGAAATTCGTCGACTTTATCCAGGCCTTGGCTGACGAACTTGTTCATAGCATTGCCAGTCACCCAAACACACATGCCAACTCCCACCTCGCCTTCTTCTTTCGTTGTAAGGGTGAGAGAACGCTTCGGATCCATCTTGTGAGGTGGTTTGTCGCCTGGTGCTCCCCATCGCAGATTCTCCACATGGTGAGAAGTCTTGATGTCGATGCCTTCGCTCTTCATTGTTTCCATAGCGTATCGAGAGAGTGATGCATCAAACGATGACAAAACATTAGGGGCGACATCATAGAGACTGATCTTAGGGATGCCATCGAGAGCCGGATACAACCTCATCATATCCTTGTAGATAAAATCACGAAGCGACGCCGCCAGCTCCGTACCAGTGGGACCTGCCCCGACAATCGCAAAATGGAGCAACCATTTCTGCATTTGAGGGGATGTGGTCGGAAGCACGGCCAGTTCAAAGCATTCACGTACGCGCCGCTTCACGCGCTTGGCATCACCAATGTCCTTGAAGAAAAAGGCGTTTTCCCTAATTCCAGGAGTACCAAAGGTGCGGCTTATTGCGCCTACTGCGATGACAAGCTTGTCATAGGGGACCTCGAACATCTCGCCCTGTTCCCACCAGCGGGATCCTTGCTCCAGGTTTTTTGCTTTGCTCTCGGGCCCTTCATCGACTTGTCTTTCATCTTCGGGTATCCGCGGTGTCTCGGTGACACCACTCTTGACCACAGTGGCCTCGCACAAGATAGTCTTTCTCTTCAGGTCGATCGACCTCGCCGCAGCTTGAATAAAGTCGACTTTGGCATGCGGGTCACGCACGGGTTCGACAATATTAGAGAAATCGAGAGACCCACTTGCCGCATCGGTAAGGAGAGGCGTAAAGACGAAGTAGGAACGCGGTGAGATGACGATGGGCGAGAAAGATTGCGGAGAAAGCCGGCGCGACATGGTGTATCCGCCCCAACCCGATCCGAGAATGACTACACGTTCCTTTTGTGCATCAGACTGGTGGGCAGCTGTGGTATGCTCAATCTGTGTGGCAAGACTTCTATATTGGAGGCATGTTGAAGATGTCGCATTCCATGGTTTGCGGGCGATATAGTCGAGAGAGGCAGAGACGGGGGAGCGCCGAGGGCGCAAAGCACCCAGCGGCCGGAGTGGCATAATCTCAGTCTTCAAAGGGCGCTGTGGTTAGTCAATTGAGACCTGTATAATCATAGTAATAATTAGTGGAATCATGGGTGCTTTTGAAGTGTAGCTTGTCATAGACTTCCGCTGACACATTGATGACTTCATCCTCGGAATTCGCAACAGGCGTCCTGAAGGGTAGACTCGGATCGGAGTCTCAGGGACATGTCTCTGATCAGATCCACTGGAATCCACCCGGTATCGGGTTCTCGTGCTCCCGGGACCAAGTTGGTTTGTTGGTGAAGGACTATCCTCAAGGGGAAAGCCGGAACTGTTCGGGGTCATCGGTGAAGAGTCGCACGTGCCACTGGATCGGAAGAACCAGGCTTGAACAGTTCAACTTCATGTGCTTCTCGTGGCCATATGAATGTGATTCTGCATGGATTTGGACAGAGGAGAAAGAGGGGAAAGAAGAGGAAAGATTTTCAAGATCAAAACACCGTTGGTCACGTGAGTGCGGCGTTAGCCCTCATGCCCCACAATCATGCCACCGATCTAGATCTATATCAAACATCTATGGATAAGATTAAGGGAATCAAAATTGAAGGGCAGGGGAGTATATCTCAACCTTGCTCATGATAAAGCCAATCCGTCAGAAAATCCAATGGAACCGAGACTACAAGAGCACTGCTACATCTCTACCCTCACGTGCGGTAATGAAGGCACAGGGCTTCTTTTGGCTTACACAGCCATGTATTCAAATCTAGTTATGTGCCTTAACGTAGACCTCTCCAGCATATAAGGCCTATCTTCAAAGTCATACTACATACTTACGTACGACCATGATTAGTCATATCTACACCTCTCGCTACCGTGCTGGGAAAGAAAGCTTGAGTGTCCGAAGGGTACACTGTTTTCGAATTCTACTGTATTCACCGAATCGCCACCACCCTGCCTTTTTTAGCTCCTCCTGGAATCTCATCTTCCCACCCTCTTGAGTGTCCCTTCTGCCCAATATCATCCCCTTCTCCCCCTTCTTGTGACAATACGTAAAACTTGCTCGTTGGTCCGCGGCTTATCATCTCCCCTGAATTAGACTGCCGAATCCTCAATGTGTCGCGTTGAAGAAGGTTCTCATATCAAGCATGGCAACGCTGACTTGCTCATCCTGGAGTTTGATCAATAACACTGGAGATGCAAAATGGACACTATCTGTGCTAAGAAGATTTGCCAGGCTCTTAACATCCTATTGGTTCACGATCGCAAGTGGCTTGCGGCTTTGAGGGTTGCAATCTGAAGTGCTGGCAAATTTTCATGATACCTTGAATAGCGAAAAGGGAAGTGTTCTCCGCAGCAGCAGGTTGTGCGGTGTCTTTCTGTCCAAACTATTCGTGAAAATGAGCAATGTAGGTCGTTTCAACCTCACGCGCCATATCCATAACCCCTCCGAAGACTGCATTGCCAGACATAAAATCGCAAACAGACTTGACTCCGTTTCGTAGCTCCTCGATAAACCGCTCGGCATCTTGGTATTCTGTGGCAGGTTCCGTGTGGCCCAGAAGGAAGCGACATGATGACAGGCTATTGGAGCAAAGACAGGTGCGGACTTTCCGCAGGAGCATCATGAGGACATAGCAGCCTTGCATTCCGCAACATGCCATATATGGCAAGGAGCGTGGATACTGAATACGATTTGGAAAAAACGTAGATTCCATGCTCAATGGTCCAGCTGTTTCATAGAGGGAAGTATTGGGCCACGGCAAGGTTCGCAGTGTTCGAGATAGGACCAAGGCAGCCTTGAGACAAATCTGCGTGGATTCCTCTTCAGTGAATGGGAATACAGAGTTTGATTCAGAGAATTGGCTGGGGGATACCGCGAGGGGCAAGTGCGACATGATCGAGCTATTGATGGAGCTGAGGTCACAGAACTTATCGAGAAATACAGGGTGATCACCAAATGAGCGGAAGCGGTGCAACTTAATACGGGCACTTGATTCGGAGAAGCCAATATTGTCAGATAGTAAGATAAAGGGTGTTCTGTGTCACAAGACTCACGTATGGGCTAAAAATCGAGCCATAAGCCAGTGATTTAGTACCGCAGCTGCGTCAGCTCCTTCGCAAGTGTGGCGTTCTGGGGGCTGATTCAACTTGGAGATCACATCCAAGATAAGAGAGTCCAGCTCACGAACGCTTTTGCGAAATGATTCTGGACTTCCTTTGACCTTGCCCTCTGTCATCTCCTTGGCCAAAGCGCCCGCCTTGAGCATAACTACCTGTGCTCTCATCAAGGTGGGCCACAGCTGGCAAATTGATTAGAGACGCGTCATTCAATCAGAGGAGAAAACTTTGCAGACATACTTCTTGGCAGCCATAGAAGTCTGGGAATGGGGTGGTTATACGAGGATCATCCAAAAGAATAATTGGGGACTGTGATAGAGGTTATCAGTACAACGGAGACCAGAGCATCAGCCAAGAAGCATGAAGGCCTACTGAATGATTGAAAATCGCTGACTGGTAAACTAGAAACATCTGTGAGAGTGATCAGCAAAGGGAGAATCAATCGTAAACCAAAATTAGGCTGACCGTATTCCACCACACGCGGGTTTGTATATCCCAGTTGTCAGAGTTGGTTGAATCACGAATGTGAAGTGAAAGATCCATGGCCAGTATCAATGCGCCGTAGATTCGTGAGCGCATTTGTCTCCGATTACTGTTTTGGCAGTATTCATAGACGCCTAGCAGTAGAAGTCCCAGAACAGGCTCTAGAGTACATGGTAGCTTGGGATGTATTGAACTTCGGGAAACTTTATCCATTCCCGGTGTGGATATTGGCGCTGCACTGGTATGCTCCCGACCATTGGAGATATTTTCGATGCTTTCGAGAGCCTCTCGCGCATATAAATCTGCATAGGACTTCCTTAATTCCACTTGAACCACTTGCATTGGATCGACATCCTCTGGCAGGGGCAACAAGACCAACAGTGCCATTAGCGCGAGGGCGAAGGGTGATGTCGGCCAGAAGGGCAATAAAGACTTGTCAGGTTCAAGACACGTCAAGAAAACTTTCTTGGGATTATCTGCAAAGCGAGGAAAAAGCTGTGGCGGTAGAAGCGGAAGATAAGGGTGAATAAAAATGTAATAAGCATTTACCCTGCAAGTTTAGTCATTAGAAATCAGCTTAATTGAGCATTAGAGGTTAATTCTTACAAGTCATTCTCATCTTGATATGACCTGATGAAAAACGACACTGCAGGTTGGTCAAAGGCACTGTGGCTAGAAGTGGCATTTAAATCCTCCGTCACATCGGTGCTCACGAATTCGCTGTGCCCTTGAACGGAATGGGAAGGGTATATTGAATTTGTCAAATGACCCACAAAGGGGCCTGTCACAGATCAGTACGGTTTCTATTATGATTCAAAATGGAGGAAAACTCCCTGGCCATCCGTACCGTTTGTTTCCGGGGACGTAGAGGGCGCAGGTAGGGAATTGTTTACAGCATTGGCACGCCCCCGTCTTGCGTTCTGATATCGCTCACCCCTTCGAGCCCCACCTCGTCGACTTGGACGATAATGGCATTCCCGTTGATTAGATGAACACTGTGGGGCATTAATCTCAAATATCAGACAAGAAAAAAGCCGGTCATATAGCTTACGTTGGCACATGGGTGCTGCCCGTCGCAGCGCGTTTTGTAGGAGCGGCTACTATTCGTCAGCACATGATGACCCGCGACAGAATGCAAGGTCGACCCCACCAGGCAAGGCAAGCGAGTTTAACTTGTGATTTTGATGGCGACATCTTTGTCTCCCTTACTTCATGCAAAACGAAAGTGAGGCATGAAATTTCCCCACAGCGGGTAATTAAGCGCCGAGCTTAGGTCAATTAAATCCATTTCCCATCTCATTACACCCTCGAAGATCCTTGAACCCAGTGTTGGATAAAATACCGGTCACGAGACATAGATCATGTGCTATATCACGTGGTCGACTAGCCATAGTCATCAGTCAGTTGGAATCTCCGCGTTGATCTTTTGAGCTAGATTCCCCACAGTACCCCTCGGAATATCGAATGAGCCGACATGGGCGTGTCTCCCTTTTTCATTATCCTCGGAGTCTTCAAATAATGAGAGAACGCACTCTTTTTTTTTTATGAATACATATTGTCATTCGCTAGCGGCCTAATTGTCGAGAAGCGGGCTTGAATGCCCATGGCCCAAAATAATAGAAAAATGGTTAAAAAGAAAACAAATGGCAAAGGGGGGGGGGGGGGGGGGGAGAAAAGAACTTCTACAATCAAAGCCCATAACTATGTTACTAAAGTTAATACATGTATTTCAAGGCTCTCGGCCATCTAGGGTTTCTTTCGTCTTTTTGATATATGATCGGCAGCGGACCCTTGGGATCCATACGACGAAACGCCTATGGACAGTAATGTTGTACGTCAGACGAAAAATCCGTATCACAGCTCGAATTGATGCCGAAGATAGACCTTGATTCTACAAAAAAGAACCACCCTAAGGAACGGATGCTTGCCGGGAGAAGTGCTGTGGGTCCGGTGTTTGATCCCGGTATTTGAAGAGGAAGGCCCGATCTTGATCCACTCAAAGTGCGGAGGTAGAAACAGGGTACGAGCCGAAAGTCTGTGAAGGGATCTGGCGTGGAAAAGTTCTCCCGCCTTTACTCAATTCTAGCCAGATATATGACCCTTTCAGGGCAGTGATATACAGACTGTCACAAGACGGATCTCGGTCCATGCTTTCGAAGGGCGGGAGTTTGGGCATACTCAATCTTAATACAGCGCTCTGGTCAAGTACATACAGCAATGTAGTAGTTGTGCATAAACCTATGAAACAAGACGAGAATTCAGGTAATGCCCTGCCGAGCACTTTCTTAGTAATTGGTCACTCGCAGGCCACTGATAAAATCCACGCGCAGTCCTAGTATCATCTCGGCCGCCTAGTCCTCTCAGAGTTGCAGCTGTCCACTACCTTCACTCCTTCTTCCACTTGACCGCAGCCATGGCGACCTCCAATTCACTGTCTCAAGACAACCCAGATAGTGTTTATTACGATTTGGGAATCTACAGGCGCCCGATCACCACCAAAAGCCAAGCAGCTCAGACCTGGTTTGATCGTGGGCTTATCTGGTCTTACTCATTCAACCATGACGAAGCATACCGGTGTTTTGAGAAAGCTATCCACTACGACCCGAGCTGCCCAATGGTCTACTGGGGTCTCGCTTATGCGGCCGGACCCAATTATAACAAATCATGGTTGATGTTTGATCCTCGCGATCTAGACAAGAGCGTGAAAACATGCTACGAAGCAGTGAAGAAAGCCAATCAATTAGCAGCAGTTGAATCAATTACTCCTGTTGAACGAGCTTTGCTCCATGCAATGCAGTTTCGATTCCCTGTTGATCATCCTGTCTCCGATTTTTCAACGGTCAACAAAGCCTACGCAGATGCAATGGAGAGGGTTTATAAAGAGTTTGGAACCAAAGACCTCGATGTGACTACTCTATATGCCGATGCCTTGATGCATACATCCCTTAGAAATTTCTTCGATGTCAAGAGCGGCCTTCCTATTGAGGCATCACCTGTCCACGAAGTAAGAAAGGTGTTTGACAAAGCTTTCCAGCATGACCGCGCAGGAAGCCACCCCGGTCTTCTCCATTTCTGGATTCATTTTATGGAGATGTCTTTTGAGCCCGCCCGTGCATTATCGGCTGCTGATAAACTTCGAAACCTCGTTCCTGATGGCGGCCATATGCATCATATGCCAACTCATCTCGACGTGTTGATCGGGGATTATCGGCGCTCTATTGATTCTAACACCGCTGCCATAATCGCAGATGAGAAGTATCTTGCCAAAGAAGGCGGGAAGAACTTCTACAGTTTCTATCGCCTTCATAACTACCATTCCCTGATCTATGCCGCGATGCTGTCTGGCCGGCGCAAAATTGCGCTGGATGCAGTGGAAAAAATGGAAATGTCTATCACCGATGATCTCTTACGAGTTGAATCGCCTCCCTTGGCTGATTGGATGGAATTCTTCAAAGCTGTACGCGTTCACGTCTATATTCGCTTTGGAATGTGGGAGGAAATAAAGAGCCTCCCACTGCCCACAGACCAAACACTTTACTGTGTGACGACCACAATGGCCCATTATGGAAAGGCAATCGCGTGGGCTGCTACCGGAGATGTTGAAAAGGCGGACCAGGAACGGGAGTCCTATCACAAGGCCGCCAAAACTGTGCCTCCCACACGCAAAGACTTCCCGAATCTTATATCAGATGTCCTCAAGGTTGCTACTGCCATGCTAGATGGCGAGATTGAATATCGGCGTGGCCATTACGATCGTGCTTTCAAGAGTCTCCGTGAAGCTATTCGCCAAGATGACGCCCTTCGGTACACAGAGCCATGGGGTTGGATGGTTCCCACACGGCATGCCTATGCGGCATTGATGTTGGAGCAAGGCGAAGTAGAGGAGGCCACAAAAGCGTACGCGGAGGATCTTGGATTGGATAGATCGCTTACGCGAGCACATCAGCACCCTTACAATGTATGGGCGTTGCACGGCTACCATGAGTGCTTGCTGCGCCTAGGCAGAGAATCGGAAGCTCTCATCATCTATCAACAACTTGAGCTCGCATTGGCATTCACTGATGTTCCTATTAGATCATCCTGCTTTTGCCGACTTGAATTCTCGTCTTCAAATGATACAGTTGGGTGCCACAGGTAAACTAAAGAAATTGAAATTTTCAAAGGCTCGGCCACAAATTTAGAATGGAATGTTAATTCGTATACCCAAATGAATTATGAGATTAATATATCTTGGATTTGTCTCCAAATACCACCACTGATATTTGCCGGTTTGCACGTAGGCAATTGTGGCACTTTGGCGATGAGTGCCTGCAGCACAGCAGCACAGCATCGAGAATGTAAATGGAGACAAAATTACATTCTATCTGTCTAGGCGCAAAGACACAGTAGACCAATGTATGTTTGGTATAATGACCTAAGACTCGTATTATCAACTTCACTCATACCCTAGCATAATTCGCAGTTTCGGAAAAACACGATCCCTGAAACCCGGACAATGATTGTCTCGGACGATCGAGTGTTGTTTACAGCGGCGACCCGGGGATTTTACTGCCGCTCCAGCCGGGGTTTGATCAATGAGTCAACTTTTCCGCGCCCCACTCTCCGAACGCCACCCCGCCGGCAATTGGTGATATATAAAGCCCTATTCGGTATGGTTGACTATTCATATCAAGCTATTTTAACCTGTCTGATCGCGGGGTTCATAGACTTTCTGATTCCTCTGTGAATACTCGACAGTATGACGCGAGAAATTGTCTCCCCCATCCCCGCCAAAGCCGAGTACTACAACCTCGGCTCGTTTGGACATGTTGTTACCACCACCAGCGCCGATGCGCAAACCTGGTTCAACCGAGGCCTAATCTGGGTATATTCCTTCAACCATATCGAAGGTGCTTATTGTTTTGAGCAAGCCATTGCCAATGATCCGACATGTGCGATGGCGTATTGGGGTCTAGCTTATGCCGTTGGCCCTAATTACAACAAACCTTGGGAAAAATTCGACTTAGGCGACCTCCATGCGTCCGTGGAAAGAGGTTACCGTGCCTCAAAAAAGGCCAAAGAGTATGCCGCGAGTGGAACACCGCTCGAACAAGCTCTCATTGAGGCAATCCAGTACCGCTTCTTGACCGAAAAACCCGCCAAGGATTACCCAGCTCCTAATAAAGGCTATGCTGATGCCATGAAACTGGTTTATGAGAGGTTTGGTGAGGACCTGGATGTTGCCACATTATACGCCGATGCGTTAATGAACATGACACCCTGGGCTCTGTGGGATCTTTTTACCGGCAAACCAAACCCGAAAGCCCCCACCCTGGAAGCGCAAGCCGTTCTAGAACGAGCACTTGCACAGGAGCAAGATGGCGCGGACCGAAACCCTGGACTGCTTCACCTCTACATTCACTTCATTGAAATGTCTCCTAATCCAGAGTTGGGAATCAATGCTGCCGATAAACTACGAGATCTCGTGCCAGACGCCGGTCACATCCAACATATGCCCACTCACTTAGATATTTTGGTGGGCGACTGGCGACGCTCCCTAGATTCGAACTACAAATCAACACTGGCAGATGATAAATACTTTCACAAGTCTGGTGCCAAAAATTTCTACACCTTCTACCGCCTTCACGACTATCACTCTTTGATTTATGCGGCGATGTTTGCGGGCAAATCAAAGGCCGCCCTAGACGCGGTGACTCGCATGGAATCAACTGTGCCCGAGGAGGTGCTCCGTATTCAGTCACCCCCAATGGCTGACTGGCTAGAACAATTCATGGGCATTCGTCTTCATGTGATGGTGCGGTTCGGCATGTGGGAAGAGCTCAAGCGGAAAGATTTGCCACATGATCGAGAACTATTTGCGGCCACAACAGCCACCACCCATTATGCTAGAGGTGTCGCGTTTGCTGCAACTGGTGATATAGCCTCTGCCCGGGAAGAGCAGGGCCTCTTCCGTCAAGCTTGGGCTCTGGTACCAGAAACCCGCCGCGCCTATAACGGCAAGATGGTGGATGTCTTAAAAGTCGCAGCTGCAATGCTGGAAGGCGAAATTGAGTACCGCTGTCAAAAGTATGACCGTGCGTTTGAATCACTTCGCCGTGCAATTGATCTTGAAGACAAGCTACCATACAGTGAGCCTTGGTCGTGGATGCAGCCAGTTCGCCACGCCTATGCTGCGCTCCTGATGGAGCAAGGGCATTTGGAAGAAGCAGCCAAAACTTATCGTGCCGATCTGGGACTCGACAAAACCGTTATTCGACCCCGTCGTCACCCCAATAACGTTTGGTCACTCAAGGGCTACCATGAGTGCCTTATTCGACTGGGAAAAACGGACGAGGCCCTCATCATTGAGCAGCCGACTAAGCTGGCTCTTGCTGTTGCTGATATTCCCATCAGAGCATCATGTTTCTGCCGCCTGGACACCACTACAGCACCGAAAATACCCGATGGGAGCTCCTCTACTGGCAAGTGCTGTTGAAAATTCGAGGAGTTTTCAGTAGCGTTGTGATTATCAAGTAGCTAGAATCTGACTTTGACTAGTCACACATATGAAATTTTGTATTTGCCAATGATGCTTAAGGATTTCCAAATGGAGATCACCGCTTAGTGGGTAGAGGATCATAAGTCATCAATATCATTTATTTGGGTGTCGGTCTACAAAGTTGAACATCATTGAAACATTCGAGCCATTTCTTTTGAGACTTCTGGAAAACCTTGCCATGTCTTCAGTATAAATTTGTCACCACGGGAATTCAATGTAGAGTTGAGGGAGGGACACAAACACCAAAGGATAACCACATTCACGACAACAGGCTGATCTTCCTTGTGCCTTTCGAAGAAAACCGAAAGCAAGTTTACGTACGGTATAAGAGAAACTCCGCTTTTCAAGAATCGTGTAAGCTTCAGGACTAAATCAGCCACAGTGGTAAATATAGCCTCTTAATAATATATCAAGCAAAGATCATCAAGTACAAATTCTACCTCACACAATGCGTCTTAACGGTACGGAGGAGAAAGGCCAATGTGTGATTTGGTTCTGACTAATCTTTTCGCGCACTTGCTGAAGCTTCCCCAACGGCCGATTCAAAAGCCGGTTAGCAAATCGGACCCATTTGTCAAAGGCCGTAATATGTCTGTTGGATCGTCTTTTGGCACCCAATTTGGAAAAAATTCACTCTATCACAAATAGACATCACGCCAGTACCAGTCACGGGTGATTTGAGTCGGATCATCACGTGTGGTTCCGCCGGGGAAAGCCAATCTAGTTCATACGGCGATAGAAGCTCAAATGGTATACTGTCTCAATGTGCGCGCTTTCTCCCACTGCGAGCGATGGAATCCTGTGTCCGATATCGGGTCTGGACCCTGATAAGGATTGTTTAGAGATAAACCGACCCCGATTATAGAGGTATGTCTATAATAACTCTATAAGAAAGCGTTCCCGCGTTTTAAATATTGTCCAAGCTTTTACCAGCAGTTGACCATTGCTGTCCGTCCAGTAAAATCCATTTTCATCATGGGATCTATTTTCAGTGCGCCCTCTCCTCCCCCTGGAAAATTCTCTGAGCGTGGTCAAGCCGCTGTTGAGTTGGGTACCAAACGAAAGACATGGGATATTATCAGCGACATGTGGCATCCCGAGACCAACCCCGGCGGTATTCTTTCAGTTGGCATGGCAGAAAATACCCTCCTTCATGACATACTACTCGAGTACATTCACGCCAATGTTCGGCTCAAAGCTACCCATCTTACGTATAACAATGGAAGCATGGGGTCTCATACGCTGAGGAAAGCGGTTTCGCACTTTTTAAACAGGCACTTTCGTCCATTCCGGCCCGTGGAGCCTGGTCATATCTTAATGACAAATGGATGCTCCTCTGCTATAGAGCACCTGAGCTGGACATTGCTCAATCCGGGCGAGGCGATCCTCCTCAGCAAACCATATTACAGCACATTTATTGCAGATCTCACATTGCGCCCCGAGGCCGTCGTGGTGCCCGTGGAGATGGGAGGCGTCGACCCCCTGGGCCCAGATGTGGTTCAGCTGTATGAAAAAGCAGCCGCGGAATTTGAGGCCCGAACCGGAAACCGAGTGAGGGCTGTCATGCTCTGCAACCCGCATAACCCTCTAGGTCGGTGCTATCCTCGTGTTACCCTAGATCTTCTGATGGAATTCTGTCAGAATCGTCAGATACACTTGATCAGTGATGAGATATATGCACTGTCAGTATGGAAGAATCAAGTGGATGTTGACGTTAGCTTCAATTCCTTTGACTCTATGTTGGCCAGAGATACGACAAACTTGATTGATCCAGGCCTTGTGCATGTGCTTTGGGGAATGAGCAAAGACTTTGGTGCTAATGGCCTCCGTGTCGGAGCCATCATCTCCCAGTCGAGCCCTCAATTTCACATTGCTCAAAGATGTCTCTCGCTTTACTCCTTCGTGTCTTCCATGTCGGACCAAATCACAGCGTCCATTCTTCAGAATGATGCTTTTACGGACAAGTATATACAGACAAATCGGGAAATGCTCGCACAGTCCCACAAATTTCTCGTTCATATTCTGACAGTTCATGGCATTGAATATTCTCGTGGTTGCAATGCGGGAATCTTTTTGTGGATCAATCTTGGCAAGAGGTACTTGGAGTCTCATCCCCAGGCGGCCGAACAAGGAACCGAGCTCACTGAGTTGATATTTGCAAAGCTTCTTGAGCACAAAGTATATGTGGCTCATGGGATTGCCTATGGATCAGAGAATCCAGGCTGGTTTCGCGTGGTGTTTTCCCATCCACGCCCCTGGCTGGAGGAGGCGATGCAACGCATTCTTGATGCCATCATTTGAACAATTTGGCAACATGAATTTATCTAGTTCAAATTATACAAAGATCTTTAGTTCCATGGCATATCCAGCTCGATTTTCTCCTCTGAGTCCTGATTGTTTCTTTCTCCCATAAAAGTTAAAGTATATTAATTCGAGAGACTACCCTGGATGCCGAAGGGGCTCGCAGCATCATTCAGAGGGAAAGAATTCCAATCAATGTGCTTCTGAACGACAAAGGTTACCTACATCTGGCAATTGATATATCGGGTCATAAATCCATTCACTGTTTCTTTTCTTTACTCTAATTTGCAGCTACGAAGCATATGCCAGGTAACATAAAGTTGAAAAGGTCCAGCGTCCCAGGAATATCGGATGGTAAAGTTTCATAAGATTTCAATAGAATAATTCTGCTCTCCGAGCAGCTCATCACACGAAAGGCAAGCATCTCTAATTTATGCCTCACGCCTGATCATCCGTTATCACACTTGAACATGAATATGCCCTAGTCGCTATACGGAATCTGACTATGGCCTTATTCATTTCTGAAAATTATCTCAGAGGATTTCTTTTGCAAATACAAAAATCCGTAGGACAAACACCCTTATTCATCATCCCATGGTTGTCATTTCCTCCCAATTCAGCGATCGCTTCGATCAATAATCGATAGCTATCATGGGCGCTATGATCGGCCATTGACCGTTCCGATTTCGGTACAGTTATCTATGCGTGTGCCAATTAACCCCGCTTTATCACCGTATAGCGCCTGGTTCCGCGGGGAAACGTCCTCGGTGTAAGTGGCACAGAGTGCTGGGCCGCTATTCGTTCGATTTAAAAATCGAAACCCTCCGAAGTTGAGGAAAATAATGTTTGGGAGGGGCGGTCTTGGCCTTGGGTCAAACACCGAAGATGACGGTAGTCACCACAAATCTTCAGAGTATCCGGCCCCCGAGTGACCAGGGCTGCTAAAGCCTATTCCAAACACCAATTTATTTTAGACTAAAGGACTAAAGAAGCAAATTCAAATTAGATACCCCGCATTTTGGATCTCCACAATGGATTCTAGTCTCATACAGTAGATTCGGGAACGGCAACCCTCGAAAATCAGTCTGATCTGTAATTTCGTGTTTACTAGCGGCGTCAGCCTCGTTCTGATACACTCGGGGATAAGTGTTAATATGAAAAATGTCTTAAAAGGGAGCTGGAGGCAAGTTTATTGATCCGTTTCTTTGATAATTTCT
This sequence comes from Penicillium sp. 91 TS-2023, assembly GCA_030710325.1. Classification (NCBI taxonomy): domain Eukaryota; kingdom Fungi; phylum Ascomycota; class Eurotiomycetes; order Eurotiales; family Aspergillaceae; genus Penicillium; species Penicillium sp. 91 TS-2023. Next base: position 267,949 of record JARWGP010000018.1, read on the forward strand.
TGATAATCTCGTGGCCGGCATCGACCAAATCCAACCCCCTCAAAGCACGTTTGTTTACTCATATATTTTCAAACAAAATGACAGTAACCCCAAATCCTACCAGTCAGTCTAGTGTCCATGCTACTGACGACATTGCACATAAGCTATCGGTTGATCTCGAAAATGTCCCCACTAAGGCAGAAGGAGATGAAGTCGATCATGGTGCTGATACACAACTTCATCGGTCTCTCGGCACTCGCCATATCACCATGGTGGCTCTTGGGTCTGCAATTGGGATGGGTATGTGGCTTGGGAGTGGCACCTCCCTCATCCATGGCGGTCCAGCTAGTCTTTTCATTGGCTTCCTGATCAGCAGCTCAATGATTTGGGCTGTCAGTCAATCCATCGGTGAGATGGCTGTCATCTATCCACTTCCCTCCGCTTTTGTTCAATGGTCCACGATTTTCATTAGCCCGGCTGCTGGCTTTGCACTCGGATGGGGTTATTGGTTTTCTTATTGGATAACCATTGCCAATGAATTGCAGGTATATCATGCTGAAAGCCTGTCATTCCTTTGCTTTTGGGAACGTCACAACAGAAACGCTAATCATGACGGCGGTCATAGGGTGCGGTAACAGTGTTATGCTATTGGACCGAGGAAGTCCCAAAAGCAGCTTGGATCTCGGTTTTTTGGATCGTCATTATTTTGATTAATGTGTGGGCGGTCAAGTTCTTTGCAGAAGTCGAGGTGTTTTCTTCGACTTTGAAGTTTGGCTGGATGATAATTGTCATCGTCACATTGCTTGGTGAGTCGAAGCCCGTCTTATCCAGAATATGGCTAATCGAGGGAAGTTGTCACTACCGGGGGGGCGCCGCAGGGAGGGCCTATTGGCTTTCGATATTGGAGTGAGCAGCCATTCAACAACGGATTGAAAGGTTTTCTCACCGTTTTGCCCACTTGTGTGTTTTCCATGGCTGGCTCGGAAAATGCAGCTCTGGTTGCTACGGAGGTCGCCAACCCTCGAAGATCAGTCCCCAAGGCCGTCACGTCAGTTTGGCTTCGTCTCGGAATCTTTTATATTCTAGGCAGCCTGATGATTACGTTGACCGTTGATCCTCGAGACCCAAACTTGTTTGGAGCCTCGGGCAGCAATGCCTCCCCCTTTGTCATCGCTTTCCAGAATGCAGGCCTTCCTGCGATGTCTCACATCACCAATGCTGTCATATTTGTGTCGGTTATCTCAACCGGCAGTATTTCGGGATACGGGGGCTCTCGCATGCTCATGGGATTGGCACACGTACAAATGAACCACCCGGTATGTACACGAAGCACCATTATGCTGGAATCTGCTTTAACTTTCCTTCCTATAGATATTTGGCAAGGCCGATAGTATGGGCCGTCCCTGGGCGGGATATATTGCTACCGTCGGCATTGGGGGGGCACTGGCCTATCTCAATGTCGCCAAAACGGGTGCTGAGGTCTTTTCGTGGCTTTCCAGTCTCGTTTCCCTTCTGACCCTGTTTGGATGGGGCATGATCTGTTTGACGCATTTACGCTTTAGATATACTTGGAGGATTCAAGGTCGGACCGACACACACCTTCCTTGGAGAACATGGGCCTATCCATATTCCGCTTGGTGGGGATTGATTTCCTGCATAGTGGTGATCGGCATTGAGCTCTACTTGAGCATATGGCCTCTCCACACGGCTACGACGGCTAGGAATTTTTTCGCAAATTTCATCAGCGTCATTGCTGTTCTGGTGATCTGGATCGGTGCTCACATTTGGTATCGGTGCCCATTGTGGGTGAATGCCAGCAACATCAACTTGGATGAGTGCAGACGCTTCTATGCTGAGGAGACAGATGAAGAATCTGTGCCAGTGAAAAAGTCTCTTGCACGGAGGCTCAAAGTCGTGTTCAATTAAACCTCCATTTTTCTCGTATGAACTTTAAGTCGACACGTTCTTTGAAAACAATTGTCATTTTCTTTTCTACTCTTTTTTTTAAAAGAAATATAGATGTAGATAAATCACCAAAATTAGTAGCTGAGCAACCACCCAATACCATCTGAGACTCGTCGACCCAAAGTGTGGTTGTTCTCTGTCCAGCTCTGATGTTGATAAATTGTTGATTTGATTGTTGGTTTCATTGGAAGGTCGGGAAAGATGAGCCCAGCGATCAATCCATTCCACCTCATACAGGGGTCGACCTCGACCGGTTCTCAACTTCCTTGAGTTCGATGGGTCCCGGTGATTGAACCACACACCGGGGCCCGACGTTGGCAAATTGTGGAGCGGGCGCAATCCAGAACCCGCACTAACTCCAGATGTGACGGCTAGTGGGCCGCGTTCGCAGACGGTTTCAAAGGCCTCGGCGAGTACGTGCTATAGCATCGCCCCACAGGGACCGGTCTTTGATCGCTTGAAAGGATTTTCTACCCTCTTATTCAGGGAGATGGTGCTTGGACCACGTAATCTATACAATCTTGGGTTCTGTGACCTCTTTTTCATTCCCCGGGCCGAGAGAAGACTACAGGGGGACTATGAAGAGTTGGCTAAAATGGCGCACTCTCAATATTCCCGCGCTTGGTATCCACGTAATAATGTGTTTCGACAATCAAAAGAAATACTAAATTGGAAATTTTCCTGCCAGGCCCATGGCCATCAACTTGCTATTCTCAGCTTGGAGTCTTTTTTCATACGGGGACCTCTAGGCTCCAAGCACCCTCTCTCATCTGCCAATCTCCGATTGGAAAGTCGATTGAATTGGCGGTGTTAGTTTGTCAACTCGCTTCGCTATTCTCCAAAATGACGATTTCCGCCAGCTTGAAAGAATCTCCAACATCTTCGGCAGAGGAAACAAGAGACTTTATACAAGTCGGTCCGGCGATGACCAATCAAACAGATTCCTCCCATGAGGATCCTCCTGATGGAGGTTATGGGTGGGTTTGCGCGGTGGCAGCTGCCGTTGTCAACGCACACTCTTGGGGTTTCAATTCCGCATATGCGGTTTTCTTGGCCTATTACCTCAAGAATAACATATTCCCAGGTGCTTCACGGCTGGAGTGTGCCTTCGTAGGCTCATTGAGCCTCACGACAATGTTTCTCCTCTCTCCCGTCGCGACAATGTCCACCCAAAGATATGGTATTCGCAAAACTATGTTCGTGGGGGTTATACTCGAATCTGCAAGTCTCATATCGGCCAGCTTCGCGTCGCAAATCTGGCATCTGTTCCTCACCCAAGGAGTTCTTTTCGGCATGGGAATGGGCATGCTATTCATTCCTGTCGCTTCTGTGGTCCCGCAGTGGTTTACATCCAAACGTTCACTAGCTAGTGGAGTTTCTCTCTCTGGTGCTGGTCTCGGAGGCTTCGTCTACTCTCTAGTCACCGAAGCAATGATTCGAAATATCGGGCTCAGCTGGGCTTTCAGAGTCCTTGGAATTCTCGCCTTCACTGTCAACACTACTTGCGTGCTCTTAATAAGAGATCGAAACAAGACAGTCAAAGTTGGAAATGTCCCTATAGACATTGCTCTCTTCAAGTCGACCCAGTTCAACCTTTTGATTGGTTTCAGCTTCTTCACTATACTTGGCTATTTTATCCTGATTTATAGTCTGGCTAACTACGGGGAGGAAATCGGCCTCTCATCATCACAAGCCTCACTGGTGAGTGGCATCCTCAATCTCGGTCAGGCTATCGGCCGACCTCTCATTGGCTACTTCAGTGATACGGTGGGCCGGGTCAAAATTGCCGGCGTTACAACCTTTGTCGCTGGAGTTGTATGTCTTGCAGTTTGGATTAATGCAGAAAGCTATGGTCTCTTGATATTTTTTGCAATTTTCGAAGGCTTGTTTGCTGGCAACATTTGGGCAACAATAGCACCATTAGTTGCGGAGGTTGTGGGCCTTGAGAGAGTGTCTCGTGGTATGAATATCGTTTGGCTCTGTATTCTCATCCCAGCCACGTTTTCTGAGCCAATTGCGCTGGAGTTGACCATTGCAACTGGGAAGTATCTAGGTGCACAGCTGTTTGCCGGATTCATGTACCTCACTGCCTCGGTGTTCTTGGCTATACTTTGGTTCCAGAGAAGGCCATAGGATAATTCATTAGGGATACGGGAGTAAGCGTCGCTTAGCTATCACGTGATTGTGATGAGCTACTCAGTCCGCCTGAGTTGGAGTGCCCTCATAGAAAGGGCGGCATCTAGAATAGAACATCCCCACCCGTCAAAGACATCACAGGGGTCAATGAATTCAAGATACCTATACTTGACCAAACAACTGTCTCACCACGAAGGCGCAACCTTGAAAGTTCCTCTTGAGCTTGGGGAAGATATGCGGGGAGTCTTGGCCCACTCAGCCGAGCGGCCCACTCGGTTGACTGGGCCGCGCATGCATGAACGTTAATGTTGGAAACGGCGCGTGCTCAGTTGGATGTTCCAATGAAAAAACGGCCGTGTCTCAGGGATATAATGACAGCTTCACCGATAAGGGGGATTAAATGTCTTATCCGGGTCAAGATAAGTTATCTCCACAATAAAGCTTGGGAACTCGGTTAGATAAGGTTTCCCGTCCTCCAGAAAGGCTTGTCAGTCTCCCCTGAGTCGATGTTCCTGAGTTTTCCAACCGTAAATCGTTCCTTTAAATCTAATGTTGCCGCGTCTCCAACATGTGGCATCTGGATAGAAATATGTACCTAGGTCTCGGGCGCAATTTGACTTTGCCACATACTACGCTGACCCTTTACCTCATCTTGTTAGGGAAATAATCTAGATAGCCCGAGCGCCAGCCAATGAGCATCTTGCGTGGCGTGTGGGATTTGGTCGCGAGGCAAAGGCTAAACTAGGGCGGCAATTTTAGTCGACCGGACTCCGCAGCGCTAATGTACAAGTCAGCCTATCATGCAATAAGATTAATGGTGTTATCTATTCCCCGCAGCTAGCCTTTGTTCTGTCCACGTGCCGGTCTTTAAATTCGGCTGGATGGTTTTTTTCTTTTCCCTCCTAGGATCTCGTTGTGCTCCCTATCTCACCCTTCACCCGTGGCCATGGCTTTCGATCCGGAAAAGGGCCTGGACAAGGTCAATTTTTCTACTGTCGATCAGAGTTCCCTCGATGTGGCCCCCGTCGACAACAATGTTGCTCTCTCGCACGAGACCGGCTTTCTGGCCAAGATTCGGGCTTTGGAGGCCAGGGTGGACAAGGCCCTGGGTCTAGAGTCGCAGGCGATCACTCGCAAACGCGCCGAGGACAAGAAACCCGTGCATTGGGTGGAAGAGTTGTCGATGGCGTTGCTGTGGGCGAGTGGCACCATGAACACCTCCTGCTTTGCGACTGGCTTTCTCGGGTGGGAATTCGGTCTGACTCTGAAACAATCGATCCTCATTTCCATCTTCGTATCCATCCTGGCTGCCTCGCTCAGTGGGTTCTGTGCGACCTTCGGCGCCGTGACCGGGTTGCGCCAGATCAGTGTCAGTCGGTACAGCTTCGGTTGGTGGCCGAACAAACTGGTCGCTCTGCTCAACGGTATTCAGCAACTAGGCTGGGCAGCCGTCGCATGTATCACCGGAGGTCTTGCATTGACTGCCGTCTCCGATGGCAAAGTCTCCTTGATTTTGGGAATCGTCATCCTGGCGGTCGTGGCCCTGCTCATCTCGTTCGTCGGATTGAAAGCCATTCTGATATACGAGCGATGGGCCTGGATGGTCTTCTTCATTATCTTTCTGATCATCTACGGTGAGACCGGCCAGTATGCAGATAACACGACACCCGCCAAGGTGACAGGAAGCACTTTCTCGGGTGAAGTGCTCAGTTTGATTGCCGTGGTCTACGGATCCAGCGCATCATGGTGCACAATGGCTAGCGATTACTACGTCCACTACCCTGCCGATGTCAGTCGTGTGAAGGTCTTCCTCATGACCACCTTCGGTATTGCAATTCCGACCTCCATTGGGTTGGTGGCCGGTTGTATCGCCGCCTCGGCGCTGAACCACAAGCCTGAATGGTCCGACGCGTACGACCAAGGAATTGGCTACCTGATCCAAGAGATGCTCCATCCTCGCGGATTTGCGAAATTCCTCCTTACCCTCCTCGTCCTGTCCGGTATCAATGTCAACGTGATCAGCATCTACAGTTCTGCCATTTCCTTCCAGCAATTGTCCCGGCCCTTCGCCCGTGTGCCTCGTCTCCTGTGGACCCTCCTCTGCTTCATCTGCATCCTTGCACTGTCCATTGGCGGCCGACAAAAGCTCAACACCTATCTCCAAGATTTCCTGAGCTTGCTGGGATACTGGTGCACGAGTTACGCCGTTATTCTGTTCGAGGAACACTATATCTTCCGCAAGGGCAACTTTGATAATTATGATTTGGAAGGGTGGAATGATCCGGCCAGGCTGCCGCTGGGTATCGGTGCGGGAGTTGCATTCATTCTCGGAGTTGTGGCGTGGTGTATGGGTATGGATGAGACGTGGTTCATTGGGCCTCTTGCGAAAACGATTGGTGATTACGGTGGTGATGTTGCCAACGAATTCACCTTCGTGGTGACGGCTTTGACTTTTATCCCGGCACGATACTTGGAGCTGAAGTACTTTGGCCGGTAAACTGTTGAAATTAGCCATTTATAATAGTGAGCATTTTGTCTGTATATTCACATTGAACCAAGTTCAAGTTTGACATCAGGAGCAACGTAGTCCTTGCCCGTCGGGTAAGGTAACATAGCGTGATTAGGCATCTGGGCAAATTCCAAAGATGAATTCCAAGTTTGATGCCCAGACTTCCTCCTGTTAAAAGGATAGAGCTCGATAGAGGCATGAATTGGCGGATGCACCTCCTAGTTGTTCTTTGGTCGTCGAAATCACCTGACCTTGAATTGTAGCTGGAGCTGGATTTTGACTTACAGGTCCACTTTAACTATCTTCTGACCCGTAGGGCTTACCGGCTGAGGAACGCCTCTGTTGAGTGCGAATCTAAATAATCCAATTACCCCGCGTCTCAACTGCGTTCAATCTGTATGAAGCATGTCTAAAGTGGATCCGGGGTTTTCCTCGGAGTTTAGCCGATGTCTGTCCCACGGCTACGACCGTCGGTCTGCCCCGCGCACTCGGTCAACGCCGGTCTCTGCAGTGGACCAAAGAACCAAGGAGAATTACTTTTGAGCTGCGGGGCTTGCTGATCTGAGATAGCTAAATACCAATTGAACCCCTGCCATTTGTCGCGGATTTCCAATACTGAGTTCCCCCTCAGCACCTACACAGCACCCTCCCATCCCCCACTATGGTCAACGATAAGAAGATCGGTGCCTACTATGCACCCACCGGTGGATTGCCACCGCAGACCCAGATCCTCACCGATCGCGCCATGTTCACCGAAGCCTACGCCGTTATCCCCAAGGGCACCTTCAGCGACATCGTGACCAGCTTCCTTCCCTTCTGGGACCAGACCCGGCTTTGGGTGATCGCCCGCCCACTCTCCGGCTTCGCCGAGACTTTCTCGCAATATATTATGGAAGTGCAGCCCGGTGGTGGAAGTGATCGTGCCGAACTGGACGATGGCGCTCAGGGAGTCCTGTTCGTAGTCGAAGGCGAAGTCACCGTGACTTTGGCCGGGGAAGCCCACACACTCACCGAAGGCGGCTACGCTTATCTCCCTCCGAAAAGCGGCTGGACCCTCCGCAACACCGGCTCCGCTACCGCCCGATTCCACTGGATCCGAAAGACCTATGAAGCCGTGGAGGGACTCGACTTCCCCGACCCGCTTTTCCTGAACGAGAAGGAGATTGCGCCCACAGTGATGCCGGATACCGATGGTTCATGGGCCACTACTCGCTTTGTGAACCCGACCGATCTTCGTCACGATATGCATGTGACTATCGTGACTTTCCAGCCGGGTGGTGTCATTCCTTTTGCCGAAACCCATGTGATGGAGCACGGATTGTATGTTCTGGAAGGAAAAGCTGTGTACCGACTCAACCAAGACTGGGTCGAGGTTGAGGCGGGTGACTTTATGTGGTTGCGCGCGTTCTGCCCGCAGGCTTGTTACGCTGGTGGCCCTGGCCCATTCCGTTACCTGCTGTATAAGGATGTGAACCGCCACATGAAGCTGTCGCGTTAAAGAGATTTATCGGACACAGAATGGGATATAATGACGCCACGCTACCAACGTGAAGCTGCGGATGCAAACTGGAAGGCCGAGTGAAAACGGTATCAGGACCCGAGGCGGTCTAGGTCAGCTCTCGCACTCAATGATGGCCGCAGCCATCAGTTCAGAGCAAAAGACTGAAGCGCATCCAAGGCGATTTCAAACCAAATATAAACGAGACAGGAGATGATAAATGTCCAAGTGTTGCTCTGATGTCTCATTCGTTAGGGTCAATTAATGTTCTGCTCAACGTTAAAATTATTAGAAAATACAATTTGCTCAGATTATAATCACTATTCCATAGTCCATTGCTCTTACGATAGACTCATGCCTCAGGCTTGATGTATTAGTCATAAGCTCCATATGCATGCCTCTATTCCTCTTGTACGGACTACTAGAAAATAAACGATATTTACTTATGGATTGTTTTTTCGGGTATGGGCCGAGGAACGAACCAATGCCGGATGGGATTACCTACTTTTGATATACTGATCGAGTCATTTCAGGGGTTTTTTCAACCTCGGAAGCTTTAAAGATGCGGGTTCATTGGTGACGCGCCACTGTGGCGCAGTGACTGTGGCGCTAACGCTACCCGATGACTCAGAATCTCGGATTTATGCCACGATTTCGGACTTGGATTCCCAATTCGATAATTCCATTGTAGATCCGGTCCAGTCACTTTGCCTCCCCGAGCTGTGAAGACTTCACGGCCTTCGGATATGCATCTTTTGGACCCGGGGAATTCCCAATGTATTTACTTCTCGGACTTATCAAGCTTCGGTGGCGCCGCAGGGCCAGTAAGGCGGGGGATCAACCAAGGCAGCATGATTGTGGAACGAGCTTGCGTGGCTATCAAGGATCTCGACTATCTGTGGCTGCCTGGCTCCACAAGTATATAAAGAGCTTAATCTTCTCATGAGAAGTTCATCATTCACATCACAGTTTTTACTTGTGTCTTGTTCTTACTCTCTTCTTCCTTTCAACCTTTCAACTCTTAAACGTTCCAACATACACCCCTCAGATCTACATTCAACCTTTTGATTATCCCCAAGATGGCTTCCATCTACCAACTCAATCATCCCCATTCATGGGATCCCTCGGCCACCGGTCTTGAGGATCACCCTTTCTTTGCGCGTGGAGGTCATCATCACGGCCCACACGCTCACCATGGACCCCCCGGTCCCCCTGGACCTCCTCCTCACTTCTGGGGCTATGGAGGCCCTCACCACGGCCACCATGGCCACCACGGTCCTCCCCAATTTTGGGGCTGGGGAGGTCCCGGTGAGCATGGCCCTCGTGGCCGTCATCACCACCACCGCCGCGGCGAGTGGGAGCACCCCGAGAGCAATGAAGATGTCGAGGCGCCCGCAGAGGAGAACGCTGAGGCAACTGGGTCCACAGAGAAGGTCCCCGAGACCCACGACAAAGAGGTGAACTCCTCTTCCGAGTCTGAATCCGACGAGCCCCGCTGCCGTAAGCACAAGCACAAGGGTGGCAAGGGTCATCACGGCCCTGACCACGTTCGCGGATTCGGTAAAGGTGGACGCGGAGGTAAGGGTGGCAAGGGCCGCCACGGACACGGACCTGGCCACAAGGGTGGTCCTGGATTTGGAGCTTTCGGTGGTCGTGAACATCACCATCACGGACCTTATGGAGGTCCTGGCCCATTCGGCCCATTCGGAGGCCCTGACGCTTTTGGAGGCCCTGGTCACTTTGGCGGTCCCGGCCACTTTGGAGGTCCTGGTCACTTTGGTGGACACGGTCCCTACGGTCCCCCTCATCACCATGCACACCCCATGTTCGGCTTCGGCGGTCCGATGGGCGGAAAGGGCCACAAGGGCCACAAGGGACCCAAATGTCACAAGGGAGGACGTCGTGGCCGTGGGATGCGCCACGGTGGTCCCGATAAGAACTTCATGCGCCAACTGAGCGCATTCTTTGGATTCCCCTTCGGCCAGAACGATGTTGATTTCCAGCCATCCGTCGATGTGTTCGATACTCCAGCCAACTACATTTTGCACGTCTCCCTGCCCGGTGCGAAGAAGAGCGACCTGAACATCGACTATGACGCTGAAGAGTCCGTTCTGCGTCTGACCGGTATCATCCACCGGCCCGATATGGATGAGAACCTGCACCAGGCTCTGGTGATGGAAGAGCGAGCCCGCGAGGTGGGTGTTTTCGAGCGCGAGATTCGTCTTGGTACGCGCCACGCTCCGGCGAGCGTTATTGTTGATGGCATCGTCGCGAAGCTCGAGGATGGTGTTTTGAACGTGACTATCCCCAAGATTGAAGAACCTGAGTCAAAGAAGGTTCTTATTGAAGACGGCGATGTCCAGGAGAAGGATGCTATGGTGATGGATGAGCATGTGAGCCGGACGATTACTCCTGTTGAGTCGGAGGAAAGCGAGTCCGAGGAAGAGGCCCGCGAGTATGTCAAGATTGCGGTGCAGTAAACGGCCATGACAATTTGGAAATGATGATATGGCGTTGGCTTTGATTTGAAATTAAGTTAATAGTGATTTTTGCGTGACTTTTGCGGATTGAATAACAAATTGCACTCGTTTCTAACACGAGTGCTATACATGGCTTTTTCGCCCTTTATCCAACTGTAGACATTGTAAGCCAATAGCCAACCCCTTTTAAAGTTTGGTAGAATACTCACTATATTGAACATTTGAGGCTTCACTCCTTGCTCACGTACAAAGGGTACCCTCGTCGCTCAAAAACCCAATGTTTCGGCCAAGTCAACCACTCCCGGTATTCAGGACGGATCTTGCTCTCAATATCCTCCATTAACTGCCATCCAAGCCCATTCGTAAACCAAATATCATCCACAAGATGGACCAGAATACAGTAGTATGCCATAATAACCAAGGCGGCAGGTTCATGCGCTTCAACGTCATCATGGAACGGTTTACTCAGGGATTGCGCAAATATTAAGACCATCCCCCATTCGACCTTTGTTCCTGCGAGCTCAATGCACCTTGCCGCTCTTTCAAATGCGTCAAGGGCGCTAATATACTCTTTTCGACGATCTGATGGATCGCTCGCAGTTTCAGAATCGCCGCTCGTCTGGGCGGGTTGAGCTGCCGGGGCGAATGGGTAATTATGAATGAATGCACGTAGTTGAGATGCTTGCATCCAGAAGTTTGGAGGAAGTAAAGATTGAGCAATTTGAGCTTGGCTGGTTCGGAATACAAATTAGTAATTAGGACTCCAGTCCAGCCAACAATAAAATACCTACCTTGGAATAAGCTCCGGGTCTATAAGCCAGATAGAGTTTACCAGGGGCGCCAACTGAGTCTTCCGAATAGAATGCAAAAATGGCTCCATAAGAGCCTGAAGCCCCTTGACACTTCCAAACAAATCCAGCACATTCGAGATCGGCGCAGGCCATCGACTAACACCTAGTCTAGTTGGAGTGCCCATCAGATGAACGTTGATCATGCCGGCAAAGCAAAAGACCGGCTGCCAATTTTTAGGATCAAGAGGCAAGGCGATAAGTTCTCGAAATGCTTTTAGTCCCGTAGTGATATGGTACGCCGCCGCATTGACATATCGCTCTTTCTGTTGGGGCGTGTGCGCGAGGAATGCGCGATGTAAGGCAGCGATCGCCAAGAGACCATTCATCACATACGGATTGGCGTAACCCTCGATAGGCATGATAACACGCCAAACATAGCGTGCGTCTTCGCGAATTGTCAGTGTGTTGCACGTCATAGTGCAGTAGTGGTGCATTAATTCAAGATCTAGAGCCCAGTCCTCTGGTGCCCGCAAAGAAGGGTCCGGGGGTGCTTCGGATAGAATGCCGAGCAGATCAAACTTTTGCCCTGTTTGCGTCTCATTGGCATGATAATTGACAGGCGTCCCCACATTGCTGATGGGGTGCTGCTGGGGCGGGTATAGATGCGGCTGTGTCAGGGTCTGGGGCTGGGTCTGCGGCTGGGACCGAGCCACTGGAGACACAGTAGACGCAGGAGTTGCCGGTGTTGAGTCCTGTGGCTCAGTCCGAGCGACAAACTCGCAGTAAATGCCATGTTTCACGCAATTGGTGCATGGATGTCGTTCGTCACACTAGTGGCATGAGTAACTCGGGTAGATCGGGGCGTTAGATAATCAGGGCGAAAAACCTTTAATCTGCGCGCTTTGCATTGTGGACACCCATTGCGGCTTTTACGGTGCGTCCTTCGAGGTCCCATTATAACGATTGGGGTGTGTAAAGAAGAAGAGGCAGAGATGAGAAGAAGTATTCGAATACGGTTACGGAACTCGCGAATACGGATACGGACTCGACTCCAGACTCCACTTTGTGGAGACCCACTATGGAGCACTACGACACTTATCTCCAGTGGAGGAGAATTTTCTTTGCTTACGACTCGGATGCCTAGATATTCCAAGGCTATTTTAGATTTGAATCGCTTGGCTCTACACGTACCGAATACGATGGATTTGAGCCAATCGGCTTCCAAAAACCCGGATCTTTGGCCTGGTCGGGCCAAGATGGACTGTAGCGGACGTGAAAAGGATAAATGTGGAGAGCATGAAATGAAGATCCATATATAAAGACTGGGACTCCGTAAGCTTGATCGAGTTCAGTTCATATATAACTTCACACAACATGAACCATAGTAATCTCTACGGGTATGACCCGTCCATAGCGGCGGCCGCCATTTTCGTTATACTCTTTGCCGCCACAACAGGTTATCACATCTGGCAGTTAACCAAGGCCCGGTGCTGGTATTTCATTCCCTTTGTGATTGGTGGAATCTGTATGTGAATGTTCCAGGTTGTCCTGGCCTCACAGAGTGCTGATTGGTAGCAGTTCAAATTATTGGTTACATTTGCCGGATCATCGCCCATAATGACCTAGGCTCCGTCACCATCTATGCTTTGCAATCCGTCATGACTCTTCTTGCACCAACATTATATGCCGCTTCCATTTATATGGTCCTTGGCCGCCTGGTGGGCTATCTCAATGCCGAAAGTTTGAGTCTCGTCCCCGTGAGGTGGATGACCAAGATCTTTGTTGCGGGTGATATCTTTTCATTTATGATGCAATCAGCCGGTGAGCGATTCAGAATCAGCTGCGGCATTGACATTGATTAACATGAGCTTCTAGGTGGCGGTCTCATGGCAAGCAAGAAAACCAGCACCCGAAATACTGGATCCAACGTGGTCATTGGTGGTCTGGTCGTGCAACTCCTCTTTTTCGGCTTCTTTGTTGTTGTCGCGGCCGTCTTCCACGTCCGCATCAATAAGTACCCGACCACAAAATCTTCGTCAGAGCGCCAAATGACGCGAAACCTGGGCTGGAAGCAGCGAAACTGGGCCACTGTGCTGATGGCGCTGTATGTGGTCAGCATACTTATTCTGGTCCGGTCGATCTTCCGTCTCATTGAGTACAAATATGGCTTTGATGGGTATATCATGACGCATGAAGCCTTTTCCTATATCTTCGATGCGCTTATTATGTTCATCGCTATGGTGGTTATGAATCTCTATCATCCGGCGGTTATATTGGGAGATGGGAAGAATGGACGAGTCCCGGATTCGTATGATATGCCCCTTTAGATTGAGATGACCTGGTTCTTGATATTGCTATCCTGGCGTTTGGGGTTCAGTATTCATCGTCACTTCCAAGTGTATTGGGCGGTATAAACAGATTTCCAATGGTCTGGACCAAATAGACATAATAGAGGATCGACCACATGGCATCCAAATGAAGGAAATACTTAAGCAGTCATATCTCGTATAATCATGATGCGGGCCTGTACTCCATGCTGCGTCGTATCTCGTAACTCTTTCTCGGTGTCCCATTCACTAATTCATGGGCATACAGACCTTCCGGCCTTCTCGAGGTGCCAGTGCCACGGGTAGAAATAGGCAGTAGGCTGGGCCCATAATCCAAATCAGCACTTCTGCGTGATCGAGCCAAACTGATTATTTTCTCAATCTCCAATGGCTGAATATTGCCTTCCGCACGCTCAGCAGAGGCTGGATCTCGGAGAGAGAAGGGCAGCCAGCGTCTACCATGGCGAAAGAAATCACCAATGTCATCGAGGGAGAGCGCAACGAGAATAAGGGGAATAGAAATGGCAAAGCCAATACCAAATGTATACTTGGCTACATATCCGAGGTTCAAGTTATCGAACTCTTTCAGGTTGATCGTGAAAATGGAAGTGATAAAGGATAGCGGCAGGAAAACAATGGTGACAATGGTGAAGACCATGACTGTCTTGCTTTGACGAGTGGTCCCAGCTGCCTGGTCGCGGGCGAAACGGGCCTCGAACGCGTTGGCATGTTTTTGTTTGAGATCCAGCAGGTCAGTGATAGAGTGGTAGATGCGCTCAGCTTGTTTATCCATGCGGTCAATGTCTTTGAGGTGCATCTCAATCATTCGCTGTTGATCTTTGAATCGCTTTTTGACCTCATGTTGGGACCGATGCTGCCCCTGGTAAGTTTCGCAGATCACTTCTTGGAAGTCTGCAAGAACGTGCTTCTGGTGCTCTAGCACAGTGCGAATCATGTTCAGCTCATCACGGATATCTTTAATCTCAGCAAGAAGATCAGTCTCCTCGCCAATATCGAGGAGATCATCAACGAAAAGTGGTGAGCCATCGCCATGACAATAATCATCGTCGCTATCGGGGTTTACTTCCTCTGGCACGTCTCGGCCAGATGCTGAACGGGCCTTGCTACGGGCAAATTTGTTCAGCTTGCGATGACTCTTTAGCCAGCTCGATGCTTGTGCAGACGCATGATTGAACCGATTAAACAGGAGTGTCTCCCGATCAGTCGCTATACCAATGGATGACTCAAACATGTCCAAGAACTGGTACTCGTCATCTCCCAGTCGGTGTCGGTCAAACACGCCGGAGCATCGATTGGTAATGATAATGGCCAGGTCATATACCGACTTTACAGGATCACGAGTCTTGGAGTTGATATCCTCGATGATCCCGTCCAGCACATTCAGTGGATCGTTTTTGGGTTGATCCCATCGCTGAGGGAAACTGGTCACGATGAGATTCGTGCCCAAAACCCACATCCATAGCTGATCAACCATGAAGATCTTCGGGTCGTTGCCTGGCCCTTCGCACCCAGGGCCCTTGGTTTGGTATCGATACACAACCTGGTCCTGATCTCGACTCTGGGTATCAATATTGGGATAAAAGAACTGGTCCAATGTTCGGCGAACATGAAGGGATGTAGTGGAAGATGAAAGATGCGCATCAATCAGCATCTCATCCCGTGTACGGATCCTTTTCAGACGCTGGGGATCGAAATTCAATTTCTCAGCCCGTTGGATCGCATCTTGCATTTTCTGTCGGCGCTCTGCAGTCTCAAAGTGCAAATATGGCATAAAAACACAGATATTGCATGCGGATATGAGGGGAGGGGGTTCTTTGCAGAGAGAGGAAGAATGAAGCGACAGCCGTCCTTTATCATTTGAGCCCCATGGAGCTTTGGCTTTGGTTTCGTTTTTTGGGGTCCCAGGATTGCTTCCTGTTTTGCCACGCTTTTGGCTGTGCTTGTTCTTCTTCCCAGAGAGACCTTCATTGCCTTCATCAAGCAAACCTCCTCGATCTACTTTCCCTGTTGGTCCTTTCTGCTTGCGAAATACAGAACTGTGATCTGTGATTATCGACTGGCTATCTGTCGGCGTCTCCTCTGACTTTTCTTCTTCTCGCCGTCTTGGAGTGCGAGGCGTATTCTGGCACAAGGGTCGCATGAAGTGTGAGTGAATCTTCTGGCCACGATGTTGATAATTAAAAGATTTCTCAAGACCTTTGAAGCCATCCACATCATGGGCGCCTTCTTCAATGAAGGATTTGGTCAGAAGAGCCTCAACCCAAGCCATATTATTGGCTGGTAGGTGAATCCAACGGAATTCTGTGGCGCGGCTATCAGCTGGGATCGTGGTCACAGCCTGCTTGCGCGGATTCTCGGGGTCTCGACCATAAAGCAGGTTGTAGACCGACATGCGCTTCACACGATTCTCATTGTGGAAATTTCCAAAGTCCACAATTGTACTGTCAAAGGCTGCAGAGGCTTGCTTGACATCTTCCGAAAGAGATCCGACATTGTTGAACGGAGCCAACAACAACACTACATCCCTCCTCTTGAACTGCGCTGCACGTAAGAACGGAGTGCTACCAAAGTTATCCCGCACCCGCCGCCTGAGATCTGGTCTCTCCAAAAGGCATTCCACAACCTCACGATGACCCCCCTGCGCTGCGAGATGCAACGGTGTCACACCATTCAAGAGCTGGCTATTAATATGCGCGCCCGCGCGCAACAAAATCCGTACAATCTCCTCGCATCCCTTGTCACATGCATTATGCAACGGCGTCCAGCCACCGTCACTGCAAGCATTCACCGCGGCATCGTGCGTCAGGAGCAGTTGGACAATATCAGCTCGATCATGTGCTGTCGCAATGTGTAACGCCGTCTTCCCCCGCAACTCCATGGCATCGATCTCTGCCTTCGGTCCCCCATCTGGCCGCGTAAGTAGTAGCTCGGCGAGGCGCGAATTTCCTGTCGCACAAGCCCAATGCAATGGGGAGCGGCCTAGCTCATCCTGTCCATCAACCCCATCGATCTTGCAATTTGTCCTCAGCAGCAGTCTCACAATCTCATCGCCCCACCCCCATGAACACTCTTTATCTGCGGCGAGATTATGCATCACGTTCCTCTTCCTAAAATCGCGCGCATTCACATCTGCGCCCCGCATAATCAATAGTTGTAGGACATCCGCATGATTCTTCCACGCCGCTGTCATGAGCGCAGTCCGGCCCTCCTTATCCGTACTATCGAGCGATGCGCCGGCGTCTAGAAGTAGTCGTACAATCTGGTAGTGATCTCGGTCGACGGCGCGGAGGAGCGGCGAGAGTCTGTTGCTCGCGACATCAGTTTTGGCACCGAGTTTCAGAAGGTACTCGGTTGTCGCAATGCGATTGCGCTCAGCGCTGCGCATAAGAGCGATACGAAGAAAGTTGTCGGAGAATTGACCATATTCGCGCGCGAGGGTGATGGTGTTCTGGAGGGCTTCAACGTCGTCGTTTTCGGCAGCGCGGAGTAGTCGTGGTTCGAGACGCTCATGGCCTTCACTTGTTATGCTAGAGCGCGAACGGGGCATAATGCTCAGCTGGGAGGGTATATAGGAGGGATTCCTTTTTTTTGGCTTTTTGCTTTCTGCCCGTTCAGTCCAGAAAGGGATTAGGCCATGACTGGTGTGGTGTTACCCGAGTATTATTCTTTTCCACCAAGGCGAGCCTGTGGAGGATATTTTGGACATTGAGAGAAAAAAGGGTAAGTTAAGATTCGTCGGGGTATGGCTAGACCAACCATCAGGTCAGAATCCATTAGGTAAGAGCAGGGATCAGCGAACTGACCTATTTCCTGCATGAGGTGGTGAAAAGGCTCCATTGGGAGCGATGAGCGGGTGTGGCAGCACCGCCTCGTGTTCCAGCTTTGCCTTTTTTCTTTTTTTTTGTGTGTCGGGGCAATTCAACGACAGACTGGACTTCACTGCATTTCAAAGGATCTCACGCCGGGGAGAGCTCTGGAGGTTATGGAGAATAGAAAGTAGCATAGATAGAAGAAAGTAAATACAAAGTGCTGAATGTCCGAGGTTCGCGGTCCCGTTCCATGGTTCCAAGGTTCATCAAACACAGACAAACTAAGACAGTGATGGTGTTTACAATCTCTCGTCCAAAGGTATGGCAGATAGTTAAATCTCTTTTTTCTATCCGGCAATCTCCAAAATACAGGAAGAACAAATTATAAGAAGTAGGGGGAATCCAACACAAAAAAAAAAAAAAATTTGGCCCAGGAAGAAAAGAAAAAAACCACAGCTCTTCCACGGATGCTGATGCTGATATGCTGATAATTATGATAGTGTGCCTTCTTCCATGCTTCTTCAATACATTAAATGGTTTGCTTTTGTTCTCTCCTCACTTCCCTGTGAATCGCGCCGTTCCAACCCAGTGGTTCATGTCACTAATATGCGCCTATCCACAAACATTCAAAAAGGGGAAAAAAGACAGATAAAGAAAAAGAAGAAAGAAGAAAGAAAAAAAAAGACAAGGGGCCATATATGACCAAAAGTGGGTGGAAACATCGCAATGCTGCCAGAGGCGAATGAAGAAACAGGAAAATCAAAAGACAGGGAAAGGAATACGCATCTAGTGCTTCTTGCCCTTCTCCTTCTTGGGAACTTCCTTCAAGATATCGTCGAAACTCATGTTGGGGTTAAAGCGACTGATGGGACGTGAAGGGGGCTCAAGGGGAGCGATACCGGCAGGTAATGGCAGGGCCTCCAATCCAGGGTAGATGGAGTGACGATGCTCAGCCCGAGCTCCAGCCGCAGGAGACCGTTGCCGGGGAATAGCAGGCGGAGGTGGTGTCAGGCCACCGTGGGGGATGTTCATCATCTGAGCCTGCTGCTCAGAAGACGAGCCAGCTGATGACTGCTGAGCCGGGTAAGGCGATGAGATTGAAGACTCGTCCTCTTCCCAATCCTCTACAGAGGGAGGTTCAATCAGTTGGCCGGCCTCCGCCCATTGTTCAGCGACCTGCCAGCAGTGGCTGCGGCGGTAAACACCTTCGACACCGTTGATGACCACATCAGAAGGCAGACTGACAACACCCGCTCCACCAGCAACACCGAACCAGCTGCGAGCAGTCTTGGTATCGTTCTGGATCCAAGGCGCTCCACCACGGGGGGCAATAGAGAGGAAGTACTCGACACCCTCGGTGAATCGGACCTCGGGCACATCGACAACCAGCATGGGGAGAGACTGGATGACAGAGTAGAGGAAAATCCATTGACCACAGCGCAGATCCGTGATGTCCTCCAAGGTCTTCCCTGCAGCAGAACGCCGCTCGAATTGCATGAAGCTTTCAATAAAGGTTGTAGGGCGCATGCTCTCCCGGGTATAGGAGTCCATCAAGACGGCGTTGATATCAGCGTTCTTGAGTTTCTTGGTTCGCAACTTACCCGCCTTCTTGGGTTCCAGAGGCTTCCGGTGCAGCACTTGCAGCGAAGGGATCTGAGGAACATCGAACGGAATAGGAGGAAGGACGGGCGGAGTACTACGATCGTACTCGCTGAGAACTTGCCGGAGAGCACGGAGGGTGACATCCTTCAGATCCGTAGAGGAATTGTCGCTACCAGAGCCAGAAGCATCGATAGTACGAGTGGTCAGGGAGGTGCGGTCAACCAAAAGATCGTACAGATCAGTGAAATCGTGATACAAGTCCAGAAGGAGCTGACGATTCAATCCACTCTCTTCGAATTCATTCTTCTTTGATCGGGCCTTGGGTGGCCAGCTGCCGTACTTTTGCCGGTAAAACTGCATTGTGAAGCGACGGAATTCCATGAAACCGGACTTCCAGTTCCTGAAGCGGAGGATTTTGCTTTCCATCGAAGTGGCTGAGTTCGCGCTGCCGGAGAAAACTGAAGGGAAGTCGAAATCTTCCAGTTTTGAGTAAAGACTACGCAAGCGAGTGTCCAGGTCAATGAAACCACGCTCAAGACGCTTCTGGGTGATGGGGTGGATGAAGGTGTACTTTGGGCTTCGCAGTTGCTTGATTTCATCCAACTTTCCGACACCGTGAACGAAGCCTTCCAGGTAAAGAGGGAAGTATCGTAGACGTTCACCGAGCACAATGGCCTCGATTGTCTTCTCGCGACTCTTACGCACATCGGCCAAGCGCAATTCATCGCAGTAGTTGCTGAAGCTAGAAGTAGCGGTTTCACCGAAGTTGGAGCCATCCAGATTGGTAAATTCAAATCGGGCCAACAAAACTGCAACATCCATGAATATACTGAATAGTGATGCAGATTTCGGGCTGGAAATCAAGGACTGGCCCAGGAGGAAAGCGAAGAGATTGCGGAATAAGAGCATGTTGTCCGTGTCCTCCTGCGACAGGCGAGAAAGCGGATTTGAAACATCACTGTTGAGAGGGATTGGCAGGTACAGATGCAATTCCTGGAGGTCATCGGTGCCGTCATCAAAGGCCATCCGTTGGCTGCCTTGGCTATCGTTGTCATTGTCTGCTAACCGATCGAGCGGGGTGGTAGGAGGAGAGACGAGAGAGAGGGTGCGGGCGGGCTGCTCCAGGCCGCTGACTTTAGCATCGGTGCCGCGCGCAAGGTAGGTGAGGGAGGGGGATTCGGCAAAAATTGTAGAGTCGACCTTGAAGGATGGCGAGCGGCCAGTGTTTTGAGGGAAAAGGTAGACAAAAGTATCGCCTTGTTCATTCCACAGCTCCGGGATCTATTTCACAATCATCTAGTCAGCAACGGAGGTTCACCAAGTTTTGATCCCGCGCAGGATTCCACGTACCTGCTCTCCTCGTAATAACGGTCCAAGATCGTACACGACCTTCTGGTCCAACCCGGCAATCCAGGCACTCGGGGCGGTGGCCGCTGCGGGCCGCTTGTCCACGGAACTGGCTCGCGACCGAGCACCCATACCTGGCATCCAACTTCTCCGTTTTGATGGTGTGCTCGGGCGGGAGTCTGGTGTAGATCCCGGAATGGCCAACCCCGCCATACTGGAGGGTCGACTCATCTCGCGGCCCCTGCTCTGGGGTCGGCCGGTTGTTGGGGAGCTGGGAGCACTGCTGGCCAAATCATGATTCACCGCGAGTAACGAAGGTGGGGGCTGGAGGCTCTCCAAGTCAAAGCCCAATGGTGCGGGATCGGGGACCGTCCGGGGCTCTGAGGAGAAGACAGCATTTGGTGTGGAGACATGGCGAGTTGGTCGGGAGTTGCTTCGTTGACGGTCTTTTGAGTCGGCAGCTTTGAACCCGGGGGAACTCTGTGATGAACCAGACGCATTCTGGTCCTTGTGACTCCCCAGGGAGAAGAGAGACGAGATGCGCTTCGCCGATTTAACGGGAGCTGACAACATCTTTGTTGTCGCCGGGTTATAGGAGGAATTGAGGATGGGGAGAAGGTTTGGAGGCGACCAAGGCGCTGGTCAAAGAGAAAGGTGAGGTCAAACCCGCATAGAACACAGGAATGAGTGTAGTAGTTAGGGGAGGGGGAACAGGGGAGTTCGGGGAATGGATCGGCAGGAGGGATTTCACAAGAATGGCAGGGAGAAACGGTAAGAGTGGGAATGAAGCCGCAAGTACCGTGACAGCTGTGAAAGAGAAAAAAAAAAGGAAAAGGAAAAACCCGTCAACCTTTGGAAGGAAAAGCAGAAGAAGAAGCGGATCAGGGGTGTTTCAGGAGAAAGTGAATGGTATATAGAGTTGAATTTTTTTTTTATCTTACATGAAGCCTTACCCAAACGCCGCAAAACTCATAGAAAAAGTAAAAAACCGTACGAGCTTCGATCCGGTTCCTTCCCATGCCAATAATAGCTCGATAATGGGTCCTTGGCTGTGCATGACTAGGTGGATCCCCCGGAAAACCTGTTAATACTTAATACCCGTATATTGAATTTTACATACATAAGAGTAGACAGGGATCATGATTGAATTAGATATAATAGAGATGCATAGCCTTCGTTGAGATATATAATTATAGTCATTGGACACATATGTATACTTGGGGCCAAATTTAGGTTGCAGGCTATGAATAGCACCCTGTTGTCAGGGCCAAGAGCTTGGTATGTAAGAAATATATGTCGGATTTAAGGCCCGCCTATGGCATAAAGCACTGAACATTGCATATATATATCTGGCCAAACTCCATGCAGCTCTGTAATGTGAGAACAATATCAATCCTTGTCCCAACAGTCATCCAATTGGATAGGATTCAGATCCCACGATGGTACATCGATCCGACCGGGGGTTCCAAGGTTCTCTATGGGTGCCTACGTAGATGGGGCACTAGTCATTAATTGCATGGAGCACCTTGCGAGCCATTGACTGGTCAACCAAGTCTGGCTGAGACATTGGCCATATTGAAAGCTTGTATGAGATGTATAAATTCGAGCATATGTATTAGTATCCACTCCGATGAGGTACAGATTCGTACCACACGTAGTACCGGACGTTGCCTGTTCCTGTTCCTTGTGCCTGTTCATGTGTCGGTTTCCCCTCACGTTTTTTGGGTTTGGGTTCCACACTCGCTTCCACACAACCTCTAATCTCGGTTCGCCCATCATGGATACATATCTCTCCATAGCTTTCCCGAGGTACCTTGATTCTTGTATAATTTCCTGTCAAAATGCAGTTGGAACGGATTGATCTGTCGGCTGGGTGGCCTAACCCCACGCTCCTCCCCGCCCCCGAGCTGCTCTGCTCCGCCTCAACAGTGCTGACGGACCCCTCCATTGCGCATCCGGCATTGGGGTATGGCCCCGATGAAGGCCATGAGCCTCTTCGTGTCCACATCGCTGCGTGGTTGCAATCCTTTTACCAACCTCGCCACCCGATTTCTTCCCACCGGATTTGCATCACCGGCGGGGCCAGCCAGAACCTCGCTTGTGTATTGGCCGTCTTCACTGACCCCGTGTACACGCGGAATGTCTGGCAGGTTGATCCCACATATTTTCTGGCGGGCCGGATGTTCGACGATGCCGGCTTTGCTGGGCGAGTGCGGGCGGTACCCGAGGATGACGAAGGGATCGATCTAGATTTCTTGGAACGCGGCTTGCATGAGGCTGAGCGTAAAGCTACCGTGGAAGGGAACGACGCACCGGTAATTGGGCCAAATGAGAACAGATCGCAAAGTGATGCTTCCATAGGCCTCGACTGACGCTATTCGCTAGAAAATTAAACCGCCTCGGGCATGGCGCAAGATCTACAAACATGTTATCTATGCCGTCCCCACATTTGCGAATCCGTCCACTAAGACGATGTCGCTGCATCACCGGGAAGAACTCATGCGGCTGGCACGGAAGTATGATGCTCTTGTGGTGACAGACGATGTTTACGATCTTTTACAGTGGTCCTCCACGGTGGGTGGTGAGCTGACATCGCCCGACCGTGCATTTGTCCCACGCCTAGTGGATGTGGATCGCTACTTAGACGGTGGCCCTGTGGATGAATGGGGCCACGCAATAAGCAATGGGAGTTTCAGTAAATTAATCGGACCGGGGGTCCGTACGGGATGGGCAGAAGCATCTGAAAAAGTGGCCTATGGGATATCACAAGTGTAAGTCGTTTTTCGTCATCCGTGTTACCATTCTCAAGTTGCCTGGGACGTGGAGTAGGCTGACGTGACTACAGAGGCTCGTCTCGGTCAGGTGGAGCACCCTCCCAAATGACCTCGACTTTCATCGACCAGCTCCTAGGATCTGGATTCCTGGAGCAACACATTCGTGATACGTTACGACCTGCGTATGCACAGCGGTATCATGATCTGACATCCGCCATCCAGGAACACCTGGCGCCACTAGGCGTTACCATTAAGGCACCCACCAACGGTGTGGCGGGCGGGTATTTCATTTGGCTTACCCTGCCTACTCCACTGCTGGCGGCAGATGTAGTACGGCGGGCTGATCGCCAGGAGAACCTGCGCTTAGCGCCTGGTGATGTGTTCCAGGTGGCTGGGGACCCCCAGGCAGCCAGCGACCGCTTCACCAACCACCTTCGCTTGTGCTTTGCGTGGGCAGAGCCGCGTGATCTCACCGAGGGAGTGCGTAGACTTGCACGCGTCATCGAACAATTGGTTTAGAGAAAAATTTACTGCCTAGAGGTTTCCTATGTTGTTGCCACTTGGAGACGGAGCTTGACGGACCGTTCCGGTTAACAGGACGCGCGGCCCCAAGTATTAATTCATATAGAAATGGGACCTCGTTCACTAAATAGTGTTAGGGCCCTAGATGGATCCAGATGAATTACCGTGGATACAGTAAAGAACCCATACCCTTTGTACAGTACAAAAAAGCGCACGATATGGGCAATTCGTAAGAAAAATCAAACTATTCCAGAGAAGGTTGTTTCACCCGAGACTTAGTCACTGCATAAATCATCCCAATTGGCGCTAGTTAAATAACATCTACCGTATTGTACTCTGATATGATCTATGATCTGCATTAAAACTGGCAGGTCAGAAGCGAGCAGTCATAGAGAAAACCTGTAATGAGATTATCGTATTCGTACATCTAGAATACATGCATCTCCTCCATACACTGCAGTGCACTAACCCAAATGCGGGTCACATTATCCAGGGGCAAAGCTTGGCTCACAGTTTACTTGCTCGACAAAGGCGAGTACAATTACTTCCGTGGTTTTCAGCCATGGTCGCGGACCTTGGATCTGTAATGTCGTTACAATGCCATCACCAAGAATCTTCAGTTCCCCTTCCCCGCGTCTAGGAATGTTCATCCATAGCATCCGCCCCTGACAACCAAAACAACACCCCTCAATCTTGAAAATCTTGGCCCGGTACACGTGCCCCTCATGACTGGTGCTCTTGCTCACTCTGAACCCTGAACCATGCCGCAGGTCCCGAGTGCCTTGCCGAGAATGGCAAGAGCTCTAGGCGCGGAGGCCTACAGCCCCTGATGTGTGACCCGTCGCGAAGGGGGGGTCTCCACAGGGCAACGCGCTTGATCGGCCATACCAGGGAGCAAAAACAAGCAGGGACCCTCGTCCCACCCACCCGTCAGTCAATGGAATGGTCCAGGAAATAACAGCCCACGCAAAAAACTGCCCCTGGGCCTGGCATCGAGGAACACCTCCCATGCGACGAGAAACCTCCCAGGAATGCATACCCTGCGCAGGATCTCGCAGGGTATATTAGCAACGTAGACCCTCCGCCCCCGTTAGGTCTGGAATTTCTTTCTCCTCTTTTTGGCTTTCTAATTGGAGCTATTTAAACATCAAAAAGCAGTCAAGTTGGGTGTTGGTGGTTGCAATCTCAATCTCAGAATTCCCCCCACAAGCTTGGCTATTTCGATCTAGCCAGTGTGGTCGCAATAAACGGACACAATTCCAGGAACTTTGAGTCTACCTGCTACACCCGGCACAGTGATTAGCTGCTCTAGCGTTTCAGTTCCTGACTATCACGTTTCAAGGGTCAGCGCCAGACCGTCGGTGGGGCAGTGTGATTGGTGGGTGTGGACTACAGAGCAGCGCCGGCGCATGCGATAGGTGGAGCCCGTGATTCAGGAACAATTCGTGCAGGGACCATTGGAAGCGTGAGTCTCGATCAATTCTTCTTAACTGCTGAGTGGTTTTCTTCACTTCTTCCCATTCCAATTCTTTTTCGGCCTCGTGGTTGGGAATTTGCTGTTTCCTTTATTCACTCTTTTCTTCTGGAGGAAGTACAGATCGCGACTGCAATCTATACTCAAGCCTGGTGCTGCCTTCACATTCAATCGTTCTGTGAACGCATTTTCCCCTTTTATCCTCCATTCCATTCTTTTTCTTCCTTTCCGACATATCTACGTTTCATTCCAACCCTCTACAGTACTGGTTACTGAACGGTTTCATCTTTAAAGGTCCACTGTTTCCATCTACATCAAACGTTTCGCTGCAGGTTCAGCGACAGTCATCTTGACGATGGCCAACTTTCAGTCCTCGATCATGCTCTTTGTAGCCCATTTCATCCTGTTGTTGGGTCTGCCGACGGCCCTGGTGGGCGCGGTCCCAATGCCTCATAGCCTGGATGTTTCCAAACGGGCTAGCTCGACCTACTGGATGGCCAACATTAAGCGCCAGGGTGTGGCGCCATTCAACAGCAATGCAGACTACCAGGTCTTCCGCAATGTTAAAGACTTCGGTGCTAAGGGTATGAGATCAGACCATATCCCCTATCAAGAATCATCGAGGCTAATTATGATCTAGGTGATGGCTCCACCGATGATACTGCTGCCATTAACAAGGCCATCTCCTCTGGTGACCGCTGTGGTAAAGGATGTGATTCATCCACCACTACCCCGGCCCTCGTCTACTTCCCGCCTGGTACCTATTTGGTGTCCAAGCCTATCGTCCAGTACTACTACACCCAGATCGTCGGTGATGCCAACGATCTGCCCATCATCAAGGCTGCGGCTGCCTTCACTGGTATGGCCGTTATCGACGCCGACCCCTATGAGAATGATGGTGCCAATTGGTACACCAACCAAAACAACTTCTTTCGTGGTGTTCGTAACCTTGTCATCGATCTGACTGCCATGCCCAAGGGCTCCGGTGCTGGTATTCACTGGCAGGTGGGCCAGGCCACCAGCCTGCAGAACATTCGATTTGAGATGGTCAAGGGCGGTGGCTCCGCTAACAAGCAGGAAGGCATCTTCATGGACAATGGCTCTGGTGGCTTCATGTCCGATTTGACTTTCAACGGTGGTAACTACGGCATGTTCCTGGGCAACCAGCAGTTTACTACTCGCAACCTGACCTTCAACGACTGCAACACCGCGATTTTCATGAACTGGAACTGGGCATGGACCTTCAAGTCGGTCACCATCAACAACTGCGAGGTTGGTTTGAACATGTCCACTTCGCCATCTAACCAGACCGTTGGTTCCGTTATGATGCTCGACAGCAAGCTTACCAACACCCCTACCGGAATTGTGACTGCCTGGGCCAAAAAGAGTATCCCCGTCGGTGGTGGCACTTTAGTCCTGGACAACGTCGACTTTTCTGGCTCCGACGTCGCTGTTGCTGGTGTTGACGGTAACACCATCCTGACTGGCGGTTCCGTTGTCGTCAACTGGGTCCAGGGTAACACCTACACCCCAAGCTCTGGAGTCACCAAGCGTGCCGTCCAGGCCGATGAGAATGCCGAAGTTGTTACCGTGACTCAGACTGTCATGCAGACTGTTGAGGCTTGCCCCGCATCTTATACTTCTGCCACCCTTGCCAGCAACAACGGTGGTGGAGTTACAGAGTCCACTAGCCAGGTCATCCCTGCTTTCTCCACCAGTTCTGAAAACGGCATGCGCACCGTCGCGCTATCGGCCACCGGTGCCGCTGAGAGCACTCCTACTGTCGAGGCAAGCATCGAGCCCACTGTCACCAAGGAGCTTACAGTGGTTCCCTTCGGTGAGAACACCGTTGTTGCGACTGGGACTGCCGTGAACACTGTCGTGGTCCCTACCGCTGCGAACACTGTCGTTGCCACTGGTGCTGGTAAGAATACCGCGGCAGTGACTGCTACTGCTGAGAACACTATCGCTGCTAGCACCTCCACTGCTCAAACCTCGAATGCCGCCGACTCTGGCTCCGGATCAAGTGGCAGCACCGGCACCTGCGGTGCTGACCAGGCCGTTGAGTCCGCCCGCACCCAGGCTACCATGAAGACTGCTTCCAAGCCAGCGGATCTCCTGGTCGATGGTGCCGTCTTCGAAAAGTCCAAGCCCCTGTATGAGAGTCTCCCTGCCTCTTCCTTCATCAGTGTCAAGTCTGCTGGTGCTAAGGGTGACGGTTCTACCGACGATACCAAGATCATCCAGAAGGTCCTGGACAGCGCTACCTCTGACCAGGTCGTGTACTTTGACCACGGTGCCTACGTTATCACCGACACCATCAAGATTCCTAAGGACATCAAGATCACTGGTGAAATCTGGCCCATGATCATGGCCCATGGCAGCAAGTTCGCCGATCAGGAAAACCCCATTCCTGCTATTCAAGTCGGGCAAAAGGGCGAAACCGGCTCCGTCGAGATCAGTGACCTTGTTATCATGACCAAGGGTGCTGCCCCTGGTGCTATCCTCATGGAGTGGAACGTTGCCGCTACCACTCAGGGTTCCGCCGGCATGTGGGATGTTCACTTCCGTATTGGTGGTGCTGCTGGATCTGGTATGCAGAGCAACACCTGCCCTAAGACTCCCCACGTCACGACCACCCCCAATCCTGAGTGCATGGCTGCGTTTATGCTTCTCCACGTCACCGAGAAGGCCAGCGCTTACCTCGAGAACACCTGGTTGTGGACGGCCGATCACGAGCTTGATCTCGCTGGACACGCCCAGATTAACGTTTACACTGGCCGTGGTATCCTCATCGAATCCAAGGGCCCGGTTTGGCTGTGGGGTACCGCCTCTGAGCACCACCAGCTCTACAATTACCAGGTCTCCAATGCCGAAAACGTTTTCATGGGTCTCATCCAGACCGAGACTCCCTACTACCAGTCCAACCCTAGCGCTCTCACTCCCTTCACTCCCCAACCTAAGAAATGGAACGATCCCGACTTCTCCACCTGCACCACTGCTTCATGCCGTAAGTCCTGGGGCTTGCGTGTGCTCAACTCCTCGGACACCTACATTTACGGTGCCGGTCTGTACAGCTTCTTCGAGAACTACGCACAGACTTGTCTCAACTCCGAAGACTGCCAAGAGAACATCGTCGAAGTCGATTGCTCCGATGTTCACATCTATGGTCTCACCACCAAGGCGTCCGTCAACATGGTCACTTCCTCTAGCGGGAAGAGCATGGTTCCTGAACTTCCGAACCAGAGTACCTATGGCTCGACCATTGCGTTGTTCGAACAGTCTGTCTAGATACCCGGTCAAGGCTCATCTTGAAATGTGGATTTTTTGGTATTTTCGTTCCCGTTAATTATTCTTCCCCTTCCTGTTTCCGTTTGCATCTCCATCACCATGTCTGGCCTTCATGTGTGGACTACGTCCTTTCCTTCTTTCTTTTCTTTCTCTTGTTTTAGAGTATGGTGGATCATTGGATTTGGTGCTTGTTCAAAATACGGTACCGCATTGAAGGCATTGTTTGATACCACCCGGTTTTTATTTGTATGACGAGATTCATAATAGATATGTGATCCAACAATGATAAATTATGCCACAGCATTTCTTCGACATTTCATTTGTATAGGATAATTGGTAGTTCTTGCAATTCTTCTGTCTTGACTGATGTGCGTAAGCTGGTTGGGCTCATAGTCATACAATTACAAGAGCCTGTGGCTGAAACTGTCGGATACAATGGTGTTCAGAACATTCCAAGCTTCAACCTGGATATACATGATCCAAAGTCGAACATGCCCGATGGATTTAATACGAGGCACCATTTCCGGTATAAGGTATAAGAGGGGACCCAAATTGATCCTGTGGACATGGTAGCTATGAAGACATCGCTATTTCGTGTTGCTCGCATCAAAAACTCCCATAAAAATCTTCAAGTCGTTATATTGATATATTCAATGCTCATAAATCACATCACAAAAGCAGAAAATTGAAATCATCAGGCCGTTCCCTCGCCAAATCAATCCAAGAAGCAAGTCGCTGGTCTGACAAATTCCACCAAGTCTCCAAAAACTCCAGAACCCTCGCCCGATCCAACGTCCGACTTAGCCGCATGACATCTTTAAAAGCACCCTCCACGAACTTCTGACTTGGTCGATCACCCCTCAACTCCGTCCCCGCAATGAAAAGCGGCCACACCAGATCCTGCGCCCACATTCCGTTCCTTGTCTCGGAAAGACGCCGCACATGGCTCAAGATCTGATCTCGAGAATGGGTGACGTCGATCACGGTCCCGCGGAGGTGTGGGAATGCTTGGGCGCTGTAGATCAGGTTTGCATGATAGAACATCCAGACGACGAACTCGAAGTCGGTGCGGTCGGATTCGGACCAGAAGTTGACTTTTTGGCTGAGACGGAAGCTTTTGACGCGTGCGGACTCGATTTGCGAGTGGATATCTTCGATTAGGGAGTATGGGAGCGGGGACTGGGAGCGGCTTTGCTGTCGCTCCAGTTGGGTAATTTGGTGGATTATGCGGATGAAGTCTGCGACGGCGGCGTCTTCGGTGCTTGTGGGGGCAGTGCTTAGGTTACTGATTACGTTCATGTCGTCGAAGGCGGTTAGATGAGTCCAGACGGAGGTGGAGTAGAATTCCTGGAGGAGAAATTCTTGGATGCGGAGGAGTTGCTGGTGGAGATAGGATTGACCCTCTCCGATAAGGATCAGTTCGCGTGCGGCAAGCAGATGGATCTTCCATCCCGATGACTGGGCTGAAAGAAGTTGGTTGTTGCATAAGATGAGCACCGAAGCTAGTGTCATGGACGCGTCCGGGCTATTTTGCAGCGAAGGCGAGGCCGTGAGGTCGCTCAGTTCCTTCGCCAGGAGTGCTAAGGCTTTATTCTGGTACGCATCTGAGATGTTCTGAAACCTGACGAACCAGGGATCTTCAGCAGGATACTGGGAAGCCAGATCATGCGCAGCAAGAGCAAGGACAGACGAGAGCACAGTCTCCGAGTTCTCGGCCAGAGGTAAGATGATTTGTCTCCAAGGGTTCTCTGGCCCATCGATCCAAGCCAGACGATGCGCAACCCGCTCCTTGAACCAAGCAAGCAATCGTGAAGCATGAGGAGACCGGGGACCCGACAGACTCAGATCGATAGAGGGCGAACCCATCAGACTTACAGGGGACATCGGCTGCGTTCTCAAGAAATTGATCTCCGCTGATCCGACAAGCTCACCCGGTATAGCACTACCGCTTGTGGCACCTACAATCATGAAATGATTGGATGCATCGGCACCCTCGCGCACTGGGATCATCTGTCCCTGCAACCTACCACGACTCGCAACTCCCTGGCCCCATTTCAGCTGCAGGCCGTAGCCCGGACATTCAAGGTTCCGCTTCCCACATTTTGTACAACCAGGCAAGCTGCGATCGCATTTGATACGCCGCCTTTGGCAGGTTGGACAGTCTATTCCGAAATTAGCCGCTGTGCGCTAAGATAGGATATACCGATAGTACCTTTTGTGGGGGGTTGCGTAGACCGCTCTGACATGTCCCCAACGGGGATCAAAAGAACCCAGTCACGACACGACTGGACCTATTGAATTACGGCGTATGAAATTTGGGAATTTGATGTCCTTTTCGATTCTCCCGAGGTTGAAGCTCGATGAAATTCCATGATGTTAGTCAGCGGGCTAGACTCGATTAGGACATGGTGTCAAGCGGAGCGCAACGTGATTGGATGGGATTGGATGGAGTTTTTATGGAATCTTTAGGGAATCTTCATAGAAGCTTCGTTGTGGGTTCATTTCAGTATGAGATGGTGAGGGTGAATTTTATATTATTATGTAAAAAAGGGACGCGCTTTTGTTCCACTAGACAAGCTAGCAGAAATGAAATAGGGCTAGAAACAAATGCACTTTATGATCAATACGCCTTTACAGCTCCTTCTTGAGGAAGTGCTCCGGCTTGTGGGTGGTCTCATAGTCGACGTGCACGTAGGCACGCTCAACATCGGGCAGGGACTCAAGTTTAATCTGCAGCTCCTCAGCGACATCATGGGTCGCGCGAAGAGTAGCGCCAGGATCCATGACAATATCGACCTCGACAAGAAGACGAGGGCCGGACGTGTACGCACGAACAGTGTCAATGGCTGTGATCATAGGGGAGTGGGTCATCGCTGCGGGTAGTCAGTATCATACATACTTCTTGAAATACATCTTCAGGACTTACAGATATAGGTGATCAGCTGCTGCATCTTGGTATCCGCAGTGACACCAATTAGTAGCTGGAACTCGCCGTAGGCGGAGTGCAACCACAGTCCACTGACAATCAACGACAGAATAATAGCACCCATGGGATCAATCCACCAGCGGACTTTACTACCCAGGATAGAAGTCATAACACCGATTCCGTTAATGAGCAGGTCGTTCCGGTGATCCTCCCACAGGATACGGATCTGGGAGACCTGGTTGCGCAAGGCAAAGCAGTACAAGAAAAGACCGAGCTTGGTGAAGAAGGCGACGGCAACAGCAATGACGGAGGCCAGATGGAAGGGAGCTCGGAGGGTGTCGGAGCCCTCCACAATCTCGCGAATGGAGAAGGCAATGATGATGAGCGAAACAGCAGTCATGAGGCAACAGAAGCAGATGTTGCCGGCGGTCTCAATACGGGCCTTTCCAGCAGGGAACTTGCGAGGATCGACTCGGTTGACAGCTTTATTGCACAGCAGCAGGGTCAGGTTGGACATGGGGTCGAAGATAGCGTCCGCCATGGTGGTGAACAGTGACAAAGATCCAGAGGATACGGCACCGTAGATTTGCACACCACAAAGAATAAGGTTTGCAGCAAAACTGGCGTACACAGCGATCTTGTACTTCAGACTGTTCTCGCTGTTCAACTCGCGGGCGGCACGCACATGCTCTTCAACCGGTTTCAACATGCGCTCGATGTTCTCATTCTGGTTCTCGTAGAAGCCCTGGAGCTTGCGCGTGACAAGTGCCTGCTTGCCCCTCGCGCCCGTCTTCTTTACCATCTCCATGACCCTAGTGCTATCGGCGTTGGGATCACGCTTCCGCGAAGTATTGGCCTTCATCTGTCGGATCTCATCCTCCGTCTTGATCTTAGAGGCCAGCTGGAATGGATCGCTCTCTGCGGTGTATCGAGGCGGAAGCTGACCCTCTTCATCGGGGGTACCAGGGCGGTTCTGGATGACTGCCTCACGCTCGAGGGCGCTGGAGGTGCCCTCATTGTAGGATCGGGGAGTCATAGTGCGGTGCGATGAGTGTGGGCTGCTGCTATGCAAATGTTGCAACGCATGCGGATGGTTGGAGAGACTCTGACGGATATGTTCCTCCATGGTGACGGTATGTGGAACGTGAGGAATGAAGGGAGTAAGGGAAAGTAGCAATTATTCTCCGGCTTACATTGGGATTAAAAAGAAAAAGGGACGAAAAGTGGCAGTGCTTATCTTATCAGCTTGGCATCTTGGCAGGAGTAAATATATTGATTTGCGTTAATTATTGTCAATTTAGTATGAAGAATACTACGGAGTTCTATTCCTACAGTGCTATTAAGCCTAATATGCCAATACCACAAGGATGTGATATTCAAGAGCAATTGCAAGGTTTAGGGTCTGACAATCACAACCGGTACTCCTACAAATTAGACTTGTAGAAATGCGGAGATGTGGGCCCTGCATCACAGAATGGGCATATCAATTCACAACCAGAGTAAGAGATGGGTTAAAAGGCAGAAGCAGAAGGAGCATGACAGAAGAAAATCAACAAGAGAATCATGAAGGAATGAGAAAAGAATTGCCGACGGAAGGATTTGAACCCCCGATTGTCAAGTTCCTCCCGGCCGGCGCGGAAGTCACCCGCCTTGGAAGGACCTTACGACCCATAGAGTGCTAGTGTAGGAATGAGTATGGGCATTCAGTCCTTCCGGGTTCCTGTTTGGCTCGGGCAAGTTAGGTTGGACCTGGTCGACCACTACACTACATCGCCTGTTAAATGGTATTTGCTTTAGTACTACATAGCGGAAGATTTGTTAACTTCTTGGGAAGGTTTCGATCGGTGCCGCAACGCCCCACTGATCCCCACACGACAGACCCATGTTTTAATTATTCTGCACTCAGTTTGGTCTTATCTCGAATTGTCTAGGTGCGATATCGTGCTTTTCGAGAATTTTATATCTGAAGATTTGACGAGATTCGGTGTTCATGGGATAGGGAATGGAAGAGGTTCATACTGGGACGTGTTCAACTGGAGTTTGGTAGGTACGTCAGGCACGTACTCTGGCACATACTCTATTCTTATGATACTTTCTTCTTGGGTATGAAAGAACCAAGGATTCTAGTCTTAAAGCTTTATTGGGCTGCATATAGCTCCAATGATCTCGTGAGGCCTTCTGAAACACCTGTATACTACCTAGCGCTTCAAATGTTATGCATCCATTCAAATATGTAATGAAAGAGATGATATCGGTCTGGATTTAGTGTACCTATATGCATGTAGTATGCTTCACCATTTGATCAATCTTGATTCTGGTTGGATTTTAAACAGTATCGTTAAGGGTGTGAAGTGGTTCGTATATTCTGAGACCTCTATATAGAGATATACCTAAATTCCTCTGGAAGGCGCGCCAAGGATAAAGTCAAAACAAAATCCCAAGACGTCTACTGCACACAATGAGCTCAGTTATTGCCGACAAGGTACTTGAAAACACTTTCCACCCAGTTCAACTTCTCTTCGGCGGAGGCATTGGTGGGGATTGACACGGAAGTAGCAACACCAGTCGATGAAGCCACTGATCCAGACGCACGGAGCTGAGTAGCAAAAGTAGTGCTGGGGATCACGTCTGCAGAGGCAGTGGGGGTCTCAGCGGGAGCGGAAGTGGCAACTACAGCTGGAGTGGTGGTCTCAACCGCCACGGGAGTCCCAGTGGGAGTCTCGACGGGAGTAGTGGTCTCAGCCGGAGTGGTTGTCTCAGCGGGGGTAGGTGTCTCAGTGGGAGTAGCCGAGGACGAAGTGGAGGCGGAAGATGTGGAAGATGGCGCAACAGTCGAGGAAGTGGCCTGGGTAGAAGCGCTGGAGGTAGAGCCAGTAGAGCCCGAGCTGGAACTAGAGCCCGATCCATCGACAGTAAAGTCGACACAGGACTCGTAGGTCTGGTCAATGGACTCGGCGTACCAGTACCACTGCAGCACACAGTCACCACCAGTAGTGCACTGATCACCCAGGTCATCAGGGATAGTAACACTGAACGCAGTGTTGTTCGCCGCCACACCGGTCGAGACAGAAGCATAGACAGACCAGGAAATCAGCGGGCTGCCGATGACAGTGTTGGTAGAAGTATCGACCACCGAGACGTTGGCAACACCCGTATGCGGGGCGTGAATTGTAACTTCAAAGTCCACTGTCTCACCCGCCGTGTACGAGTAAGTAACATTGTTGTCGGCATACTTGAAGCCCTTGCACAGCCAAGCATTGCACTCAGCAGCATTGTAGTCACTTTGACTCTCGGCAACTTGGAGCATGCCCTGGATATTCCCGTAGACATCGGATGTTTCGGTATCATAGGCTTGTTGGCCACAGGCAGCTTCAAAAGCTGAGCCAGGGTAACGAGGTGTTGGGCTGCTAACGAAGCCATGGCCATGGACTAGAGAGACAAGTCCGGCCACGGCAGCTAGGGATGTGAATTGCTTCATTTTGGTTGGAAAGAATGGAATTGATCGGTAAACCGGTACCGCTCAAGTATGAAGTGAATGGAAGGGTTAAAAAACAGAAGACTGCACGGTCACAGACCGGAGAGAAAGAATGGAAGAAGTAAAAGTCAAAAGAATAGACCAGCTTGACGGGCGCAATATCGGGGCCATAATATGATTTATATAGATTCGCTTCATTTCCATGATCGAAAATCTCAACCCTGTCAGAACAGAAGCTTAATCAACTACAAACAACTAGAAAGCACCAAGGGAATGATCCACCGTGAAAGCTGTCAAGGAACCACACCTAAAAGACACTTTGAAACACATCAACCCCCTGATATCCTCCAAGGGATCATTCCCCTCCACCGGGGGGGGGGGCGCGTGGTGAGACCGGCGATATTGCTTGATCCCAGGGTCTCGGGGAAATTCCAGACAGCTCGGCCTGATCTATCGCGTGGATCAGTACCTGCATTCGGGACAAGGCCGACGTCCCTGTTAGGGCTTGCCAAGGCTGGTTCCACGCGCCGGACGAGTTTCAGGTTAAATAGCACCGCATTGCACCGAAACAGGAGTCCGCGAATGTTTTTTTGTGATTGATGGGAAAATTGATCGGTCTAATGACTCTGATCCTGACAAAAATTCGTGTCAATTTGGTCATGCCAGGTAAAAGATTGGTAGACGTGGATGATGGTTCGGGCGCTTCTCCATTTCCGGCCTAGGTCCCTGTCTCCGTCGAGTTTGATTAAGGTTGATTCAGGGCCTTGATTATGGAGTCTCGCTGAAACTTTGGAAGTGGTCGATCTTCCAATACTATCCTCTGGAGGCGAGCGTTAATGGAGCTTAAGAGCCCTGGAAGTGATACTAGGTATCACTGTGCACGACTCGGTCTTATTGGATGCAATATATATCACAGTTCTGAGATAAACATCATATAATCGATACGATAAATGCAAATAGCACATATATACCGGATAATGTCTGGCAATTTTTGATTTCCCCTTCCGAATTAGTGCTTACCCCTTGCCGCTTTTTGCTCACTGAGTAAAGTTGAGCATTACATAAGCACTCTGACCTGCTCACTAAGGTATTTCACAAGCGAGTCGGACACCTGGTGGGCCCGGACACCTCAAAACACATAGTAAATGCGATAAATATATTTATTGGTTGAACGGAGAACTTATGGTGTATTTTATGGTAACGTCATAAAATGCTTTATCAAATTGTACTAAGCTTATAATTTAAGATGAAGACATAGTGTAGAAATAGCATACAAAATTTCGTATAGTCTGTATGTGTGGTTGCTGAGATATAAACGTTTTTAGAAATCATGTTTACTATATACTTAGAGGTGTCCGGCCCGACTGGGTGTCCGACTCGCTTGTGAAATACGTTAGTGCCCGCATTCCGTAACGACCTTGGCGATAATCCGGGGGTTTCTGGCCGAGCGTTTGCCCCTTTTCATGTGATGACAGGGGCTCATGCAGTCAATAATGCAGTCATCTAACGGCACGAAGAATTCCCCTCGGTGCCTGGAGGCTCGATTCTCGGGTTCGAGACTGCTCTGCTCTGGATCCACTTCGATGTACGGCCCGTTAGACAGGAATTACCCGAACCGTCACGGGGGCGTGCCAAGGAGTTCCGCCTTGATAGACCCGAATAGGGCCAAAGCAACTGATCACTTCAACGTACTCGCCTTCAAGGATCAAGGCTTCATAGTATTAGTCCATCTGCAGTGGGGCGCGTTTTTGCAAAACGACGTTAGCGGATGAGGTGGAAACCCCACATTTCCGGGGACACCATCGATCCCTCGGTATGTGCTATTCGATACTCCGTATTAATTTCGACAAGTTATAAAGTATTTCGGAACACCTTCAATTCCAATCGTATCCAGTTCAACAACATTCCTGACAATCTTCCTGCTCATCGTGCATTACGCAAGATGCGTTTCTTCTTGTCCGTTGTAATTGTTACCGCGATAGGTGCAGCCTCCGCTCAAGTTGCGACTAGGTCGGCGCCATCATCAGCTTTCTCGACTGCCGTTTCTTCGACCGAACAGACTTCATCGTCAGCGTCTGTAAACTCGTCCACTTCCTTGGTCCTTTCTCAGCGCACTGGCAGCAGCCATTTTGCCAAGGTGGATGGTCTCAAGTTCAACATTGACGGCGAGTCTAAGTATTTCGCTGGCACGAACTCGTATTGGCTGCCATTCCTGACCAACAATGCGGATGTTGACTCCGTCTTCAAAAATCTGAAGAATTCTGGTCTCAAGATTCTCCGAGTTTGGGGTTTCAATGATGTAAACGCCGTCCCAAAGCCTGGAACTGTTTACTTCCAGCTCCACGACACTGCCACCGGTACTACTACCATCAACACTGGTGCTGATGGCCTGAAGCGCCTTGATTACGTTGTCTCTGCTGCGGAGAAGTACGGCATCAAGCTTATAATTCCTTTTGTGAATTACTGGGATGATTATGGTGGCATGAATGCCTACGTTACTGCCTATGGAGGCAGTAAAACGGGCTGGTACAGCGATAAGAAGATCCAGAGTGTGTACCAGGCGTACATCAAGGCTGTTGTCTCTCGCTACAAGACTTCCTCTGCCATCTTTGCCTGGGAGTTGGCTAATGAGCCTCGCTGCCCGGGCTGCACAACCGATGTCATCTCCAACTGGGTGGCCAAGACTGCTGCCTACATCAAATCTCTCGATTGTAATCATATGGTCACCACTGGTGAAGGTTTGCGTCCTTGAGATAATTAAAACTTGGGATCTATTCTAACCAGTGATATAGAGGGCATGGGCCTAACTGTCGGATCGGATGGCTCCTACCCTTACGGTTACTCCGAGGGCAACGACTTCGCCAAGAACCTTGGGGCCCCTAATATTGACTTTGGAGTGTTCCACCTCTACGTCGCCGACTGTAAGAATATTATCTGCGTACCCTAGATACACAGCACACTAACCCATCCTAGGGGGTATCACCGATAATTCTTGGGGCAATGAGTGGATAAAGGCCCATGCCAAAATCTGCGATAATGCCAAGAAGCCTTGCTTATTCGAAGAATATGGCATCAAGAATGACCACTGTTCCGACTCGGTGAAGTGGCAGAAGACCGCCTTGGATACCACCGGCATCGCAGCTGATCTCTTCTGGCAGTATGGCGAACAGCTATCCACCGGCCCCTCTCCAAATGACCACTACGCCATCTACTATGGCACTGACGACTGGAGGTGCGGTGTCGCTGACCATGTCAAACAGATTAATAGTGAAGGTGTCTAAGTACGGTTTTGGGAATAAGCGATATACGCGGGCACCCTAGGACTCTTCAATCTCTGGATTGGTTCCTTGCTAAACCAAACTCATACAGGGAACGCATCGCTAGCAGCATACGTTGCGCACATTTGTGGTATGAGGCTGGTGCAGATCGGGAACGAAGCCGCACCATCAGACTTAGTTCCCGAGATATCTATACGCAGAGCCAAGTTGATTGGAAAACAACGTAATCTTCTCATTGTATATATAGCTTCAGTTCTTCCCGCTGAAACAAAGTATCCATTAATCTTCCTTTGAATTACAACATACTAATAGATTACGAGGACCTTTTATCTAAAATGCTGGCGACTCGCTACGTCGCCGAATTTATACATCAAATAGGTCTTCTCGGGCATTTCCGCCACTACGAAGTGGAGCCGGAACCAGAAGAAGCGCCTACATTACCACGGCGATGACTAGGTAGGTAGCATTAGGTTAATAGAACATCATCGTCATCATCATATGGTTCCATTGATTTTACGATCCATTCATCCCAAGGCTCTCATCTAGATAATGCTATTCTGTCTTCCAATATCTGTTTTTGACGGATATTGCGCTCCTTCAAACTAGTATGAATCTTCGTAAAGTCTAATACACATGAACACAGTCGGTAATAGGCCCTGACGACCAAAACATTGAGCATTTGCATTACATGACTTTGGTTGAAGATTCGCGGGGCAATTTAAGAAACACACCATGCGTGGACTGACTCTAGAACTAGAAAACACTGGGTAAAATCACCTATGCACTTTGAACTTCCACTGTCTGGGTTTCAGTCTCAGAGATTAAGACCTGTTGTGCTTCCGTACTCTTCTTCCGGGGATTGGGGGCATCAAAAATCTCTGAGAGTTCTTCGAGGGTCCGATTGTTTGTTTCAACCGCGAAGAAGTAGATAAACACTCCCTGGACAATGTTCCAGCCGGCCAAAATGATATATGTGTGCCAGCCAATGGCGTCGATGGCATTTCCGATTCCAAACTGATTCACCAGCAAAGCAATATTGGTGAATACAGAGTACATAGCCATTCCCTTGGCACGAGTCTCGTATGAAAGACACTCGACGGCGTACATGGCTTGTAATGGAGTCCAACCAAAGCTGAAACAGGCGCCGATCAAAAAGATAAACACAATAGAAGCAGTGGCCGATCCTGTTTCCAGTGTCTTTGTGTACACCCCAGTTGTGGCTGCAAAACTCGCAAAACAGATCTTCATATTCAAAAGGTTAGCGTAGAACATCGATAAAAGAATAGCCACGCGAGACCTGTCTACGTACACTGAAAGCAATAGACGCGCCAATCATCATAGGTCTGCGTCGGAACTTTGGGCCCAAGTAACTTCCCAGATAGGCTAGGCCAGCAGAAAGGACTGTGTTGCCAAGGTTGACGTCTAGCACTCGCGTTGTATCAGTGATACCAGCTGTCGCTAAAAGCCCGCCAATGTAGTAGGTCGTGACGCCAGCCTGGGCCCACTGACTCATAAAAGATGCGATACCCACACATAACAGACGCCATCTCGCGGCCTTTGAGTTAACAAGGCCTCTAAAGTCCCATACCTTCTTATCCGAGCCTTCAAGGTTGATCGCCTCTTCATATTCTCGGACCTGTAGGTGAACATAGGCATTTTCCCGGGAGCCTTCGCCGTGGTATTTGATGATAACATCCCAGGCTTTCTCGCGGTATCCATG
Organism: Penicillium sp. 91 TS-2023; assembly: GCA_030710325.1. Classification (NCBI taxonomy): domain Eukaryota; kingdom Fungi; phylum Ascomycota; class Eurotiomycetes; order Eurotiales; family Aspergillaceae; genus Penicillium; species Penicillium sp. 91 TS-2023. The sequence continues at coordinate 307,873 of JARWGP010000018.1, forward strand.
GCTGAAGAGCCAGCGAGGTGATTCGGGTATAAACCAAACCGTCAACACTACAACGCTGGATGAAATCAACTGACACCAGATTGGGATGCGCCACGCGAGAGAACTTTCGAACCTCAGACATCCACGACAAGCACCCGCAGCGGCAATAGCGCCGACGAAGTACTGGCAATTATATAACCCAGTCAGGATATCACGGTATTCAGGGTGGCTCATCTCGACGACATAGGCGGGTGCGGCAGAGGAGGCCAAGGAGTATCCCCAACCTAAAATAGGATATTAAAATGCCATCCAGAATGGGTTATGCCTAGGCACGTACCAAGGAAGAATCGGCTGGCTAGCAATTGATTGATATGGTTGGCAGAACCACCAAGAATAGTACCCAGGATGACAGCGCAAGATCCAACAAACATGCCACATCGTCGACCCCAGGTATCTAGGACAATGCCGACAAACGGCAGCGCGCAGACGCCTCCAATAGTGTACATCCCTTGAATCAAGGAAGCTTTAGAGCCGACTAACCCAGAGCCGAAGGTTTCGCGAAACTGGTCTATGGGAAGCAAGGCACCCATAAGGGAGCCATCAAATCCTGAATCAGTTAGCGATGCACTGTCCATTGGCTATGAGGCGTCTCTTTCATACCGTTCAAGGCTGAGCAAAGATATGCCACAATCAAAAATAAATATAGCTTTCTCATCTGAAAACTCCACGGATTCGGGGGATTGGTCCGCCTGGCTATTTCCAGAGCCAGTGAGCCCTGAACCGTCTCTACATTGACGTCCTCCTTGTGCTCCTGGTGCATGGCATCGCTGTTACCTTCTTTCTCAACGGGCTGGTCTGCATGTGTGGGCTCTGCCATTATGCTGACAATTCGCGTTTTCCACGCCGAGAGATGTAATCCGCGAAATAATGACTCAACTCATTGGGGAAAAGATGGCTGTGGACATGATATTTATTCTTGCAGTCATGGGACTTGCTTTTTTCTCCCTTGTGGACATGAAGTGGTACGTTTGTGAATGCCTCAGATGCCATTAGCTGAAGCGGGTCTGGACACATTCCTTGGATTAGGTTGGTCCAATCACGAGTTCCCTCGGCTCTTTTGTGGGGTTAGGAATTACCCCGAACGAGCGATCCAAACCGATCGCTTCCCGGCAACTCGCCATCCGCCGAAAATGACTCGGCTTCCTCCGCCTACTCCTCGACTGAAAGGGTAATACTCCGCCTTGATTCCCCCGGATTGACCTCGGCCCCAATCACGGGACAAGCTCTCCGCGAAAAGGATGATCTTGCAGAGGTGGAGCCTGAACTAGTAGGGAATAACAGTAAAATGCCATGTGATTTCTATTTCTGGGATTTACCATCTGGATCCTTTACTTCTATAATATGAAGCGGAGAGTGGGCGATGAACGCTCGCCAACGGATATCCTGCATGGCTTCTCGTAATATGATATTTGTTTATTTCATCCAACCACTGACTATGGAAGGTGAGAGAAGTATTATAAAAACGAAAGAGAAAGCATTGAGCTTGACAGCTAGCGAGAGAAAGAGAGAGAGAGATCAATCCTAGAGCATAGATACGCTCGGCCTGGGGTGGACGCCTCAACAGGTATTGAATTTGAGAAGCCAATTGATTGGAATTAAGTCAAAATCAGATCAGTCACCTATGAAGACAAGTATAAGGTGTAAACTTATTCTGCACAAAAGATGCCGAACTCCAAGGCCACTTTTCTCTCATAACACAACACACTTGAGTAGGTAACACCACAGTCCTTTCCCCCGGTGAGATACTTCTACAACAAAACCCTTCTATTTCCAAATTGTACTGTAGCCACGACGCAACTAGAAACTTCGATTGCATCACAGCCCTATTTCTAAAATGATTGAAAGAGACTATTGACCCAGGTGACGATACCCCAACGGTGAGTCACTGTCACTTAGCCCCGTAATCCCCACCACCAGCTCATCTCCCATAAAAAGAATATAGCGCTGTCACTAATCCGCACATTCCCTGCTCCTCTAAACACGACATTTCACCGGCTTCCGTGAGCGCGTTTCCATCGCATAAAAGTGATACTGACACTTCATACAAGGTCCTTGAAATCTGTAAATAATAGAAACACGTTGAAGACGTGGCCCTCCTCTCAATACAAAATCTTTAGAGGCCGCAAGACTACTAGTAAAACCGGCGGGCTCCACCTGCAATGTAGATCGGCCGAACATGTCACGTTGTGACCACTTTGATTCAGTCGAATTGCCTATCTAAGCCTACAGCAGGCGGAAGTCCGATCGAAACAGGTAACCATCCTCAAAGAACCCCGCAGAATGGGGCCTCAAACATAGTCCTGCTTGTTCCAGCAAGCCGTGGTCGAGTTTCCAGTGTTTGGTTGCAGCTGGACTTGCTATGTTGAACTTCTTAATTAAGAAAACCCTACACGGGACGAACAAGGAGACAGACGAGGTTGCATCTTCATATTTTCCGAATCATCATGGATTCAAAATGACGTTTCAAAATACTGTATTTGAAACGTGATCATTTCCAGTTTTTACACGGAAAGAGGGACAGCAATTTAATCATACGTTCCTGTTGCTCCAGATGTCATGATGTCTGCAGATGTCAAATCACCATTATAAAAAGAAGCTCATGGTCTCTTAATTTTAATACCACACCAACCCATCATCTGAATCATCCAAGGGACCAAGTCCATTCTTTTCCGTCTTCTTTCAACATGCAGCTCCTTTCTCTTTTCACCTCTATGTCCCTCGTGTCTGCGGTGGTTTCATCTCCGACAGTAGGCTTCAAGGCAATCGTGGCCCGCACGAATGATCGGGGCAGCGAAACAGTTTCTGGGCTCGGGGCTCGCAAGCAGGCGGTGGTGGATGCTGGTGGCAACACTCGTGATCTGGCTATTGCGATGTTAGAGACGTGAGTTTAGTTCTTCGGTCTCCGTGCCCAATAATCTCGCTTATACGTACCAGCAAAACTATGACTACCAATTACACATATGGTATGCCTAAATGTTGACCAGCAAGACTAGTAGCGGTTCTAACATCCATACCTCTAGGTGATGGAAAGACAGGCGACAGCACAAACTTCGGCGTGTTTAAGCAGAACTGGTATATGCTGAGACATTCTGCAGCTGAATTCCTAGGTGAGACCGTAGATCAGGTCGATGATGGTGCTATTCTTAAGTAAGTTCCAGGGTGGCTTATAGGCCTGGGTATATATTGGCTAATACTCCGAGCACTAGTTCGGATCTGTCAAAGGACATCCAAGCTCGTCATGATGGCGAGGAGCATTACGGGTATGAAACTTGGTTTAGTGGCCACCGCAATGGAGCAACGGGCATTGATAACCCGGGCACGGATGACATCCAGAGTGAGTTTTATCTGATATGATCCCCTACTTCACGGAGCGCTCGGCTAAAGCTATCGACAGCATACATCGATGCCGTTGCATGGATTCAGCAGCAGATCGAGAGCGATGACAAATACCAGAGTGACGATACGCGCTTCTGGGTTGATGTCGTTGCCATCTAGACACAGTGATGGAGACCTCGTGGCGCATAACTAGCTACATATCCGGGAATAAAGCTTCGCACTGTATACTATTATGTGATGGGCTTCGACACACATCCCTTGGGATTACATTGTTTTCGTTCACACACTCCGGTGATATTCTATTTGCACTCCTGTTATCTGAGACTTAGTTGTGAAAATTTCGCAAGTATACACTCTATATCGAAAGTTTTATTATTATCAGGGATGCTGGAATTCCCAGTTAAATAATTATAAAGCGTCCGGCCTCGTCATGAAGTTCGAAGTCTTCTTTCACTTCATGATCCCAGGACTAGCATGAAAATTTTGCTCAGCGTGTGCAAATGCAGTTGAATCAGTTATACCTACAATTGCCCTACCTCATGGGGCAACATTCACACAAAGGCTGGGCCGGTGTTAACCAAAAACAAAAAACCTGTGACGAGCATGAAACTCAACATAGCCGAGTCAATGCAATGGCAATTATGCGGCAACGGGAGAGCCCAACCTCCCGACAAATAGTATATCGAAATCGGAAGATCTGGACAATGTGTGGTTTCTCAGGATTGGTTCGGGGATTCAGGACTGTATTATAATCCAATGAAGCTCCGCATTCAGCCTCCTTCACCTAGGGGGTGAACCATAGAAATGTCCTGATTTTCGAGACCGAGACCAGGCACACCTAGCCTGAAATCTTCAGCACCCCAACTCAAGAATTCCCACATCGACTGTGCTGGAAGATTTTCGAAAGACATAACATTCCAGTCCCAAATTTGATCTTGCCTAGCAGGTAGGCAAGAATCAAACGCATTCATCTGGGAGATATTCTGGAATCCGAGACCCTCGGTCGTTGTATCGGGCGTTTCCACTGCACTTCTTTCGAGGCAAGCTTCGAAAATTCCCGAAATAACCTCCAAGGAGCGTTGTGCGGTGTGTCCGTAAGGTTTCATACGGTCGAGTGTCAACATAGCTGTCTCAACCTGCGTCTGGCAAGATTCAAATGAAACGACGGAATCGTCATTCTTGGGTCGAGTAGATAGATAGATTAATGGTACCATAGTTGCCTGAAACAAAAACCAGACGCCATTCCATCCGATCATGTGATTCAATCTTGTCGCCATGTAAATATCTTGAATAGTGATTTCTGCGATTTCACGGCACTTAAGAATGGCATTACGCTCCTCCACCCGAATAGCCATGAAAGGGACTCTTCGCATGGCGTAGCTTAGAAGCTTTGGGCGATATAGCAGCATGCGTTGATTATAAAGCCGCCAGCGCATTACCGTCCGCGCGGTATACAGCGACTCGGGGCATGGGTCATAATCTCTAAGAGCCGGGGGCAAGTTGTCCCACCATTGAAGAAGCTGTGCATCCATGTCAGAAGTCTCTGAGTGTGTGATCATTGTCGGGGAGGCTAACGCTTCCTGTATTTTCGAAGCGACTTTGATGAATTCGACATTTTCAATCAATGGAAGGATTGCCAGATAGTTTTCCTAGAAAGCGTTGTTGACCCGTCAGCTTTTGGTTCTCAGTACAGGAAGGCAGAATGGAGGGAAACGGGGATGCATTTCAATCGCACCTCATCAAGCAAGCGAGGACGGGAGACGGTGACAGTTGGAGCAAAGAAATCCATACACGCCCGACCGAGGGTTTCATGGCCCCATGTTTCCAGACAGCAGAGGGCCCACCATATACGACGTTTGTATTCCTGATGAGCAGCCCGGACAGGTTCAAGCACCAAATGACCATCGTAAGGCTCACGTTGTAGCCCTAGTGAAACCGCCATGCGCAGAGCCACACCTATCAGGGAATACCCAAGGTTTGGCTGGCTGATATAGTGACAATACCAGCCCCCGATGAGACCCAGGGTCTGAACCGTCTCGATGGTGGGCGTTCCGAGGGTCGCTAAATTCAGGAGATTCATCGAACGGTCGAAGTATGTCCTGTGAGTGTGGCTATCTGGGCCCGAGGCGGCAATACTTCCCAACGCGAGCACTATGTTCAATAGCGCTAGCCATCGACTATCTGTCCTGTTCCCAACCAAGTGAGTGGTGCGAAAGCTTTTTTCGTCCAGCAGTGGCGCCAGAGTGTGAAATCCGACGAAATACGCGTCTAAGATCTCCCCTTCGGTGGGCGCGAGGCTGGACTGTGTGCTTAACGACGGGGTTGGATTCATGGCTCGGTCGCTGTGATCTCGCGGCAGGGTGTGGGATGCGTATGGCCTGGACTGCGGCAGCAGCCATGCGATGACCTTCAAGGCCGCCTGGGTAGAGGATACCCCCAAGTACGAGGCGGGCTGCCGGGTGGTCAGGGACAGCGCGTTCACATCATCGGAGATCTGCTCCAGGGAGCCGGGTCGGCTAGTACATTGGCCTTGGTCGAGGTCCTCCTCGGGCATCGAATGCAAGGACTCCAGCACTGGCTGTCCCAGAGACAATGCGGGGTTGTGGGGTTGTATAGACGCGGCAACGGTCGGCGAATCCTGATGCTGGCCCGATTCAGACCCGCATCCATTCATCAACTCGACCAGCGCCTCCCGGGGCAAATCAGCAATGTTCTCTGGGGTCTTGTCTGGAAAGAGCCTTTCCAGGGTGGCTCGATACTGGTTTGACGATGTTCCCGATTTCTCCGAGTGGCTACTTAGTTCAGTCCATATCCTTAAATTGGAGGGCCAACGCGTCCGGGCGGTTTCTTCTGTCCTCGCTCTAATGAGAGAATATCTGCTTACCTTGATGCCTGCCGCCGTTCCGGATAGGAACACAGTTCCGTTGTTTTGTACCAGCGGCAGGACTCACACGGCTTGTCGCCCGTGCATTTGATTTTCCGCCGACGACAGGAATTGCACGCGCGCACCATCAGTCCTCGTCGGCCGAGCCGTTCACTGCGTCTGGGGCGCTTGGGGTTGGACAGACCCTCTTTCCCGCTCTGGACGGAGTCGAACGCGATAAACATGGCGACGAGGAGGACTACAGGGCACCCGGGCAAAAGAAAAAAAAAACAAGGAAGCAAAACGAAAATCAAAGACGATTCATATGGAGACGCGGCCGAGAAATCACAACCCCATTCGAGAGGTCAAACAGACGATCGTTTCAGAACGATGGTTTCAAGCGATGGCGATGAACCCTGCGAATGCCCAGGGGATGGGCCTGTCGATATACGTATGTATTTCAACGACCAAAAGAGTAAATGGTTCATGAGACACCAATACCCAACCCCGCTTTTTCCAGTGTTAAGCTGTAATTTAGCTCATAGAGGGGGAACGAATCGCTTAGTTTTTCTGGGGAAATAGGGGGTGGGGTAAGAACGAAGAAACCAGCACGAGAAACCAAGAAAAGAGGGAAAAGGAACCATCTGCATTGAATTTTCAGCCTCCTTCCTTTGCGCTCGTGCGATCTGCGGGGCATATGAAACGCATGTCGTAGTGGCTGAACCGTTTCTAGTAAGAGGGAGGCGGGGATCGTTGCTCGGCCTCCGCGCAACTGCCCATGGCCTAGTGGGTCACTAAAATAGGCGAGTCGTTCAGGGACCGTGCCTTAGACTCTGCGCAATCAGTACATATCTTTTAATAGGCGAAAATAGCTTGCTCTAGGCGTTAATTATCACACTCCTTTAACCACTAGTGGTATACTGACCAAGTAGTAGTAGTAGTAGAATTTATTTACCCGATCTAGCTTGCCTCTAGTAATGGCCGCTATGCGGGGGTGCTGCCGGGCCTGCCCGGCAGCGAGGTAATAGTACGCTGCACTCGGGACGCGTGTATGGAGTTAAAGTTAGGGCTTGCCCACTTACCCCTAGTTACCTATAATCTAAGAAATTAAGTATAAAAGACGTTAAAAAGGGAGGAAAGAGCGTTAAAATAAAGGCAAGAATATTAAAGGAAGGTTAATCTCCGCCCTAGTAATATAGCCACTAATATCTAGCTTTTCCCTAGCTTACTTGGAGGCTTAGAGTGATCGGACGGCAGAACGACCCGAAGCGGCCCGCCAGAGGTAATCCGGTAATATGGCACTTAATTGGGGAATCCTCTACTAGCGGCTTTTAACCCTTCAAAGTATAGTTGAAGTTTAGATTATAATATTGGCGAACGGTCTTTGCCAATTTGCTGCCCTTCTTGTTGCTGCCCAGTGCAGCACAGATGATTTTGTTGTCCAATATGGAACTTGTCAAGGCTCTGGTTTTGAATGAAGTAAAGCAAGTTGTTGGCTCTAGCCATAAGAGAGGCCAACGCTGGCCTTTGATAGACCGGCAGATAATTAGTGAAGCATCTCCAGAGGAAGACAAGACAATCTATCCTGAGAGAAAATCGGTACGTTTGACTCATAGAAAACATGCGGTAAATATGACTGAGGGGAACAGACGTAATCGTCAATGAGGGAGAAGGAAGCGGAAACGAGGAATGAGGTCAGAGGTGGATCAAAGCCCAGGACCTAAAGGCTTCTATAGACTGTACGCCTTTTGTAACCCGCACTAATTTGATGCCAACCTGGATCCTGGGTGACATGCATTTCCTATGCCTTATTGACTTCTGCGGCTGTTTCGTGGGGATAAACAGAGATTTTTCTGAGACGGAAAAGACTTAATCAACTCCCTTTCCGGGGTTTCAAGTTATTCAAGGGCCTGCGTTTGATACATCCGGATAGCACGGGGCCTTGGGTAATTGGAGGTTACATCTGTAAGACTTTTGGTGGTAACTAACTTCCACTTTGGAGAGTTCCACCTTCAATCTCCAAACAGTAACCAATAGTCATCGGTCTGACAATTCTTCTAGCCGAAGTTGAAGGCGGAAGTCCGCTTCATTTTCACCTGAACTGGTTTAGCGTGTTCGAGCACCTCCAGGCTCCACGATTTTGATTATGATCAATTTGGTATGCGAAGCGATGATTTTTGGAGTATTTTGTAATCGGAAAAGCCTTAAACTAACGATGTGGATTTCATTTCCCCAATCCTGCACCCTTGGTGATCCTGTCGAGTTCAGTTCACCACTGGATTCTACGAGACTGGCTTATTCATCGTCCGCTCATTTTCCCATAGTACATGTATTGTAATTCGGATTAATTGGGAAGTACTGGAGTGTACGGTGTCGTAACACATAAGATTATCATCCCTGGGCTCTCAACGGATCATTGCGCTTTTATCCAACACACTAAAGATTTAGCCTTTATTGGTGTCGGCGTCAATTGCTGGCGCACACGTCGCGCCGCCTTACGTCACCATTTCTTTGTTTGTTGCCATTCAGATGGTTTATCCTCATGTTCCTTCATGCTTCATAGAATAGGCAGCACATGTCTTCGTCTTACTCCATACCGAGGCAGGTGTTGGCTGCAAATTGATAATGGAGGACGTAAGACTGGTTCGCAACAGCTGCAGAGACTCGGGATACAATTGAGCTTCCGGGGACTGGGCTAGTAATTTTTGGGATTTATCTTCCCTCGGCCCGCACTGGGGATGCTCTGGTTTTGGGAACCCGAAACCTCCGCTGTCTGATGGCCAGAATAGGCTGTCTGATGGGCCAACTGCAAAAGCTCCGTGACCCTTTCGGCGTGGAAACACAGCAGCGGACCAAAAATCCAGGGTCTGCGTGGACAATGCTGGGAGGGCTTCAATATTCCAAGGTCTTGGTGGAGCGGTGCGTCCATTATGACATTTATCTCTGTGGATCCGAACCATCCAAGCTCATGACACGGGAACGTGGAGTCCGGGTAAATGGCATAGATGAGACGTAAAAGCGCTCGCTTTCTGATATAAATGAAAGCTCATGTCACCCTCCCCGAAGTTGCACTAAACTTCCTTCGAGACCTTTGCTAGGAAGTTCCCTCTGTTTTTTCGGAAAACATGAGTTTTTTTGAGCAGCGTCTGTCCGCTGGATGGTCATTCAGGGACCGAGATAACGAGGCACCGAATGCATGGATGCCTGTGCCGGCGGTACCTTCGACGGTGCAACAGGATCTCATTGCAAACAAAAAGTTGGGCTTTCAAAACAATCTTCTCAATGCACCGGACGAGACTGACCTTCGCGACCTAGGCTCGAGGATCCATACGTCGGCTTCAACGAACTCAAGGCCCATTGGGTCAACGAAAAGTCATGGGTATACCGAACGGAGCTGGAGCGACCGGGCGTTCCTACCGGCACGAAAGTGGACTTGGTGTTCGATGGCCTGGACACGTTTGCCTCGGTCACGCTCAACGGCCGGACGATCCTTACGAGCAGCAATATGTTTCTCGGCCACCGTGTGGATATCACTGAGGCTCTGGAATCCGAGGGCCCACACGTACTAGAGGTCGAGTTTAATTGCGCTCAGCTTAAAGCACGCGAGCTGCGCAGCCAACACCCAGACCACCGATGGGATGGCTTCAATGGCGATATGGCGCGTCTGGCCGTGCGCAAAGCACAATATCACTGGGGCTGGGATTGGGGCCCAGTCATTATGACCGCTGGTATCTGGCGCGGCGTACGTTTGGAGGTATACACTGCGCGAGTAGCAGACTTGTGGCCGCAGACGCAGCTCGAGCCTGACCACCAGATGGCAACTGTCTCAGCCACCGCCGAAATTCACGCCGCCATTCCCGGAAACTATACGGCCAGCTTCCTTCTGACTCTGCGTGGAGACGAAGTCGCGCGTAAAGATGTTCCAGTGGAAGCTGGTAAGACGGCCGAAGCAAAGTTTGAAGTCAACAACCCGGAACTGTGGTGGCCTCATGGCTACGGGTCTCAACCTCTATACGAAATCTCGGTGTCAGTTATTGCACATGGTAAAGAGCTACATAAAACATCCAAAAAATTCGGTGTTCGGTCAGCCGAAGTTGTCCAACAGCCTGATAAGCATGGCAAGTCTTTCTTCTTCCGAATCAATGGACAAGACATTTTCTGCGGTGGCTCTTGCTGGATTCCAGCCGACAGTCTTTTGCCTACAATCAGCGAAGAGCGATACAGAAAGTGGATTGACCTTATAGTTGCGGGTGGCCAGACCATGGTCAGGTAAGCTCGGACACTATGTTTTATATAGGCTCTTCTCTAACACTAATTCACAATTAGAGTCTGGGGCGGTGGAATCTACGAAGATAAAGCTTTCTATGAAGCTTGCGACGAGCTCGGTGTACTAGTGTGGCAAGACTTTATGTTCGGTTGCGGAAACTACCCAGTCTGGCCTGAGCTGCTGGAATCAGTACAGCAGGAGGTAGTTTACAACGTCCGCCGGTTGCGACACCACCCCTCGATCGTCGTATATGTCGGCAACAATGAGGATTACCAAGTCCAGGAGCAGGCGAGCCTCACTTACAACTACGACGACAAGGATCCGGAAAGCTGGCTCAAGACAGATTTCCCTGCACGCTATATCTACGAGAAGTTACTGCCAGAAGCGGTGGTTGAGTTCTCCCCGAGCACCTTTTATCACCCAGGAAGCCCGTGGGGTGATGGAAAAGCCACTTCTGATCCTACCGTTGGAGATATTCATCAATGGAACGGTTCGTCCGCCCAATTTGTGATCAAGAATATCAATTAGACACTCGTGCTAACAGCTACACAGTTTGGCATGGAACGCAGGAGAAGTACCAGATCTTTGACACCCTGGGCGGTCGCTTTAATAGCGAATTTGGCATGGAAGCCTTCCCGCACTTGGCGACGATCGAGTACTTTGTCGAAAATGAGGCCGACAAGTTCCCGCAATCCCACGTTATTGACTTTCACAACAAGGCTGATGGCCACGAACGACGATTAGCGACCTATCTAGTGGAGAACCTCCGCATGGCTACAGATCTCGAGGTAAGCGCTACTATAACCCCCCATTGATTGATAATTATACTTAGAATTATGTCAGACATACATCTACCTAACCCAGGTGGTGCAGGCGGAGACCATGATGTTCGGATACCGTGGGTGGCGCCGACAATGGGGCGATGACCGACACTGTGGTGGAGCCCTGTTATGGCAAATCAACGATTGCTGGCCGACAATCTCGTGGTCAATTGTAGACTACTTCCTACGACCCAAGCCAGCGTACTACACAGTTAAACGGGTGATGCAGCCGCTAGCTATTGGCGTTCGTCGTGAACACAACGACTGGAGTGTCGTTCACGCAAAGCCCCCTACCAAAAGCCGGTATGAGATGTGGGTTGCTAGTAGTACCCGGGAGGTACTGCAAGGAACCGTCGAACTGCGGTACTTGTCGGTGAAGAGCGGCCGGGACCTACGCCCCCCGGTCATTTACGACAACGTTGCTATCGCCGCCAACGGTACGACCAATGTGATCACAGACGGAGTCATTGATCACCTCACCCAGCCCGAGGCACACGTCCTCGCCGCGCGACTCTGGGTGGGCGGTCGTGTTGTGGCCCGCGACGTCGACTGGCCACAGCCGTTCAAATACCTCGACTTTGCTGACCGCGGGCTGGATGTTAAGGCAAAGCCTGGGGCTACCGCTGGAGAGCAGATCCTCACCATTAGCGCACGTAGGCCGGTGAAGTGTGTTGTATTCGAGGAGCGGGAGAATGTGCGACTCAGCGATAGCGCCTTGGACATCATTCCAGGCGATGAGCAGACGGTGATAGTTACAGGATTGAAAGAAGGCGACACTCCGCTTAAGTATCGGTACTTGGGTCTGTGATCTTATTTAACTCGGGTTGAGCCTGAAGCTGTGGAACCCATCTGAGGCTCCAGCGGCTTAGCGGCTGAGCGGTAAAGCGCTATTAGAGGAGCTGTTTATTCTTTAGAAAAGTCCGTGTTATTCGTTTGTTGTCTTTTATTTAGATTACACACACATACACATACAGTCCTTCAATAACTACCTACAAAGAAGGCTGACGTGGACTCGCCTTTCCACTGGAATTGGTTACGACAATCATAGACGTCTGCATTCAACTAAAGACGCGGACAAGGGGTCCTTCGTATCCCCAAAATAGCTCGAGGTATCTTGGAAAAATGCAGATAGTAAATAACGAAAGGCGTCTGCGCACGGGGAAACCAACAAATACATTCAGAAATAGCAAGATCAAGACCAATGTAACGCTCGGGTCAAGGGTATCAATCATCAATACGAACCATCGCAGATCGCACAATCAATCATGCATGTTCCGAGGATTGGAAATGCACCGTACGCTCACCCTGGCCGGCATTGGGTCGACTCCGCTCCGCATCAGAGTCTTGTGTGGCATGGTTATCAGCGAACGGATTTTCTACCTCAAAGTCCGATGCCTGGTACTCGTACGGCTCATGAGTGTCTCTGACGGTGCTCATGCGGCCATCCGTCGTGACCGTGTTATCCAATTCAATCAAGGGCAATGCAGACTCTTGGCGCGCACCAGATGCCGTGATCGGGGAAACAGGACCATTGCCATTGGAGTTGGAAAGAGGACTCGTCGAGCCTCGCGCCTTGCGGGCCTTCAGCATAGCGCGCTGCTGATGCGACAGTGCGACGGAGATCTCATCATTGCACTCGATCAGGGTAAGAAGGGTGTCCTCATCAGGAGGGGGGTTATTCGCGTGGATATAAGATTGAATGAGTCGCGAAGATGATCGGCAGCGATCGATAAACTCCTTAATGAGTTCGTTCTGGTCAATCTCTGCAGCGGGTGTCGTCTGTACAAATTGTGTGAGGAGCTTGGCGGAATTCCGCGCCTCCTCCACGCGCGCCGCCAGTTCGCCTGGCTCGGGGTACGCGGCGCTCGGGGATGCTTGCATATGAGCACCCGGGTGCGGCGGCGGGACTGGGGTCATCTGGGCATTATACCCCGGATTCGCCGGATTCGCTTGGGGGAACCGATCCGCCTTGTGGGAAACCGTGGTGAGCATGCATGTTTGTGAGGATTGTAGGAAACAAACATACTTACAAAGGACCGGTCGCCCTTGGTTTTCTCCTTGGCCCACATCTGAAGGAGCTCCTGGAGATCTTCGTCGCCGAGTCGAGTACCCTCGAGGGTGTTCAGGTACTGACGCAGATAGTGCTGCACATGCCAGTCTCGGCCGTAGCGCAGCAGCTCCTTAATTGTCGTGACAAATTTGGTATCGAAGTTGCGCGTAAAGGTGTGCCCCGGGTTGTCGGCCAAGATGCGCATGACCATAATCGCATTGTACTGGATATGGTTCGAGACTCTGGTCGGAGTCTTCAAGTATTTGCGAATGCGGTAGGCCGCTTCCTTAGCGGCGGCGGGGCTGGACTCAGCGAGCTCAACAATGCGAGGGAGGTGGACAAATTCATTTCCGTGCTGGGTGGGTAAGAACGGTTAGCGATGCGTTTGTAGGTGGAGGGTCGGAGGCGCTACATACCGAGTCCTGCGGGTTGCTGTTGGATTCGCAGAAGGTTTTCTGCGAAGCGCAGCGTCAGTGAATTTAATTCAAAGCAAGAGCAGAGAAATACAAACCAATTCATGAAGAAGAGCAGCTTCCGGTGAGTCATCGTCAGGGGTGGTCTCATTGTCGCTAGGAGAAGCTGGAGAGCCTGTGGGTAATTAGTGACTGTTGCGGGGGAGCGAACGTGGGGCGCAGACGCACTATCTCGGCGACTCAATTTGCCCAGAAAGCGATTCATCGTAGGGTAGTGTTTTGTTAGGAATGGGGAAAGTGAGAGGAAAAAGGAAAAAGAACTAGTGAAGATGTGGAGGAGAACCGGGGGGCTAGATAATATGAACTAGTAGCCTCGCGTAGGGTCCATGCTTGGTCACACTGTCATCCGCGCTTAAGTATAAAGGAAATTCATTCTGAAAATCCGTGGCAAATGATCTTCATTGCCTACGTGGAATCCGCGTCAATTCTTTACCTCGGGAAGTTACTATTTCCGTCCCATGGATTCTCAACTTTTTACCCTTTTTCTCGGCTTTGAGGCTCTGATCGCATCTACAATTACCCGGATGTGACTTCAGCCGGCTTAATCTCGGCTACATTAAAGCAGTACAGTACCCATGGCATCAAAAAAAAGATAATGTTCAATCTACACTCGCCATAGTCCCAGAAGATCCCAGAAGTATCTTCATACTTTCTTCAGATGCGTGATGATGTACCCAAGTGTGGCGGAGGCAGCAAGATTCGCACCGCCAAGCCTGCTCGGACTCCCACCACGGTAAAGTGGATGCATATTCCTGTGGCTAGATGCGCCATACACTGCACCAAGGACGAATCCAATGTAGAATGACCAGGCAGCAACCACCCCTTGACAGATATCACTCATCCCTCCTTCTGCAAGGCATCTGCCATCTCACTCAGTGTGTCAAAGCGCCAATCAAAAATAGGAGCTTCGTCCCCATTCCCCATCGTAGCACCAGGTCTCTCGATCCACACTGACCGAATCCCCGCTCGCGATGCAGGCTGATGATCATGAAACTGACTTTGCGCCGTCTGCAAGATCTGTTCCGGCTCGACGCCAAAGTCTGCATGTACAGCTTTCTTCATGTACGCAAAGTTTCGCGCGTCGGGCTTGTAAGAGCCCACGTGTTCAGCGGTAATAATCAGATCAAAGGGGAATGCTTGTAAACTGCCAGCGTTGGTCTGGGCGAAGGAAGCCCGGTCGACATTGGAGAGGACCACGAGCTTGTAGTGCTTCTGTAGGCGGTGCAGGGCGTCCACGGTATCGGGGAAGGCCGGCCAGGAGCCTATTGACTCGCCAAACTGGATGCTTTCCTCTTCAGTGGGGGGAGGCAGGCCTAGTCTTTGGGCTAGGAGGGGGTGTATGGTAGTGAGAAGCTGGGAGTATGGTTTGTCTGGGGTTAGGCGCTGCTGTTCGCTTTCCAGCTCGTGGTAGATAGTCAGTAGGTGCTTGCGAGTGAACTCTGTCTGGCTGGTTTGGAGGATCGGCTGGAGTGCAGTGATAATTCCACCTTCCCAGTCGATGAGCGTGCCGTAGACGTCGAAGCAGAGAAGACGGTAGTCTGATAAACGAGACATGATTCGAAGACTGTGAGTGACAGAAGTCAGAATCGTGGTACTATACAGATCTACATGAGCTCGTGCCCCGCACATGCCCCCCGCCGATCTATTATCTATCTGATCAGGTACTGGTCCAGAGACCGATTGATCATAAAAACATAGTGATATTATTTCAGAATGTCCATCATTCTTGATCACCTGAAGGAGAAAGTACAAGATCTATAACATTGCACAGAAGAGAAACCACGTTTGTATCATGATCAGATCAGGCAGTACAGAATACTATGTCGGAGCCGCGCTTTAAACTTTTTATTTGGTTCTCCTCCGTGTTGGTACCATGACCTGAAAAATCTTGTATGATCCGGTATCATTCCGTTCCAACATACAGATGCGCAAGAACTCCGGCCCGTCCACGGCGATCCATTTTCTTTCAATCACCGTTCAACATCCCTTCCCCGGCGATCCGTTTATGCCTCAATGAGAGCCTGGCGGATCTGAGCGCCACGCTGGCGGGAAGACAGGCGAACCTTGTCCTCCTTGGCGGCCTTCTTGACCTCCTCGTTGGCCTCAGTGAGGATCAACTCGATGTGGCAGGGGTTGGTCATGTAGGGGTTGATCTATGTGGTATGTTAGTGAGAGGTCGAAGAATGGTGCAAGGAAAGAAAAACGTACACGACCGTGAGCACGGTAAGTGCGGCGGCGGCCCTTGGGAGCCTGGTTAACCTGGATGCGCTGGACAACAAGGTTGCCAGTGTCGAGACCCTTGGTGTCGGCGTTGGCCTCGGCGTTCTTGAGGAGGTCGATCAGGAACTCGGCGGACTTGACGGGCCAGCGGGCCTTGGAGACACCGAACTGCTTGCCTAGAGACGAAAACTGTCAGCGGATTGTTTGATGGCCCAGAGCCCACACATTGAATTTTTCTTTTCCGAGCGGCAACGGTGTCCCAGAAATCGCACAATATCTTCCTCCCAGACATAGCAAAGAATCCGTCCTCCTGCGCAATTGCACACTGTCGTAAGGATTGCGAATATTCCACACTTCCATTTGCCCCAATCGTAACACCCCTGGACACCGTTGCCTCCAAAAAGTTCATCCAACATGTAAAGAAAATTTCGATCGAAACTCACCCTGAGCGGTGCGACCGGTGGAACCGGCGTAACGGCGCATGGGGACAGCCATCGACTTCTTGGTGACGTTGTCGAGGTAGGTGAGAGCCTTCTGCAGCTTCATGCCGTTGATGGCCTGAGCAGTCTCACGGGTGTTCTTGAAGGAAACACGGAGGTAAGAGCCGCGAGCGCGGGCGCTCTTAGCGTTCTGGATCTCCTGGGCGGCGTAACGGACCTGTAGAGCGAACGAAAGTCGTCAGTAATCATGGTGGTGGTTGGATTTGTGGTGATGGTTTTTTTTCGATATTCAAGTGGACTAGGTGCATTTGTCCCTGTATTCGAGATATAACGGGTCGTGAATGGCCTCTAGGAAGTCGTTTGGGATAGATCGAAGGCTTGGGGGTGCAAAACTCACCATCTTGAAGGAGTTGGCGAGGGGAAGTCGATGGTCCTCGGTGTCGGGATGATGTTGTCGCTTTTCGTCTTCGACCGCTAACGCTAGAACTCCAAGTTTGGTGCGGTTTTTTTTGCTCTTGGCGCGCGGGCCCTAAGCGAGCCCTAACACTAGCTTCTTTCAGTAATTGATTAGGTGAGCATTGCCGCTCGGGTGCTGAGTCATCAATAGCCATTCTTCAGCTTCAGGCAGCCAGTGTCTACTCGGTGGTTCTACTGAGAAAGGTGAAGCTCACTCCTGAGACAGTCAAGTCTTGTTATTGCAAGCATCAAGTACAATTATTTCTATCTTTAAAATCTAATCTAACCGGGCGCTTGTCTATGCCCGCTTCTGCTCTGGCACCTGTGTAATCAACTCTCCCTTCTCCACCGCGGACCGCAGATTATCGAGCACCAGGATCTCCATCTCCTTCTGTGTCTCATAGGTCATTGTACCAATATGCGGCAGCAGCATGACCCGCGGATTGTTCACCAGACCGGGCTCAATTGCGGGTTCATTCTCGTATACATCCAGACCAGCAGACCGAACCTGTTCACCGGGGCCCGTTAGCGAAATTCTTACAGTTGTCATTTTTAGTGTTCGATGTAGGAATCATACCTTGCCAGATTCGATTGCGGCGACCAGCGCCTTCTCGTCGATCAAAGCTCCGCGCGCAGTGTTGACGATCACTACGCCATTCTTCATTTTGCCAAATTCCTTCGCGCTAATAATATGCCGTGTCGATGCGTTCAGGGCCAAGTTCAAGCTGAGGACGTCAGCATTAGCTAGAAGCTCATCGAACGAAACATATGTTGCTCCACCCTCCAGTTCCGCCGGGAGTCGAGAGCGGTTGTGGTATTGGATCTTCATGCCAAAGGCCTTAGCCCGTGCAGCCATTTCCTATCGATCAATGTGATTAGCCAAGGTATCAAATCCAGGACCCGGTATACCTACGCGACCAATTCCGCCCATGCCCAAAATGCCCAAAACTTTACCTTGGGGGTCATTGCCCAGAGTCGACTGTCCTTGCCAAGTGCCTGTTATTGACTTCTAGTTAGACTCTATTTCCGCGCCTCGGTCTCGATCGTAGAAATCATCACTCACCAGCCCGAAGAGCAGCCTGGGGCACATAAGCCTGGCGGAGTGCACCAATCATAAGGAAAATGCCCACATCAGCAGTGGCATTATTCACCGCGACGGGAGTGCTCGAGACGGAAATATTCTTCTGCGAGCAAGTGGCCACGTCGAGATTGTCATATCCGGCTCCATTGTGGCAGATATACTTGACCGACTGGGGCAACACGGCAAGTAGCTCGGCATCGAAGTTTCCGGTGTACTATCAAGTATTTAGCTTCGGTCCGTCGGTTTCACCTGTCAGGGGTACATGCGCACCTTATTAGAGGTATTGGATCGGTAGATTGCGACCACATCGTCGTAGTGTCCCGCCTTGCAGTTCTTGATGAACTCCTCTCGAGTGCCACTGGGGAATTCCTGCGCAGGTTAGCAGGTCCTATTTGCAATGCGCAATGCGACTAACCTTGAGGTTCAGGATCGAGGAGAGACTCTCCCATTCTTTGCGCGCGTGCGTAATAGCTCCAATAAGGAGAGCAGCTTGGGAGGGCATTTTGGAAACTATTCTGTACGCGATGAGCTCATGCATGTCACTTGGAGCGCGTCGCATACTTACTTTGGATGTACAAAGGCCGCGATACTGGTGATTTCCCAGGGTAGAAAAATTGACACAGAGATCTGGAAAGAAAAAGAAAAAGAAAGAGCTCGGACGGAACTACGTATTCGCCATCCCAAACCCCGCGATCACAAATCCCCGTGCTCGAGTGGAGAAATGTGGAAGTTGTATTCCGGCAATTGAACTATACAACTTGGTGATCGGTTACAATGCATTTTGCTGCCATTGATTCCATTGATTCCATCTATATGCCTTGATGGCTTCAATGCTCTCCATTCTCTCTTACTTTCATTTCTTTCTCTGATAAATGTTGATATCATCAGACTTTGCAGGAGATCGTGTAACCCCCACGTCAAGCCTTCGGCTATTGAGAATTACCAAGTTCGGCGCAATAACCGACCGGAGTAAATCCGTGGATCTCGAACCAACCGCGTCACATCTCCCCCCCACTGATGTCGTGGGGGGAAAGATGAGGGGACTACTTTTCAGTCGCCGCTTCGAACTGAGCTCCTCCATTTAGTTTGTTTTTTTTTGCTCTTTGATTCTGCTCTTTCACACACGCATTCTATACATACACCATGGCAGAAACAACCGCGACTGTACTCGTCCTTCACGGCGCAAAGGACCTCCGTGTGGTAAGCTCCTTCAGCTCCATCAGCTCAGATACCTAGAATTCCCATCTAATCCATAATCCAGGAGAAACGCACTGTCGCGGCCCCGTCCGGCAGCGATGTCCAAGTCGCCGTCCAAGCAACCGGCCTCTGTGGCTCAGATCTACACTACTACTCCCACGGCCGCAACGGCGACTTCGTCGTCCGCGAGCCAATGTGTCTCGGTCACGAATCCGCCGGCACGATCACAGCGATTGGGCCAAATGTAACCACCCACAAAGTCGGTGACCGCGTCGCCATGGAAGTCGG
Source organism: Penicillium sp. 91 TS-2023 (assembly GCA_030710325.1). Classification (NCBI taxonomy): domain Eukaryota; kingdom Fungi; phylum Ascomycota; class Eurotiomycetes; order Eurotiales; family Aspergillaceae; genus Penicillium; species Penicillium sp. 91 TS-2023. The sequence goes on from JARWGP010000018.1 coordinate 327,404, forward strand.
CCTGCCCTGCCGCAAATGCGCCCTCTGCCAACAAGGCCGCTACAATATCTGTCCCTCAATGCAATTCCGCAGCAGTGCAAAGGTCTTCCCCCACCTCGACGGCACACTCATGGAGCGCACAAACCACCCAGCCGAGATGTGTCACGCCCTCCCTGCAAACGTCACTGATGCAGGTGGTGCCCTCGTGGAACCCCTCGCTGTCTGCTTACATGCCATCCGCCGCTCACGTCCCCCAACCAAGGAACAAGTCGAGATCGCCCGCTCAACAGGTGAAGCCACTGCTGCTCTCGTCTTCGGTGCAGGCGCAATTGGTCTCCTCCTCGCCTCTGCCCTCGCCACAAGCGAGAACTTCACTTCTATCGTCGTTGCCGATATCGATGCCTCGCGGCTCAAGATCGCCGCGTCCCTCGGTCTGGGCTTGAAGACATCCCTTATCCCCCGCGGTGATCCCGCAAACCCACCTCCCGCTAAGGATGCCCCGCACGCTGAGCAAACAGCCTGGGCATTCGCGAACGCACAAAACGTCGCTGCTACCCTCACTGCCGCGGCCGGCACTGAGGGTGGTCTCACTGTGCCCGGATTCAACCGTGTCTATGATTGCACCGGTGTGCCTTCTTGCGTGCAGGCAGGTATCTACGCATCTCAGCCCGGTGGTGTCCTCGTTCAGATTGGCATGGGCAACCCAATCCAAACACTTCCCGTTGGCGCAGCTGCGCTGCGCGAGGTCGATATTATCGGTACTTTCCGGTATGATGGACATGCCTACCCAGCTGCTATTGCGCTCTTGGCAAGCGGGAAGATGCAGACGACTGAGGAGAAGGTTGTTACGCACCGGGTCAAGCTTGAGGATGGTGCGAGGGCATTTGTGCTTGCCGGGAAGGGAGTTGATGAAGCTGGAAAACCGGTTGTTAAGGTTATTATTGAAGGGCCAAGTGAGGCTACCAAGGCTAGCTTGTAATCTGCCTCTTTACCCTTTTGCATAGGCGGTTTGTGATGAGATGATGATGTTGATGACTGAAAATACCCGTTGTGAAAGTAGATGAGGGATTGTAATTCAAAATTGAGACTGAATTGTGGAATGAAGCCGCGTCAAACACAGTGATTCAGAATAACCTATAAGCTCTCTACCTTTTTTATCCCTGCTTATTCATGTTCTAAGACTATGAAGCCTTATTCTTTACGCATCCAAGGTTCTCAAAGAGAATACATGATGTTGATTCTTGTTTACGAATTTGAATGAGTCCTACAGCCTTTCAGTCTTGGAGATCATAATATGACTTATTTATTTCCTGTGGAGTGTTTATCTTTAGGTATATCGAACGATGCTTATTTCAATCCACCGGCCAGTAAGAGACTCTGGCCTGTCATGTACCCTGTAGTCACGAGCATCGTCACGACATTAGCCGTCTCCTCCACAGTACCCAGACGGCCTATTGGGATTCCAGCAGCCACCTCTGGGATCGCTGCAGCATTAGGGATCATCCCCGTCTCGCCAATCATAGCGGGAGCGACATCATTAACACTGATATTGTGTTCGGCGAGGCGGGTAGAGAGGTTCTTCATCATACCAGTAAGACCACCCTTGGATGCAGCATAATCTGAAAAAGAATAAATATTAGGACAAAGACTGGGTACTCGCTCGCAGGATCCTTGGAAAGACTCACGACATCCATTAATACCGCCCCCAGATGCAGCGATCGAGGACATAAACACAATTCGTCCCCATCGCTGACTCTTCATATGCTCAACAACACCCTTTACAAGAATGAAAGACGCGCGCAGGTTGATATTCAGCGTGTAATCAAACTCTTCCAGTGTAATATCCCACACGTTGGGGAACCGCTTGCCATACCCCGCATTTGAGATCAGGATATCTGGCCGTTGATCGTGCTCAGCATCGATCTGTTGAAACATCGCCTCCATCTGGTCTGCAGATCCAACATCGACCTGGTGGATCGAAATGCGCAGTTTGTTTGCCGCATATTTGGACTGTAGATCTGCGACGATCTTGTTCATCGCGTCTAGGTTAGTCGCATAGGTAAGCGCGAGGTGGACTCCACGTCCTGCAAGCTGTTCTGCGCAAGCTGCTCCGATACTGAAATTGAATCTTGTTAGTATTTGCCATTGCAGATTGAATGGTGTTACAAGTCGGCTAGACTCACCCTCCCGATGCGCCAGTGATAAGCGCCAATCGGCCTCGGATATCGTTGAGTGAAGACATTGTGCGTGAAATAAGATTATACAGTGGATCGAAATGAAAAAGAAATCACTGTCTGATCGCGAGATAGACATCAATCTGGGGTAAGAAGAAGTACAGACTGGCCTCGGTTACCCCTCGGCGGAGTCGGGGGAAACTCCGAGAGGAGCTCCGCAGCCCCGCATCAATTGCCGTATCGCGAGCGGCGTTTGACCGCAACGCCACATGAAAAAAAAAAAATTAGAAGAGGAGGTTACTGCTCATGTCTCCAAGCCAAGTTGACGGTTGCCATGTCTGTGATCGGTCTTGTCCAGACTGGTACGGATCAGGGTTCTGAAAAGCATCCAGTCCCAAAAGGCCACCGGATATTTGATCACCCGAAACATAGTCGCCCACAGCCTCGAGATCCAGCCAGGAGAAATCGTTCGCAGGGCTGAAATCCATGTATGAGGGATCCGCGACTGGGTTGGACAATGCCTGCATTGCAAAGTCAGCGCTTTGAGGCGTTTCAGCAGACGTTGCCATAGTCGATGGCTTGGCTTTCCAGAGAAGTTCGAGGAGACGGGAGTAACGCGATCCAATGTCATCAGGGCCAGCACTCGCTTGCTTGAGGACTTCGGTGGTTCTTGCGACTAAACCCTGGACTTTGGCTTCTTCGGAGGGAAGCATCATTCCAAATGAGCGAGCTTTGTAGAGGAAAACTGCAGAATAGATTCCATACCTAGATCTCGTTAGCAAGTCTCTATTTCAACGGAATTTGGCATCTCACAGATAGAAGCGGAGGGGCATAAAGTGCAAGTGTCTTTCTGGATCCACCGAATCCACAAGAATAGTCAAGTAGGCCTTGGCCGCATCGACAGACTCGTAGATGAAACGAGAGTCCTGCATTGAAGCAACATTCTTGAAGGTAGATCTTAGCTGATCCCGATGGGAAGCTCCATCAGTATTTTTTGAAGCCAAGGACTGCGAGATAGCAGCTTGGAATGCAAAGGCAGTCGTATAAAGTCGTAGGTATTCATATGATAGTTGCAGTGTGGCCCGCATGGCCGGTGAACCTTGTGATGTAAGAATCATAAAAGTGGTACGAAACGGGAACGAACTCACAATCCAAAGGTCCCCAAAGTGATTTCCACCTCAAAATAGCAAGACGAAAGTCATCGACATACTTGACGTAGTCTCCCATCAACATCATCTGGTTACTCGTGCGCATTCCAGAATACAACACTTCGTGGACATTACCATAGAGCTGTGTGAGATCCAGCATAGCCTGGAAGATTTTCGAATAATCTTCTTCTCCCTCGCTAGCTGGTTGCAACGACGGGAAATCTTGGCTCACAAGGCCGGTCATTGGGCCGGGACCTCGCGACCAAAATGCCCGTCCAATGCGTACCGATATCAAACGGTCCGAGACATAGCAACAGGCCCATGCCAATCGACGACGAGCCTCGGTCGCCTGATCACCGCATGGATCTCCTCGGAAAGAGGTGCGATCCAGCCCAATAAAGTAGCCCGAGCGCAGGGCCAATCCAACATGCATCCATGCAGCGCGATCCTCCTCTCCACGACCCACACGCTCAATGCGGGACCGAAGGCCGTGAGGCTCCCACTCCGCAAGCAAGAGCAAAGCCTCAATAGCATCCACATCACAGTCAGCACCAGCAGAAATCCCGGATATTAATTCGAGCATGTATTTTGAGCAGCATTCATGGATTTCCGGTCGATCAAGCAGATCTTTCGAAGCGATGGTGACAATAGCCGTCAGAAGGTATTTCTCATTCGAGGCAAATTCGTCCAGCGCGGATCGTTGGAAGTATTTTCTGGGGACTAGCGGAAGATATGGATGGAAGTTGTCTGCGTAACGAGTAACGAGTTGCCACACCGTGGTGGGGTCTAAAGCCCGAGACTGGATGAGCCGGTAAGCTCTGATCCCAGTGCTAGGAGCGTTGAAATCCGACACAATACTATTGCGCAGGCCATTGTGCGCTGTAAAGCTGCCGGACTTTGACCTGGCATGATCGCCCCGTCGCTCTGGAAGTACACCCGCGCTTTGGGTAGCAATTCCTGTCAAACATTGCCAGGCATCGGATGGGTTGCGAGGGACTGAGTCAAGCGAGCCATCATCTTCGACGGCGACCGCAGCAGCTCCTGCGGATGGGTTTGGTGGGAGAAAAACCACCGGTTGAGAATACGATGCAGACGGCGCACGGCGAACTTCAGAGCTTGAAGGGCTAAGGGTTCCTTCCGAGTCTTTACTAGGCGATTGATTGGTCGCGGGAGTAAAATTTTTAATCTTGTTCTTGCGAATACGTCGTCCCCCGCGATTTGAGCCGCCGAGCACACATTCACGATGTTCCCGGACACAGCGCTGACACGGCGGCTTCCCGGGATTACCGTTGCTGTCACTATGCGGGATCAGCGGGAACACAGAGTATGCAGATCCCCGAGGCCAGGGAGATAGTTATGTGGAAGACTTACAGGTCACATCGCGACTTGCGCTGGCGGCAATGTAGACAAGCTCGGGAGACGCGCTTGACGGTATGGTCGAGCGGCTGAGACGCGACCTGCGGGGACTCCATGTCGTTCGGCCGCTAGAGCTTAGGATCAATTCAATTATTGTGACATGATAGGGAATTGCAAAGGGACAAAGGCCGACTTGCTCTTGGGACCCACAGACAGAGCTCGGGGTCATTACTCATCTCTCCGCGCGGTGGACGGGTTTTTTTGCGGGGAAATCCAGACCATAAAAAACACCTACATGTATTAGGTTACTCTAGACAGCGCTTCTATTCTTTTGTTCTTATTATTGTATATGACATGAACCGTGCATAGTCGATGAAATAATACACCCCAATAATTTCCTCTCTCTTTGTTCACTGTTTCAATGTAAATGCCTGCAACATGGAGATGACTTCTAGGCAATTGCCGTCGGTAATTGACTCGGCAATGGGGACTGCTACATTGAGCATCACACCATTTGTAGGTCACGTTACTTCTGACGATAATGATGATGACTAATGGGGACAATGTTTCAAATGTCTCGATGTCTTGTTGCCTTGTTGCCTTGTTGCCTTAAAAACCCGGCCCGGAGTGGGATGTATTCCCAAGTTCCAACCTTTCTTTCTTATCAATCATATTAAACCCACTGGTTTGTCGCACCTGTCAAGTACTCATGAATCATATGATGATCCGGAGATTACTTGGTGGGCTCAGTCCGCCACCAGTATCAACTTCATGGTCCGTGGTTTCCAATTGACAGCTCTGAAACATTCAAACGAAGCCAATGTTTGAAAGAGTCCATGACAGGGCTCTGGCCAAGCTTTTAGCTCCTGTTAGCTCCGTTCTCACGGATTTTTTCGGCGGTATGAAATGACAGGCCCCGTCGGTTGGGTCCTGGACCCTCAAAGGGCGTTACGCCGGTCGGGAGTCCTGCAAGGTTTTCCTCCAGCTCGGTCCGCAACCCTCGTTGGACAAATCAGAGTGCAGGCTTTTAAAGTGCCTGCGTCCCTGAGAAACACAGATGTACCCCTGATCATCAGGGGAGCGGCTCCGATTGGTCATGACAAGCTTGCTGGCGCCATGAAGATATGACCTCTGGTCCAAACAGTGGCTGAAGGAGAGAGCACTTTCGGACATCGCCTGTCATTGATGATGCACTGTTTCAGTTCTTTTAATACTGCCCTCTTGCCCCTGGAAAGCTTGGTCCTGGTTCGTCTCTGCATCATTTTCTCGTTCGTTGCCGATCGGCTGGTTCCTCAGGTTCTGCTTCTATAGATCATTTCTGCCCAGCGTTGATCGCATAGACTTGTTCATTTCGGAATCTTACATTTATATATTTCTATCCACTCCCTTCACTTTCCCGTTCTGTCTTGGCAAAGAGGTGTGTTCTCCCCTCCGCCTCCCTTGCTGCATTCCAGGGCCCTGGACGATGCCTCTAGCGCCCAGTGGGCAACTGCAGATCTGTACCCGGGTCATTTGCCCGGACCATTCATTGAATCCTGTTGGATTCCAGAGATTGACTGTTTAGCTGTCGTCATTTCAGCGTTTGTTGACCGGCCGCATCTCTTCTAGGCGTCATTCACTCCAGAAAATGAGACTTTGGGTTGCTTCACTACATTTCCAGCTTCAATAACATCTAATCCTGATCGCCTTGTATCACCCCCTCTGTGTCGCTTCACTTGCATCTGTTTCGCCTTCCTCCAGCCAGCGTCATCTACATGCCTTTGCCAGTCCAAAGCTGAAGGACTATTTCCTACAGCCTACCAGCCAGATCGGTGAACTGCACTTGTCCTTTAATCTACAACTCATCTCAACCTCAAGCTTGTCTTTCCAACTGACCAAATCTACATACAGCCCTTCAGCGAGTCTGGGGCACTTCGATGGCTGCGCCTTTCCCACATGTTGCCGCACGAGGCTATGGACCAAATACCACATATATCTTTGAGTACTCGAGAGGCCTGAGTGGTGTGAATGTTCCCCTAGATGTGCTTATTGCTCGTGTCATCTACTCCTCGATCATCATTTTGGCTGTCGTCATTTTCTGCAGCCGGATTGCGCAGATAAGCCATGCCTATCTTCGTTTGACCACCGCCTCTTCGTCTAACCAACGACAACAAACATACTGGAGTCGGGAACAGTCAATATGGTGGCCATGGCTGAAGAAGCAGTTCATATATGCTCCGCTGGGCAGAAAGAGACACAACCGAGAAGTTCAACTTTCGTCCGCCATCGGGATGGGTACCTTGCCGTCCCGATTTCAGACCATATTGATCTCCTTGTACCTGACGAGTCAGGTTGTGTATTGTTTGTTCCTCGACTACGGGGCAAATGAAAAGCAAGCGCTGATAGCAGAGCTTCGTGGACGTTCTGGTACGTTGGCCGTCTTCAACATGGTGCCACTTTTTCTCCTGGCATCTCGCAATAACCCGTTGATATCCATTCTGCATATCAGCTTCGACACATATAACCTTCTTCACCGGTGGCTGGGTCGCATTGTGGCCCTCGAGGCCATCATCCATACTACTGCATGGGCAGTCAACGCCTGCGCCGAGCAGGACTTCACTGACATGCTCGCACGGTTGAGGGACACTCCCTTCTTCACCTGGGGATTGCTAGGAACATGCGCCATGGTTTCCCTTGCTCTGCACTCTCCTTCTCCCATCCGGCATGCCTTCTACGAGATATTCCTGCATCTACATCAGCTCTTTGCGCTACTGGCTTTCATCGGCGTGTATCTCCACTTGAAACTAGACTCTCTCCCGCAGAAGCCCTGGATTGACGCCGTCGCCGTGATCTGGATCACCGAGCGCAGCGTAAGGCTCCTCCGTCTTGCTTATCTCAACTTGTCTCCCAAACACGGCAGCACTCGCATGACCGTCGTGGCCCTTCCAGGCGAAGCTTGTCGAGTCACCTTCCACCTCCCCAAGCGTGTGGACATTCAACCCGGCTGCCATGTCTACGCCTATATTCCTTGCGTATCCTGGTGGATGTCTCACCCCTTCTCCATCGCGTGGACTGAACCCCGGAGCACACCCAACGACAACCCATATCTGGACTACAAACCATCCAACAACAATCCCCCTCTGACACCCTGCTCCATCGAAAAGCAAGGCTTCGACCTCAACTTTGAGCCCCAAGACTACCGCCCCCAGCCTACAGAGGTATCTCTCATAATCAGCGCTCGCCAAGGCATGACCCGCGCACTCTACAACCTCGCCCGCTCAAAACCAAATCAAACGCTTCACAGCTCCGGCTTCATCGAAGGTCCTTACGGCTCTCACCCCGCCAATGCTTCAAGCTACGGCACCGCAGTCCTCTTCTCAGCCGGCGCAGGAATAACCCATCATCTCCTCTACACCCGCGATCTACTGATGCGGTCCGCCTCCGAAACAGCAGCAACCCGTCGCATCTACCTCATCTGGTCCGTCCGCTCCACAGACCATCTAGCCTGGGTGAGTAAATGGATGGACCAGATCCTGAAACTTCCCATGCGTCGCGATATCCTCGTTATCAAGCTTTTCGTCTCGAAGCCACGGCGCGCTGCGGATATCGTCTCGCCCTCTAAGACGGTGCAGATGTTTTCTGGTCGTTGTAGACCTGACGTTGTGATGGATGATATTATGCCGAGGAGAGTGGGTGCCACGCTGGTTTCGGTTTGCGGGCCTGGGGCTTTTGCGGATGAAGTGAGGATGGCAGCTAGGGAGAGGATTGGGAAAGGAGCTGTGGTTGATTTTGTGGAAGAGGCCTTCACGTGGTAGATTATCTAGATTAGATTTTTCTCCTATCTCTTTCTTGGGTTTTCTCTTCTCTGTTTTTAGATTATGTTTATACCTTTATCGATGCATGGACTGTTGTCGCACATTGTCATCTATTTACATTCTTACACAAAAGTAATAAAGGACTTACATTGAGATTGCCAGTATGAAAGTATTAAGAAAGAATTATGAAGTGGTGTATTCGTGTAAATGGTTCTAATCTAATCTAGAACTCTTCAGAAAGCCTTCCAATGCAAAACAAATGCTGAAATGCAAAGATGAGTCGGAGAGATAATAAACATCTATGTATAGCAAACATCCAATATCGAGTCAAGATCTAGCAAGTCTCGCAGATGTCCAAAAAATAAACAAGAAAGATTTTGATGTATCAGAAAGAGGGGAAAGAAAAATGAGAATCAAAGCAATCAAGCAGAGCTCTTGTTACGGCTGCCCTTAGGCACGCGCGCAAGCCAGTAAATGAAGACGGCCATGAAGATATTGAAGATAATGTAGATCCACATGAAGCCAAAGTTGCGCCACGCATCCGAGTAGTAGCTGCCGACCTGCGCGAGGAAATTATCCGTCGAATCCATGACGCAAAAGGAGCAGTCGGTAGTGGCATTGGGGTTTTGGAGGTATCCAGGGTAGGAGGACATGTAATCGGACATGTACTGGTAGCAAGTGTCACCGGAAGGAGGGTTGAAGTTGAGGTACTCGACGGATGAACAGATAACGTCCGTGCCAGAGACACCAGTGGACAGCATTGCAGAGACGAGGTATGTGAAGGGCGAGACACGGTACATGAAGATCCAGAAGCCCGGCATTTCGGATGGGGTGGCGAGGACACCACAGAAGACGAGGCAGAGAGAGAAGAACAAGTTGGCGAGGTTACCACCGGTCTCGGCGAGCTCGATACCGGCAATAATCATGTGTGCAAAAGTGGAGGTGAAGAGAAGGAAAGTCCAGATCAGGAGGAACATGAGGGCTCCGCGCTCGTGGACGGCACCATTAGGTTCGGCGTTCTGGTAAAGACCAATGGGGTAGTACCAGCAGACGAAGATGAGGATAGCGGCGAGGGTGTTCCAGGGAAGCTCAACGAGGATGTTGGAGGCCATGAATGCCTGCCAAGAGTATGTCTTCGAGGGCCGCTCGCGCACCTCGTAGAGGGAGCGCTGGGTGCAGAAGTGAGGCATGATTTGTTGAACCAGGTTACCGAAGATAGTCATCAGCATGAAAATACTGAACATCTGGTTCTGGAGACCCTGGAGGCTGTTCTGGGCATGGAAGAAAGAGAAACCAATGTAGAGCGAGGTAAGAATCGATAGGGCACACTTGGAGTAGATGTAAACAGGGGTGCGCCAGTACTGACTGAACACACGGACCAGACACTCGTAAAGTTGAACATTAAAGGGCGCGGCGAATTCCTTGAAGCTAGTGGCGTCGTTGGCAGGCTCAGGAGTGGCCTTCGCGGAGAGAGTGCCCTTCAGTTCAGCCAGGTGATCGTGCACAGCCTGACGCTCGGGAGACTGCTTCCATACGGCAGGCCAATCAATATCGGAGTGAGAACCTGGTGCAGCACCAATCACTTCGAGCATCCATTCAGCGGGGTTGGCATCATTGGGAAGCGGGGGGGCACCGTTCTTCTCGAAGTAGTTAGACAATGTAGAGGACTTCTCGCCGATGTCACCAAAGTAAACGGTTCTACCGCCGCGGGCAAGGAAGAGCAAGCGATCGAAACGTTGGAAGAGCATAGCAGAGGGCTGGTGGATAGTGCAGAGAATAGCTTGACCGTGCTGGGTCAGAGTGTCAATGAGATCGAGAATAGACCAAGAAGTCTGACTGTCCAGACCGGAGGTGGGTTCGTCCAAGAAGAGAAGCAATTGTGGTTTGGCAGCAAGTTCGACACCGATGGTGAGACGCTTACGCTGTTCGACGTTAAGACCTTCACCAGGGACACCGACGATGGCATCAGCATAGGTTTCCATTCCCAAGAGCTTGATAACCTCCTCAACGTAGTCCAACTTCTCCTGTCGGGAGACCTCGGCGGGCTGACGCAGAATGGCACTGAATCGGAGAGCCTCACGAACGGTGGTAGTGTATAAGTGCAAGTCTTGCTGCTGAACGTAGCCAGTCTTCCGCTGGAAAGACTGGTCACGCTGGCGACCGTCGACCAACATTTCACCAGTAACAACACCCATAGTGACACGGGTAGCAAGTACGTCCAAAAGCGTGGTCTTACCAGCACCGGACACACCCATCAGAGCCGTGCACGTGCCGGGCTTAACCCAACCATCAACGTGATCCAAAATGCGGCGTTCCTCGCTCTTGATCTTGATGTCGTAGCACACGTCCTGCCATTGGAAAATGGCTGTCTGGCGCTGAATACCAGCACTGACTTGCTGGCTGCCAGTCTCGGTCTTCTCGGCCGGACCAACAATCTCGGTGCTTTCAATGTCTTCAGTTTCAGTGTGCTTGGGGGCCTGTCCACGACGGAAAAGCAAGACTTCGCCCTTAGACTTGGACTCGGAGATATACTCGGTGCCAATGATGTAAGTAGCGAGGAAGAAAATCATGAAGGCGAACATGATACCAAGATTTCTCCACTTGTGGCTATCATAGTACTCGAAGCTTGTGGCGAGGTATTCGGTACCTGAGACGTACTGGGATCCAGCCGTGGCACCGGTAGTGGAGCAAACCTTGTAGTCAAGCGACATAGCGTCGTATTTACCACCTTGCGGGACCATAGAGGCGTCCAGGCACAGGAAGGTGCGACCGTGGAACTCGTTGACCATCAGGGACTCGAATCCGTAGGCAATAGGATCAAGGTAATTCATCCATCGGGACCAACCAAGCATATCGCGGGTGGGGATCGTGAAACCGGTGTAGATAACCAGACCCAGAATCAGGATAGCGGCGGGCACCAGGGCCTGAGATAGGGTTCGGGAGCTTGCAGCAATGGTACGGAAGATCATAGACATGGTCAAGGTGGTCACGAAGGAGAACAAGAGGAAAAAGAAGAAAGCACCAGGCTCGCGGCGGAGGTTCGTCATGAAGTAAAGGGTCACATTGAAGGTGATGGCGTTAAGAAGCTTGTACGGCATGTCACACAACATGGAAGCAATGGCCTCCGCAAAGGGGTGGTACATGGCATAACGAGCTTGTTTCTCAACGATGGGACGTTGAGCGTAAAGAGTCAAGATCTGAATTTTTTGGTTAGAAAGAACGTCTCTTCGGGCAATAGGGCTCAACTTACTTCGAGGGCACTAGAGAAGGCATTAAGGAGAACAGCGAAGAAAAGGAGAGCGCCGCGAGAGTAAAAGCTAGCGGTGGTGTCCTGGAGATTGAAGAAGACGGAACCGATGATCAAAGCCATGATAAAGTTACCAATGAGTTGGGACAGAGTCAAACTGGCATCACCCTTTAGACGTTGGAAACCACGGACCATGCAGAGGTTGACCTGCTGAGCAACGGACATGGTATAAGGGGACTTGACACGCTGGTTCTTATCCTGCATGGCCTTGCGACCAGCAATGAACTTCTGCAGGGCCTCTCCACCAAGGGGATAGCTCTGGTCGTACTCTTCAATCTCCTTAATCAAGCTGCGGTACTCCTTGCTGTTCTTCCAGGCGGCAGCAAACTCATCGGGAGTGCGGGGGACAGCGTTCTCAAAGCCAGGGCGCACAATACGTTCGTGGGGGCTCGTGAGCGAAGTCAAGAAGTCGGCGTCAGTCTGACGCTCAGGACACTCGTAACCCATGTTGACAAAGAAATCCTTCGCCTCGTTAGTGCGACCGAAGTAGATCTGTCGGCCCTCGTATAGAACGGTGACCTTGTCGAATACATCGTAGGCACTTTGGGAGGCTTGGTAAATGGCAACAGCACAAGTAGTGCCCGAGTACTTGGTCATCAAGTTCAGAGTCTTACAGAACTCCAGGGCGTTGGCACTGTCAAGACCACGGGTACTGTTATCCCAGCATTGGAGCGGGCTACCACAGAGGGTGGCCTCGGCGATACTGACACGCTTGCGCTCACCACCAGAGACACCACGGACGAAATCGTTACCAACCTTAGTGTTAATAGTGTGAGACAGACCAAGCATAGCCATGACGACATCACGCATGTGCTCCGCATACTGGTCGCGGGTGACACCCGGCAGACGGTTGCTAGGGGCACGAGCAAGCGCGGCGAATTTCAAGGTGTCCCCAACGCACAGCTGGGGGAAGTGAACGTCGGTTTCGGCAGTGTAGATGGCCTCACCGCGGAACTGGTTCTTCATCTGCTTGTCGGAGATACCCTGGTAGTTCATGTGAGACTCCTTGTCCTTGTAGATACCATTCATCTCTCCAGCCAGAGTCTTGAGGAAGGTCGAGCAACCGCTACCAGGACGGCCCAGCACGACGAGCATCTCGCCACTCTTGACCAGACCGTCGAATTCGCGGAGAATTTGAATCTTTTGCTTGCCGGTACCAGTAGCCATACGAGCTAGGGCTCCAATCTGGAAAACAGAGTTGAACACATCCTTCTGGTAATCCGTGGGGCTACCAAAACCGTGCACACTCAGGTTGCGGAAAGAGACACCTGCCTGGCGTGCCGGGTAGCGTTCAGGGTCCCGCGAGGTAAGAGCCAGCAGGTTCTTCATCCAATTGCGCGCGCGGAAATTAGGGCTGGCAGGGTTGAGAGTCGAGTCCTCCTTAGTCTCCAAGAATGTGTTCTCGCCCTCCGTGATGTGAGTTGACTCGCGGGTGAGCTTGCGAGCGAGGCGGGTCACCTCCTCCTCGATCTGATCTTCATTGGCGACCTCAACCTTCTCCTCCTCCATCATGGTTTCGTCGGTGCTGACACTGGCTGCAGGGTCATGGCGGCGGACCTCGCGCGAGGCCGACTGGTCAGCCTCGGGGAGGTTGGGGTTAAGCGTCCCCAGTAGCGACATTGTGAGCTCGCTATATCACAGTTGTCGGGATATTGTGTTTGGTCCCAATGGCTCAGTCGCAAAGTGTAAAATTAGGAAATCACCATCAATTGGCGCGTGGTGGGGCGGGTAAATATGAAAGTATAGTTGTTTTCGGTAAGAGAGCGGATTAGAGTTCGAAATTAAAGGACGGATTAGGAGATTAAGAAGTATGGAGTATGCAAGGGTAAAGAAGGAAAGAAAAAAGGACGTTTATTAAAAGATGAGAGCGGATCCCGAACAATAAATAGGGATCGAAAAAAATAGTTTATCCATAAAAATCGGGACCGGGAGAATCCAGACTTTGGCTCCGGTACACGGGCTCTCCGGTGATAAGGAAAAGCCGGGGTCCGTGTCATAAAAATTGGAGTCGTTGACATTGGATGCCTAATTATCTCATTAGTTCATTTCTTTAACTTGTGGAGAACAATCCAGTACCATGATTCAGCTCGTCTTAATTTACATCCAAGAAATTGTATTCCCCTGATTATTATCCATGGTACTTTATTGCCCATCGCGAATCGTATGTAGTGGGAAGTACCCCTGATACGGAAGGCTAATAATACAATGGGATAAGAACTACTAAGCGAGCTATGGCGTTATTGTGTACATAATGGGAAGATGAAACATGTACGAGGTCTGACACGTGCCCCACGTTAATTCTAGAAGCTAGAAAGATACATAACGCAAAAGACTTCAATATCGATAATAGGGAAATAGTGGGCCGGAGGGGTTCCCATCCGACCGGTTGGACCCACACGGAGATCCATTTTGCTCATCCGCTCGCTCGGATGCAAGAATGCCCGTGGATCCGGGATGACTCAGCCCCTTTTTCGTCCGTTGAATGGACGAAAACGGACGAATGTTTCCCTGTATAGATCCAGTAGAAGGTCATAGAATTGCTTTCGAAACTGCGTTCCTCCATGTTCATTGGCTCCATGCCGCACTCGCACAACATTGTTTGCGGTATCGAGCAAATACTCGTAGGGATATCATTTGATGTGTTGACCCGACGTATACGTATACGTATACAAATTTAGGCTATGCATACCCAACGTACATTCGTACACCAAACAGGGAGTCCTTCATTACGATATGCACACATGTGTCACTACTGTACATATGAACCATCACTGATGTCACTCAAAGTTGTCTCAAAATCAGGGTTCGGATGGCCAGTGTAAGAAGAGGTCATAATTTTGGGTTTCCGTTTCGGATACAGATCAAGTCACAAGCAAAACTCTATGTATGCGTACATCATGATGAAGTCCCTTCCTCTTCTTCTTCGTCATCCTCCACAATCGGCTCCACTAACAGATTGCCACCCCGGCCGATCTTATCACGGATCGTCCCGCCGTCTTCCACTGCATACACCGCCCGAGGCATAGGTGAAACCAGGCGAAACCCATACTGGTGTTCGAATCCTATGGGTGCAGACACCACCGAGGTCTCTCCTGCTTGTAGTTCTTCGTAGCATTCCACCACCGCGTAGAGCTCCTCGATTTCAGCGTCAGATGCAAATCGCCGCATGATCCGCTCTCCAGATGGTAGTCGCACGCTAATGCGCACCACATCCTTAGCGTCAGAGCCCGGCTCCTGCCGCAAGGACTGGGCCCGCCATTGTTTCCACTGTATCAGATCACGCTGTCGCTTCTCCTCTGCGGCTTGGCGGTCCGCCGCCTCTTGTTCCTCTCGTTGTTGAGCCGCCTCTGCTTCCCGGCGTTGGCGAGCCCGCTCCCGGTCAATCGCCAGTGATCGCTCGTAAGCCGAATCCTGCTGTTCCCGCAAGCTGCGAGATGCCTGTTGCTCTGCCCGGGTCGACCGGATACGCTCCAGGGGCTCCTGGTTTGTAGAAATGGCAGTGCGGAGCCGGTTCACGAACTCGGCTGGTACGGTGAGTCCGGCAATGCGGCCAACCACCGACATCGCGGTCGATGACACGTTCGGGGTGTGCACAATCACCGCTGCAAATGGGAACTTGGTGATCCGCAGTGAGTTGGCTACCTGGTAAGCCTCGGAATCCCGGACATTTCCACCCCATACCAAAAGGTTGTTGCGCGGGTCGTTGATGAACTCCACAACTTCCGGCGCCAGCAAAGTATCACGTACCCAACCATTTGTATCATCGTGCTCAGGCGATATCAGGATCACCATTAAGAATTTCAGGTCGCGGTGGGCCTTCTCCATAGCCATATTATATCCGTTCTCCAAAAATGGAATCGGGTGCGATCCATGTTCTTCCTCAAACTCACGAATGAACCGGGCTGCGGTATCTTTTGGCCCAAGGGAGCGGCGTCCAGTGGTGTTTCGCCGAGCCCCTTGGAGGGCCGGGTTTGCGGTGGCATTGAACAGTCGGGGTAGGAAAGGAAACAATGTCCCAAAGAGGCGGAATGAACTGAACAGGAGTCGGTAGAGCAGATTAAAGGGCGTAAATAGCAGAGCAATAATGAATGGTGGGCGATAGGTGGGTTGGTCTTCGGATTGAGTATCGACTCGGGGAGCTGGGTCTGTGGTCCGTGCAGCTAGTGACAGTTGCTCGGTGATATCCTCGGTCATCAAGTTCCGTGTTTGCCGGTTCACCTGGGGAGGTGGAGACTGGGGAAGTGCTGCACGGGCTTCTTCAAGCGGATCTGGACCCTCGCCATCAAAGAACTTGGCAATGGCAATCTATTGCGGGGGTGAGTAAGTAAGTTGGGAAGAAGCTCTGGGGAGTAGAGTAGCACCCACCTGAACATTCCATTGTGACCGGCGTAATAAAGGAATAGCTTGTGTTATTTCCTGTCCTGTGACAGAGGTATAAGTTTCAAGAGCAGTTCTCTCACTAGGTGAGAGCTGGTCGAGGTCGAGGTCCGACGTGGACATGGTGGCTGATAGGTGGCAGGCGTGAGCTGTCCAAGCCGAGAGGACATGTTGGACTGGCAAATTAGGACACCGCCCGACCATACCGCCTTGGGTAATCAAATAGACTTTGAGTCTTGAACGTCGACATGGATCTAATGCAATGATAGATATTAAAAAATAGTAGTTGATTGATAAGTTCCTGTATCCTGCATATCAAATGCTATCAGAAATTATACTGTACACCTAGCTGGACTGTGGTAATTCGTCCTATCGCGTGCATGTGCCTAGATAGATTACATCATCCATAGATAAGGCAATCCGGGGTGTCCGTATCTAGAAATATGTATCAGCATAAATCTAATACCGATGAATATATATGTAGAGGATTTATTCTCAACTCCCTTATATACGTGGCATTATTTCCTAATATTCCCACTCTGAAAAGTTCTATCCCGATTTCAAGGTTATTGCTAAGAATTGACCCATATCTATGACATAGTGCTATACATGTGCAGTTCTTTAAATCAGGTGGTGGCTACGTCTTACAACATAGGGTAATGATCGAATAAAAGGGCTAAACTCCATGATTATACTAGAATACTCTATCTGATACAGGAAGTATGTATTTCTAAATAAAGTACCCATGTGCAGACTTGTGGTTAAGTACCTGACAGTATAGATTCGATCGCGGGCCTGACCGCCTGGTCCGTGCACACTCCCCCTTCGCTCGAGTTCATTCATCGCCCCGCGTCTTCCTCTATCATTTCTACCCCCGTCCTGACCTGAATTCCGGTGGGAGGTGCCGCATTGGGATCCATATTCTTATAGGCGTGGTGCCTGACTATATCTATATTTCCGTTTCTCGTCGTTGCCCCGACCCGCTTGCGACGATCACAACGCGCCAATCTGCCAAACCGCCGTAGGATAGGTGTCACATCACAAGGAATGTGGCTACCTCTCGGTCGACTCAATCCTTTCGTCCCTGGCCCCGTTTCAATGGAGATCCAACTGCGCTGATTCGTCCTGTCTTGTCGGTCCCCGCCGTCCCAATAATGGCCTCCTCCGGCAAGCCTGCTCTAGACGATTCCCGTCGCACGACGGGATCGCCGAAAATGAAGACCCGAGGTCAGTGTGTCGCAATTCACCCCGATCCACGGATAAACATGAATGGAAAGATGAGACGGAGTTAAGGACCTGGTCCATTTTTGGATTGTTGCTCACCGAGGACTGGGAACAGAGAACGCGAAAGACACATTATGCCGCAATGTGACCATCTACGGCCGGTGTCGCTATGAAGACAAAGGTACATCTCCAATATTTTGATCGGAATTCTGTAGGGATAGATCTAACTCGATGATACTTTAACCAGGCTGTGCTTTCAATCATGACCCTCAGAAAGTCAACGCGGCACACCAGTCTGACAGGTAAATAATCCAGGAACCCAGTTTTGGACAGCAGGCTGATGGGATCATTCTCCGTGTCAGCAATAAGAAACGATTCAACGTGGACTCGCCGAGCTTTACTCCCTCCCTTTTGTCGGGCAATGGCGCCTCTGCGCCCAAGAAATCCACCATCTCCCCCAAAGCTGCCAACGCGGCCCCATTTCAACCCAGAGTTGCCGCATCCCGTATGTCCTCCGATCCGGATCCTTTTTCATCCCTACTGACTGGCAAAGGCTCCAACACCAGTACCCCGAGACAAGAAACAGTAGCTCCCGATTGGACAACAGTGGGGGAGGTGCAGGAGTTTGTCCCGCAGGGCTTTGATGCCACTCATGTGGTAGGTCGCATCGCTCCTTCCTCTCTCGTGGGCTTGAAGAATCTTCAACAATCTTTGTGGGGTTGAAAGATTTCTTGGAAATGTACCACTGCAATCATGCTTGGATCCCACTACAAACGCTCCAGCCGAAGCTTGAATGCTTTATCTGATGACTGGGATCCAGATCCTGTGTCGGAATGGAGCAGACACAAATATTGCAGCTCTAGTATGAACATTTATTCGACTGACACGTCTTTACAGTCACCTCTTCAAGGCAATGGGAACGGGGCCATCGCTGCTGCTGGTGCTTTTGACCCATTCGTGACAGCTTCACCTCTTTCTGCCACGGGGGGTGTTGGGCCTGTTTCTACCAATCCATACGCACATGACCCCGCTGCTCTAGGAGGAGCTACTTTCTTTGCAAGCCAAACCGGCTTCCAGCAACCCGTATGCGTCATCGAGCCTAGTATCGTTTCCATTGGTCTAATTCAATCCCACTGCAGGTCCAATATCATCTTTATGCTCCTATCGGCCCTCACAATCAGAACACCCTTGGCTACCAACGCAATGTTCACGACCTCTTCCTCCCCAACGATTTCCGTGAAGAACTGCAGAAGAAATCTGCGGCTACTTTACAAACATTACCCAGTGGGTTGACATGGTTCCAGTTTCAATATAAGACTGGAGTGCTAATTCTTATTAGACACACAACTGCCCGCGCAAGTCGATTATTTCCACTCCCTTGTGCCATTGGATTTGAGTCATCAGAAGAACGCAACGACGTTCGGTTACCCTAGCTGGGTGTATAAAGCGCAGTCCAGCAAGGATGGTAACTTCTATGTGCTTCGTCGGCTTGAAGGTAGGCAGAGCCACTTGGTAATCCTTGGAGAATGACCAACTAACCAGTTCAGGATTCCGCTTGACCAATGAGAAGGCCATCCGATCCGTCCAGGCCTGGAAGCGTGTTTGCAGTGGCAGTGTGGTCACAGTCCATGATGCATTCACCAGCCGAAGCTTCCAAGATAGCTCGCTTATCTTTGTCACCGATTATCACCCGCTTTCTAAAACACTCTCCGAGCAGCATCTGGGAACTGGGAACCGCTTTCAGGGCCGCCATAACACCCACATCCCTGAGCAGGTTCTCTGGGGTTATATGACACAGATCGCAAATGCATTGAAGGCGATTCACACCAATGGTCTTGCAGCCCGGGTGTTGGAGCCGAGTAAGGTTCTCCTGACAGGCAAAAACCGAGTCCGCCTGAACGCCTGTTCCATCCTCGATGTGGTCCAGTTTGATACCCAACGGTCCGTCGCGGACCTGCAGCGGCAGGATCTAGTGAATTTCGGGCAGTTGATTGTCACTCTGGGTGCCAACTCGCCGAATGTCCTGCACAACGCAACCAAGTCCATGGATCATTTCACACGTGCATACAGCCAGCAAATGAAAAACTCAGTCTTTTGGCTCTTAGGCGGGCTCCAGAAGGACCAGGACCGCACCATTGACATTTTCATCACCGGAATTTCTTCTCAGCTGATGTCGACTTTTGACTCGGCGTTGCATCTGGATGATCAACTTACATCCGATCTCAGCCGCGAGCTTGAGAATGGACGCCTAGTGCGTCTGATGACTAAATTGAACCTTGTCAACGAACGTCCTGAATACGATCATGACCGACAGTGGTCCGAGAGCGGAGAGCGCTATTTCTTGAAGATATTCCGAGATTACGTCTTCCACCAAGTAGATGCCCAAGGTGACCCAGTGGTCGATCTCGGCCATGTATTGACTTGCCTGAACAAGCTTGATGCAGGCAGCGATGAGAAGGTCACACTGGTGAGCCGAGATGAACAAAGCTGTTTCATTGTCAGCTACAAGGAGGTCAAGAAAGCACTTGAATCTTCTTTCCAGGCACTGATGAAACCGACAAGAAGGATGCACTAAGCAGCCCGGCTTTCTCTTATGCTTATCGAACTTGGGTGTGACTTATTATCGGGTTTTTGGTTGTCTTTGTTTCCCGCTACTTTATTCATTTCGCGGCCACCCCGCAACCTGCAATCTGGGTCATACTCTAACTGATACTGGGTATACCATGTAGCCCTCTGGTCTACTCATCGTCTTGTTACACTTTGTTTTGCTCCACGCACAATGCTTCCAGCCATGCGGCTTGCACATCTCATGGGAAATACACACCGATAAAGAATGGAGAAAATCAATACTACTGCGCATTCTGGTAAATGTAGATCATCTCTCCACCTAGAGCTCTCTTTCCCTTACAGCTCCAACATTTTCATCGTCACCTCATCCTTCTCTCCCGTCCCTTCAACCTTTCTACCCACTATCCCCGGTGAAATCAGTATGCGCTCCAAAACATGTATCACCCCCATCATCAGCCAGTACATCCACCGTTGGCTCCCAACCCCCATTAACCCTAAAGTCCACACCAGAGTCCTTCTACAAAATATCTACCGTACTATCATACCCATCCAGCAATGTCGGAGAAACCACATGCACAACCAGATGGCTCTGGTTTCCCTTCCCCTTTCCATTTAGACTCACCAACTTCGGCTTGACTTCATCAATTGCTCCCTTTCCGTAAGAAGGATCTGAATAAATCGTCTTATCCCGAACAAAGTGATACTTCAGAAGCGAACGCAAGCACTCTTCGCCCTGTGATGACAGCAAGCAACAATTACTTTTGAACGGCCACTTCAGACGTATATTGAAGACTCAGCTGGACTGTGTGTGGTGATACGGAGACATCACTTGATTAGAATCACTGGCAATTGCTACCACACGAATCAACTGATTCCACGCATGTCGGATCTCAGCCCCAGATCTTCCAATGGATAAGGCATGTTTTCAATTACAAGTAGCACCTATATGCCGTAAACAGAAATCCACCGGATCAGATAGTGACGTTATAGCATTTATCCTGGTTCAAACGTTCAAACACATTATGTACACTTTTCCACGGGAAGTTTTTAATCCAGATCCGGCACGGGCAATCCATTCACAATCTTCACCTTACGGCCAAGCTTGTCAAGCGCAATCTTGGAGTTCTTAGCACGCAGCTCAAATGTCTCGGCGTCAGACACCAGCACAAAGTCGTAGGTGAGCAGGGCATGGCCCTCAGGAACGTTATATTTCTTCGCAATCTCGGGACCGGCCTTGCCAATGTCAACCGTCAGAGAATCCTTGACACCAAAGACAGCATCCGAGGTCTCATAGGGGTCATTGCGGAGGTATAGCGCACTGTGAGATGATTAGTATAGACCCAAAAAAAACAAATAATTTTGCTGCATGGAGAACCTACGTGACCAAGTGATCATATCCCTCCTTCTGGAACATGAAATGCATATGAGAAGGGCGGTACGGGTGACGGTGCAGCTTTGTCAACAACCGTCCAACGGGGCCATCATGAGGAATGGGGTATGGCACAGGCGTAATAGCCTTAAACCAAAACACGCCGCTCTTATCAGATCGCATAATACAGCGACCATCAGGCTCGTCCCGACCCGCATACTGCACATCATAATGGCCAGTACTATCCGTCTCCCAGATATCAATCTTGACATTCTCAATCGGCCGACCCTCCATGTCCTTCAGTGTGCAGACCACCAGCAAGGGTTCGCCCTTGGGGTCATGCGACATGGATTCACCGGCTGGCATCTCCTCCGCATCGTGGGTATGGAAGGGACCCAGGACGGTACCCTCGGTGGAACCGGGAGGCTTAGGGTGGTCGATTGAGTCAACGAGGATGGAGAGACCGAGGACATCGGAGAGGAGAATGAACTCCTGACGGACTTCAGTACAGATCTGGCCAACTTCTGTGAGGAAGCGGAGACCGGCCATCCATTCGTCGGTGCTGAGGCGGGTTTCGCGGGCGAAGTCGTGGAGGTGTGTTACGAGGCGCTCGAGGACGTATTTCATGCGCTCATCTTCGCAGAGGGAGTTGATTGTGTGGACATTCTCGGTGATGTTGTCGACCGTTAGGTCTTTCATTGGGGGGATCTTGACCTTGGAGGGATCCATGGTTATTTGTTGGAGTAACTGCGGTAGTTGGTGACGAAGATTAGCCCTGGTATCAGGTGGGATTGGGTATATGGAAGGACAAGGTAGGAGAAAGAAGAATTGAGAATTGATCTAGCAAAACAGAATCCGGGGATCGTTGGCTATTATATCGTCACTGCCTTCCGAACCCGGATTTACGGCAATTTCGACGGGAGTTCAAATATTGGTGGGGTGAATTCGAGGTGTTTTTTTACTGGGTAATCAATATCTGGAACGAGTGGACATGAATGGTATGCAAAAGTGCATTGCCCACTTAGTTCGTTCAAATTTATGGGCTTTCTATAGCTAGATGGGTCTTTCCCACCCCGCAAAGGTTGCCCCGCCCAGTCAGCGCAGCGGAATTACTGTGCTAACACAGCCGCCGGCAATGGATTTGTTGCTTTATGCCGAAGAATAGACCAAAAGGAATCTTCGTCAATCCCCATGAAATTGCTATACTGTGTATTCATTTGGTATCAATAGACTCTTCCTCGAGTTATGCGATCGTAGATGGATGAGAATATAGCCGGATTTCCCCACGTACCGCGCGGAAGGAATTCCTGGTCTTGGTCAGCATGTTCTAAGCTGTGGGGCGGTTGATGTAATCCGATCTGCAACATTTCAAACCTTCCAAGGTTGAATGCTATGGGTTCTAGGTTCAGGTATATATCCGTGCGGGGTGGTCCGGGGTAACAGTTATAGGACTATTCTGTAATACATCATGGGCTAAGGTTTTTTCACTGTACACTGGCTGACCAGATTCATAAACACAAACATTCAGAGCCAGAGGCTTCATTCCTAAAACGCCGAAATTCAATGGTCAGCCATGATAGATAGAACAAAAGAAATATGAAAGAAAAGAAAAAAACTCCGAGCCCTCGCTGTTCAAATATCACAGGGCCTTGCGCTCAATCGAGAAGTCAATGACATGTATTGCAAGTCTTATTAAAAGACAATGACTGGAAAGTGTTCAGCTTGCTTGGTTAAACCCCTCTTGCTGCCAGTCATCGGCCTGTAGCTGGCCACTGCCACTGCCACTGCCACTGCCACTGCCACTGCCCATGCCACCATGGTTGGCATATGCGGCGGCCGCGGCACTACCCACAGCACTCATAGCACTGTGCTTCTCAATCTCCGTGGTACTCATCATGTACAGCACCACAAAGAGGAGAA
The DNA here is from genome assembly GCA_030710325.1 of Penicillium sp. 91 TS-2023. Classification (NCBI taxonomy): domain Eukaryota; kingdom Fungi; phylum Ascomycota; class Eurotiomycetes; order Eurotiales; family Aspergillaceae; genus Penicillium; species Penicillium sp. 91 TS-2023. Next base: position 350,620 of record JARWGP010000018.1, read on the forward strand.
TGTGAAGAGCGAAACAGTAACCAGCAAACAGGTTTCGACTAGTCCTGTTGGCCATAATAATGCGGGTGAGCGAGAAAACGATCCGTTCTGGTAGACTCATGCGCTTGTATGCGCGGGCCGACTCACGACCTCGGAAGGCAGCAAATGGAGAGATCCGTGCCTCATATTGAGACTGGTACCGATCCATTGACAACCCGGAAGGCGTGTCCGAGGAGTTATATACGGATGTGGCATTGGGTGCGTTCGCGTACGAGGAAGCAGATGTGGATGCCCCCTGGCCGCGACTGTAGGTGGAAACATATCGAGTCTTCTCATAAAGGCTTAGGTTATCCTTCTGGAGCGATGCGACTTCTTGCCTCAATGTTTTGACAGTGCCGTACAGCTTGGAGAGCTCTTCTTCAAGTTCGGCGTTCTTCTTCTTAAAGCGATCTCGTTGCGCCTGGATCATCGGCAATAGACCGGAGCCGCCTCCGACCGCCTCACCGGCGCGGATAGCATCCATGGTGTTGGCGGAGACGGCGCTTTGATCAAAGCCAGAGATGATTGACGACGTGGGAGATGTCGCACCTCGGCGAGAAGAATGAGGGTAGCGAGAAGAGTATGTACCCGCGACGGACATCGCCGATGAGGGGAATGCGTTGGCAGCCTCTTGTTGGACTCGCAGCAAATCGTTCTCTAGGGTGGATGATAAGCTTCGAGATTTCTCGAGCTCTTCCTTTGTCGCTGAAAGCTCGCCGCGCATGGCTTCAAGTTGCCCCTGAATGTCGCGCGAGGACACTCGCAAGACAGTGAGATCATCCGTCAATTTCTTGTTACGGGCCAACAAGAGTTTTTCTAATGAGTTCTGCCCGTTCGCCTTGGTAGTGTCTCCATTGGTATTTGCTGTATCATCCTCAGCCGTAGCCTCGCCCTCGTCATCATCACCGGCTGTAAATTCAATCGACTTAATCATCTCTAGCTCTCGGCGGATTTCATCGTAGTCGGCAACCTTGCTCAGGCGAGCGCGCAGCTCGTCTCTCTCCACTGTGGCCTTCGATGCGTTTCTCTCCGCCTGGTGGAGCTTGCCCTCCCAAGTGTGCCGAGTCGAGTCTTTGTCAAAGCGAGCAGCATCCAGCTTGCGTAGCAGAGAAGAGTTCTCCGATTGAAGGCGTTGGTACGCTGGGTCATCCTCAACAGAAGTCGGTCGATCGGGGTTCGAGTGAGATACGGCCTGGGCCAGTTCTAGTCGCAGTTGCTCATTGCGCGCTTCCACGTCTGCTAATCTCAAACTAGTTTTCTCCAAATCGGAAGAAACAAGCTCCAACTCCGCAGCAGTCGCACCGTTCCGAGCACCATCGTTGTCGTCATCTTCGCCCATGCGCTGCGAAACTTCATAGCTGGCTTTGAGTTCCTTGATCAAGCGTTCCTGGTTTTCGACCTTCTCTTCTAAGCTCTTCTCCTTCGCGGCCCAGTTGCTTGTTTTCTCTGTCAAAACAGCCTCCCAAGATGCTTCAATCTCCTTGGCCCTGGCTTCTTGGTTATCTTCTAACTTCTTCCGCGCAGCACGTTCCTCCTGAAGACGCTTCTCCGTTTCCTCTTGTTGTCTGGTAAGGCGGTCGACCGACTGTTGCAATTGGTCTCGCTCGGATGTCAATTTCGGGACGGTTTCTTCAGAAAGAACCAAGGAATCCACGGAGGCCTCAAGAAGTGGGTAGGGATCGGGAGCTTCGGATAGAGACGAGTATAATTGGAGGAAGGAAGACGAGGATGCCTTTCCTTGGTTTGTCAAGACATCGATAAATGATTGGTACGCCTTCAGTAGTCCCTTATGCTCTGTGAGCTTGTCCTTATCCTCGAGTTTCTTGAAGTCCTTGGTCTTTTGCGCCAGTTCCTTTCTTTGAACGAGGGATTCCCGTTGGTATTCAACGATATCGGAGGCGGTCGTGTCGAGTTTGGCGATGGTGCTAGCTAGGTCAATTCCTGGGATGTGTTAGTCGCAAGTGGCCAGATGGCTTCTTCATGATTGTTTAGGCCACTCACCACGCCAAGCGGCAATGGCACGCTGGAACTTGTTCGTCTCCTCGGAGAGTTTAGCGGACATTTCGGGCGAAGCATCATGTGTCTCCTGGGCGGCAAGGCCCTCCGTAATGGCAAAGGAATCCATAGCCAGCGTTCAACCCTATAGAGCGCAGTTTCACCCCACACCGATACACAGAATCCAAAGATGGGGAAACCGCGCGGAGATGCAACAGGACACGCGGCGCACGGGCCGAAGTTCTTCCGATTTGAACAGCGATCGGGGGAATTCGTAGATATTCTGAAGTATTGTTGGGCTGTTTTTTATTGTCTTCTTGTACTGTAATTTGTCTAGATCTTTCCAAGTGGTTGCTTTGATAGCCGTTGGCACCCGCTTTCTGTTCCTGACTTACAGTATGAGAGTGGCCCCTGAACCTTAGCTTTGGCCCCAGTCTGACCGCCTTCCAGCTTACCTTCAATGCTGCGCGGGGACAAGCCTCCTGCAAGCTAGCCATCATGGCTTCAGATGATGGACTAGGGCCCCGTAAGAGGCGCAGAATTGCTCCTCCAGGGTCAGATCCCTACGTTCTACGATCGCTCTTCGAGAATGTACCCGTGGAGACCGAGGACAACCGTGACGTCTACATCACCTGCGTCGAGTATTGGGGTAAGCTATCACGCCGCGGATTTGGAGAACTGTCCGTTAACCACCTACAATCATAGATGAGAACCTGTATATTGGAACCTCTGCCGCGGAGATATTGCACTTTGTCTGCCTTCCACCCGCTTCCGACGACTCGAATGAGCCTACGTTTATACTGGCATCGCGATTGCCTATCCCATTCCAAACTACGCCCTCGAACAGTGACCAGCTCGGTGTCCAGCAAATTGTCATACTTGCCTCCGTGAATAAAGCTTGCGTACTTTGCAATGGCACTGTGACTTTCTACATGCTCCCGGAACTCAGCCCGGCGTTCGGTAATACCAAGGTTAACCACTGTCGGTGGATCGGCGGCTTGGACCTTGATCAGAATGGCGAGTCCGGGGAGAACCCCGTGGTAATGATTGCCGCGCAAAACAATATCATGCTAGTTCAGATTGGTGATGAGGCACGCCGCATCAAGAAGATTGGATTTCCAGGGTGCTTGGTCGCAGCCCGCAGGGGCACAATTGCATGCGCGGCTGACTCCCATTCATACTCGCTGCTCGAAGTCGAACACCAGCAGAAGATCCCACTGTTTCCTATCTCATCCTCAAATGAAGTCTTCGAGTCTGGACAAGTGGAAGACATAGTGGCGGGGCCTCAAACCCCTCTAAAACGATCCCCTTCGTCATCTTACCCAAGCTCTCCTCCGACCGATCCACATGCGCATGGCAGAAGTAGCAGTCTAAACGCCTTTGCAGGCATGTTACAACCCCATGCACAGACACCTCAACAAGCTCGGTCACCTTCGCCTTCCGGAACCCCAGATCCCTTCACAGCTACTGGGACACCCCGCCGATCAAGCTCGGAAGAGAGAGAAGATGAGAGTGCTCAGAAAGAATCCACAGATAGCCCTCAAAATAACTCTCCACCCGCAGGATCTGAGAGCGCCAAACCACTTCCTCCCTTGCCTCCGACACAAGTCTCGAAGCAACTACAGCCCCATGTGGTGTCTCCAACTCCCTCTGAATTTCTTCTGGTAACCGGCACTGAAGAAACAGAGCCTGGTGTGGGTATGTTTGTAGACTTGGATGGAGAGGTTGTGCGGGGAACCATTAATTTCCATCGATACCCGAAGTTCGTTATCATTGATGCCGGAGAAGACGATCAATTCCTCCAGCCCAACGATGATGCCAAGGATGAGTTTGTGCTTGCCATCATTGATGAAGGAGACGACAAAAATCGGCTCGAAATTCAACGATGGGATGACGATCCCGCGGAAATTGAACGCCAAAAGCGATGGATGGATATACCCTCACCTGGAGCAAAGCCCGCTCGGGTTGGTCTACGGCATACCGTTAGTCCCAGCCATATTGAGCGTGAGGATATCGGGCAGCTTTTGCGAATGGCCCGTCTCAAGACCCCTTTGCTTTCACCACATGTACCGACAGCAGATCCTCGAACACAAGCATCTATTGAGCATCTTCAGAAAGAAGAGGAACTCTTCGAGTCTCAGGAATTAACCGATTCCGAGGGCGCCAAGAAAGGCGGAACAGCTTCAGGTCGAGGCTGGGAGGCTCAACGTAATGCCGAAGAGGCAAAATTTGCCCATGGATTGGGTAAACTCCAAAGCAGTCTCGTACTATGGTCAGGGTCCCAGATATGGCGCATAGTCAAGAATCCCTTGGTCGTTCAACTTGAAAACTCTTTGCAACAGGCCCAGTATACCAATGATGGTGGACACATTATTCTGCAGCGAGATTCGATCATGGCATTGATGTTGTCAATCCGGGATATTGAGCCTCAAAACGAGTCCGAATTTATCGGTCTCGGCTACGTAAAACAGAAAGCAAGTCTTTTATTATACGGAGACCTTCTGTCTATGCCTTCCGATCACCGAGGCGAATTTGTGATCGAACCCACCGAACAAGCTCTTTTGGCCGGTAACCTAGACCCCCGCCTGGCTTTGTTATTCATTCCCCTTCTTCGGTGCGAAGTTCTACAGGGCCCTCAGGGGATTTGGGTACACTCTGGATTGGCAACCCTGACAGAAAAATATATCCAACAAGTGGAAAAAGTAAACAGCGAGCCTTCTGGCCCAGTTGCCATCAACGGCCCAGTGCTGAACATGGTGAAGCGGTTTCTTTTCTCTTGGCAGCAGAAGAGAGGGTATGGTAGCATCACGGACGAAACGGATGTCTTGGATAGCACCGACGCCGCTCTTCTACATCTGGTTCTGGAACAGGATGCCAATGCAGGTGCGGACAAGCGGGCAAAGTCATCGACTCGCACCGAATTAAATCGACTGGTCGATAATTGGAAAGGGAATTTTGACCGGGCTGTGGCGCTTTTAGAACAGTATCAGAGGCTATACATCTTGAGTCGTCTTTACCAGAGCCAGAAGATGTCTCGTAATGTTCTCAATACCTGGCGGAGAATCGTCGATGGAGAACCTGATGTTGGTGGCGAGCTCACTGCGCCCGGTGTCGAGGCCCAGATGCGCAAGTATTTGGTCAATATCAAGAACGTCCAGCTAGTGGAGGAATATGGATCTTGGCTCGCTGGGCGAAATCCTAACTTGGGAGTGCAGGTATTTGCGGACAATTCTAGTCGTGTACGACTAGAACCTGCAGATGTTGTCACTCTGCTCAAAGAAAAAGCCCCCAACGCTGTCCAGGTCTACCTGGAGCATTTGGTCTTTGCCAAAAACGTGAGTCGTCCACTATTGAACCATTAAACCCATCATTTTCTAACTAGTCGGAGTATACTCAATATGCCGACGATCTCATATCATATTACCTGGATGAAGTGCTCTCTGTGCTTGAGTCTTCATCCGCAGCGCGTGATTCCCTCTCGGATTCATATTCGACATACCGGGCCCTGCGTCCTCCCAAGCCTACTTATCTAAACTTCATCACAGAGAACACACCCAAGGAACCTTGGTGGCAGTCTCGTCTTCGTCTACTACAACTGCTGAGTGGCACCTCAGGCACACAATTCTCATCCACCCCTCTTCCCTCGGGCATTACCTACTCCATTCCCAACGTGCTGGCACGTATTGAGCCCTTCCAAAACGAGCTTGTTTCGGAGAGCATTATCCTGGACGGTCTCCAAGGTCACCACCGCGCTGCCCTCCGGCTTCTCACCCATGGTCTAGGGGATTACGACTCAGCCATTCGGTACTGTCTATTTGGTGGGCCGCAAAGCTCAAGCTCGTCAACCAGCCCCGAACTTGCCGATCACGCCTTACAGTCCGAACTTTTCCGCCATTTGCTAGACGAATTTCTGCAAATCCAAGATTTGACCGATCGGATTGAGAGAACCAGTGACCTCCTCGCCCGTTTTGCAGCCTGGTTTGATGTCCGCGAAGTTTTGGACCTTGTTCCCGAAGACTGGAGCATCGATATCCTGGGTGGTTTCTTGGTGCATGTATTCCGAACCCTCGTCACTCAAACACGTGAGGCCCGCATAGAACGTGCCCTCAGTGCAGGTCTGAACTTGCGCATCGGCGTTGATTATAATGATAGCATGGAGAAAGCCGGACCCTGGGTAGAGGATGGGGAGGGTCTTCGGCGCTTGATTGGTGGGGTTCAGTCGCTCCCTGCTCAGACTGATAGTGCTAATGAAGATGACGGAGAGTTTGGGGAAGTGGTGTCGCCTGACGCCAGGGATGATTAGATGACCATTGTACAGCTGGCTTTGACTCTAAGATACCTAACAATTTGATTTCGTTTATTTGATACTGCAATACCATGCACAAAGACATCAGGCTGCTTTTTTGGTTCGGTATTTGCACTTTAAATATCCGCGTGCATGGTAATGATCATGTATTTCGTTCCTAGGCTTCCCTAGGACAAGGGACTCGTGCCGGGATCAGGTATGCAGCAAGGTCTTTATCATACATTAATTCTCAGATGAACAGATAAAAAAAAGATTTCATGGTGCATTCGTTCCCTTCGTAGCTCCTGATGAGCGTGCACTCCGCTAAAGTCAGGGTCCATTGATTTTTCGTTGTTAGGCGACGAGGAATCCGTCAAGGACTTCCACGGCCACTCCAAAGCAGCCGGTCATATTGCGTTCATTGATTGGGTTAAATTGAGAGAAAGAAAATCTCTTACTCCTCGGGCTGCACGAACGGGTTGGGGATTTCCTCACTTCCATCCGCCGGCGAGATGAGCACAATGAGTGTGCCACGGGCGACGATCAGACCCAGCGAGCGGGTAGTCTGATTGCCCTCATCATCTAGGAAAAATCAGTATTGAAATTAAGATTTGAATTACAGGGTGATCAGAACATACCACGCATGGACTCCTTGACGTCGTCGAGGACGAGGTTCATGAGCTGGTCATAACCCTTGAGGGTTCCAGTAACTAGTAGCGAATCAGCAATTGATCCTAGGTTGATTTAACCTTGAGAAGGTTAAAAGAAGAAGCAAAGACCCACCTTCACGACCACCATTGAACTTGACCTGGACCTCCTTGTCCATATATTTATTGAGGTCGAGGATGTTCTCCTTCTTGGGCTTCTCCTGTGCACCGCCACCACCGCCACTTTTCTGCTGTGACTGACGACCGCCGCCGCCGCGACCACCACCACCGCGACCCCGGAACGAACCACGTTCGGACATTATGGTCTGAGCGGGGAATATGGGAAATAAAAAGAAAAAAGAAAAGGGGAATTCCTCAATGGAAAGTCACTAAACCTAGATAGGAGAAGTAGACCGGGGAAGCAGCTCAAGGGGACACAGTGAGGTTCAATCAGGTCCCGTTCAGTGAAGGGGTCAAGTGTATGAGGGATTTTTAGCGCGGGTTGTGTTCCTGCCTTGCCGTGATAAGGCGATAAGTGCGCTAGTTAAGTTCCCGCCCAATGGAAGTTCCGCTGTTACTGTATTAATACCATTCTTACCGCCCCCGCGGGTCCCGGATGCTGGGAGCGGAGCCCTACTCAGTGGGGGATAATGGTATGGCTCATACCCAGGTACACATTGTGCTGCTCCAGGCATCCATAATACCAAGCTCTAAATGTATCAACCTAATCGCAAGTCGTCATTAATGTGGAGGCCAAAAGGCTTGTTTATTGGTGATTGACAGAGCAAAGAAATTATATTTGATAATTATGATGAGATGGAGTGCATTAGCTATAATTTTTTACGTTGTACACGCATACTGGTGCACGGGGACAAGGACATGGCTGCCCATTGCCTCAGCGGAAAGCCCCGGCGGGACTCCGCTGAGTACAACTGGTTGGTTTTCGCCCTGGGGGCTATCTTCTGGGTCTGTTCTGTATTTTTTACTTCCCTCGTGAGAGGTGAGACCTCCGCATCATTTCCCTCACCCTCTCCTTCCCACTTCGCGGACCCTTAACTTTACGCTCTTACTCTTTGTCCTACCCGCCCATTTACAGCGTTCCGCCCGGAAACTCCGCCGGGCTGAATACTGTAGCCTTAAACTCATTTCCGTTACCGCCCCTGGGTCTCACTCGTTTTGACTTTCCTCTTTTCTCTCCCCAACGTTTGCGGACTCCTAAGTCCTCGGAGTTGATACTCCGCGAGGAACCACCAGCAATAAAATCGTTCCTGGATGCGTTTTTGTCAATTCCACCATGGATTCCCGCCCCGCGACCACGGAGCTGTCCAGCAAACGGCCTCGGTCTCCTACGACCGACCAGCAACCGCAATCCAAAGTACCTAAGACACAACCCAACCACCTACAAATCAACTACCTCGCGCGCCAATGCCCTGACAACCTCCCCCTCGTCTCCGCCGACGATAGTATGCCCTCGATCATCCATCTGATCGGAGAATATGACGGAGTCCTCCAACGCCATGAGAGCATCGCCGGTAACCTGGGCGCATGTCCGCTGGGTCCTATCCTGATCAAGCGCTTTGAGCGCCTGTTCGATGCGCCCCCGCAGGTGGTCAAGCAGCATGGTAAGGATGGACCGACAGTGACTTGGTTGGATGTGGTCGAATTCGCCAAAGATAAGCCGGAACAGTTCAACCTGGAGAAGTCACGTAACGGTGTACGCATCTGCCAATTCTACACCAAGCAGTGCCGAGTGGAGATCAGTGAGGAGGACTTTGTGCTGATCGCATCGGGCATGCCTCAAAAGATGATCCCCCCACAGCCGATCATCGAGGATGAGGAGAAGGAGTTGGGCGCACTGGAAATACTGGAGAAGAACCTCCAGCAGATTACTCAGATGGCTGATCAAAGTAGGCCAGGAATTTCCTTTCGTCATAACATTCTCGTAGTTTCTAACTTTTGTCACAGCCGCTGCCCGAGCTCGCCAGCTTAGTTACCGCCTGAAGAACCGCCGCACCGCGATCGTGAGTCGTCGACAGAACGATGCGACTTTGCAGTCGCGTACTGGAGAACCATGGCGCGAACACAATGGGCATTCATCCCATGCTTCGCCATCGGGCTTTGTTGCTGTCAACGCAGCTCGAGCCGAGGCCGAGGCCGCTGAAGACAATCCGCTGTCAGCACAATTCCCCTTCTCTCACTCCAACACTGATAATGTCACCATCATCAACGGAACCTCCATCAAAGGCGCATCGCCCACCACCCGCGCCGAGCTGATGAAGAAATTCTTTACTACAGCCGATCGCCAAGCGCGCGGTTACGATGACGCTTCAGCGCCCGTCAACCCTTTGCCTCGACCTCGACCTCAGGCGTCGGAAGCCCCCACAGACTTCAGTAATGTCTATTCCAGTGCCTCGAGCCCAGCGGTACCTATCCCCAGTACTCCATCCTCTCTGCTACCGCCACCTAAAACCACTCCTCAGGACAAAGACGACGGCGGTCCCTACAAGCTAGAGATGGTAGCCCGCATGGAAGAGATGGCCCGTGGCGAGCGGATAACGCCACCCTGCGATCGATGCCGTCGCCTCCACATGGACTGCCTGAAGAATCTGACCGCCTGCGTAGGCTGCACAAAGAAGCATGCCAAGTGCTCCTGGCGAGACGTGAAGGAGGAGGAAATCCGCGCAGCCTGGGCTCCATCCACCGGCCCACGAGATCGGATGATGGAGGACCCCCATCGCACCTACAATCTACCTCCCCAACGTCCATCCCCAGCTCCCCGGACCTCTGTTGAGCGTCCCATGGGTCCATATGATACCGCGTATGCTCACCATAACCGCCGCGAATCTGCGCCGAGTGTCCCTCAAATTGCCCCGGCCTCGGGAGCCCCAATCAAACTTCCTTCTTCAGAAAACTCTCCTCGCAGGGCCGTGAGCGAGACGGAAAGTAGCGGCCGGCCGCATCATGGACCCCCGTCTCGACATGCGAATGAAGAGGATCCCGATGCGCAACAGCGGCTGATGCAGGCCATCCTGGATACCGTCGATCACCATGCGCGTGTTGCGGCTGCTGTGGAGGAGAAAGAACGGGGTGTGGAACGCCATCCTGATCGGGGAGACGGTCCTCATGACCAGAACATGGATCGAGAACGCGGAGATCGGGATCGAGATCATGACCGAGACCGAGAAAGACGGATTCTGCAAATATAATTCGTGAACAGGTTCAGATGTACATTGTTATTCTTTTGTATTTGTATGGTGAGCGTCGGCGAATCTAGGTTGGGTCGGATAGGGTGTTATCTACGTTAAGCATATGTATCATATCCATGGAAGTCTATGTCACTTTAATCTTTACATCCTGTGCACCTTCATACATACTGTGCATAGTGTGGTGTTCAAGAGTTTATCCAGGCTCCTCTGGGGAAGATCAGCCTAAACAGGTAGGAATCAGTGTAGCAGCATGTCTAGTGAGACAACACAATGCCCCTGTGCAATAAACCAGATTCTATAACCCTTCGACGTATCATTTTCGGTACTCTTCTCGAGCGAACGAAAAACGGTCAGAGGACCCCGCTACTTCCAACCTTGTCATTATTTGAAACGATTTGTGCTACAGGTAGCCGCCGATGGCTGAGACACAATTCCAATATCTATCAGATCTTCATCTGGAATCCCCGGCCGCATATGACATTTTCCAAATCGACTCCAAGACACTATACCTAGCCTTGATCCACGACATTGGCTACGTCAAAGACGAAGGCTCCTTCAACTTACTCCGCAACCGACTAGATGCCTTTCGCATCATCTTTCTGGTTCTGGGCAATCACGCACCATACCACGGCAGTTGGGCCGAAGCAAAGTCCCGCATCAAAGAATTTGCAGCTGGGCTCGGCAATACTTCTAAGCAGGACATCAAGATGCGCACCGAGATGATCGTGCGTGGCTGAATCAGGGGATTGTTTCGATTTCACGTTTGGAGCCCGATTGCAAGATTGTTGCATTTACTCATTACTGTCAGTCGGTCGGTGAGAATGCTGTCGATCTCAAACATAGATTTTCATGACTGATTTGCCTCACGAGGTTTGCTGGATGGCCGATGTTGTTAAGCTCTGGTGTTTTGGTCACATGCATTTCAATTATGGTTTTCGGTGGACGTGGAGACTAGGAATGTGGTGTTTTTCAAATCAAATGGGATGCTACTTTTCAAGTTTGCGCAGGCTGAGGGTTTCGATGCTGATAAAATCGTGAAGACATAACATCGTGAGATGATGAACAGGTGAGAAATATATCTTCAACTTGAAATTCGCCAACCTTCCAGCAACCGTAAAGAACTGTCACGGTGTGTCTAATACCAACAATTGGATTTTATATAACCAAGCTAGACGAATTTTGAAGTCTAGAATCTTGGAAACTCGAAGATAGAGAATGTGCAATGGGAAGCTGCGAACATGCGACCTACCAGACCATGTGCGAAGATTAGGAATATAATGGCTGATTTCGATCAGCTGATATGAACAACAGCCCGGGTGGTCTAGTGGTATGATTCGCGCTTAGGGCAGCAACTCCTAAGCACTCCTGCGCGAGGTCCCGTGTTCGATCCACGGCTCGGGCCTGTTATCTTTTTGTTTCTGTTTAATGTTTTTAGTCTCTATTTTTGTCAACGACATTTATTTTTGGTCTTCCTGTATTCATGAATCCAATTGATGTTTATTTTTGATTTCCAAGTTTTGAGGTTGCACTCAATTTTCCTGCAGGCCAGCCAAGGAAATTGAAATATTGTTCTTTCCATTTCCATTCATAGAAAAGAAAACACCGAATCTTTCCTGAAGCAGATAATGCTCATGCCCGCTTGCCTCTCGAAGTAGACGGAGTAACCAGGCCATGACAGCAAACCCTCTATCTCAATTCCCTCAGCAAATCGAAGAGTTCTTGTAGAATTGGACCCCGAATATACTTTTCCTGTTCTCTTATATTGTATCCCTATTCATAATCGCTGTATTCGAAGACCTGAGCACATGTGCCTCTACAGATCGCCATTGCTTCAACCACAATAGTATTACCCGTGCCTCTTGCATGTCACAGTAAGTGAAACACCATATACCCACACCGGGACTCTCAATAGGAATGCTTGACAGAACCAACCCACGGCCGGCTATCTATAGGATGGGCTCAGATGCTCACCTATCGGACCTGCTTGGCCTCTCGGCTGCGGAAAAGAAGTGAAGTTTCCCGAAATATCCTTTCTAGCTTGCTGGAATGCGCTAATCTTGTGCAATCTTCCAATCGCCTTGTTATTCGACATGACAATCTCTCCACCTCAAACCTGCACTCGGATATCCATCCGGGCTTGGTCAATGGGTCGTAGTAGCGTACGGTCTCCGAGATCCGTCTCACTGCCCAGAATCTTCTTCCTTTGCAGTCTAGCCTTGGTAAGACACACCGGGTACATTCACCCCCCACTCGAGCTTTTACCTCTACTAGACCCCCCCACCGCAGTCATTCATATGTGGCACATAATATAATTTCCATACCCGACAGTGACTGCAGGCAATAATAGAGTATAGATAGTATGATACTTCCAAAGAGCTCAAAACTGGCGAGTCATATTGGCCCGGGTATGATTAAAGATATTGAAATGGATGTTAAAATTGGATGGCTTGAAGATGATCCGGCCATCCCTGCCTGTGGTAGTGAAATGCTGACGAATAGCTCGCTTGCATGTACGATGCATAGGCTTCATGGCTAAGAAAACCTACGGGGAATATCCGACCCGAAGGGCTATTTAAAGTTCAAGTTATTAATACGTCATGTTAAAGCGAGCTACCCTCGACGGTCCGTGAGCACTTGACTCGGCCATTTGACCCCGATCCTTTGTCGAAAGAGGGGGTAATCCCAACTCGATCCTTCTCGCGAAGGAACAAGATTAGTGTGCAATTAAAGTTCGCCCTTCGCTAGATGTATCGGCCTTTCTAGAAAGTAGGGACGACGAATCGGCACCGGTCGGGTAAATATTCCAAGCTCCAAGGGTTAAAGATAGGTACTGTGGCTGCCCTATACCCATCGTAATAATCTCGGAAGTCAGACGGCCTTCTGACCTAATCTAGCATTTATGCTGTATAATGTAACGTGTAGACTTTGGAAAGTGGCAGCCACACCGTAAGCTTCCAGCCCCCGCCAACCACCCCGCAAACCTTGGAATGCTCGTGCTACACTTGGTGGCCGACCACAAAAAAGAGGAAGAAACTATATTTGTTACGAGTCCTGCAACAGGGCTACCCAATGATTGAACGATTAACAACATGACTACCGGCGTTGGCGCCCCAGTTTAATTAGGGATTTTTGGTGACCCCCCTGGTTGCATCTCTGCACACTAACCGTCACGGGAAGTCTTCATCCGCTCATCACGGCGAGAGGATCCGAGTGCATTTTATTAATAGCCCGGAGAATTCCTGATGGTCCTGCATTGGGCCCTGACCCTCGGGTCTTCAGTGTTTTGCTTAGCGCGTTGCTATCTGGATTTAGTCAAAGTTGTTGAGGGTCAAGGACGAATGGTATCGTTGAAAGGCTGGTCAGGCTAAGTTCGGCGCGTCCCCGGTCCAATAACAGCCTTCGGTTAACCACCTATCCCTGCTAGTACCTGCAGCGTGCATCGATCCTTTTTGTTATTTATTTTTGTAGACTGATTGTTTCGAGTTAGACGAATGTTTCTATTCTTGAGCTCTTCGTGATATTGGATTGCAATCAGCGCCGAATCTATATGTAGTCGGCTTCCCCAGCCCGGCGGTTTTCATTGCCAATCCCCTCAACAAGTCACTCCTTTCCTTTAATTTTTTATTCCTCCTACCTGACTACCAGCCTGGTGCTGTGAAAGGGTTCTTTAAAACTCTCTAGCCCGACAAAACATCCTATATCATCTTCCAAGGTCGTCATACTCACCGCTACTCCCTATTCTTCAAACCTCTACCACACACCATGTACATTCTACCCTGGGTTCTCTCCTTGGTGGCCGTGACAAATGCTGCTCCAACAAACTTCTTCGATGATGCCTATGACTTCTCCGAAGAGCTTCTGGGATACTACAGCAAAGTGAGCGAAACGATCAACCAAATCGGACACAACTCCGAGTCCTCAGCCGTGCAATGCGATACATCCAAAATCTCGCTTCCATCCTATGCATCTGGTCTGCCAAGTCCGACTGGTCTGACGCCCATGTATGTGGGTCTTGGAAGAGGTACCCAGGTATGCGCATTTTCCAATACTATCTCTCCGCCCAGTGGCTAATGTCTTCTAGAACTACACTTGTGCCGATTCCACCTCGAGTTCCACTCCCACAGCCATCGGCGCGGTCGCAAACCTCTACAATGCCACCTGTCTTGCTGCAAACTACCCAGAGGTTCTGGAGATGCTCCCCACTATTGCGTACAAGATCACTCTCCCCACAAGCGAGTATGCGACGTTTCCACCCGCCAACCTTGAATTGATGGGCCACCACTTTTTCTATAATTCTACCACGCCTGAATTCAACTTGGATACCACCACGGCGAAGCAATATGGTATTGCGATGACCAACAAGATTGAAACGCTCGATGCCCCATCGAGCGCTACCGAGGGCCAATACGGTGCTGTTTCCTGGCTCTACCTCAAGGCTGTATCTGGCACCGTCGGCAATTATAAGGCCGTCTACCGAGTCGATACTGCCTCAGGATCTCCCCCAACTACCTGTAAGGGATTGAAATCTGCGTTTGAAATCCAATATGCCGCACTTTATTACTTCTATGGCTAGGATGGGTTTAATTTTTTTTTTTTTTTTTTTTTGTTCTGTACATAGAGAGGCAATATTGTTTTATGGGAGGATATGACCTCACGATCGATTAGTCTAGTTTTAACATATCATCCTCTACTTTCTTGCGAGTATGTGTCCTCTGTCAATCAAGAAAACCGGCATTTATCAGTCTTCTGGAGTGGTACTTTCCACCTGAAGTAGATGTAGATGCAGGGTTCCCATACACCACGTGACCTCGCTATACCAGCAAACAGGTCATGTGATGAACCCACACCTCGTAAAGCACACTAGGCCCAGACCAGCCTAGCGCTGTTCTGATTTTCTGAAAGATCCAAAGAGCGCAAAAAAATCTCGACCGCATCAACGAGCAGCAACGGCCTTGACCCGCACTCGACAGAGCATAATCGGTCGATTAAACTACAGCTGCTGAACTCGATCATTACGATTAACTCGTCAATTTCTTCCAATTCGAGTCGACTCTCTTTTCGAGACCCTCTCCCAACTTTTTTTTCCGGTTTGAGCATTCAGTTAGCTCAATCCTCAACTCCTTCGACTCCCCGAGTTTAACAACTACACATTATCTTCACAATGGGTTTCGGCGCTCCTCGTGGTCGCGGTGGCTTCGGTGACCGTGGTGGCCGTGGTGGTGGTCGTGGTGGCTTCGGTGGTGACCGTGGCGGCCGTGGTGGTGGCAGAGGTTTGTGCTCCGATTTTTGATCTCCCAGGCAGTTTCCATGCATCGTCTATCAGTCTGTATTGGCTCAATGACTGCTGGCGTTGCCTATCACCACATCGAAATGTACAGTTTTGCTGATTGAGGTTCTTTATGAAGGTGGTTTCGGTGACCGTGGTGGCCGTGGTGGTGGTGGTCGCGGTGCTCCTCGTGGCCGTGGTGGCCCCCGTGGTGGTCGCGGTGCTCCCCGTGGAGGCCGTGGAGGTGCCGCTGGTGCCCGTGGTGGTGCTAAGGTTATCATCGTAAGTTTTTTCGAAGCCAAATCTGATTTTGCGAAGATCCGGGTGCTGACCAGGAATTTTTCTCTACACAGGAGCCCCACCGTCACGCCGGTGTCTTCGTTGCCCGCGGTGGTAAGGAGGATCTGCTTGTCACTAAGAACTTGACTCCTGGTGAGGCCGTCTACGGTGAGAAGCGTATTTCCGTCGAGGGTCCCGCTGGTGAGGATGGTGCTGTCACTAAGACCGAGTACCGTGTGTGGAACCCCTTCCGTTCCAAGCTGGCTGCCGGTATCCTCGGTGGTCTGGACAACGTCCACATGAAGCCCGGCTCCAAGGTTCTCTACATTGGTGCTGCCAGCGGTACCTCCGTCTCCCACGTTGCTGATATCGTTGGCCCTACCGGTAACGTTTACGCCGTTGAGTTCTCCCACCGCTCTGGCCGTGATCTGATTGGCATGGCTACCCACCGTACCAACGTCATCCCCATTGTTGAGGATGCTCGTCACCCCCTGCGTTACCGCATGCTCGTCCCCATGGTCGATGTCATCTTTGCCGATGTTGCCCAGCCCGACCAGGCCCGTATTGTCGGCCTGAACGCTCACATGTTCTTGAAGGACCAGGGTGGTGTCCTCATCTCCATCAAGGCCAGCTGTATTGACTCTACTGCCGCCGCCGACGTTGTGTTCTCTCGTGAGGTCCAGAAGATGCGTGAGGAGAAGATCAAGCCCAAGGAGCAGCTGACTCTGGAGCCCTTCGAGCGTGACCACTGTATTGTCGGTGGTATCTACTCTCGTTCGTCATAAAGAGGAGGTTGTTTAATTGGTGGTCATGTCTTTCTCCTATCTGTTCTCTTTCAATTTTTCCTCAGGCGTCCTGTGTTATGCTATGTATCCAATGCTATCTTCTTGTGACTGGTTGTCTCTGCCCATGTACTTTTGCTTGCGTCACAAAATCTAGGTTTCACGTCTTGGAAAATGCACACTATGGAAAATAACTTGGTGCCATATATTTTGGGATGCATTGACCGAGTCCGGGTCTTTGTTTTGTCCCAGCCTAGTCTTGATAGCTTCAAAAGTTCGATTACTGTCTCCACAGAAGATAAGTGCTTTCCTGCGTAGTATGTTTACATGAAGTATGTGCGTAGGCATCCTCTTCAGATTGATATACGTCTCGCTGAAACATTCAAACTAGAGCGGTCATACGTCTGATATCACTGCGAAGATCGTCAGCGAATCATAGATTAAGATAGATAAACGAGAACCCACCTATGATAAGTAGTCTGATTGACTGTACACACTAATCCCACGGGTCACTTTAATCCGTATTTAACATAGCTTGACGTGGTTCATCGCCTCGGACTTGCCCCGCGACACTGCCGGTGGTTCGGCACTCGGATTTCTCACCGAGATTAAATGTCGGCCATCCGTCCTGGTAGCATTAACTCGGAATTGGTGCGTGGGGCAGAACTGTCAGGGCTTGGTCTTTGTTAGTTAGCAGTATGCTATTGGTTGAAAATGGATGTTCAGTCTTGCAACCGTGGGGGAAGGGATGATCTTGTTCAGCTCCCGCGGGGTTACTGTACTATATAACGACAAGGAAAGCTGCTCTTCGGCAACTATTTCCATTCACTCCATTGGTACCCTTGATTCAGCTCTGAATTGCGTCTTGTATTTCCCACAAAATGTCTATATTGATCACTGGCGCTGGTGGTTACGTTGGCCAAGAACTGGCCGCTGCCTTCCTTGCCAGCACACCCGCTACTACCACTGTTACAATCACGGATGTCGTTGAACCAGCAGTTCCCAAGTCAGCCACCGAGCACGCCGGCCGTCTATCCTGCGTCCGCGCAGACCTCACCTCACCCAAAGAGGTAGACGAATTGATCAGTGCCTCTGGTCCGTTTGAGACCGTTTACCTTCTTCATGGAATCATGTCCAGCGGGGCCGAGGCGAATTTTGAGCTGGGAACTCGAGTAAACCTTGATGCAACAAGATACATCCTTGATCGATTACGCGTTACCATGCCTGGTGTAAAGGTGGTCTTTACCTCTTCATTAGCAGTCTACGGCCTCGCACCGCCGAACCTCCTCCCAGACGAGTTCAACTTCCCTCCCGTGCCCTCAACCTCCTACGGAACACAGAAGCTCATCATTGAGCATTTGGTAACCGACTACTCCCGCCGCGGGTTCTTGGATGGTCGATCCGTGAGACTTCCAACCGTGACTGTTCGCGCAGGCGCACCTACACAGGCTGCAAGCAGCTTTGCTAGTGATATCATTCGTGAGCCGTTCCATGGCAATAAGGCAATTCTGCCTGTGGGCAGAGATGTTGAGATGTGGATCTGCTCGCCGCATACCATTGTCAAGAACTTGATGCATGCGCGCGATGTCCCGGCTGAGGCATTCGGCACTTCGCGGTCAGTCAATCTTCCTGGACTAAAGGTTAGTGTGCAAGATATGTTGGATGCTCTGGAGGCTGTTGGTGGTAAGGAGCGACGAGCGTTGGTGGAGGAGAAGTATGATGCTGCCGTGGACAAGATTGTGCAGACATGGACTCCTCAATTCTCCAACGAGAGAGCCTTCAAGCTTGGGTTTTCGCCGGATATTTCTATGGTGGAGAATGTCAAGCACTTTGCGAGTGCATTTGTATAGTCTGAGAAGCGAGACCGGAGAGCCAATGAATTGAGCCGGATTTGGGATGATATGTGGGAGCCAGAATAGAACCCCGATTGTAGGTCTATGCACTTGTGAAATGTCAAGAGACATGATATCCACAATAATTTACACAATACATACCAGTTCAACCTTGAAATATAACTTTTCAAGCAAAAACGCATCTTTAACTAAGGGAAAGGAAGTAATCGGGAAGAGTTGGAAAAGCGGGTCATGTGATTGGCTGGCGCGCCGGGCGAACAATTTGACTTCCGAACTTCAACCTCAGGGCGAGTCCAGCTCTTCTCTCCATCCCCCTTCCCCCCTCCACACACCCTATACACCCGCAATGGCTTCTCGGCGCCTAGCTTTCAACCTTAACCAGGCTTTGAAGAGCCGTGCGGCTCTGAAGTCCATTCAGCCCGTGAAGCGAGGCTTTGCTTCGCCCGTCACATTGCCGTCCACCACCCAGTCCACCACCCTCTCCAACGGATTCACGGTACATGCGGACAACCCAATCAATCCTTCGCAGCATTACTAACGCCTTCTAGATCGCCACTGAGCACTCGCCATGGGCCCAGACCTCCACCGTCGGCGTGTGGATTGATGCCGGTTCCCGGTCAGAGACTGACAAGACCAACGGAACTGCCCACTTCCTTGAGCACCTTGCCTTCAAGGTTCGATCCAACCGATCCCGATCACCATGATACACTTCTGACAGTATTTTCAGGGCACCAACAAGCGCTCGCAGCACCAATTGGAGCTCGAGATTGAGAACATGGGCGCTCACCTTAACGCCTACACCTCGGTACGACCGGAAAAACCATTGCATACACCCATCGAATCATCGCTAACTACATCAACAGCGCGAGAACACCGTTTACTACGCCAAGTCCTTCAACGCCGATGTCCCCAAGGCCGTCGACATCCTTTCCGATATCCTCCAGAACTCCAAGCTCGAGACCGGTGCCATCGAGCGCGAGCGCGGTGTTATCCTGCGCGAGCAGGAGGAGGTTGACAAGCAGCTCGAGGAGGTTGTCTTCGACCACCTGCACGCTACCGCTTACCAGGGCCAGCCCCTTGGCCGCACCATCCTCGGCCCCAAGGAGAACATCGAGACCATCTCCCGTGACAACCTGACCGACTACATCAAGACCAACTACACTGCTGACCGCATGGTCCTGGTCGGTGCTGGTGGTATCCCCCACGAGCAGCTTGTTCGTCTCGCTGAGGAGCACTTCGGTAGCCTCCCCAGCAAGGCCCCCGACTCCGCTGCCCAGGCTCTCACTGCCGAGATGAAGCGCACCCCCGAGTTCATTGGCTCTGAGGTCCGTCTCCGTGACGACACCATCCCCTCCGCTCACATCGCTCTCGCCGTTGAGGGTGTTAGCTGGAAGGATGACGACTACTTCACTGCCCTGGTCGCTCAGGCCATCATTGGTAACTGGGACCGTGCCATGGGCCAGTCTCCCTACCTTGGCAGCAAGCTCAGCTCCACCGTCAGCAAGCACGGCCTTGCTAACAGCTTCATGAGCTTCTCCACCAGCTACAGCGACACTGGGTAAGATTTCCTGGCAATTCGACACTTCGAGAAAAACAAAGCTAACCATCCCTGACATATAGTCTCTGGGGTATCTACCTCGTTTCCGAGAACCTGACCAACCTTGATGACCTGATCCACTTCACCCTGCGTGAGTGGTCCCGTCTGTGCAGCCAGGTCACCCCCGCCGAGGTTGAGCGCGCCAAGGCCCAGCTCAAGGCCTCCATTCTCCTCTCCCTTGACGGCACCACCGCCGTTGCCGAGGACATTGGTCGCCAGATCATCACCACTGGCCGCCGCCTCAGCCCCGAGGATGTTGAGCGTGTCGTTGGCCAGATTACTGAGAAGGACATTATGGACTTCGCCACCCGCAAGCTGTGGGATCAGGACCTTGCCATGAGCGCTGTCGGCTCCATTGAGGGTATCTTCGACTACCAGCGCATCCGCTCTGACATGTCCCGCAACCTGTCTTAATTTACCCGCTGTTTTCGACTGCGAGAGAAAGACGGCTCTCTGACGCTCGGGCTTGGGTGTTGGTGGGTTTGGTTTGAATGTACTATCAATCATTGCCTTGGGTTGTTGTTAGACCCTGATTTGTGTGTGAAATAGCAATTAATGCTTTGCCTTAGTAGACTATAAAGTCTGTCGCGTGACGGGCCGAACTATCTCTGTTTCTTTTGTTGTGAACTGCGTCAATCAAAATTTACTTCGTATATATGCTTAAAAGATTATCTAAGTCTCCCGAGATCCTTTCTATTTTATCTGCTGTAACCTTGGAATGATAAGTCCTCCGTAGTCCTTCACATTGGACGAAAAAAGCTGCCCGCGGCGCGCCCGCGATTACCTAATCACGCGCATTCATCTTTGGCATTTTTTTCGACGTCGGCTTCGATTGCATCTCCCAGCGTATCTACAATCACAATGAGAAAAAGAGGTGGCAAGAAGGTGTGTACATCATATGGTCCTATCAATCCCAGCGAGCAGTTGTGCTAATCCCTGTTTTCCCACCAGTTCAACCGTGGTGGTGGTCGTGGCGGCGGCGGCCGTCGCAACGATAACTGGCAGACGATCACTAGAAACAACGAGAAGCTTGAGCGCTACTACAATGAGCCCGAGTTCCTTGCCGACGAGGAGAGAGAGGCTTTCTGGACCCATCTCCAGCGCGATCTGCCCAACAGTTTCCGCTTTACTGGCTCTCGTGGGTAAGTTTGCACCTGCACATATACTGTTCCCGCAAGTTTTGAATGATTCTAATTGTCGCTTCCACATTTATAGCCACGCGCTTGCTGTCCAGCAACGTCTCCGGGACTTCTACATTCCCGAGATTACCTCGATTAAATATGAGGACGAATTTGTCGACCCGCCGCGCCCAGTTTCGTGGTACCCCGACCAGCTTGCTTGGTGGATGACAACTCCCAAGCAAGTCATTCGCCGATTTGCTCCCTTCTCCTCGTTCCAGAAGTTCCTCGTCGCCGAGACCGAGGTCGGAAACATCAGTCGTCAGGAAGTTGTCAGTATGATTCCTCCTCTTCTCATGGATCTCCGTCCTGGTATGACCTGCTTGGACATGTGCGCTGCACCTGGAAGCAAGTCTTGCCAGCTGATGGAGCTTATCCACGCCGGCGAGGAGGAATCCATGGCGGAGGTTACCCAGAAGCTTAAGGACGGCACTGCTGGACCTGAGCCTCTCGGCCCCGAGGGACTGAACGACGACGGCCGTACTTCCGGTCTGTTGATCGCCAACGACAGTGACTACAAGCGTGCGCACATGCTTATTCACCAGATGAAGCGCCTGAGCTCGCCCAACCTGATTGTTACAAACCACGATGCTACAATGTACCCGTCCATCAAGCTTCCCCCTCTTCCTTCTACCGATGGCAAGCCCCAGAAGGGTCGCTACTTGAAGTTTGATCGTATTCTTGCCGATGTGCCCTGCTCCGGTGATGGCACTGCCCGCAAGAACTACAACGTTTGGAAGGATTGGAACCCCGCCAACGGTCTTGGACTCCACCTGACCCAGGTCAAGATTTTGATCCGTGCCTTGCAGATGCTGAAGGTGGGTGGACGTGTTGTCTACTCTACCTGCAGTATGAACCCCGTTGAGAACGAGGCCGTTGTTGCCTGTGCTATTGAGCGCTGTGGTGGTGCGGCCAACGTCAAGATCATTGACTGCAGCAAGGAGCTTCCCGGTCTGAAGCGCGCCGCCGGTCTGAAGACCTGGAAGGTCATGGACCGTGAAGGCCGCATCTGGTCCAGCTGGAAGGATGTCGAGGAGCACAAGGACCAGGAGGGTATTGAGGGTCTGGCTAGATTCTCCGAGAGCTTGTTCCCTCCCACCGGAGAGAACGCTGATCTGCCGCTTGAGCGCTGCATGCGTGTATACCCTCACCACCAAGATACCGGCGGTTTCTTCATCACCGTCCTTGAGAAGACGGCCGAAATTAAGGCCAAGGCAGTGGACCACTCTGCTATCATCACCAAGGCGCCGGCGCCCAAGGCACCGATCGCTGATCTTATTACGGAGCTTGATTCTCGCAAGAACGGCGATGCCGATCCCTACCAGAAGCTGGACTCCCTCGATGGTGTTGCCGTTCTCGACGAAGAGACCAAGGAAGACCTTGCGAAGAATGAGTCTGTCGCTGAGGCAACAAACCAGCTCCCGTACTCCGCTACTCTTGATGCCACTACTACTCTTCCCGAGAAGCGTGGTGCGGAAGACCTAGAAGACGCTGTCCCGGCCAAGAAGACGAAGCTTGATAACGGTAGCGAGGCTCTCGTTGGTGACCGCCCCGTCCACAAGCCCGCCCCTGCTGCGATTGAGCAATCTGGTGATAGCACTCCGGCGGTCCTGTCGGATAAGCCCTTGAAGAAGAAGGCACCGCAGGAGGACCCATACAAGTATCTGGACCCCCACCACGAGGAGCTCGAGCCTATTTACAAGTTCTACGAGCTGTCTGAGCGATTCCCGCGGGACCGTTTCATGGTTCGTAACGCTGAGGCTACTCCATCAAGAACCGTTTACTACACTAGCGCCCTGGCCCGTGATATTCTTACTCAGAATGAGGGCTCTGGTATGAAGTTTGTTCACTGTGGTGTGAAGATGTTCGTGAAGCAGGATGCCCAGCGCGAGAATGTGTGCCGCTGGCGTATCCAGACAGATGGTCTGAAGATCATTGAGCCCTGGTTAGGACCCTCCCGATCTCTCGCTCTGACTAAGAAAGAGACTCTGCGTAAGCTTCTTGTGCAGATGTTCCCCAAGGTCACCGACAATGGCTGGAAGGACCTTGGTGAGATTGGCGAGGCAGTCCGTGACCTCCCGATGGGCTGCAGTATTCTGCGCGTTGAGCCTAATGGCCAGGAGGATGGTCTCACGTAAGTTCTGTTTCGCCTCCAGATTGACGACACCTTCTAATTTATATACAGTGAGCCAATGGTGCTGCCCCTGTGGCGCTCTCTCTACTCCCTGAACCTCATGCTTCCCAAGGAAGAACGTCGTGCCATGCTGCTACGTATTTTCAACGATGATACCCCGCTGGTCAACCCGCAGAAGAACTTCAAGTCTGCTGGCACTGACAGCTCGGCCCCGGAGACATCCGCCGCGGAGACTCCGGTCGAATCCACTGCTGCCGCTGAGGACACTGCTATGAAGAACGAGAACCTCCAGATTGGCCAGGACGAGCAAGAGTACGTTGACAGCCGTGAGACCTACACCAAGGCTGATGACGAGGAGGACCGTTTCAACACTACTGTTTAAGTTTGATTGTTTTGGGGAAAAAATATTGGATATTGGGTTCTTAACATGATTTTCATATACTCTGGAACTGCCCGCCGAATGTACTAAAAAGCAATTCCATGAAACTTTACCATTTTGAGTCGACATTTAGAATTGCTTTACTTTCAATCTTTGACTAGAAATCCGCCTGGAACTTATCCGAGCCCCTGCATCGTAATATACTCGGAGAATCGTCGGCAGCGGTTAAATTCGAGTTGACCGTCCCTTTCCCCGCAGATGATGGCTTACCATTTAATTTAACTTGGTGCATGGTCCATGTCTTATTTCCGTACTCGATGCGGAGTCTTCGGCGGTTTAATATCTTATGATTTAGCAGTTATTGCATGGTAATTATGGAGAGACGTTCAATTCTCGTAGAGCGAGCAGATCTACTTCGGTTAGTTTAATTTGCTCAAAACTGGATCTTGACAACCACATTCATGCATACAGACAAGATCTGAAGGAGCGATCATCGCTTTCTGCAAGGAACTCAATACTCATGTACAGGTCTTACAAGTTCAAACCCAAAGCTCGACTATACGAAAAGCGGAAAAATTGCGGTGGTGCACCCCCGCAACACCGACGCGAGCTGGGGGATCTTCATTCCGGTTACCCTGCACGTCGCGCATGCACTCCACTTCTCTACGACGGTGCCTTCCAATGCTCCAACTTGCATGCACGAACGGACCACCGGCAAGCAATGACTGGCCACCCCCGCCTTGCTCCCCTGTCGATTGAGGAAAATGCCGAAATTCAGGGAATACCTGTGGAGCTACTTGGAAAATGGCGTGCGGTGTCGGCATTGGATACTCCGAGTATTCATCCGGGTCCTGTTTTATTCGTCTGTCGATCGTGGAGGGTGCAGATGTGCTATAAGAATGAGCGATGATCCCTTGCTTGAAAGCCGCGGGAAAACAGGAAAAAAGTACCTTCTCTACATACTTCTAGCTCGTGGTTTGCAAGAGTCCTCTAGACTTTGGGCACGATGAAGCTCTTGTCTGTTTGGGCTTTAGCAGCGCTGGCGGCTCAAGCTGCTGGTGCTGCCATTAGCCATAAGCTGAATGGCTTGACAATTACGGAACATCCAGATCCCGTGAAACGGGCTCTATTGCAAAAATATGTGAGTGATCGAATACTTGCAAGGGTCTTGGCTTTCCGTACTGACATATTGCTTAGGTCACCTGGGATGAGAAATCCCTTTTTATCAATGGCGAGAGACTGATGCTCTTTAGTGGAGAATTTCATCCCTTCCGGTAAGTTGTGCCAAATTCAATGGTAAGTTGTGGTTGCTTAAAAGCTAATCCAAACTACATAGTCTGCCTGTTCCAAGTCTGTGGATCGATGTCTTCCAGAAGGTCAAGGCACTCGGATTCAATTGCGTCTCATTTTATATTGATTGGGCTCTACTGGAGGGTAAGCCTGGCCACTACCGTGCCGAAGGCATTTTCGACCTCGAAAAATTCTTCGATGCTGCCTCGGAAGCTGGCATTTATCTCTTGGCTCGCCCAGGTCCTTACATCAATGCTGAGGCCTCTGGAGGTGGTTTCCCTGGTTGGCTGCAGCGTGTCAATGGCACTCTACGAACAAGCTCTCCTGCGTACCTGAACGCAACCAACAAGTACGACACCTAATGGAGCTCCCCGGTCAATGTTACTAACAAGGCTGAATAGTTATGTTGCCAATGCTGCCGCGACGGTTGCCAAGGGCCAGATTACCAATGGTGGACCTATCATCCTGTATCAGCCTGAGAATGAGTACTCGGGGGCTTGCTGTGGAGTCACTGATTTCCCCGACGCTAATTACATGCAATATGTTGAAGATCAAGCTCGCAATGCCGGCATCATCGTTCCCTTTATCAGCAACGATGCAGGACCCGACGGGCACGATACCCCGGGATCCGGTGTAGGAGAAGTCGATATCTACGGCCACGATAGCTACCCTCTTGGCTTCGATTGTGCTAACCCCTACACTTGGCCCAGCGGTGACCTCCCAACCGACTTCTACACATTGCACATGGAGCAAAGTCCCAACACCCCATATTCTATTGTTGAGGTATGTTGGAAGATCTGAGGAAAACAAAGCAATATTCTAACAATTTACAGTTCCAAGGCGGAGCGTTTGATCCCTGGGGAGGCCCCGGATTCCTGGCTTGCTCTGAGCTTCTGAACTACCAGTTCGAAAGGGTCTTCTTCAAGAACAACTTCAGCTTCCGTGCTGCCTTCATGAATCTTTACATGGTAAATTTCCCCCGACCGCGATACTTCAAAACGATACTAATGGGCTATAGATCTTCGGTGGCACTAACTGGGGCAACTTGGGTCACCCTGGTGGCTACACATCTTACGACTATGGATCTGCCATCACGGAGTCCCGCAACATTACTCGCCAGAAGTATAGTGAACTGAAGCTGATCGGCAACTTCCAGAAGGTGTCTCCATCATACCTGTTGACAGAGCCTGGTACCCTGAGCACTTCGGCCTACTCGACCAATTCCGATATTGCAGTCACACCTCTTATTGGAAGCAACGGCTCTGCTACGTCTTACTTTGTCGTTCGACACTCCGATTATTCTAGCCAGTCATCTGTTGACTACAAGCTGAAGGTCCCTACTAGTGCTGGTAACCTTACTATTCCCCAGCTTAGTGGAAGCCTGACTCTTGGCAACCGCGACTCAAAGATCCATGTTGTGGACTACGATGTGGCGGGAACCAACATACTCTACTCGACTGCTGAGGTGTTCAGCTGGAAGAAAATTCCGGATGGGAAGGTTCTCGTTCTCTACGGCGACGTTGGCGAGCACCATGAGCTTGCAGTCTCCGGTGCTTCAAGTGCCACCGTTGTGGAGGGTTCTTCGTCAGGAATTGCTTCCAAGAAAGTGGGCAAGGCAGTTGTGATTGGCTGGGATGTATCTGAAACTCGTCGCATCGTTCAGATTGGTGACCTGAAGGTCCTGCTCCTCGGTAAGTAATAACATTTCCTGAGGGGGGTCCGGCGATAGGCAACTAACAATACATAGACCGATACGATGCCTACAACTACTGGGTCCCACAGGTTCCCTCCACGGGCCAGAACCCAGGGTACAGCACCCAGGAGACCATTGCCTCGTCTATCATTGTCAATGCGGGTTACCTCGTGCGAACTGCATACCTGTCAGGAAGCGAGCTTCACCTCGCCGCTGACTTTAACGCTACCACTACTGTTGAGGTGATTGGGGCTCCATCCAAGGCCGAGACCCTTTACATCAACGGCCAGAAAGTCAAGACCACGGTGGACAAGAATGGCATCTGGTCCACCAGTGTCAGCTACACCGCACCAAAGGTCAATCTCCCGACACTGAAGAGCCTGAAGTGGAAGTCTATCGACACTCTTCCTGAAATTCAGAGCACCTACGATGACTCTGCCTGGGTCAACGCCGACCATCCTTACACCAATAACAGCGAATTCCCAATCACAACACCGACTTCTCTGTACTCGTCCGACTATGGCTTCCACACAGGATATCTCCTCTACCGTGGCCACTTCGTCGCTACCGGTGAAGAATCATCGTTCTCAGTGCACCTGCAGGGTGGTACCGCATTCGGTGGCTCCGTATGGATCAACGAGACATATGTGGACTCATGGGACGGAAACAGTATCACAGAGGTGTACGACACCACTTTCACCCTTCCCACATTGAAGGCTGGCAAGGCATATGTCCTCACTATCGTGATTGACAACATGGGCCTGGACGAGGATTGGACCGTAGGCAGCGAGGAGATGAAGGACCCTCGTGGTATCCTGGACTACACCCTCACTGGCCGATCCGACGACGCCATCACCTGGAAGCTGACCGGTAACCTGGGCGGCGAAGATTACCAAGATCTAGTCCGTGGTCCGCTCAACGAGGGTGGACTCTACGCCGAGCGTCAAGGCTACCACCAGCCCGATCCTCCAAGCCAGAACTGGGAAACCAGCAGCCCATTCACAGGTTTCTCGAAGCCCGGTATTCAGTTCTACAGTACAAGCTTTGATCTTGACCTCCCACAAGGTTATGATATCCCGCTGTACTTCAACTTCCAGAACTCGACATCGCCGCCGCCTTCTTACCGTGTTCAGCTGTATGTTAATGGCTACCAGTATGCTAAGTATGTCAACAACATTGGCCCGCAGACCAGCTACCCCGTGCCCGAGGGCATTCTCAATTATCGTGGCACCAACTGGCTTGGTCTGACTCTCTGGGGACTGAATGATGATGGTGCTAGTCTGGAGGACCTCGAGTTGGTTTCTACCCACCCCGTGCTCACTTCCATGAGTGAAGTTGAGTCGGTTGACCAGCCTAAGTGGCAGAAGAGAGCTGGCGCATATTGATCTGGAAGCCAATCTTTGAGAGTATACAGGTAGTGGTCAATTCAAACATCGATTAATCGAAGATATTTTATCTTTGTCCAATCTAAAGAGACGCATTCGTAGCTTGAATCCGATTCCCTCTTCGATCAACCCATCGAATATCCAGACATCAAGCTCTCCTGTAGCGCAGTCCCAATTTTCAAGGAAGTCAAAAACCGAGTCCAACTTTAAAGGCAACTCTTTTTTGTCAAGGATTGCAGCTGTAGAATCATTAACCTAATTGGCAAACGCAACTTCATACCGATCGATCCAACTGGGCAAGATATCATCTTCCAGAAAAGATAAGGCAAGGCTAAGATCGTGGATGGTAATATCGACGAAGATTCCACCACTGTGTCTGGCATAGTTGATAAAGACTCCACTCTCATCCAAATCCTCAATGCCATGCGAGCGGAAAACAACCAGTTGACCAATCTCTCCAGTCAGAACTTCCTGTCGAGCATCTTTGTAGCTATCATCAAAGCGTCTTGTGAACCCCTCCGTCATTTCAGTCTCGGGGATGGAATGGGGGGTAAATCCTCTCTTAACTATCAAAGTAACCCGGTTCCGTCTACCCCAGCTCGTGATTTGGCTATTGAACTGCCCAATATCTGAACGACCAGGTATTCAACTGCATTGCCGGGAAACAGAGAATATGGAACAGATCGATTAAGTCTCCAGCAATATGTTCTTGACTAATGAAAAGGACCCATTAAAGTGAAGGCAGCGGAACCAAGCGTACACAGGTAGCCATCGAGACCGAAAAAAAAGACATATTATGGTGAAAGTTGAAAAGATGGTAAATAGAGCGAAGCCTGAAAAGATTCACGACGCATTAACTGTGCTCTTCGGATCCGACGTCAACCTCACTGTGATACAGGATTTCGGGTCCGATCTTCCCTTTCCACCCACGCGGTGTGTAAACCTCATCAGGGAGTACAAATCTTGTTGTCCCTTGCTGTTTTGATCCGGATGATCTCGCTGTCGTGCGATTCCCTCCGCATCGACCAGGAAGTTTGTAGCAAAAAGTCGAAGCCCTTCCGGGAATTTGCATACTGTTGGAAACCAAAACTTTCTCGAAGCGGTGCTCTCAAAGGGGGATTGGGCCTGGAAAGATATACCGTAGGTCTCAACACCACTGTCCTTCATGACCATAAATGATCTGTTTTGTGTTTTGTTTCGATCAGCATGCAATCAATGAGCTTATAGGAAGGGAAGTAGGCTCACGCAGCTTGTGTACCCTTGGGCATATTCTCAGCACGAGATACCCCCAACCCGACCATTCCTATATGAGAGAATCTCACATCAGCCCAGATAAGACGCCCGAAGACATCGTACGTGAAGATATTCTTGTCAACCTCCAAACCACCCCAGGGTGCGCTTATATCGTACTCGGCGGAGTTATTGGCGAGATAGATATGTCCATCCTTCCCCGATAGGAGAGTTGCAGTTTGGCCCGCATCCTGGATCAGGCGGAAGCCATTTGTCTTGGGAAGCTTCCGAAGCTTGTCCTTGTCCTTATTCTTGTTCTTTTCAGAGAAGTGCTCGTCCTCGTAGATGACGGGCTGAGGGGGTGTAAGTTTAAGAGTTTTATTGGAGGCGAGATTCTGTTCGCCTCCAACCGACTCGGTAACCTTCTGTAGTACCTCGTCGGTCGTATCGCTCGAGGCGTCTGGGTCTGTATTTTTCAAAAAATCAGTGTCTTCAACCTGTGAAGAGTTCCACCCCTGGGTACTAGAGTCATGGTTAGT
This sequence comes from Penicillium sp. 91 TS-2023, assembly GCA_030710325.1. Classification (NCBI taxonomy): domain Eukaryota; kingdom Fungi; phylum Ascomycota; class Eurotiomycetes; order Eurotiales; family Aspergillaceae; genus Penicillium; species Penicillium sp. 91 TS-2023. The sequence goes on from JARWGP010000018.1 coordinate 380,376, forward strand.
CTAGTCCACGACCACGACTTACAGGACTTACGAAATGCAGCCAATGCCAGTCTCATAGAATGTGTATCCCAAGCTCTTGAACTCGTACTCCCATATGCCAAGGGCCGAGGAGTATATACGATTCTTCGCCCCGGCGCGAAGCTCGATTCCGTTATTACAGGCATGGTTTTCACCATATGAATATCCCGCAGTGAGGTAGAGAGAAGGTGCCGTGTACACCCCAATCGCCTTCTTCCATGTACCAGACAGAACATCAAGAGCAAGCTCAATCCCAACTGGCAAAGCGAGGTCCGCAGTAGCAACGACGTTTCCTTTTTGGAACTCAAAGATTGGCGTGAAAGATGGATGAAACCCGGAGGCCTTGTTGTTTTCACTTTGAATGTCTAAAACGACTTCACCCGGCGCGATAGAGAACCTTCCGCCGGCTGTGAACTCAGCATGTGAATCAACATAGATACTGGCGGCGGCCGTCACCGAGAGTTGAGGCCCAATGGTGATGACTTTGGGAATCGTGAGAGGAGAAAAGGACACAGCAAACAGCTGCTTTTCCAAGACCGTCTTGAGACCCCCTTTGTTGGCGTTATCCTTGAATGCTTTGGCGTCAGTCGTGATATTGAATATCGCATCAAAGATGAAGGGGTCATGATTGTTCAAAGACACTCGTGCCCTGTAAACACCTTTAGTGATGCTGAATGATAAGGCCCCTTCAAAGCTGAAATTCCCCTTGGCTCCACAGCTGCTGCATACTACCGTCGCTGCGGCACCCGCTTTGGAGAGCACAAAATTACTTTCGGACAATCCGACTTGGTTCAGTACCTCCTGGGCACCTCCGCCAAATAAACCGAGGTTAAATGGAAGCTTGCCCCCCCCCGTGGTTTGATCAAACTGGATATCCGCATGATATTCCTCTTCGAAAGGAACACCGAAGACCACCATAACTATTTTTGCTGCGATAACTGCAATCTTGATGATCAGCTTGGCAGCCACTTGAACTATCTGTGCTACGGTTTGAATCGCGTTCACAATGGACTGTCGAGAGCTTCATCAGCGCAATCCGGACCCCTCTGTGGTCTCTCTACCTGATTCAAACTTACTCTTATTACCCAGTTGATACCTTCGACAATCCAGGAGAATAAACCTCGTTTAACGAGATCGTGATAATCTTCATCAGACAGGTAATCAAGGCCAAATTCGTACTCATCGGGGATATCGGTGTTGATAGAACTCGCATTGGCTCCGAAAAATTCCAAAACTGCCGTGGCATTCTTGGTAATGTCCACAGTTCCCCGAGGAAAAGTTTCGTTCCAACCCGGGAGGTCATCTTCTGTCCCATTGAAATGATGAGGTATATTTCGATACTCGCGTATTGTTGTGTCTGCCTTGGAAGCTTTGACATGCCCCTTAACTGGCTGTCGCTTGTTAAGATGTGGACTCCGATATGTTCCCCAACTCAGGTCTCCATCATGAATTTCCTGTTCATCCGAGAGTGTAGTAGCTACTCTTGTACAGTTTCCATGGAAGGAAGGGCGGGATGCAACAAAGAAAGAACGGTATTCTCCGTTGAGGTGGCCACATCCGTGATGGTACGTGATGAGATTGAACGACGAGCCATTATATTTTTTCCATGCATTCTCCACGGTATGCATTGCCTCGGGGTCGCTGAAACAGACATCAATGTGTCGGCTGCCACATTTGACTTCTTTGATATGGCTCGAATGCTCCAACACCACCGTGGGTCGCGAAAAAGTTGCATACAACCGACCATGCTTTGCACCATGGAGAGGAGCTGCCGGTGTATAAGTCTGTCAGTAGTGCTCTAAGAACAAGGGCAACGAGGGTCTGGATTTTGTACTCACGTCTGTGGCCTTCCTGGCTGTAATACAATTCTTTGGAATCTTCAGGGACCAAATGCCTGTGGTCGTTGGGGTCATGCTCAGGATGTAGAGCAGGATACATATGAACACCCGCACGGGCAAAGGATGGGGGCACCTGCAGCATACCCTCGTGGGCTTTGTGCCTACCGCTAAAGGCTGATGCAAGGCCCATCAAGGCCAAAAAGGCCACAGATTGAAATGCCTTCATTGTGAGCCTTTTCCAATGCCAGCCCTGTACAATTAATTGAGTACTGACTATATAGGCTTATAAGAAAGATTCCCTTGCTACTGGCAGTTGGTCTCACATTTATATGCTACTGTTCAAGTGTTATGTGGGATCTTGAGTCATGGGAATTCGGTGATTTTCCAGCATATTTCCTCCAAGAATTGTGACATCGTGAACGCAGCTATCGATCACCTGCATGTAGATCTGTTGATCTGTCGATGAATTGATGAAAACCAATACCAAAAAGCAAAAGCAATAAATGGCGAGAGCTCCGTACATATGACTGGCGAAGGTCGAATGTTGAGGATCAGCTTGACAGGACTATCAGATGCTTCCTTGTGCTCAACCTTATTTTACACTCATATTGCTTATCCAGGCCATGTAAAGTGATGATCCATATCTCCACCACCTCAGTCTGTGGAACATCTTCCGCTCTTGATGATCTACCATTGTGACAAACCCCTGAGGCCTGCAGCCCTGGTACCACATCAAGGGCGTGCAATAGGGCTAATAGCCATATACACCTCCAGAAAAGATCTGGCAATATCACGTTGTGCAGCATGGTAGTGGAGATTAAGAACATGCGTCCCTGCAGGAACTATCTGCACCCTAGTGTCGACAGGTGTCGATAGTGTCCTTCAGAGGTGTAACATCACGTCGCGGCCCGAATCCCCAGGCATCACTATGAGACTACCCCCATCTTTGCTGGGATGTCTTGCTTAAACCAGGGACGACATTTCAATGGCCCGTAAGACTGTCACCAATAAATATGGGGTGGTATCCTTCAGGGCCATACTGCCCAGCATTTTCCATGTCCTCAAGAGGCATGTATTCCACTGGAGGGCATGTTTCGGGGGATGCGTAGAGGTCGATGGAGTCTATTTTATGGTAAGTGGGGGCAATCTTTCTTCCATGGACTGGCGAAATAAGGCTCGAGAATTTAGCTGGATGCTGCACAGTGACAACTCAAGGCCATCGATTGGAGAATATCGCCTACCTTTAGATATTGAATCAAGGTTTCTTCGCAGCCAAATTATCAATTTCGAGCCTATCTTGATTTTTTTGTCCTAGGGTTCTTTCAAATACCCTTGAGACACTGCACATGTAGTATGCACACGTTTGTATGGCATAATTTCCAACATGACTTCCACTTGCCTGGGTTAAGTAAGGATTGAGTTGAAAATCATACTCTAACCAGTTGACACAGATCGAGTCTAGTGTAAACAGCCCCACAGTGCCGATCCCCAGCCACCTCATAGATCTTACGTCTCTTCCCCTCGATTTCTTCTTTTCTTCCCTTCCTTTGATTCATACCGAAATTTATTCCTACATTCCAGCTACCTTTATTCTACAAATCACCCACCTGAGCTTCATACTCAGCTGCATGCGCTAGCTGCGCAAAATAATCACCGGCTTATCAGATCATCTCTTTGATCACCCAGCCCCAGCTTTACCACAAAACAAAGTCATGGAATCCATTCCATTCCCCGAGGATCTGAGCCTCGACACAACATATCTTGAACCTGCACCCTCCATAAACGATAAAACCCACCAGATCCTCTCCTCCCACCTCCAAAAACGCTACACAACCGTCTCCATCCCCTCAACCTACGGTGGCCTAGACAGCGGTCCACTCCCAGGCACAGTCGCGGGAATCGTCCTAGGCAGCGTGGGAGGCGTCGTCATTATTCTATACCTTACCTTCCTCGCTCTAAACCCGGGTGGTCTCGCGCGCGGAGTGAGCTCCTCGGTCGATGAAGAGGTGGTGGTAACCAGTCGACGGGGACCATCGCTGCGCCGACATGGCGATACGATTGAAGTAGTTGAGGAGCGGGATCGGAGGGATAGTTATCGGCGCCGACCGAGTCCCCGGGATCGAGATGATGATCGAATTGTGGTTGAGGAGTCGATGACTGGTACTGCGACATCGGACGGGAGGGATGTTGTCGAGGTATTTGAGGAGGAATCTTCGGCTGTTTCGTCCGTTTCTACTCGGCCGCCGAGGAGGGCGAGAAGTCATCGGTCGGGTGTCAGGACGATTGATCCGTTGGATTATGGGGGTGAGAGCGAGTATGGTGGGAGTCGGTATCGGTGATTAAAATAAAATAAGCATATTTGGCATTTATGCTTATTCTTTGGAATTTGTTTGGATATACCCTGTTACTTATACTGATTTTGATGTTTTATGCTTATACGATGGTCAAAGTTTAATATGAACCATGATTTACATGTCTGGATACGTATACGTTTGAAAATCGGAAAAATTGTCCTGATTGTGATCAATAAAGACACCCAAAACAAATAGAGAATGAATTGTACAAGTAAAACGTCAACCAAGACGCAACACCGGATCCCGTTTGCGCCGACGATAAAAACGAATGTCAATGAGAGACGCCATTTCTAAAGACACCACAGAATCCCAAAGCAACCACAATGAACCTTTCTGAACCAAGAAAAAAACAAGAACCCCAAAAACCATATACCAATCCCAGCATCTATCCTCATAAACCATAAGCTCAACGGATCCACGGGTCGGGTCCGTATAAAACACTCGTTTGGTAACCGCATCCGGCGAAAACCGCACCACCTTAGAACAAAATATCCAAGCAGCAGCAACAAGCCAACGCAGCCATCACACCAGCACAGATGCCACCTGCGCTAGGTCCTCCGCCACCACTGTTACCGCCGAATCGATTGCCATCCGCATAATAACCCTGTTGCTGCGGTGGATACTGCTGTTGCGGTGGGTAGTACATCTGGCCTTGCGGTTGATTATAGTATCCCTGCTGCTGTTGTTGGGGATAGCCTTCTTGTTGGGGATAGCCTTGTTGTTGGCCATAATAGCCCTGCTGGCCCTGCTGACCGTAGTAGTCTGATGCGGCGCCTCCGCCTTGAGGCTGCGGGGACTGGTAGCCCGGGTTACTGTTGTAGGCTGGTTGGGGATAGGAGGGAGGTGGACTTGTCTGGAGCTCATCATTAGCCGAGAACGGATAGATTGGGGATGTGGGTGTAATGTAAGCCATTCGAGGGCTTTGTGACGTACAGGCTTGTTGTAGGACATCTTTACGGATCTTGGAGAGCTTGAAGTGGAGCCGCTGTCAAAAGAATTGCCGATCTGCAGATGAGTGGGCAGTCGATGTGGAGATGTGTGGATTTTCAGGGTCTAAGATAGTATAGATAGTGAATGGGTGGTCCCCAAACGTCCCTAGGATGATCCGGATACGCCGACAGAAAAGAGAATTCGCAACCACGGAAGTGCAGGAAGAAGGGATTATGTAGAAGAACGCGTGGATCGGCAAAAAGTGGAGTTGTGGCGCAGTTCCGGGGTCGCTGAGTCATCCGAGCGCTTAGACTTCGGTTCTCATACGTAGTCATAATTAGGTAGCAAGATTTGAGAAAGCGCTTAAAAATAGTATATAGCAAAGCCTTATATAGCAGGACCAGGATCAACCGTGAGAAAGGAGATATCGATTCTGGCTTTTGGGAAACGGGATGGACGCTGTCCAATGTACCAACGCGGAATTAAATGCACATGAGCCAAAAAGAAAATGGGGAAATGCTAGGCACAATGCTAGACTGCAATATGCGAGGGGCAGATAAGCCCGATAAACAAAATATAAGCAATGCAATTCACAGAGGACTATGCTTGGTCCTCAAGGGAAGCCTTCTTAAGCTCCTCCGATGCATCGGCAACGGCATCCTGCTCCTGGGCCAGCTCGGCCTCGGCAGTGGGGGCACCGTTAGCCTTTGCGGGCTTCTTGGCGGCGTCAGTGCTGCGGCCGTTGGCCTTCTCCTCGGACTTGGTCTCCTCCTCCTCAAGGCGAGCGATCTCCTCCTTGGCCTTCTTAATGTTCTGCGATACCTGTTAGCGACTGTTGCTTAATTGAATTCACGCAGAGGGTACTCACCTCCTCGGTCTTGCTGGCCTGGGTGCTCTTCCACTCGGTGATCTTGGCGGCCAGCTTCTCGATAGCAGCGGGAACGTCGGACTGGTTCATGGGAGGGTCGATCTTGACCTTGCTGAACTCCTCAATGATACCAACGTTCATGTTGAACTTGGAGGCCTCAGGAGCGGCACCCTTCTTACCACCCTTCTTGCCCTTCTTGCCACCACTGCCAACAAAGTAGTCCTCCTCATCGTCCTTGCGCACGACCTTCATGCCCTTGATGGCAGAGTCGTCAACAGTGCGGCCAACACCGGCACGGAAGTTGCTACCTTCATCCTTCTTGTTATCCAGGCCAAGCGCGGCGAAGTTGTAAGCGGGGTCGAAGTGACGGATGAGACCCTGAGCGGTCAGGATCTCGTCGACGTAGGCGAGGTTGGAAGCCTCCTCAAGCTTCTTGTCAGCGACCTTCTTGCGCTTCTCACGCTCAAAGGCATCACGCTCAGCCTTCTGACGCTCACGGCGCACACGCCATGCCTCATCCTCGTACTCCTTGTAGGCACGACGGGCCTTGAAGTAGTTGTCCTTGATCTCACGGATAGCGGTGTACTTCTTCTGCTGGTCGTTACGCAGCTTGGTGCGCTCGTCGCGGAGAGCGTTCAGGTTCTTGTAGACACCGTCCTGCTCGGCCTTGATGGCATCCAACTCCTTCTGGATCTCACCGTACTTGTCACCCAGGGCCTTGGCCTCCGGGTTGTCCATGCTCTTGCGGAGCTCCTGGATCTGCGCCTTCAACTCGTTGATTCCCTTCTGAGCGTCCTCGAGACCGGCGAAGCCCTTGCGCTGCTTGCGCAACTGAGAGATGTCGGAAAGGGCCTTGCGCTCATCCACCAACTTCAGGGTACCAGAGTCGACCTGCTTCTCAAGACGGGCGATCTCCCGGTCGATCTCCTCAACGTTCTTGAATGACATCTTGCCACGCGAGTTGTTCTGCTCAGCAATGCGGGCCTTCAGGGTCGACTCTAGACCATTGATCTTCTCCTGGATGCTGGACCGAGAGGTCTTGAAGCCGGCCTGCTTCTGGCGGATGGAGGAGAGTTCGGCGCGGAGTTCCTGCTGCTTTTTGGCGACGGGCGAGTCCTGGTTGTTGGGCTTGGCACCGTCCAACTTGGCCTTGATTTCGTTCTTTTGCGCAAGTCAGTCATTGATCAATTATCCCAGAACTGTAGAGCTTGGCTTTGAAGACCCAAAAAAACATTCAAAACAACAGTTTGGGGGGGGGGGGGGGGGGCACGAGGACATAATGCCACCATGGCCTCGAATGAAGTTCGCTGTTGCGCATAATTCCAAGACCAGATGAAAACCAAATGCATTAAAGAAATCCAAAATGAAAGCATGTATCATACCAATTTCTCCTGAGCGGCAGTGTGTTCCTTCTCAGCCTGGGCCAAGTTGGCCTTGTAGGCCTCCTCATCGGGCTTGGTGGGCTTAACCCGCTCCGCAGGGGCAGTGTCGGCCATTGTGAATAAATGAGAAGCGAAGAAGAAAAAAAGGAAAGAATTGCCTCTGAAGAGTAGGGAAGAGAAAGAAAAGAGACCAAAGAGAGAGTAGCCCACGAGGGGAAAGGAGAATAATTAAAACGGTTCGGTCGGTTTCTCCGCTTTGACTAAGTCGTTCGCCTGGCAGAAAGTTCCCGCCGATTTTTCTGCTTCTTATCACACCTCTCGCATTCCGCGTTTGCACCGTTGGATCTTCTGTGTTTGCAGACCTTCACTGCTTTTCACTTAACTCCTTATCTGGAGCTCACACAATTCCATAATGGACGGGGAAATTGCGCAGCGCAGCGGTGATGAGGCTGACAAGGAGATGACCCGCCTCTGGCGCACATGGCGGACCGTCTATGAGATGCTTTCGGACCGAGTGAGTTTTCTTCCTAAAGACCCCTTAACCTTATAAGGGCTTCACATACTGCAACAAAGCAAAGACTGATCACATTCGCGACGCGACAATAGGGCTATGAGGTTTCCGACGACGAGCTGCAACTCTCGCTGATCGACTTCAAGCACAAATATGCCGACCCTATGGGATACCCAGAGTATGCAATTCCTCAAGTCCTTACCGCAATTCCTTTTTCGACATGAAATTCTCGACCGCGGGGTAAAAAGTAGCTTGACTAACGCGCATACCCTTAACCAGCCGCACCAAGATGAAAATCCAAGCCCGCCCCACTGAGGAAATGAAAATGAAATACACAGCTCTCCCCAGTAAATCGAACCCCACTCCTCAGCCCGACTGCGGTACCATCTACGTCGACTTCTGCCCAGACTCTTCTGGTGTCGGCACCAAGCAAGTTCGCGCCTTCAACCACATTGTTGACGAGAGCAACTTCCACACCGGTGTCTTCATCACCCAGACCCCCATCTCGCCCTCCGCCGTGCGCCTGTTGAGCGGTATCCCCGGCCGTATCTGCGAGCACTTCCAGGAGCAGGATTTGCTGGTCAACATTACCCGTCACGAGCTTGTCCCTAAGCACGTTCTCCTCAGCCCTGAGGAGAAGGCCCGTCTGCTCGAGCGATACCGTTTGAAGGAGAGCCAGCTGCCGCGTATGCAGGTTTCGGATCCCGTGGCACGGTACTTGGGATTGCGTCGGGGTCAGGTTGTGAAGATTATTCGGAAGTCAGAGACGGCTGGTCGTTATGCCAGTTACCGATGGGTTATCTAAGGGAGAAAAGAGAAAACCAAATTCTCTAGAAGGATCAATTGTGTCTCCATGCGAAACAATTGGGATTTTTGGTTTGCCACCGAAATGAACCCTCGATTCTTGCTGATCGAGATCGAGGGAAAACTGGGAACCCACCACATGCGCATCAGTCTCGACCTCTCTAAGAAGACATGAATCAGCTGCCACATATATTCCCAAGATCAGCGGCTGTGTCAGATGACAGGGAGAATCGGGCACGGAGTTTGTTTATTTTTTGTTGACTGCACCACACAAACGAACCAAAAAAAGTTGTATTATGGGCAGCATGGCGTACTGGCGAATTCTTTCCGCGAAGAGGGAGGGGGTTTCCAACCTTTGATTTTACATAGTAATGCTCTGCTGTGCTTGCTGTCGAGCTAGAAGAATACACTCAATGTCTATACATTAATTCTTCATCAGTCGAAGTAAAAAAGTGCTATATTCGTGGCCTCGTTTCATGTGATGTACAGACAGGATTTAATATGGTTCCAAATATATGGAAGAGGCACCTCCAACGCCAATGCTCAGCCAAAAAATAAACAGTGATACAACCCTTGGAACTAACGGGTATATAGGGCAGTCCAAGTCCCAAGATGACACCCAATCCAATCCACCTTATTCCAACCGGAACCGATTCAAACTCCAAAGAGCTCCGTGTTCCAATCCCAATTGCTCCATCCAAAAAATCATCGTATCGTGAAGATATAAAAATCAAATATTAAAAAAGAAAAGAAAGACAAAAATCAATGATTAGGTGGGGAATGCCTAGATAGTAGCCCACCCACATCCTGCAGCTCGACGTTCACATCCAGTGAGATATCAGGCGCGGCTCGATAAGGCGGGAGGTTGTGTAGAGGTCGGGTATTCAAAGTCGGCGTGAGAGGCGTTAAAAAGCGTGGAGTAGTTCGGCTAGGTGTTCGCGAGGGTAAAACGCCCAGATCCTCTAGGAAGGCTCTTCCTCCCCGAGATGGGCGGACCGGTTGATTCTCAGATGCAGATAAATCTTCTGCATTTCGGGTAGGGCGTAAGCCCGCACGAGAATGTTGGCTCTCTTTATCCTGATCCAGTAGGCCGCCGACATCAAAGAACGACACCCGCGGCGAAGAGATGGTAGAGTGTGAGCGAGCAGGTTTGTCGCGCGGGGACTGGTTAGTCTTGATGTATTCCCGCGGACTGACATCCATCTCGAGGCTGTCAGTAGTTGAGACATGGTCATCATCTGAGGGGCGAGGTTGGTTGAAAGACCAAGATGGATCGAGAGAGCCAGTGCGTGCAACTTGCAAGGGTAAGGGTGGTACGGGCATAGTCATAGTGTGCGATTGCTCTGACGACGATGCACTCGGGTGCAGTTTGGGATCGAGTCTTATACCCAATCCACCAGCTAGATCCGAGTCACTGCCCCATTGGTGCTTCATGAGCGTATTGCGACGGACACAGCTGTTATCAAGGCTTTCGCTGACAGATGCGGAAGCTAGGTCGCGCTTGTATTTGAGTTTCTTGACGCCGCGGTCGCGGACGAAGGAGCCGATGACGAGGGCATTAGAGACGGCTGTTGCAGCAAGGATCTCGAGTGAGGCCATGAGTGAGCGGTAGGGCTGATTGCCTCGGCGTTCGATGACGGAAGGTACGCGGTAGCAGGTGATTCCGACTAGGAGGAGAGAGAGACAGAAGAGGATGACGAGGCCTATTTTGCGTTTGACGGACATCCTGGACATGATGACGATTGGGACGGGAAAGGCGATGAGGAGAAGATCGGTAATGACGTCGCAAGTACCCATTGTGATGAGCTGCGCATAACCGCAACGACATGGTGGACCGGGATTTGGAATGACCTGCCAGTAGTGGTTGAACGGCTGACATTCAGCTAGCGTTGCGATCACGACCGCCACCAGGGTCGAGGCCAAGAAGAAGTGAACAAAGCGTAGGAAGATGGCAGTGGATCGACGGGAGACCATGCCTGTGACTCGTTTCAGAAATTCACAGACGGTGAGCTTGGCCGTCCAGATACTAGGATCATTCCAATCAGTATACTGTATGACACAGTGACCCGACAGAATGGGGGGAATGTCTCACAAGATCGCATAAAAGATCCTTGCTACCAATACGAGCTTACTCCCAAGCTCTCTCTCCGAAATTTCCTCCGCCGTCAACCCAGCCGTCTGAACGTTGTTTGTACCAAAGACCAGAACGTAATGTACCAAGACCATGCGGCCGACGAGAGGAATCATGCTGAGAGTCATCACTTTGTCTTCGGGAAAAAAGCGCTCCATGCGCACATAGCGACCACATAGACGGACGATGATAATGACTATTGAAAAGGCCGTGGCCCACCAGCTCATCAACAGGGATGGATTGATCTGCTCGCGGGTTTCATAGGCGGGAGGAAGCTGGACGTGGAGTCCGCGTACGGCCAGAGACGAGTCCATAATCCCCGCCGCCTCCGAAGAGGGGCTTCAGCAGTCTGTGGTTGTTTTCAATCTCTCAGTTTCGTCAAAATTCTCACCTGGGAGAATGGCGACTTTTTACATGTCGCACGTGAGAGTCATCGGGATATCCAGACTCGGTGGGGAAAGTGGAATGGCACTAGTCCGGGGCGATCAGCAAAGCCCACTTAGGCTATCTTTGGGGGGTTGTGCTCCAGTTAAGAACACAAACGAAACCACTCCGTGGCGGAGTTGGTGAAAGGGTGAAACGATATGCCGTACAAAGCCCCAGGGCCAAATAAGAAAGGAAGAGGGGAAACCGGAGTATCGGTGAGTCCCGGAGAAACAGGATATGAGGCCAAGGATTGTGAGGGCGAAAAAGCGACAACACGATGATAACAAACGAGCCAGTGATATGCTTTGTACTAATCTCATTCCAACCTATAAACACTATCGGAGGAGACCCATCGCAAAACTAATCAAAGCAAATCAGCGAACCTGATTCGCGCAAACCACTGGGGAGTGAGCTATCTCCATTTCCATTACAGCCCAGCGGACGCCAAAACCCGGGTCATGATTTGAGGAGTCAGTCGTGTCATCATTGGTTCAGATCTGCGTACTTGGTAACGCCGTTAACTGGTCCGGAGTCCGGGAGCTTTGACCTAATCTGCGACACTTAAGAAACTGAGGGATGCGAGACTAAATTGATAAATAGATTCCGAGGTACAACAATCGTTATTGTTCACGTGGGAGGTTCCTTGATCCAGGCTTTGTTCTACGGTTCGGTAGATATTGCCCTGCGCTTCTGCTATACGAGTCTTTCAAGGCCTGGAACCGGGCGCTGTTAAACTCGCTATCAAGCATCAGGTGGATGATAATAAAAACCTTATATCCGCACTTACTCGGTGACCAAACAGAGAGCCTTTTGGGTGGCAATTGTCCGAAAAGAAAGCAGCCAAGAAACAGAGGCACGCGACAAACACGAGACACAATGTGTCTGCCTCACAGCCTCAATCTCACGGTGGAGCATCCCCAGTCTACGGCCGGCCCAATCAGAATGACTCTAGTACTGATAAATCTACTAGTAATAACTGGCTAAATTAGCCTGGATCGCTTTGGATCGAGATGTTAATAACATTGTAGCTGTTATCTCAGTGACCAGGGTACGGAGTCATATATCCACGGAATAGAGATGATCTCCTAAACTCTATTTAATCGCGCATGAAAGGGGGCTTTTTCTTCCAAGGTTACGCAACCACCGCAGCCGCCCTATCCTCCCGCTTCGCCTCGTCCCGAAGGGACTGGACGCCGGATCCCGCAAGCAATTCAGCCAAGACAATCCGCAACTCTTGCAGGAACTTAGTCACCTCGGTCTCAGTACCAACGGTGATTCGAATGCAGCCCTCACAGCCATACTCTTTACCGCGGAACCGCACCACAACCCCACGCTTCTCCGCCAACGCCTCATACGCCGCCAGCGCAGTCACGTTGCTTGGTTTCCCGGCAGCATCCAGAATCTCCACCAACAAGAAGTTCGAGTCAGTGCCACCCAGGAAACGGCCAACACCGGAAATCTGCGGCAACTCGCGGAGCAGGCGGTCGCGCTGCGCGACAATTTGCTCACGGTACTGTCGCATCACTGTCAGATTGGGTTCGGTCAAGGCGGCGGTCGCGAGGGCGCTGGTCGGGCTGGAGATGTTGTAAGGAGCCTTCAGGCTGTTCAATAACCGTGCGATCTCGGGGCTGGTATAGGCAACGCCGAGACGAATACCTGCAAGACCGAATGCCTTGCTGAGAGTTTGCATAACTGCTAGGTTGGGCCACTCGGTGACCCATTCGGCCAGACTGGAGCCCTCCGGCGCGAAATCGATGTATGCCTCGTCCACGATCACCACGCCGTTCCATGTGGGGTGCTCCAGTACTTTGCGGATGTCGTCCTTGCGGATCAGGTTGGCTGTCGGGTTACCGGGAGAGCAAATATACACAAGTTTGATGGATGGGTCGGCGGACAATGTCTCGTTGATCTTGTCGACCTGCAGCTGGAAGCCGTTTTCCACGTCTAGTGGCACCTTGACGATGTCAACGTCGTTGATCTGGGCGCTCACGCTGTACATTCCGTAGGTCGGTGGGCAGGTGAGAATCTTGTCCTTGCCCGGTGCGCAAAAGCACCGGAGCATCGCATCGATAGCCTCATCGGATCCGACACCCACGAACAGGCTCTCGGGCTTAAGGGTCTTTTGTGTGTGGTGGTGGGTATTGCGGAGGTTGCAGAAAAGCTGCTTAAGTTCGATTTGGTGACTGTATGGTTCAATTGAAGGTTAGATACCCGTAAAAAAGGACAGGAGGGATGGGGTCTTACGGATCGGGGTATCGGTTCAGGCCCAGGAAGTCGATCTCGGGCTGGGAGGTTTGTAGGGTATCCTCCTTGTTCAATGCCAGACTGGGGCCGTAGGCATTCTCGTTCGCGTCTAGAAGGACGTTCGTGCCATCATCTTTGTAGTCACTGATTCATTAGCGCGCGAGCGAGATCGGAGGCATTTCGGAGCCGACCTACTCTCTGGCGCAGCGGTAAGGCTGCAATTGCAGGATATTAGGTCGGGCGCATTTTGACAAATCAAATGGTGAAACTCTGGACGCCATTGTGGGCGAGGATATAGGATGATGTGAAGAAGCAAAGTTGGTGGGGTGGCGGGGATTTATGTTATCGCCGGAATCATGACTCAGACGGAAGTATGACTCTCATCTACACCTTTGATTTACAATCAAATTTATCAAATCTGCTGGTTCATAAAAAACTCAACAAGTAGCTTATATGGCATATTCAATTAAATTGATCCAATTGCTTCATTTAGATTGCTTCAATTGCCGTTCAGATTCTCATTAGGCTTAGCATCTACACAAACACGATAGCTCAGAAAAGTACTTAAAACACATCAATCAGCTATCAGCTGAGTATATTCGCTTATATGGAGTACAAAATTGTAGCACTGATTATTATAAGGATGAAGCACGATGAAGCATGATCACTGGTGTGACTTGAAATTACACGTTCCGAAGTGTATGAGGGATGATCGAGCCCTCGAGGCAGACAAAGAATCAGTTTCCAAGGTTATAAATCTTCAACTTTTCTTTACTTTTTCCCCTGTCTTTCCTTCTTCTCTTTCTACTCTTTCTTGGCTACAGCCGATCTTCCTGTTCACAAACGCCAAGATGCCAGAGCTTTGCGATCAAGCGTCTGATCGGAAATTCAGTCCTAGAATCCATGTGTGTCATTCCCTTGACTTTACCCTTCTTTTCGAAAAGACGGTGTTCAGTATCAGATCCCATCGCAGTATCTTGCCTCGTCAAGACACATCTTGAAGCCTTCCCCGCCATTAAATGTGTATGGTGTACCCAGTACAACCGACGGCAGCAATCGATGCGCCAGCGTGTTTCCGTAGCCAACAGTCATGTTTAGCCAGAGCTCAAGTGCTAAGGGTGGTGTTGGTACTGTCTGAATACTCTCATAATGAAAATACACACGGGCGATACCAAAGAGTGGGCTGGAAGCGAGGAGGGACTGGATCAGAGGTCGGACACCATGGAATAACCCTCCATTATTGATTCCGGTGAGCGAAGCCAGGAATTGAACAGATCACCGAACGGGTCAACATCGGTTGTAGAGGCCGTAAGCTAATGCAGAGGCTTTCGCGTGATGTTTCGGTGATGTCGGGATGGATCTCTCTGAGTGAGCTTTCGATAAAAGCGATGTCTTCAGGAGAGGGGGCTCGCTTGAGTGTCAAGGTGACTTTCATGGCTAAAAAAGTGTTCTGTCAATGATTTATAACGAGAAATTCGAGACTCTAATGAGTTATTAGTTGCAGCCTGTAGCTTGTCGAAGATCGTGAATCGGTGATTGTATCTACTTATGTAGATATGTGACCCACTTTAGTATCTGAGGATGTGAGAGAGGCTAGGTAATGTACACGTGGAGATCTTCCAGTGGGCAGATCTATTGGACTAAATGACTCTTGATCTTCTGTTATCTTTGAGCGCTTACGACTCCTAGGAGTCTGGAAAGCTATCAACGAACACACCATCACTGTTACCAAAATTGTATATATAATTTGGCTAGGAGAGTGATCTAAACCACTCCTAGAGCTATGTATCTAAAGGTAATGGAGACGCTAGGCCTTGAATTATATCCAGACACATATGAAAGTTACTACGAACCAGAGTGTCGTTCCTTAAAAAATAAGATACAACTATGAGTTACTAGGTACAGTACACCGCTTTGGTGTAAGATACAGGGTCCATTCTAGGAAGCGGTCTGGAAAACGGGGGATGAACCATCTATCCAATCAGGACCATTTGTTTCCGGAATTCTTTTCCAGAGTAGGTTTTGTCTTGAGTTTTGGCGCCCTAGGTGATTACATAATATTCTATACCCTTTTCTGCCAGCCAAAATCTTGTAAATGATACAATAGTGGCTAAAAAAAAACAGCATGCCACTAAAAGGAATTGTAGATATAGTTTTGTGCATACGAACGTTCATATAGTATGACAGTAGATCACAGCTCATTTTTGTGGTTGACCGCGGGAATTTCCCCGTAGCTCATATGGAATGCCAAAACCTGAGTATCAATGTTGTCACCAGAACCGTCGGAAAAGCGAAACCGTCCAAAATTTTGGTATCCTGCAGCAGCCGATATTAGATTGCGCGAAGTTTAGAGCGATGTGGGAAAGAAGTATAATCCTACCTTCCTGCGTCTTATAATCATTGTCGCTAAAGCTAAACAGGAGGTACTCTGGAGTTTCATTCGAATCCTCCCGATCAAGAGGCACCAGGGCAAGACTCTCCCATTTCTCATTTAAGAGAAGATCATCCTGATTTCCACCGTTGTGAAGGCCGAATCTCCTGAGCTCCGAGTCCAAGTTATAATCCAAAAATGGGCAGTAGGTCGCCGTCAGGATTTCCGGATCAAGCACCCCCTTAGCGCTTGCGATGGAACCATTGACCGAGTCACAGCTAGTGTGGGCAATGCTTTTGGCTCCAACGGTAGAAATAACATCAACATGGCGATACCTGGACTCACTGTTGTCCGCTCCCCGTCCGAAGCCTGAATCTCGGGCAAGAATCAAGAGCTGTTCATTGGAAAGCCTAAGGATTTCCGACTGTAATGCAGGTTCTGAACCTCTGCCAGTATCGTAAAGAGGTAGTGTGACCACGTACTCGTGCACCAGACGTGGAGATAGCTTATCGGAGATATCATACTCCAGGAGCCGTGCATGTCGTCGATGCTTTTTCTCTAGTCCTCCTTCTTGGTTCATGGCTGACTGCATCATCGCGTGTAGGAATTTGCCATCGGGCGAAATAGTCAGTCCCTCCAGACCTTGGTTGTTAGCTCGACCAGTGGTGGGATCAGGAGGAATGGGAACTCGATTCGGATCAAACATTGGCGGCTCTCCTGCGCTAAAGCTGACTGTACCATTCCGAAGAGGGAGAAACGCTGGTGGAGGCTGAATGGCAAAGATCATCTTGCCATGCTTCGAGAATCGGTAGATATATGGGCCGTATTCATCTGAGACCCAAAAATCTCCCCCAGAATCTATCGCTAAACCTTCGCAATCCAGCGTGATTCGGCTGTTGGTCAGACCGGGGGCACCGAAGCCATCCCCGTCATAGGTTGCTCGTGGGAGAGGAGGGAATCCATCGTGAGATATAAATCCGGTCGCGTCCGCATCCAAGCTAGTGATAGGAACATTGTCCGGTCCAGTCAGCAAGACTGAGTCAACATAAGTCAAGTGCATATTCGGTGGACTTGTGCCACTACCGGAGGCATTTAGAGTTATGCCATCCAAGTGAACGGAGAACTTGTGAATGCGTGACTGATAATTCAAAGTGCCGTTCGTATTCCTACCCATAGTTATTTGGCCACAGGTTTCTACTCCCAGTCCGTAGGTCAAGAGACATACCAACCACGATCTGGCATTGCCCAGATCATACCATTGTAAGAACCATCCTGAGCTTTACTCCAAGACGACTGGTCGAAGCTAATCGCACTCCCAAACCCACCTAGTGTATCTCCATATCGATCGGTCGCACTAGATGGAATTGATCCGTAGGCAGCTAGGCCGTAGTAGCTGTAACGTTGGCCAGAGCAAGTGGTTTCAGAAACAGGCTCCCTTGCAACTGACTGGTCACGTTCATTGAAAGGCTCAGCAGGGGCTGCCCATGTCACGGATACTACAAAGAAGAATAGCAAGTACGAAACCAAATGATAGAAGAGCTGGGGGCTTGCAGTTTGAGAATCTTGGTCCATGATCAAAGCGTTTTGTCTGCTACTGCAGCCGATGAAGAGGGCAAATAATTAACTAATCAATTAACGCTTGTTCAATACTTTGGACCTGCGTATATACACAGAGACTGACAGAGTCACCGGATATGTCGAGCTCACCAGGTTAGACTGACGTAATTATGAGCAAGGACCATCGTTTGCAGCAACCAGGTAGGATCTCGCCAAAGCCCAACTCAAACCACCCATTTAAGCCAATACGGTATGTTGACTTCGGTTTTAGCTGAGGGAGGTGTCTCGTATTGGGCTTGGTGAGGTCTAGAAGGGCATGCATCATTCGTGGACATCCAGGACCGCCTGGTTCCGCGGAGTAAGATTTTACAAGTTCATCAGTGAATTAAACTCCAGATGACCCAAGAAATAATTTTCAATACGTTACCTAAAGGACGTTTCATCTTCCAGGGTTCTTCTGACCTCAAAAGGAAGTAATCGCCTCTGTCAAGCACATCAAATCGCTATCTGCATTGGAAATAACTGCAAGCCTTTCTTGTGCCAAGCTATTAGAAGTTGGAACATTCTCAGATCCCCCAAGGTTTGCGTTTACGAGATGACAATTTATACGACTCGCCAAGGCTGAAGGAATAAGGAACCTTGGTTTCATGATGGACCGAAAGAAATCTTTAAACTGCAGCCCAGATGTCTAATATGGAAGTCTGCAAGATCTTGCTCAGGACACATTTGCTGAAATCATTTTTAGATCCAATTATTTTGTTGCGCGAAGCTCATTGAGCTCGTAGAAACTTACCTAGTTCTATGTGTTCATTCCTTTATCCACCAATTTAAAAGATAACTAGCAAACAGTAGTAAATGCTACGTGTATGGGCAAGATTAAGAGGGACTAGTAAGGAATAATTGCTGTTCAATTTCAAAGACTTGAGAATTGCTGCATCTCTGGAGTCCACATTATGGATAACATGAAATAGCACTTTCAATCAATCCTACTCTCTGACATGGAAACTGTTCAAAATCATCATAGGATCATTCAACCTGCACGAACTTCATAGATCCCTCATCCGATCCCCTTGAACGACAAATGCCACTTTCTCGTGTCGCTGCTCTGCAAGGGCATTGATCCAGGCTGCCAGACGCACGCCCGCTTTATAGATCCGTTCCGCAATCCTCGGCGCAGCATCGGCATAGTAATCACCCGCAAGATCTTCGCCCTCAATGTACGGAAGTCCCCTTTTGAAAACAACGGCACAGTTCAGGTGGTTGATCTCCTTTGCCCACTTCTTGACACGAACGTCAGGGTTGGTCACACCCGCACATTCCACAGCGGTTGTCGGCCTGTGTTGGTTCTTTTGGAGGAGATGCTTGGCCCATGTTAGGGATGATGGTTTTTCATCGTTATGCTTGATGTTGTGCCTGATGCCGTTAATCATGTGTGGCATATCCGTGTCACAGATACCGTGAAGATTCCCTTGGCGACCGTCGAAGGAGACTTCTATCAGGTTCCCTCCTTTCTGGTACTCTTCCACATGGAGGGGCATATGGATGTCCCCAATGAAGTGGAACAAGAACATAACAGCTTCGGTTTGATTGAATCTGTCATTGTTCACTTGACTGGTCTATGGCTAGTTAGGTTTGCATTAGAGTCACTGCGAATGAAGGGAAATCCTAACCATATCCTCTATTGCTGAGATGATACAGCCTTTGTCTTTGCAAGTCGGTGGGAGAGGTGATATCTTGCAGTGGTTCCCCAAAGGATCATCCCTCACATGTATATTCGGAAGGGGTATCAGTTTTCATTTTCAGTGCATCAAGAGAGAACTGCAACATACCAACATAGTGCCAAACTCCAGTATCAGGGCCTCCACGATGCCTGATTGTGTCAGCCCCGGTGGCCGCGTCTGAGATATCGAAATCCTGGGTGCGAGGCAGGAGGTCATTGCGAAAGTCTTTGCCCTGCTCGGCGTAGGCAACAGTGCGGTGGCCGACATCCCCCCACCCGAGAGTTGGCACACAAAGAAGGGACCAGACGAATAAGAGCAATAGCAAGAAGTCACCTTCCATTTTGGTTCTGGTAAAACACAATTCCTTAAGCTGCCCTAACGCAGCTGTGAGAGTTGCAATATTGTCTGATGGAGAAAGTGATGTGTGAAACCATGCGGTATAGTAATCGTCGGTATATAGGAAGGTAATTGGAGCGAATTGAATACCTATACAGAGGGCTAGTATAAGTTTTACAGGTATTTTTATCGTATGGAATCAATCGAGCTTTTTTGATCTAGACTAATTGGCCAGCTAAGGGTGTAACTATAAGTGCCAAGCCCATATGGACTGGTGCGGCCCGATTGTTAAGAGCGGGAGGTTAATCCGACCAATCTGCAAAACGACCCAAATAACATCCAGCCAATCTCTTTGTATGCCCTGAATGCGGACATGAAATCGGAAGTCAGGTGAGCTAAGATAGCAAAAAGAAGTTGCCACGGTTCTGGCGGCGGTAGCCCTCGTATGATCTGCTTGGCATCCGCATAAAGCTTTCTTTGGAATAGGCATTCCTATAAGCAAACCCTTAGAAGCCAAACGACCACGTTATATATACCTTCTAATGCTTAACAAATTATATTCGCTTAACGAAGCTTTTCAAGATTAGACACAATTGGCTTAATCAACCGAAGTGCTCTTTTACGAGTTACTAAGCCGCTGGATATAAACTAAGTATGATCGGCAAGAAGATCCATCAACCCGAGCCATAAGTATTACCAGTCCAAAGAATCATGATTCCTTACACAATCCACCCCAAAGCACAAATGACCTCCAACACGCAGAAAGCTATCTTCATTATTAGAGAGCATACTGCATACAAAATCGCTTGATTTTAAGCCAACGTGCAGGACCTCGCTTCATATGAGCCCGGATGTAGGTAAGAAAAGCGCTGGCTTAGTATCACTCCTTTATCCCCTTCATATTCTTAGGTAGTTTATGGAGTAGTGTGACCTAGTAGGTATCTGGGAATGTACTCGATGATATTACTATTCTGAATTTCGAATACTGCGCCTTACCAAACCGACGATGTGGTGTTCAATTACAGTGTTCCGAGGGGAAAAAAGTCCACTGTACCAGTTGATTTGAGAAGAGTCAGTTGATGTATGGAGGGTATCGAATTCGTGTTAGTCGCAATGATTTTGTATATTTTATTGTCAGGGACTGTAGGTGCGTAGATGTTGAATATAATGATTGGAACACAAGGGCCACACAACGCCCATGAATGCCGGTCAACTCTGATGATTCGCCCAAAATGCCACAATTTATCTTTACTCTTTCTTTGTATCAGCATTTGTAGCCGCCGCCCTAGCAACTACCCGAGACTTCCTGTGCTTTTCCCGCTTCTCCTTGACATAGTTCCAACTCTTGCCAAGACCTGCAGTCAAGGTCCCCTTAATAGTCTGGATTGTGCTGGGCCATCGAATTGTCTTCATAATTGCCGTAGACACCTCCCCTTGTAGCTTCTCATCACTAGCAATACGGCGCTCAAAAGGACCTCCCTGGGGCCGGCGAACGATGTCTTGTGTGTTGTTGTTTTCCGCCATCATCTTATCGAACTCGGCGCGGGGAATCGCATAGCGGCCTTGGTATTGGAAGTAGAGCTTATCGCGGAATGATTCAGGAAGGCGGCGGACCATGTTTCCGCGCCGGACCGGGTCCATGTCCTGTGCCATCCCCATGATGGCATCTGGGTCATCAATCCAATCATCTTGGCTGCAGCGCGGATCTTGGAAAGACACATTGGGTAGGTTATTGATGAGAGGGGCGTATAGACGTCGGAAGTGTGCCATCTGCCCGGAAACAATATTGCGCACCTTGCCAGGATCCTCTGCCGGTAGCACCATGCGCAGGTCGCCCATGTAACTGATGCCTGCGATGGTGCTATAGAGTTCAAACTCGCTAAACCGCTCTGGGAGTAGCAGCAAAGCCACCCGAAGAGCAGACAAGAGGTTCATCTGATTGGCCAATCGGACCTTGGGGTGGTCGCGAAGGATTTTGACGGGCTTTTGCAAGCGCCCGGCAAGGTATAAGGTATCCCATCGGGTAAGGTCCTCACACAACGTGTCCAAATTCACAACGCCGTATTTGATCAGCGTTCCGCTTACTGTAACATGGGTGTTGAAGTATACACCGGCTCCAAATCGGTCCTGGACTTGGGAAACCGCATATGAACCAAGGGAACCCAGCCCGGAGTAGTGATCGCGGTGTTGACTCAAGTTTAATGCGTGCCAGTGTTGAGAGTATGACACTCCAAATATGAAATCAATCATCTTCCCGGGCCCCTGTTGCATTTTCTTGATGGCAGCCGGCGCTGATGGATGGGTTGAGGCGGAGGAAGCTGCACTGCCATTCTGCGCGAAGACTCCCGATCCATAGGCGAATGCATAGCGGATAGGTGCCCGGAATTGCCACAAAATTTGTCGCAAAGCTTCCTTGAATTCTTGGTTTATTATCATGTGCTGGTTGACTCCGAAGTCCTTGGATGGAAGCTCCGAAAAGTTGGAGATTTGGAGATTCGGGTTATAGTCCCAATCCGAGTCGGACAACGAGGGCGAGGTGGAGAACGAGGCAGAGGATGATAATTGAGAGGGAACATTGTATAATAATGATGATTGGGAAGGACTGGCATTCGTAGATCGGATCAAAGGAGAGTCTAAGGTCGAGCGGGATTCGATGGCGAGATAACGAACTGAAGCGGGCAACCTCGGGAGAGCCGAGTAATGAAGATGAGCCCTATAGAGAGAGCTGGGGGTGCTACCCCGGGAAATCATCTAAGAATAGAGGGAATTAGCATGGTCGTTCTTTCCCTGGTCTCTCTTTTCATCAATTAGGGTTCAGGTTCGGACGTACAGCTGATCGCATAGGCGCGGTTCGGATAAGGAGCGGAGCGCACGGCTCAAGATAGATCAGAAAGATCAGAGACTGTCACAGTCCCGGATCATAGAGCGTAAATAAGAAAAGTCAATGGCAAGAGCAGATGGGTTGAATTAGTCCCACGCTGGCTCGACAAATAATCCCAAATTCCCGTGAGTCTGACGTCGGAAACGATGACATAATATTGTCACGTGTATTCGCGTGTCGCATAACAACGCTATCAACAGTGTAAACAGACCGCATCAACATCGACCAACAACCCCGCGACCTCGACAACCAGCACCGGCTTTTGACTCCCGGCCCGGGACTGAGGACCGACTGTCCTTCATTCAAACGATTGCATCATGGGTTCGGAAATGGACACATTCGCAGCCCGCCTGGCTAGCTTCGACGTCGTGCTCAAGCCCGAGAAGCGGAGATCCTCGGGCGTTAAAGGTCCCAGGTTCATCGCATGGCCTCATTCAAAGCCTTCTCCTGCAGAGGTATAACCCATGGTTGAGAATTTCGATATTCCATCTCTAACGCGAACTGTTTTTAGTTGGCGCAAGCAGGCTTCTTCTACAAACCCTACGAAAGTAACCCCGATAACACAACATGTTTCGAGTGCGGTCGCGCATTGGATGGATGGGAGGAGGAAGACAATCCGATTACAGAGCACCTCAAGCACTCTCCGGACTGTGGATGGGCGATTACAATGGACATTCAACAGAACAGCTCCAACCCCTCAGCTATCGAGGATCCGACTAGCGAGCGCATCACCCAAGCGCGCTTGGCAACATTTGGCTCGGCATGGCCCCATGATGAGAAACGGGGCTGGGTCTGTCAATCCGAAAAGGTATCTTTGTCTTTGTCGCGCCTTCATTTGATCCCACACTGATGAATCCGACAGATGGTTGAGGGTGGATGGTATTTCTGCCCAACAGAGGAGAGTAACGACTTGGCTAGTTGTGCCTATTGCAAGCTCTCTCTGGATGGTTGGGAGCCCAAAGATGATCCATTGTGAGTCCCGATTGCTCCTGCCTATTGTAGGGACAACAGAAGTTAACCCTTTCCTAGCGAGGAACACTACCGTCGCTCATCAGAATGTTCCTTCTTCGTATTTGCGCAGCCCCCCACAAAGAAAGGCAAAGGATCCAAATCAAAAAAGCCACGCGTTTCCAAAGCGTCTTCTCGTCTCTCGACCCAATCAGTCGGCACTACCACATCTGAAGCCCCGGATGACCTTGATGATTCAATGGACCAAAGCATCATGTCACAGGCCAGTGTGAAGCCGAAAGCCGCAAAGAAGGGAGCGAAGGGCAAGGGTAAAGCTACCAAGACTAAGAAAGAGGAATTTGAGGCCGAGAGCCAAATGGAGCTGGTCAGTGTTGAAAACGTGCAGCCGGAGCCAGAAGTCCCCAAGACCAAACGTACAGGCCGAGGAAAGAAGAGGGTCAGCGAAGAAATGGCACGGGATGAATCCGAGTCGTTGGCTGAGCCTGAGCAGCCGTCAATTGAGCCACCGTCCAAGCGCCGCAACACAAGGACCCGAAGCAGCAGCGTATCTCAAACCTACCACGAACACGACTATGAGATGTCGGATGCGGCACCTGCAGATGAAGTACCACAAGAAGAGCACAAAAAGGGCCGCAAGGGATCGAAGAAGGGGGCTAGTAAGAGTCGTAAGGCTTCTGATGTCTCAGCCGCGTCCAAGTCTACTTCCAAATCCCGTCTACCCCGTGACTCAGAGATAGATGCTGCTATTGAGGCAGGTCTCGAGGCGGATGAACCGGAGCAGATTGAGTCTGAACCACAGGTCGAGGCAAAGCCTGAACCGCAGCCCGAAGTCGAGCCCGCCCCTCGTGCTTCGAAGAAAGCCAAAACGAGCAAGAAAACTAAGGCCGCCAAGGCGGCTGAACAGCAAGCACAGGAGTTGGAAGACCCCATGGACTACGAGGAGCAGCCCGAGAAAGAACCAGAGGTCATTGCCGAACCCGATATGGATGCCATGGAGGTGACCGTGGAGCAAGCTGAACCGGCTCCCAAGGTCAAGGCCACCAAGGGTTCTAAGAAGAAAGGAACTAAGAAGAGCAAGAAAGAAGAGAGCAAGTCAAAGGCCTCGGCATCGCGAGAGTCCTCTCAAAAACAACCTACGCCTGATGACCAACCTGGGGATGAGCATCATGAATCATTTGTATCGGTTGAAATCGTCAATCAACAGCGTGAGACGGAGCCGGACTATCAGCCTGAACCTCAAGCTGAGCCCGAACCGGAGCCCCAAGTGGAGCCAGAAGTGAAGACTCCTGAGAAGCCTGTGACGAAAAAATCTTCTAAGAAGGAAGATAAGGCAAAAAAATCCAAAAAGCCTAAGAAGAAGGAGCCATCTCCATCCCCTGAGCCGGTGATGGAGGAGACTTTTGAGGCACCCATTGCCGAGTCTGAACCTGTGTCTCCATCTGCAGATGAAGAATGGGGGACACCGGATGATCTACCAGATCAAGTTGAGATGGTTGCACCTGCAGAATCTTCCCCAGAACCTTCCCCAGAGCCTTCCCCACAGCCGCAGATCAAACAGCGAACACCTGTACCTCCCAAGACGGTCAAACGATTCAGCGATATTCCCCAGGAGGAGCATCTTACTGAATCTATTACGAAACCACAAGAGTCCCGAGGCAGTATGCAGAGGGCATCTCGAGGATCTAAGCGATCTGTTTCACCCCTCCCACCAGCCCACCAGCACACACCGTCAATGTCCCCACAATCTTCTGATGCCGAGAACCGACCCCCATCATCTCGACCCTCAACATCCCGCCCAGCTCTCCCACCAGCGGAACCGCAGGATCGGACTCCGCGGGCAGCAGCCACCCCATCACCATCTAAACGCAATTTCAACGGTGGTTTCGCGGCTTCCGGTCATCCTTGGACCCCGGTGGACATTGATGAAGCCCTATATGGAGAGGCTAGTGACAAGGAGAATGCCGATCTTTCTGGACTTTTCAATGGCATGAAGCGAGGGCTGACAAGTCCGGAGAAGAAAATGACTGTGGAGGAATGGATCATGTGGAATGCAAAGAACGGCGAGGAGCGGCTCAAGCGTGAATGCGAGCGGCTTGTCGGCCAGTTCGAGAAAGAGGGTAGTCGAGGCATGCAGCGACTCGAGGCCATCGAGTGTATTGATTAAACGAGCATACGCGTTTCCTTGGTGTTATGGTTATTTGCTTGGACATGAATATGGCGTCTTCTGGCGTCTTGGGGAGAGTTATCATGATTGAATATTGTCACATTTCTTCTGCTTCAATTATCCAATGACAATACTTTTTGGTTCACACTTATGTGTTGTAGAGAGAAAACAAGATGAAAAATGAGCCTGAAACGCCATGGGTATCATAAAAGAGGCTGTATCCCCGGAATCCAGTCATCCTCAGGCGATAATCCCCAACCGGCCTTCCCAACCATCATCTTCCTTCTTAACACCATCACCACCCTTCCGACGCTTCTCATTCCGTTTGCGCCTCCGCTCCTCTCTCTCCTTAGCATCAATCTCCTCCCGCTCTCGCAAGCGCTCCCCAAGATCCAACTGCCAAGCCTTCCTCTCCTCTTCCTCGCGAACTCTCTTCCGATGCATCAACATCCTCAACCGCTGCCGCACCTCTCCAACCGAAGCCCGCATTACATCCCCACTCTGCCCAGTCGCGATTAAATGCTGCTTGCTGTTGTAGTGCTCCACAAGCTGAATATTATCCTTGAACGTAAGATCACAGTCCGCGCAGTAAAATCCCGCTCCACGCCCACGCTTGCCGAGCGCTGACCCCGCCGGCACGATGGTTGTCTTTCCCACCATCGACGCCACATCTAGCCGAGTGCTGCGGGCAGTCGTGGCCTCGAGGGAGCTGTAGTCGACCGGGGCATGGTACTTTTTGCCGAGTAGTTTGGCTTCGTAGCGGGCTTTGCCTTCAGCTTTGCGCTTGGCTTCTTCGTCGGCGGCTTTTTTGGTGTATTCTTCGCGATCCCAGGTTTTGCGGAAGGCGGTATCTGAGGGAGCGCCGGCAGCGCTTTGTTTAGACATTGTGGTGGTTTTGTGGTGTGAGGAGGAAGCTTGAATGGTAAGAGTTGGTGGTGAAGCTTGGTATTCGAGGTCCGCAGTGGCGGCATTAGGTAAGCGGGTCCGGTCCAATCTTGGGAGTATATTCTGTGTTTACAAAGGCTTGTGTTAACTATACGTGAATAAATTTGCTATTAATGGTACTTGTAAATATGAGCTCTTTTTTCGGAGAGAAATATGGCTGACTAGGACTGTGGATTTATTCAGTCACTTTGTTGCTGCCTTTGCCATACCCCGATCGTAGGCAACCTCCAAAAATAACCCTGATGTGTAGACATCTCGTAACCGAACCAAAACAGTATTTGACTAACTCACAGCGGTAAGTAAGTCAACGTGGCTGAAACCCAGGTAGCCGTGTTGTGGACCTTCATAAGCAAGTCCAGACCGGGGAACCCTCTTTCCATTTTAGCCTCATCTTATCTCCCCAAACAACTACAGATATGCAGACTCCAACATCCTTACCACAGTCAACTATGAGATCCGAAGTTCTATTACTAGATCTACCTTCAGAAATTCATATGCAAATCGCCTCTTTCCTCTCTTACCCGGATGCACTCGCCTTGAAACACACCAGCCGCCATTTCTACAATATGGTGTATACAGGCGTGCATCTTAAAGTCAACTGGCTCGTTGAGCGCTTCGAACGCAAACTCGAATGTCCGATGGAGAAATGCTCATTCCGCACCGATGAATCCTTTTGCAACGAACGGGTCCGTCGCATGATGGAACGTCGCCGGTGGCATCTTGAGTGTCGGCGTGTACCTGGTGGTTGCTGGGTGGTTGAAGGCCAGACTTGTCGGAGGGATCTGATACCATCTTGGTATAAGAGAAATCGGGTGCGAGAACGGATTGAGCATGTTGATTTATGGGTGCGAGAAGGTTCGTGCCGGAGTCATGCTGCGTTGGGGCTGAATTGATTGCTGACTTGGTATCCGGATTGCAGCTGTCATTATCGCTCTTATGGCAATTTTGATGCAAGCATTCTATGTTCTTTTCAGATGGTGAGTTTGGCTTGAGTTTGAAGCGGTGCGCTTGCTAATCTCCCGAGATAGGGGCTTCCCCTGGCTCACCGTTGGACTTGTCTTTAAGTCCTTGGCTGAGAGCTCTGGCATGGAATTTTTGAAATCAATTGATGTATTAGTGCTGGACACGATTCTTCAATGGGCAATCTTTCCATGATGATCGGACTCAAGGGCCTGCCTGCTATCAGCCTCAACCCGTCACATGATCTCGACCAGACATTCTTTTATCGTTGGGAAGGATATAGGAACTTGGTGGCTCTTGAAATGCCAGAAGCGGCATAACGAAAGGAGCCGAGATAGAGAGACGGTGTTGACTTGAGAAACCATCATGTGCATGCATGCAAGCTACAAACCTACAGCCTGTGCACATGGCGGTGGAGCTAAGGGACTCAACCCTGAACAACCCACTCTATATCGTTCTGAACGTTCTATTCTTACTGATTAGCCTCGAATAATGTATAATGAAAGTATTTTCTATGAAAGCATCAGAGAGATAAGGCGTGCCACAAACCCCCTAATCCATCAGTCATGCCCATATACCAAATAGATTTCCAAGGTGAATTGCCTATTTATATTAACGCGATGACAGAGACAACCCTGTTTACTCCATCCAATCTGAATTAACTTTCAGCTTAGCGTAGTGGAACCCAGATCAACCTTATTTTCCCTTAAAATAATATCTCATTTAACATTGATGAAGAGACATCTCAATCCTGAAATTGTGACCAATTGACTATTCAAAGGTCATAGTGTGCGAAGCTACCGTAATAGAGAATCTCTCATGGGGAAAAAAGT
Source organism: Penicillium sp. 91 TS-2023 (assembly GCA_030710325.1). NCBI lineage: Eukaryota > Fungi > Ascomycota > Eurotiomycetes > Eurotiales > Aspergillaceae > Penicillium > Penicillium sp. 91 TS-2023. The sequence goes on from JARWGP010000018.1 coordinate 408,619, forward strand.
GCTTTTCCTTCGTTGCATGATTCAGCATGTTGCTTGGAGCTCCCAATCCGGATTGTTGTCACTGACGTCACAACGACGTGCCTGCGTAGTTTCCAAGATCGCATGCGAACAGGAAAGCTTTATAACCTCTTCATTTAAGCTGAATTCACTGTTCCTCATATTATTTTCCCATTTCACAAATCCATCAATTCATCAATTATGTCTGCCGCCGGCTCTATCAACACTAGTACGGGCCAACATGCCGTGGATCCCTACAAGACACAGAACTTCGAGGACCCACCTCTGCCCCAGAAGATCGAAGACCTAGCTGCTTTTATTGCTGAAGTTAAGTTTGGCATGCTTACAACAAAGCAATCGGAGGGTGAATACTTGGCTTCGCGATGCATGGCTTTAGCTGCACAGGTACTCCTATACCTCGCCCACTTCCACCGAACTATATCTTCAAAGAAACACACTCACAATCATATTGCAGGAACATGGCGGCATTGACCTGATTTTCCACACAAACCTCTTCTCCGGCAAAACAATGGATCTGACCCTCCACCCCCAAGAAACCAACATGTCCTTCCTAGACCCAATAAGCGGCGCCTGGGCCTCCATCTCGGGAACAGCGAGTGTCGTCGCAGACGCAGCTACAGTGGAGAAATACTACTCGCCCGCACTCAAAGCCTGGCTGGGTGATATGGGTGATGGCGTGCACGACGGTGGGCCCACTGATCCGCGCATTGGCGTCATTAAGCTGGAAGCCAAGTTGGCGACGCATGTTGTTGCACGGAAGGGAATTATTGGGAGAGCGGTCGATACCGTCAAGGGAGCTGTTCAGGGCAGTGTCCCTCCAGTTAATTCGATCCGAGAGTTGAGTGCTGAGGAGTTGGCTGAATGTATGTTTTCTTCTCTTGGGGATTTGGATTTGAGGCTAATTATGACATAGGGCGTCGGACTCATCAGACATAAGCTGGACCTTCTGTGGAGGTCATGCACTCTGTACAAAAGGGTATAATCTAGATTAAAGTGACCCCTCACCATTCTTTAGGATAGGAATGGGCTTACGGGACAATATCAAGTTTACAGTTAGCCTCTGGTCTAGCTTTTATAAATGTCGCACCGTTTACTTTTTACCTAAACGCGGAATAAAGATAAAGGGGTTTATAGTGCAAAGGTACTGGGTTCACACATCCACCTTGCTCCGTACAGCTCCCGTTAAACCATTGATGGGGACCCATCTTAAGTGACCTCACTTCCCTATAGTCTCGCTGGAAGGCTCATAGGGTGTTGATGTTGATGAGAAAATATCAGTATAGGTGGTATATCTAGCAGTCTAGGATGTTAATGAATGACAAAGTTCTATACCTCTGTGACTTAGTTAAACCCTGCGAGCAGTTGCCCCGATCTCTTGTAGGACCTGCGCTAGTTAGTGTTTTGGTTTTGCCATTGCTGAATCGACCCGCACGTCACCGAATGTGAGTGTGCTGCCAACGAACTTTCCCTTCTTTAATGGTTAAAGATAACAACGGTGTATGGGATTGGAGTAACTAGTATTTGCTTGAATCTCGTAGAGTCCGTAGACGTAGAAATCAAAATAGAATACGGCACGAACATTTTTCTGAGAGATCAGAACCTTAGAATGGTCATCACTACAGCGACATCGTACCTCTACTAGGAGAAACAGAATGGCTTACAATTCAATTTGATTGTAGGCGGCAAGGCGCCTCTAGTAGGCCCATGAAGCATGGAGAAAACAGCAAACACCACCGAAAGAAAACAACAGGGGTATCATGACAGGGAAAACGCCATCAACAAAAACACGAGAAATACACCTCCCATGAAAGCTAAATCAAATCTAAAAAGGAAAGTCAGCATGAAGTAAGCAAGCTTGAGCCAGAGGGATACTAACCAAGCGGAGGGGCAAACGGGAGGGCACGCGGCCATTGTGCAAGAGCATAGCAATGGTCTTCTGCGGCGTGGCCTGCAGCTTCCGGTAGGCTTCCCGGATGTGCCGGGGCTCGATTGGCGTGCGGCCTTCCTCGGGAGGGTCGAACAGGCCTGTCTCGCGCTTGCGCTTCTTGGCGCTCTCGCCGGTGGTCTCGGCGCCGCCGCGGTTCTTCTCATGGTCCTCGCGCTCCTTGACTTTAAGCGCCTCCTCAGTCAGGGTCTGGACAATCTCGAAGGTGAGGAAACCGAGAATGTCGACAATGTCGTCGTTGGGCTTCGATTCGGTGACAATTCCGAATCCAGCCCACTCGCGGAACCGCTTGCTCTTGCGGTATGTAAACGACGCTTGGCGGCATTCGGACCAGAAGACGTACTCCTCCCGGGTCATGTGCCTGGTACGCTCATCAGCAGCAGCCAGACGCTGGAGGGTCGCATAGTTCTGTTCCTCCTCTTCTTCGTCCTCTTCATCATCGCGCTCGGGAATCTGCACTGAGAAGTAACTGTGCACGTCCCACGCCAGTCCGACCTTCGCACGCTTGTTCTTGGGTTTTGCGGCTACATCCTGCGGGCCAGCAACAACACCAGCTGCATCGTCAGCAGCGGCAAAGTCAGCCGCATCGGCGCCACCCTTATCATCGGAATCCTTGACGTTCTTGCGGACATCTTTCCAGGACAGAAAAGTGCGGAGGCGAGAGACTTTTGCTTTGTCGTGACGAATCAGGAAAATAAGATCATCAGTTGAGATGGAGCGGGATCCTCGACGAGTGGCAAGTTGAGTGCTGCGGCTCAGCTGTGTCATAATTAGCTAGACGACCATGGTATATAGGATAGAGAAACTAACAATTTCAAGGACTTGCTGACGGGTGATATCCTCAATGAGAGTAGTAGATTCGATGGAGGGCTCGGCAGTCTCTCCGGATACAAACATCATCTGACGACGAACTGTGTCAATAATTTCACCAAAACTCGACAAATCGTCATGCGAAGAATCGGCATCGGCTTCTTGGTTTTCTTTGGCAGACGAAGAGGAGGGGCCAATAGACCCTGCGCTGCTATTCGTACGCTGGTCTTCATCCGCATCACTTGCTTCGGGATTCTTGAGTCTCAGCTCAGGGGAGAGTTCAACTGAGTCATCTTCTCCACTTGATGCAGCAGCGAGGGCCCGGGATTTCTGAAAAATCCGGGCCTGGCGTTTAGTGATGCGCTTTCGTCGAATCTGGTGCTTGCGATTCGCTTCAGCGCCGGATTCCAGGTCTGCATCGTAAATGTCTGCTTCCATGACTGCTTCGCATGGCATACGCTCCATGTAGAATGCAGAGGGCTTCTGAAGCTCGTTGAGATCAAGCTCGTCAAGTTCAAGATCATCAAGATCAAGCTCATCGAGATCGTGCAGAAGCTGTTCAGTTGAAGGCCATTCTGGCTGCCGGGCAGCCCTCAGATGACCATCCTCGGACGCTGAGAACGGGCCATGCTTGGGCAGCTCCAAACGTGCAGCCTCGATTTCCTCAGGCGAGATGTGAACAAGGCGAGAACCGGATTCGTTATCAGCCATTATGATCGAATGTGGAGGAGATATGATAGGAAAAGATGCAGAAGGATGATGTCGTAGTGATGAAGTCTCACAACAGAGAGCAAGCAGGATAAGCCCCGAGCCCGAGCCCCGCAATCAGCTTGAAAGCAGAAAGGAGGCAAGGAGATCGAGGGGAGCGTAGTTATTGCAGCTCCGTGGACAAGGGTGAGGCTCTGAGCAGGAAGAAGTGGAATAGATGAAGGTGGTAGATGGTAGGCGACAGGAGAAACAGGGAAGGCTTATGCAGGTGTAAACAGCACCCCTTATCGATAAGGTAGAGTATGCATTTTGAGGCCATTCGTTCCGTCACTTGCTCAAGGCATCACCCAACCCATATCAAACTCCCCAGATCTCGCAGCTCACGACGATGAAGAGCCCATCTTTCAACCCAACGTGCATCAAGCACAAAGGCGATACGCATTGGCACACGATGCACCACATGCTTTTCAACAAATATTTCTCCTGCAATAGCACCCTTGACGCTGCAGTCGGGACATGCGCGCAATGCGCCGAAGACGGCAGACCAAAGGATCAACCCCCAAACTCGAATGTTGGGAAGAAAACCAAGAAACCGAAAGCCGAGAAAGTCGCCCAACTAGAAACAATCATTAGGAGGGGGAGGCACTGACCTGCTGGATCTCCTGCCTATACTTGGGTTGCCGATCGGAACTCATGGCGACGGCTTCTCGCTACTGCGGTGAGTGACCTGGCGACGGTACTGATAGCCCAAGGACCCAGGTTCACAATTATCAAGGGGACTTAGACAATTGAAGCTCTGTGACTGGATCACGATGGGAAACGAAGGAATAACCCCCTGCGAGTGACAGCAGGAGATTGTGGAACCGAACAACTTGGAGGTGGAAGAGGTGATCTAAGGGACGGAAGGAAGGCTAAGTTGGGGTCTCCATCTCGATAACGATACGCGATAGCCGGATCTCGGAGGTTCTTTTCCGCCGAACCTCTGGGCGGTGATTGAATCTGCCGCGGGGCAGTGAATTATTTCTCATGAAAACGAGGGGTGCCAGATTGATTAATACACTCAATTGATCTATTTTGATTCCCATCCTACACTATGTTGCATCTAGTAGGACTCGGTCTCGCTGATGAGACCGATATCACTGTCCGTGGTCTGGAGATTGTCAAGCGTGCCGAGCGGGTTTACTTGGAGGCATACACTGCCATTCTTCTAGTGGACAAGTCCAAGCTTGTAAGTGTTTGCTCGGGACCTAAGGAGCTCAGTCCGTGGATTTATGGCAGCATTTCTAATTCAAGATCTATTGATTTTCATAGGAAGCATTCTACGGCCGACCAGTCATCGAGGCAGACCGCGAATTAGTAGAGAGCGGCAGCGATGAGATCCTAGCTGATGCAGACAAAGTCGACATTGCATTCCTTGTCGTCGGCGACCCATTCGGGTAGGTCACCAAGACAATCCGAGAAGATGCATACATCTAACAATTTCCAGCGCAACAACCCACACTGACCTCGTCCTCCGCGCCCGCGAACTTAACATTCAAACCAACGTCGTCCCCAATGCCTCTATTATGTCCGGAATCGGCTGCACAGGTTTGCAGCTATACAACTTCGGTCAGACAGTCAGCATGGTCTTCTTCCTGGACAATTGGCGCCCGGCCTCATTCTACGACCGCGTAGCTGAGAACGCTCAGATCGGTCTGCACACTCTCGTGCTGCTTGATATCAAAGTAAAGGAGCAGTCGATGGAGAATCTGGCCCGTGGTCGTCGGATCTATGAGCCGCCACGTTATATGACTGTTGCACAGTGTGCGCAGCAAATGTTGGAGGTCGAGGAGGACCGTAAGGAGGGTATCTGTGCGCCGGATCGTCTTGCTATGGGAGCTGCGCGGGTCGGAGCGCCGGATCAGAAGCTTGTCGTTGGTACTTTGACTGAATTGGCTGAGGTCGAGATGGGAGCTCCGTTGCACAGTGTTGTGCTCCTCGGACGGAGGACACATGATCTTGAGAGAGATTACATTCGGCAGTTTGCCGTCGACGAGGCTACATTCGATGCCAGTTATGCGAAGTACTATGGAAAGAGTTCATGAGATACCCGTGGACCTCAAGACATGATTTAGATGAAATATTTTCGAATGCATATTTAAGGTTAAGCTTTGGGATTTGAAGTAATTGAAGATGTTCTATTATGATTTTGAGGTATATAGCAGAACAGGAGTTCGAGTCTTGTCCCTTTGAATGGGATTCCAGATAGAAACCCGGTCTCTATATTCTAATGACCACAGCAGTGTCATTAATCCGTCACCGCTCGCTTCAAACCGAAGATAAGAGAGATGGCAGGCAAAGATATGAAACATGAAAGCAGGAACGCCGCGTGGACATTAGGCAAATGGAACATAAATGCCGAAAAAGACTGGCAATGCAAAAAGAGAAAATGGTATCCAGACGAGGCAGAAAATGGCAAAAAGACACATGCAGAATACCTTGGGCTTCGTGGGAATATCGACTGCCTCTGGCATGGCAAACACAGCGATATCACCCAGATGCCCAAGGCTATATTCTAAAAAGCAGGAAAAAACAAAAACCCACCGCACCGACACCGGATGACATGCAAAGTGTGAAGCAATGTACAGCTCAAGCGGAGAACAAAAAAGAAACGTATCACATCACTAATGTCCACGTTCCAGGACCTCATCTTCCTCACCGGGAAGAATGATCTCATGGCCAGAGCCTTCGTACACAAAGATGGCAGCAACGCAGCCAAAGACGGACACCAAGGCAATCAACCACCAAGCGAATCCAACCATGCCAATGTCCAGACCGTATCCGTACCACGCACCGGAGAAGATGGGTCCGATGGTTCGGAAGGCCGAGGACACGGACTGGCCGATACCGTGGATGGTCCCGAGGACCGATGGGTGTGGGGAGCAGTTGTTCAGAAGGATGATGGAGGTTGGGAGGGTGAATGTTCGGGCTGTGACTTGGCAGAAGAGCACAATGATGATCCAAATCCATACCCAGGGGCCGTTGGCCTGACCGGGTGGCGGGGTGGAAGAAGGGGCCAGAGCGATATAGGGTGCCAGCGCGTAGGCCAGTGGGAACAGGGAGAGGAAGTATTGGTAGCTCTTGGCCGTGCCCAATCGGCCGTTAATAGAGGGGTAGATGGTAAATTGGAGGAACATGCCGATAATACCGAGGATAGCGGTCGCGAAACCAACGCTCTGGGGAAGCATACCCAGGCCGCCCGTGAACATGAAGGGCAAGCTCCGGGCGGGGCTTGCCGGATCAGACGGGTCGTAGCGGGGAGTCGAGAGGAACAGCAACCAGAGATTGTTGAAAGCACCCATCTGGAAATCAAAGAAAGCCTGCGCGCCGAGGGTGCACAAAACGTTCTTGGTCCAGATACGGCGGAATGGCAAAACACGCTTGACACGGATAGGCTTGGAGGCCTTCTCCTCAAGCTCGTAGCTCTCGGAGCGATCCAAAGCTCCGCCAAGCAGAGGACCATTCTCCTCGTAGTCCCGGAAAGGTAGCCGGGTGTAAAGAGGCGAAGAAGTACCAGCAACACGTCCGACAACGCGAGCGAAAATCTTCATGGCGAAAGATCCCAGGCCCGGTTTGCCTTTGCAAGATAGCAGGGTCTCTTCCAATCCATAGGCCACCAAGCATGCACAAACCGACAAGAAGATGAAGTTGGCGAACATGGGCAGAGAGTATGGGTAACGCTCCAGCCACTTGACACCAGTCTCACCTCCAAAGGACGAGTTCGGCCCGAAAAGGCGGGGGTAGCTCTTCACAGGGTCGGCCAACATACCACCCATAACTATACCAGACATTAGTATACTTTCTAATTTCCACTGGGTAAAGGAAACTCACCAGGACCAAATAAGGACGCAATGTTAAATCCAATAGGCAAAATCAAGAAAGCGCGCGAATGGAATCTCTTCTCCTTCACGTTCTCCGCAATCATAGTTCGGATAATACCAACGGTGCCGTTGATCGCACCGCCAAACGAACGCCAGAACACGGCCTGCGCGAAGGACGTCGAGAAGGCCACACCTAGACACGAGACGGCCGTACCAACCAGGCCTACTAGCAATACGAATCTCCGACCACCCCACTCGGCGTCCGCGACACGACCCCATGGGATGGCCGTCGCAAACTGGGCCGCAGTGAAAGCGCCCTGGAGGATACCGGCCTGAGTGGCAACGTCGGAGTCGGAGAGGTTCTCATCGAAAGACTTGAGCTGGTAGAACATGTATGCCTGCAGCGAGGCGATTTGCAAGAAGTCGAAGACACGGCAGAGACCTAGTAAGGCCAATTGCCCTTTCCGGGGCAGCGACATCCAAGTGACTGGGGCCGGACGAGGTGGGTGTTCGGGCAGCATCGAGTGCTGCATGGCCAGGAGCTGACCCTGGCTCTGCGAGCGGCTGCGCACATGTTGGTTCTTTTGACCGTCCAAATCCATTGAGGTATTGCGGATCATGTCGGGGTCATCGAGACTGGGAGCGTCGGGGGAAGAGGGGCTCTCGTCAACGCTGGCGAGGGAGAGCTGGGACTCGCGGCGACGTCGGGGAGGAGGAGCTTCGGAAGGTTCGCCGTTGCCGTTGCCCTGGGTTAAATGATGGTAGCCACTCGACCACGAAGTCGTACGCGCGTGGCGGGCATTACTTGGTTTATGGCTCTGGGACCTCGCAGGCATGACCCAAGAATGTATATGTAAGCCGGAACTAAGACAGGAGCGCCGATGGAGACCGAACGACGTCAGGTTGCGACACCCCTTCGGTTTCGTGTAATTTTGGTTTTGAAAGGGTCTGGGACGACTTATAATTGGTCCACCACAGGTGAGGAGAAAAATCAATGATAGAGAGGAGTTAGTTGAGTAAGAGGATTCTCTTTCTCAGTTGTAGGAATGGGATGAAGAAGAAAAGACCGTCTTTAGTTGCCGTTTCGTATGCAGTTTGTTACTGGATCCCCTTTTTTGACCCGTTATGTACCCAGTACAGAGGGAAATTAAAGAAAAAAACGAATAAAATCTAAATGAGAAAGGAGATGATCGAATCTCTAGTTTATTCCACGGGTGGACCACAGGGGTGAACAGGATACCCGTGGGTGTCTATTGCGCAGGTTCGATGTACCCGTAGATAGAGCCCTGGGTGCATCTATATTCCTCTTTATCTTGTACTACCTACCTATTGTATATAGCAACCCATTTCACACTGGATAGCTCTAACGAATGTCAGATCAGCATGTTGTGTTCTCTGTAATAGGAACCTCGTATTTCATACTTCATACAGTAATACGGAGTCCCGATCGTCAAGACGACGGGGCTTGCGACGACCGATCCACTTATATTCCCGAGACGAGTCCATAACTCGTCAGTCCAGGCCGTGCGTCTCCGGACAGGTCTTGGCAATCCCTCAAAACGAACCATAGTGGAGGCGGCGGACGGGCCCTTCAATTTTAGTGTTTTCGTATATCGGTAAGTTACTGTAAATTAATTCATAAAGAAAAAACAAAAGAGCCTTTTAGAAAAATCGGGTATAGTGTCCGCAACGGGGCCCTACGTAATTCCCTGACCTGGACAAAGTTCGCGAAGGCTTAACGCGCCTCTAGAAGCTTTGGGGCTTGGACTGGGGCTTTACGCGGCTTCATTCGATTTTGTAGTAATTTATTCCCTTTTCTCACTAGATCTAATCCGTCTCGCCGCCACAAAACGGGTCCAACCGCCTCTGATGGTCTAAGAACATAATAGGTGGATAAGAATGAAAATAGTGACGAAAATTCAGCAAAAGAAACAAGAAACAAGAAACAAATAGCGATACCCGATACTCTACCCGTGGAGAAGACAAGTGTCTAAATCTCAACAGGGTAACTGATCGACTTGCGTCCCGAGTTGCTCGATGCACCGGCGGCGCGACGCTTCACGTTTCAACTATGTGACAACAGTATCAGCTATACAATCTATCTAACGGAGTAAGCAAGTCTTCGGAACACACTGTGACAATCAAACAAATGAATCGGCTGCAAGACCCTACACAAATTGAATTTCCCCAAAAAAACAAACTTAAACCCTTGAATCTTTCCTTATGCTATTGATAGACGCTCCTTAAAAAAAAAAAAAAAAAAAGAAACAGGGTTCTACAATCAATCAATTCTCTCCCGCCTCGTACTACGTCCAGGGGGCCCCTCTTTTTTTGTTCCTTGAAGTGTTCCCTAGCGACGAAACTCCGTCCGATTTCGGAGTGGGGATGACGAGTTCGCCCTTTTTGGCGGAGCGGGATTATGGTCTTTCATGCTTCGAGGTTGACCCCATTTCCTAGTATTGTAGGGGGCAAAGAGGTGAGGAAAAAGTCCGGAAGCGCCGCAAAGGACGCGTACGCTAAGGACTTTCGTGTGTATTGTCGTCACGTATTGTACCGAAAAAGTAAAATTAAAAAAGCATTAACTGCCGACTTGGCTTGATGTGGATTACATAATGACTTGGCATACGGTAATTTGGTATGTGTATTTCTGTAATTCTTTACAGTTGATCTATGCCATTTTGTCCATAGACCTCAGGGATCGTCGGGATGGTTGTATATACGCGGGAGAGTTAAGAAGTCCCATTATGAGAAAAGGAGAGGTAAAACAAATGACAGGCCCAAGCAATGCAATGCGGGTATTCAAAAGAAAGAAAAGGAAAATGAAACATGGGTCTACTCCGTTCGCTGTCGTCTGTGGTTTGGACTGCGATCCGCGAGTGGCAAGTAGTGACCTTCATCCCCTCCGGTCCACCGCTTCCAATTCCACCAGGGGAGATTGCTGGTGTGACGAGGAGGGTTTTTTCGTTCAGCCATGCCGTTCAACGGTTCAGCTGATTCATCATCCAGCGGATCCAGCCGCTGTTGTGATTGATAGTAGCGGAAGCCGTAGTAGGCTCCGCCGATGATAGGGAGGCATAAGAATACCACACCAGCCCAGAGGTAGAGAGGATTGGAGGTCCAGCTCTGGTGGTAGACAGGACCTGAGACATGCGGGAAGCCCGACGGATATTGCCAGATCGCCCCGTCGTGCTCCGGATCGACCCACGGCACAGTATTAACGCCCATAGGCGGGATAAACGGGCCAGCTTGTTCTTCACCAGGAAACCCGTATCCGGGCGCGTCCAAACAAGTTTCGTCTTGGCAAAACTCGCGCAGCTCCGGCGACGGGACAAAGGTATACTTGATCTCGGATCGTCCAAGGACTACACCGTCCTTGTCAATAGCCTCGGCGCGGGTCCACGAGTAGAAGCTAGTGTTGGTGTACTCGGTCTCAAAACCGGTCTTCTCGATGTTATCCAAAAGGGTCCAGGGTCCAGTCATGTTGGAGGCTCCGAAGAATCGCCATTTCTGGACGCGCGTGGCGCCATTCCAACTAACATAGAACGTTGTCGGCGAAAACGGATCCGCAGTGCGAGAGTACGTCCAAAGAGCAGGCGAATCAGTGGGGTTACCCTCCCACTCGAACTTCATCGCACGGTAGTTCATGACTGGGTCGGCGGCAATAGTAGCCCAGAACACGATGTTCCCCTCCTCGTCATGCTCCGAGATGTAGCGGTTATTTCCCCATCCCATCATCACGTTCTTGTTCGGCAGTCGCTGGAGGTTACCCTGGCTGGAGCTGATCAAATCGTGAATCAAAGGACGGTAGTCGCGAATCTGGAGAGCCGTATTGTCGACATGGTCGATGAGGATGATCATTCCACCAGAGTAGGCGTGTGTCCGGTTGTATCCGTTGTATCCGTTGTTATACAGTGAGACCACCGAGTGGGTGGCATTCTCGAAAAGCCAGCGCGCATCGTGCTGCTGGGAGAAACTGAAGTTGATATTGCGGAACGTCGGCTTTGCGCCGTGCAATCTCCAGATCACCGACCCATCCTTGCCGGAAATCTTATAAATGGCGCAAGTGTGTCGCGAAGAGATCAGGTAGTCGCCGTCGGTGTTCTTGTCAATCGAGTTGATATGGAAATAATCCCAGGGTTCGTGCACATTCAATCCGGTTCCGGAGGTATCCGTGTGAGCGGGATATGTGTAACTCATGGACGGATCGACGTGATCGAGAGACCGCCATTCAAACAGCACCTTACTCGTCTCCACGTCAACCTCCTGGAACACGCTCTCCATCAACCAACCCACACCAGTCTTGATATTCCACGGGGTCATGTCGAACTGGCGCTGCTGGTAGACGGTCATCAGGGCGCTTTTTCCGTCGTTGACCGGCATGAATTCGTGCATGTCGCTCGACGCCATTCCGCCGCCGGGTTGTACGGATCGCGCGATGCGGTAGGTGTTGTCCATAATGATGCCATGTCCGCGACAGTAGCCTTTCTGCTGGTTGCCCTGGAAAAAGCACAAATGATCGGTACCCTTATATTTGCAGACGTGGAATCCATGGGCGTTGCCCGGTCCTGATACACCCCAACCACTCCATACTAGCTCCTGATCAATCGCAAGAAATCCAAGTCAGCGCTTCCAGTTTATACATGGTCGCGGGTGGGTTCCAATCATACTCCTTTGTTGTCGAAGATATAGGGGCCCGGATTCTGGGCCTCGTAGGGTGTGATGAAGATGTAACCGGGGGCGAGCTTGGACTGGTCGCTGTGCTCGACTTCGAAGATGGGAGGGAAGATATCGGGCCTCTGCGTCCAGCTAAGGTTAAAATTGGTTCACTTAAGGGCGGAATGGCGTGCTCGGCATCTTCAAGGTCTACTCACCGATTTATAGAAAGACACAGGATCCTCTGCGACAGCGCCGAGGACATATAGCAGCAAGCCAAGAAGGACCGCGAGGGAGGGCGTCCTCACGGAGGAATGAATGGTGGCGACCATGGATCCTCCTTCACATCACTCCACACGACAAATAAAATGAAGATGTGCACACGGAGTTATGATTCAAAAGGTCATGCAAGGGGAGATATGAAGCATTTACAGAAGAATCCATCAGGAGAAGGATCGACGGAGAGGGGAGGAAAAAGGGTACGAGGACGGTCCACCATCTGTCACCAGCGGAGTAAAAATCGGTGGAGTGACGACGACGGGTGACGATTGGACGAACCACAGTGGTTTCGGCACCGATAAAGCCGCAGAGCGTGCTTATCTGCTCAAGGCGATTTGCCAAGAGAGCCAAGTTTGGTAGTTCATAAGCTAGTGACGAGTGCGGGGGAGGTAAACGGTGCTCGTATATTTTCTATAGAATATGCAGCGGTACTCAGCTCACTGAACAAGGTTGTATTCATCTAGGAGATCCCATTTTCAAGTATCGATTTGAATGCTCTGATTTCCCCTTAACGAGTTCCAGACTCGGAACTAGAGGGCTCTGGCCCTGGAGGCTTGGTACCGTATGGTACGGTAATTCCAATAGCCCCCCAGGCCACGTCATGCAGTAAACTAGATCCCAGCGCCAAAACCCTTCGTACCACCAGGTATGTGTAACAGATCACGATCTACCCCTGAACAAAGAATAATGCAAGCCATATGCCACATTTTCAGAACACATGATTATAGTCGAACCTTGACAAAATTGAATCAGACATGCGCCACAGTTAAAGATTTCCACGTGTATGTGGCTGATGTTCCATCTTTGCCCCAGGTTTCCTGGTTTCCATTCTTTTTTTTTTTTTTTTTTTTTTTGTTAGCCCCGGGGCGTACGCCACAACCCGTATCCAGCTTATTCGTACGCGCGGTCTGTCCCTCATTGCATCCGCAGATGCACGTAGTCCATTCTGTACAAACCTCGGGGTTGACTGTATCACATGGATTATGAATTGCACGTTCTATTTTAATCGGTTGTGTACAACCGGATCTCCAGATTGTGGATGCAAACGGAACAGGGTCCATCCCGTTGTGGTACTATAGTACTATACTGGTGCTCAGCAACCCCGGGATGTTCCAAAGTAGATCACCAATAGCAATTCTAAATATGTGCCGGCGTGGCACACATAGCCAGAAAGTGGAAAGTAGCTAAGAACTATCGCACTAAATGACCTAGGACTAATATCCATAGTCAATAAATCGATGGCTCTCCCCAAATGTATTGTTCTAAGTATACGTATGCGTAGTACGACCCAAAAAGAAAATTGCCCAGTGGTTCGCCAAAAAAGAAAACCCTTCAACCCATACACATCAAACTGCCTTACGTGCCATGTTTCAACTCACGCAAGCCGAATGACGTTGCCCTTTTCGACGAATCAAAACCCACTCTGCAGAATAGAAAGTAGGGAAGCGCGGGCGAAATGGGATACCCTTTCCAGAATAGTAATTAACCCCTTTAAGAAGTGCCAAGCCGCTAGTCGGCCAAGCAATCTCCCTGGCATTCGGCGTCGGCGTTACTGTACGAGTACGAGTGGTTCTCTGTGGGTCTCCGTGCTCGTTCTCCTCTTGGAGTACGTTTACGATTACGTTGGTGTTTGAGCCCCTGATTTACATTCTCCGGATAGAAATAGGAGAATTGAAACGGGGATACGATGACCCTGATGAGATTCTAAGGGATTCCAGGGTTTGAGTTGTGGGCTGAGGTTAAGCTTTGCGGTTTCCGTGATTCCGGTGGGGGCTTGCAGATGGAGGTGGGATTCATGAATCCATGATTCATAGATTTTCGTATAGGTCATATTCGATTGAAAATGTGTACGTAGACCATTGTGGCGAATGCAAAGTACGTGTTTGTTACATTCTAAAGGTTTACTGCAAAGAATTCAAGGTCGCCCCTTGCGTGAATGCACAATAACGTAGATGTCATTTTTGTAATCCGTGCCTCAGCCGAGGTTTCTCCAATATGGCTTAACCGATGCAAAATAACAAGCACCCAGGGTGCTAGGAATGGGAACAATAAAAGCTCCCAAATATGAGTATGTACCTAAAAGAATTACCAACTGATTGCAACCACATGCAATCGTGACAGAAAAGGGGAATATTATAGCCAATAAACAAATGAAACCGTGGCCCTGAGACAGAATATAATAAAAGGGACCACGAGGCGTGCCCCTCATCAATATACGCCTGCGCATATTGTAGGGAGCACAAAAGAATGTTGCGCAGTCATGGAAGGGCGCTCGTTGTGTGTATTTACCGAACGAAGCGCTTCCAGGCCATAGTAGCGGCCAGACCAGTAGCGATGAGGGTACCACCAACAGTGACAGCCTGGAGAGCGGCGTTCATCATCTGATGACGGTTACGGGTGCTGCAGCGCTTGTAGAAGTCGGCCATGTCGTTTCCGCGGGGGAAGGGAGTGTCAGGAACCTCCTCTTCGAGGAACTCGGCGAGAGGACCCCAGCCGTCGTTGATGTTGTACTCCAGGAGACGATCAGCGGGAACCATAGCGCGGACCTCAGCGACGTGGTCATTGTAGACCTGCTTGCCCTGGCCGGGGAAGTCACCACGGAAGAAGGTCTCGAAGAACTTGTTCAGCATGGGGTAGTACATGCCGGCGGCCCAGCTGAAGTTCGAAACGAACTTGTGCTCGGGGTCGCTGACACGCCAGAACACGGTCTTCATAACAGAACTATTTCCCAGGATTCCTATTAGTTATACTGTTTTTGGTGCGGGTTGGATTGATTGAACATACGCGTGCCACGGGTCAACATCACGGGTGGTCAGGATAACCTTAGCATTGGGGTAGGCCTCAATGAGCTCCTTGGCGAAAGCACAGGCGGGCCAGTCACAGACGGCCTGGCAGTCACCCAAAAGCTGATCCCACTCCTTGCGACCAAACTCGCCAATACCGTGGTACTTGGCGTTCAGAGCATCGTGCCACATCAGGCAGTCAGGCGGGTTCTCAACTGAAGCGCACATCATGTGGTAGCACTTTCCGTAACCCAGACGCTCCAAGGCCTTGCGCAAAGCTAGTAGAACACCAGGTCAGTTTGGTGCCATTGAGGAAACACCGTTGAAATCCAAACTCACAGGCAGTACCAGTACGGCCAACACCGAGGGCCAGAACCTTCATGGGCACAGTGCGGTGGCACTTGCGACGGTCAATGTTGGTGTCATCGGTGAAGATATCAGTCAAGGGCTGAGGAGCCAGGTTGTCCGAGAGCATCAAAGACATGGTGATGGAGTATGAAGTTGAAGATACAACTTGTAAAAAGCTCTGGAAAGAATGAAGATGTGGAAAGGAAAGAGGGAGATCGCAGTGGATAAATAAGAAATAAATAAAGAGGGGACCGACAATTGGAAAAAGTCTAGAATGGGGGATGGAGTAAGGTTGATATGGTGATAAGGGGAAAGGAAAAATAAGAAACCAAGAAGGAATAAAATACGATGATCTCGAGATCGATAAGTTGCTGAGAGTGGGCATCTGTCAAGTAATGTGACGCCAATCAAATGCTGCGAACCATACTTTCACAGTTCCAAGGGCCATCGACCCCCGCGAGTGGCGATGTTTCCACTATCCCTGCTGTCAATCCCTTCCTGAATCTTGGTGGGCTGTGACCATTGCACCTTGGTTACTATCCGCTTAGTTATTTTTGGCTTTGCATTTCTGAATCAATCCACGTAGACAGTCGACGTTGCTTGGTATTTTTCGCCTTCCAAAAAAACAGCATAGATGCGGCGCAGAGGGACAAGACGTCACAGGCTGACGCAGGGATGTCAGGGATTGTCAGGGGGTGGGGACTGTAATGGGCTTGTCACACGGCGAAATCTCCGTACACGCCCGCCAAGACCGCCATCCACGTACTCTCGGTAAGTAACAGTACGTTTCGTAGCGATCAGCCACAATTTTCCCGGGTGTTGGGGACGATCCGTGCGGCTGTCAATGTTGATTGGTTGTAAAGCGGGGAAGGCAACGCGTCCCTGGAGAGTGGAGAATGCGCCTGAAACGGGAACTGCGTTAAAGTATGGAAATTTGCATTCCGTAGAATACCTGCTCCGCTTTGTTCTAGAAATGTTGTAATTCCATGGGATCGGTATCCAGGACCAGGAGCAAAACACCAACGTTGTAGTACGTTATCTGAGATAAGGCATAAAGTTCAAGTCTCAAGTCTCAAGTTTCAAGTTGCCGTGGGTGCAAATTGAGCTGAACTCTGTACTGAGCCGATCGCCCTCTGGACCCAGGGGCACGAGACAATTGGATCCAATGTCGGGTTCCGGTACAATAAATCAGTGGCGCACTACTAGCTCCGCGGATTGATTGCGGTTCAACTCCTCGTGGTCGAGGCCAACGGGCAAAAGGTTCCCACTTCGCCAAGAAAAAGAGAGGGAATAAATCACATTCCCGTCGGTGATCAACAATGGCCTCAACAGGGATCCGACGGTGATTAGGAGCGGGGCTTCGTTTGAAGTGTCGGGGCGGTGCAAGGGGAAGGGATGGGACCCAATTTCCCGTTCACTGCAAAAAAAAATTACTTCCGCCCAAACTGATCACTGTACGTTTGACCCGCCCAAACCCGTGATCGTCCCGTCTCTGAAGCAGCGAACGGTTCAGGGTCATCGATAAGCGGAAGGTGATGGTCAGGGTTAAGCGTTGCGGTGTGTAAAGTGTTGGTAAGAGTTGTCCGCAGAGTTTGGGATCTGTCAAGGAGGGTACCTAATAAGTAAACTGGCCTGTGAGTTGTGGTTAGTTGGTCATGGCCGTCACACATCTCATGTATACCCTTTGGTCCCATCATATTAAGACCAAAGAAGTTCTGTGGCTGTAGTTCACTTCAATATGGAAAGTAAACATTTGAATGCTTGAAGGGGTGGGAAGAAAAAGAGACTCAGGGTTTCCAGGGTTTCCAGGGTCATTCAGGGTCCTGCAGGGAGGAAGGCTGATTATATGGAGGATGCCAAGACAAGGCTACCATGTTCGCCATCGATGAGCACAATCACCTCAGGCGGGTCCAAGTCGGTTGGGGAAGCCGACGAGGTTGATTTTAGCATTTCCAATCTAATCAAAGCTTAGTTGTGAGCTCTGAGTCAATGGAAACCCTCATTCCCCGCCTGATATGCACCGGCAAAGATTTCGGCAGTTGGGTTGAAGCAGGCGGCAACATTTAGGTGATAGAATTTTCAGGGTCCAATTCAGGGTCCAGGTCCAGGTGAGGAAGTGAATACGATGTCCAGGTCTTGGCATTGACTTCCAGATTGGTCGCTGATTTCGACATTGCCCCCTAAAGTGTTGGAACCTGCTGGAATCTGCCGACTGCTTACAGCTTGGCAATAGACTTCTCATAAAACAACAAAATCAGCTTGACGATCCCTGGATTGATAAACGCACATCTAGAAGGATTCAAAACACGCATGCAGGATCAACAGCAATTGATCATTGACAGCATCAGACTGGGTTGCCTGTTTATCTTATCTCGTGATCATGGCTCATATCTCGACAGTCAGTCCGAGAGCACATACTCCAAGGCATATAGATATGGGATCCGCAAACGTTAATCATCTTACGGCCGGGTAATGCTGATCTTTTAGCCTTATGGGATTGTAGATCCCAGTCACAGCTTGAACACTAGGTCACTGAGATTGATATCCATCCAAATATCAGGAATCTACACCATGCAAGGGAATCAAACATACTGCAGTTTCAAGTATAACAGATATAGAAGGTACAGCATAGTTAAGAATTCCAGGGTCCGTTACACTAGAACCTCCATTGACGCTCTGGATCTCAAGGGACGGGGATAATACCTATAGTCACAGATACCAAGAATTCCTGGCGCCTCATACATCACCGTGGTTCACTTTCATCCAACTCACGTCATATACTACTATATGAGGTATGTACACCCTTCCCATGGCTCGTCATCTAGCAACTCTGGCTCCTATCCATCATGAACCAGAAGTCTTTGGGGAAGTACTTGTTCTTCTTGGAAAGGGAACTTTAGCCCGGAAAGATGGTGGTAGATATGGGGGTTTCCAGGCAAACAGAGGGCGGCAAGGCTACAGTGATTGAATGATAAAGGAATCCAAAGAGCTCTTCTTCTGCTTGCAATCATGAGCGCAGGGAACCTCCGGGTGAAAGAATTGCCATTAGGTGACAATGGTATGTAGGAGGTAGAGAGAAAGGTTACACGAGCAGGGAGCTAGGCCCCTGTCAGTACGTGTATATTAGTACTAGCAACACCACGGAATTCAGGCTGGGAATTAGCTTCAATTTTGAAGATAAAATATGTATTCACACAACTCCACCAAAGAATTAAAACTCCAAACTCCGCGTCCCATATGTATGCGCTGATGCATCCCAATCCCATAGTATCAACCACCACTCAAGGCCTCGCCTTATTCCAGTTTATCCAAGTGCTCAAGCCGTGTGAGCACAACCTGTTTACTCGTCTCTTCAATCTCGCCGGCGAGAAAGACTTCGTCGAGGATGGCGTAGACCTATACCCGCAATTAGTATACCCGTACATCAATGTATCAATCTTCGTAGCCTTATCCGTTACACACCTTGTAGAAATTGAACACTAGATCCAATTCACACACATTTCCAAAGAATTGGTCCAGGACCTCGACGAAAAAGTGGATAGCCTCCAGGTATGCCAGCTCGTTGTCGTTGGCATCCACACAGACGCAGAAGAAGAGACCCGCGTATCGTCGGTATACGACCTTGGTACTGCGACGGAATTCCACAAAGTTCGACTGGTATTTCTGATCTCGGGGCGCGACAAGACGATGGACCTGTGGGGGGGGGGTTAGTTGGGTCATGGATCGAGCGCGGGAGTGGCAGGTGATATGGTTGCGACGGACCTCGCCCTTGAGTTTCACTTTCTCTTCATCCTGTAGTCCTGCATTAGTCTACACGGTATCAATAGGAAGAATTGCGATACTCACACTGTACGGGGCATACCATTTCGCCAGGCGCGTTTTGCCCCTATATCAGTTGTCAGCATGGACTGTTAGATCTCTTCTCAGAGGGTACTGACTGGCGATTCTGGACAAGGATAAAAGAAAGCACCATTGTGAGTACCCGATCACCTGGTGAGCATCGAGTTTTGTTGGCTTGGAGGGTGCACAGCTTGAGGAGGATCTCCGCGATTTCCGTTATCGTGAAGCTCCCCTCCGGCATACTGCCAAGTTTCACCGCCTATATTGCTATCAGAGTACAGATCACACTGGAAAGACGAAATTATACAAATGAGACTATCGTGATTTAAGTAGCTAAGTTATACGCTCAACAATTTCCAATCGGTCGCCAGCAATCACAAAGGCATATAGGTCGGGAAGGAAATATTTGCAACGATCTGAGGCTATCAAAAAGCATAAGGCATAAAACTCGTCAAACTCCGCACAGCTCAAGGCACAATGTACCGCATGAACGAAGACAGTGTTCAGAAGATCATTAATCGTAGGCAGAATGCCCGGGTGGTCGGTTTTGCTGCAACCAAAGGATCCAGAGATGATCTTTATGATGAACTCATCCGATTCCAAAGTCTTGTCAGTCGAGACTGCAGAAACCGACCGTTAGCAAAAATCAACATTCCAAGTGACAAGGGAACAAAAGAATTCTTCGAGCGCACATACCGTATAACTGACTGGGGTACTCGGCTCAGTCACAGCCTCCGATGGCGCCACCGATTTTTCGTCGACATAGCTATCATCATCATAATACTCTTCTTCACTATCTTCCTCGTCTTCAGATGGCGGATAATATCGATCCGGATCGCCATTGTAAACCATAAACCACCCGATCTTCTCCTCGGGCGCGAACCGATTGCGCAATTCCTCTAGCGCCTCCGACTCATCCTGCGATAAGCCCGATCCCTGCTCAACGCAGTCCGCAATATTCAACCCAGGGCCCGCACTATCAGGGACCTCGGAACCGCCATCGGGAATGGTCAGGACCTTCGATGCGACGTAGGCGTAGTCCTGACTTACGGTATTGCTTGTTTCATCGTATGGATCGTATTGTTCGATGAAGTGCAGTTTGGGCAAGCGCGCAATCAGATCGGGTTGCGTCTTTTGGAATGACTCGGAGAGTAGCTCTGACGTGAGTGGTTGCTGAATGTACTCAGCGGCGGCTTCTTCCAGGTTGTGAAGCACGATGTAGACCCGGATCCCCGTGAAGCCGGCGCGGGGCCAGCGGAATCCATGGATCATGTAGACGGGCATGGCTGGGGCGGACGGGAAAGGATCGGAGGAATTGTCGGAGTTGGCAGATTGGCGGTGGAGGTGAAATGAGAGAGCCTAACCAGAGGCGGATAAAGTTGTGCGAGTCAGGATCGGAGGGTTGGGTATTTCATGATAGGGTTGCGACAGGGTGAAAGCTCGTGTTGGTATCTGTGATGCATCGAATCGAGATCGAGGGTGGACCTTTACCCAAGTGGGAATGGTCCCGCCTTTTTTAGTTCAACGGCCCGCGCGAGTCTTGACATCTCGCCCTGACTTGCAGCCGTTGGGTTCAAATGTTGCAATTGGGCCTAATTGTCTGTGATTGTAATCAAATTGGGAGGGGAAATATGCAGGCCTGCTGCTAGTTGGTGGGTCCTACAGCTAAATCTATACTGACTGTTGATAGCCCCAATTTGCACAGATTAGGTTTCTTCAGAGCCCTGCAGACAGGTGGGAATGGATCCATTTCGCAAGATCGTGTACATCAGCTATGTCCTATGATCCAAGTCGACTAGCCGTTAATCACGCATCTACAGGGGAAGTTGCCTGGGGTCCAATCAAATAGAATCCGATTGGAAATTGACCCAGTCCAATACGCAAAAGGTGGCACAAAATATAGATTAGAGAGTCTGGGTGATCGGGCGCACGCAATGCTGAAAATCCAATTCAAGCTGATTTTCTCGGTAACTCAGGGTCTTCTCTTGAGGTCTGCAAACCGCCGTGTGAGCTCGTCCAGCTCGGGAATCCCGCTGTTATTGCTTTTACTCTGTGCTGATTCCTGCTTGGCGAGTTTTCCACCATCTTTCTCTGCCCCGGGAAGCTTGACTCGAGGGTTTGGATTGTCCGTCCTGGGAGCAGGAGGGGCCACGCTGACAGGGCTGCGGCCCGTTGCCATGCCCCGTGGAGGCGTGGCTTTGTTCAATTCACTGGTCTCGGAGGCTCGTCTAGCTTCAGAAAAGCTGGGTCGCGATTGATCACCCTGTTGCTTGGTTGGAGTCTGTGGCAGATCCCCATTATCATCATCATCATCATCTTGATCGTCCACATATTCTGGTGGGGCATCACCGAGCTCCTCTTCGTCCGCTGGCCATGAGATTCCGTATGCTTTCGCAATTTCTCGCAGATAGCTCTCCACCAACTCTGGACCAGGAGGGCGCACTCGCAATCCCTTCAATAGTCGATCGGGCACTTTAGCTGAGTCGATTTTGTTGTCTTGTGCCAGCGCCATGAATTCTTTGCCATATCGTTCCCCAAGCATAGTCCGAAGCATGGTCAGCTCGCGCAGTTCATGGGGGAAGCGATGCCATGCATAGAAGATCACCACGGCCGCCTCATCCAACGCGGTATCCATATAAGCATTCTCTTCCTCGGTCAACGCATCCTCGGAAGTATTTGCGCCAGACGTGATCGCAGGAGTACCGGCCTCCTTCTTTTGCGATCCTGAAAACCAGCCAAATCCAAACAGAGACCCGGAGCTTTCTGTGGTCGCTTCTGCACCCGATGTTCCCACTTGCGCTTGGTTCTTTTTCCTGTAGAGCTCCTTGGCGCGCAATCTGGCACGAGTGCCCTGCTCTCCAAACGCGAGCTGGTCCAGCACATTGGCGCGTGCCAGTAGCAACTCGCAGTAGAGTTCCACCATCTCCATCACTTCCACGGCAATGTCGGTCGAGATCACATTTTCGACTCGGATACGCGCTGATGGTTCACGTCCTTCACTGAGAAGCTGGGAGAGTTCGCGACGCTGAACAACGGAGGAGGCGGTGTCTTTCTTCTGGACAAGGCGAAGGCGGGGGATGAGGAGGCGCAGGGTTGATACCAGCCTAGTCTTTGGTTCCGCGTTGTTAGCTTTGTTTGAGTCCATTTTATTCGTGTCCGATCGCAGGAATCTTCGGGCTGCAGCAGCGGAAGTGGGTGATGATAACAGTGCGGGGTAGCTCTAGGCAGCCAGACTTGACTTGAAGATGGTGTAGCACTGAAAAGACATCGATAGAAATTGGAAGAATTCAAATACCCAAGAGACTTACCGTTTGTGCTGAAGGAGGCATTTTGACGATGTTGAGGAGTTAATGGAGGGGAATGTCGTGAGGTGCTTGGAGTTGGGGCGAGCCGCTCCACTTCCGCATTTACTCCGACTCCTCTCCACACTACTTTACTCAGTTTACTGCCAACACCAAATATCGACAATTAATCTTTCAGCAACATGCAGCTTAACTGCAGTCAGCACCTTGATTTTCTCATTCCTATATGTAGTCTACTTACGTGGTCACCAAACCATGTAACTACATTATGTATTACGTTATTGATGACCACCTTGTTCACTTGAGCTATTGCCTTTTATTTGAACTCACACACTCTTGGAATAGCGCAGTATGAACTGGAGATTAATATAGAAACCTCTCAGCTTTGGATGGCTGAGAATAGCAGGTTCAAGGTTCCACATTATAGTTGCTATACTATGTAGAAGCATCTGTCTCCCAAGGTCCCCAATGCATATACATCAAAGTATACGATCCAATGAAACACGAGCTAAACAAGGGCGCATTTGAAAAGATCAGACTGATCACTGACTCCAATACACCACTGACTGGTTGTGTCCCGCATGGCGAAGCAGCTTGAAATCACATACCAGGAAGGCGCGATCCACTTGATTCGAGTTAGGAAGGCGCGATTTTCGAGTATCAATCCCCCCGCCCCCTTTTCCCCTCTTTTTCGAATTTCACACCTTGTCTTCTACCTATTTTTTGAATTTTCCTTCTTCCACATCCTCGCAAGCCGCATTATCTTGAGTCCCTAGTTCTTTCACGATAGATCTATGTTCGGGATGAAATTGTCATGCCCTAGGTATTTACCTGTTTATTCCTACATAGCAAGGCAGACGGGTGAGGGCACAGGTACATGGTTAGCTAAGGCCGAGTCAGAGTAATTCGGCAATTTTAGTCTTCTGCTAGTCTCTCAATAGCTTCCTCGGAGTTCCGGGATCTGGCAGAGTGTCGACGACATCGGGTTTTCTATAAAATTTGGGCACAGACACTAACTACCTCTTCCAGGACTGAATGAAAATCCGTGAGTCATCGCTCCAGTCTCTGTCTTCTAATTCAAGGTCCGATGATATGCGCATGCAATCGCTTTGGACCGGCTAGCCGGTTGTGAAAGGGTATATGTCTTTTTAAAGGATCATGGCGAAGTAGATCAATCCTATCAGAATAAACTTGGTATTGAGAAATATGGAGTATCTTTGGTTGTCTGAATAGTCATACTAGTCAACAACTCCAAGACAATGGAAGACAGTCAAGTTGAATATGTGGAGCAGTATTAGATAGAATCAGCATGATTGATTCAAAACAAGATGAATATAGATCGATTTAGGAACTTGATGGGAGTGGGTCTATAGTACACATA
Source organism: Penicillium sp. 91 TS-2023 (assembly GCA_030710325.1). Classification (NCBI taxonomy): domain Eukaryota; kingdom Fungi; phylum Ascomycota; class Eurotiomycetes; order Eurotiales; family Aspergillaceae; genus Penicillium; species Penicillium sp. 91 TS-2023. The sequence continues at coordinate 432,546 of JARWGP010000018.1, forward strand.
TAATCAACATGATTGGTTCCAAGAAGGTGGATCTAGATCGGTTTAGGAACTTGACGGGAGTGGGTCCGCATGGCGAACAGCTTAACGACTTCATATAAATCCAACGAAACCCCTTCACTTGATTGCAATTTTGTCTAAATCTTTGTCTTAAAACCGATAATCGCACAAAATGGCCCATGAGAACATTCACCCTGCGACTCAAGCGCTTCACGCTGATGACCGCTTGAACTTGGTCACCGACGTTGCCCCACCCATCCATCTATCCACGACTTTCAGATACCCGGATGACCCCAACGAGCTGACCCTCTCCGAAGATCCGGTGGTGCGTGATCCTGATCCCAAATGTCATAATATATCATACTGATACTATGAACAGGCGGAGTTCGACGGAAAGAACTATGTCTACGCCCGCGAATTCGCACCAAATCAGACTCGCTTCGAGGCGGTCCTTTCATCACTTACAAAGGGTAATGCTGTCACCTATGCAACAGGCTTAGCGTCACTGCACGCTGCGTTGACACTGCTTAACCCGCGCCGGATCTCTGTCGGAGAGGGTTACCACGGCAGTCATGAGGTCATTTCAGTTGTTTCTCGATTATCCGGTCTCCAGAAGCTTGGTCTTGATTGCCCAGCCGAGGATCTGAATGAGGGAGACGTGATTCTACTCGAAACACCCATCAACCCCCTTGGAACAGCCTTCAGCATCGAGGAATATGCCAAAAAGGCACACTCGCGTGGTGCGTATTTGATTGTTGATAGTACATTCGCACCACCAGGTCTCCAGGATCCATTTTTGTGGGGCGCAGATATAGTCATGCACTCCGGATCGAAATACTTCGGCGGTCATAGCGATCTGCTGTGTGGTGTGCTTGTCACCAAGCGTGCAGACTGGACAAAACAGCTCTTCGAGGACCGACTCGCTCTGGGTAATGTCCTCGGAAACATGGAGAGCTGGCTTGGACTTCGGAGTCTGCGGACCCTCGAGGTTCGAGTTCAACGCGCCAGCCAAAACTCGGCGAAGCTTATTTCGTGGCTTGATGCTGCTTTGAACGCTCCATCTCCCGCGCAGGGTTCGGAAGAAGCGATCGTGCAGGCTGTGTTGCAGAAGATGTATCACGCCAGTCTTCAAAAGGAGGGTTGGCTGGAGAAGCAAATGCCCAATGGCTTTGGGCCTGTTTTCGCGATTGTGCTGCACCAGGAAGAACATGCCAAGCACTTACCGAGTAAGCTGCACTATTTCCAGCATGCAACGAGTCTCGGTGGTGTGGAATCTTTGATCGAGTGGCGGGCGCTGTCTGATCCCAGGGTGGATCGGAAACTGCTGCGGATCAGTGTAGGTCTGGAAAGCTGGGAAGATCTGAAAGACGATTTGTTCCAGGCGTTCAAATCATTGTGCAAATAAATTCTGGCTAATTGAAACGATATCATTGGGTATAGAGCCTAAACATTAAATCCAAAGCCAGTCTCGATCTACGTTGCCGATATTAAAGATCCACTGGGATCGAGCTGTCGTGGAATCTTGCTGCCAATATTCTTGTAGGGTTTTGGCAGCATTGACAGCATTCAAACACCTGGTGAGAGCCCAGAACTTCTCAATGCAGGCCATAAGGAAGTCCCTTTGAGCTTGCCAATGGCATTCCAACCCAGCCACAAAGACCGGCCAGAGAATGCACTTGAACAAGGCCGGATCATCCTTCAAAGAATCGACAACACCCAATAACTCTGAGACCAGCTCGTCTCGTGAAGTCTCTTCCCCGGTTAAGGCATCAAGAATCCTCCCACCGTATAGAAGGGAACCGGCTTTATATGCTTGTGACAACAGGCAGAGATTTGCGACGTCTTGAGGCGAGGACTCTCGGGACCGTTGTAGACCCAAGGCCCAAGCATAACAATCGAAGCTCTGTATGAGCTCCAGTAATGATGCTGTATCCCTCTGGTTTGAGGCGATTGTGGCAGGATCGAGTGGTGTAGACCCTGACATGCTATCTCGTTGCGCAGAAAGATATTGGATGGCTGTTAATAGGTATTCCGGGCACCCGAGAAAAGACTTTTCAACGGTTTCTTCCTCTTGTGGTTCTTGCAGGCTGAGCGAGCTGAACTGTGATAATAACTTAGGACGTAGGAAGGTGGCCCCAAGTGTTTCAATTCTATTAATGATTAGCTTTGTTCTATGCCAGCCAAGGTTTACTTACAGATGAATTTGCTTGGCAATGAATCCCCGAATTTCTTGCACAGTCTCCCCGGGTCCCTGGTTGACACCAGCTTGGCTTCCAAATGGTAGATATGAAGCAATCAGCTTTTTAACCCCCTCGAGATGGAAATTCCAGCCATCGCTGCCGGACTCTATCAAATCCAGGAAGATCAAGAGGAAAATGCTGGCCATTGTCGTGTCTTGCTTGTAATTTTGGTTATCGCGCAAGGAATGCGATAAGGCTTCCATGGCTTGATGCTTAAAAAATAGTGCATCCCGATTCGCATTGACGAGTCTCGGCTCTGTTGATGTTTCGGCTTGATCAAAGGATTGGCCTGTGTTGAAATGGTGCCGCGCTGCAAGTGCAAGAATAGCCTTGAGAAGGACCGGGTCCTTCAGACCGAGCGCAATCAGGCTTCTGAGGGGGTTCTTGTCACTATCATATACAATGAATAGTTTGCAAATGCGCTCATTATCTGTGATAGTTGTTAACACCTCATGGATCTTATTACGAAGCAAGGACGCTCACAGTAATCAATATAATATCGGGATAGTGGATCCAAATGTAGAACCGATGGATCTAGGAGATTAAATGAAAGATCTGGTATGGTTTCAAATGAGATATCTGTGCCAAGATCAGCAATGAATATTGCTCATAACGGAAGCCATTCCGATTCCATCAGCGCTTCGTCAGCATCATACTTACTATTGAAGTCTAAAATCCCAGACGGACTCTGCGCACATCGAGGCATCGACCGCCTCGAATTGATCAAAGCCGATTTCTTATTATTATCGGATTCTTGGCTCGGAAATGACCGGCCCTGCATCTTCCCGCGAATAGCAACGCCCTTGACCCACCGGATCGGTCTTTTATCAAAACACTCCAAGCCTGCTTTTTGACATTTTGCACAAGGCACACCCGACCGGTCACATTGAATGCGCCGAGTGCGACAAGTGTAGCATGGCTCGATTTTCTGGTCCATAGTGGGTTGGGAGTGGCAAGTCTCTTCTTATCAACGCTCAGTGCAAGTCTGGGTTGATGACTCAGCTGGGCCGCTCCCCGCGTCGTCAATATAGATGCACATAATGGCCAGCGATGCTATGAAATGTAGATTGGGTGCTGGGAATAGTCGCATGGTTACGATTGAAGGAATATAAAGATATAATGTAAGATAAAGGAGAAAGAAAAGAAGGCGAGGACGAATATTATGTGGAATAAAGGAAGTAAGCAGAACCATGTGTGGGGTAGGTAGGAAGTTAATATTATAAAGGAGAGTTGGAATGATATAGGAAAATGAAAGCGTGGGAATAACCTCAAGGTTAAAAGGGGAGTAGGGATGGTTGGGTCAAAGGGGAAGTAGAAGGGAGAATGGGAATAGCATCATAAGAAGAGAGGTAAACATACAGTGAAGGGAGTTGTGAATAGCTTCAGGGTAGAAAAAAGGCCCCGTGGATGGCATCACCAAAACGTTAGCAAAGCGAACATAAGAGGGAAGATTGAGGATCAGAGATTAACCCCTAAACCATCGTGGCCTAGTGGCACGAGCACCGCATGAAGCCTTCAGTTGGGTTTGATCGCCAACGAAGGTGCGTGGGCCACCTCTGATGAGAGTGCGCCGGTTCGATCTGTAGCGTGTCCATTCCAAACCACTTCGTTCAGTTGAAGGGGGGCATAGAATCGGATTCTGTTAAGCGGCGACGGAGTACAAACCGGGGGTTACTCGCAGTCAAGTTAACATGTGAACCAGGTTCCATGAAACCAACGTTTTTTTTTTTGGTCTTTCTTTCTTTTTTCTTTTCGTAATCATTTTTGTCAGTCTTTTCTCATTCATCTTCGTTAAACCAGTTTCTTCTTTCAGGGTTGTTGGTGCCAGGTGCGGAACTGGAAGCTGTTCATATCCATCAATCTACTCGATATGCAGAGATCGAACCTAAGCTTGAACAGGCCTACGTGAGATGATACTCTTATTTTCTTTTTCCTTTTTGACAACCAATACAGATGCCAAGTTCCTCGAATCTTTCTATTAGGTTGATAACGGCCTCCTAAATTGTCGGCAATTCGGAGATAGCGACGAGTTGGAGAAGTCTTGGAACTGGCTCTTGCCCCGCGCCCTTCAAATTACATCTCTCCCCACATTAACCTTCGACCAGGAACCACCCTTTGATCTTCTCAACTTCACCATGGATTTGGCTCAGATCTTCGAAAACAGCCCAGGCGAGGTGATCAAATGCATCGACACACATACTACCGGTGAACCAACACGAATCATCTACTCGGGCTTCCCCCGCCTCCAAGGAACACTCTTGGAACAGCGCGACCAAGCCAAAACACACTATGACAACATTCGCAAACGTATCATGCTCGAGCCTCGCGGCCACTACGACATGTACGGCGCGATCATCATCCCCGATACAGAGCTCGTCCAAAGCGGAGAGGCACACATCGGCACACTGTTCACACACAATGGCGGATTCTCTACCATGTGCGGACATGCCACGATCGCACTGGGTCGTTTCTTAGTTGATACACATGACGTGAATGTATTTCCGAAGCGAAGTACCCTGAAGGTTAACACTGTGACCAACGAGGTTGCGGTTAACATCCATGCGCCGTGTGGCTTAGTTCGTGTCACGGTGCCCACTACAGCCGATGGACAGAAATCGGATCCATCGCGCCCGGTCACTTTTCTTTCTACGCCCGCTTATGCTGCTGCGATCGATCTCACGATTCCTATTCCTAAGGATGTTGCGTGGCCCGAGCTGGGCGACCGGGAATCTATCAAGCTTGATATTTCCTATGGCGGTGCTTTCTATGCGCTGGTTGATGCCCGGGAACTGGGTTTCACGGAAGGGCTGAGTAAGATTGACCTTGCATCTGTTGCGAGTACTGTGAAGAAGCTGAAGGCTCATCTCGTGACTAACCCCGATGTTATCACTGCGCTGCGTCATCCCGAGGACGAGAGATTGTCTTTCCTTTACTCCATCATGCTTGTAGATCGTGACATCGGTTCTAGACCCGATGGTGTCGATGGAGCGGAGACGGGACTTTGCTTCTTCGCCGAAAACCAAATTGACCGATCACCGACCGGTTCTTGCGTGACTGCTCGCATGGCGCTGGCACATGCAAAGAATGTGAGACCACGGGGGCAGAAGTGGGCCTACAACTCTCTGGTGTCGAATCGCTTTGATACAGGTGCTTTTATTGCTTCAATCGTAGAGGACAACATCTTGCTGGAGGGTGACCACGGAGTCCCCAGACAGTCTGTCGTGGTTCAGGTCGAGGGCAAGGCATTTTATACCGGGGCAATGACATTCATCATCGAAGAAGGCGATGTGACAACTGAGAGTGGCTTCACGATGGATGATTGCGCCCAGAATGGCCCATTAACAAAATAGTATATTCACATCAATCAATTTTTATCTTCAATATCACAAGGACTCGTGATCAAGATTGAAGCGGCGATACAGGGCATTTTATAGAAACGCACGGTCCAGGAGGCGCTGAAGCTAAATAGAGCATGGGGAGGTACATGCGGTCCGGGCGGGAATGGTAATGGACCCAAAGTGCATGTTTGCAAGTTGAAGCCATAGGTATTATCCAATACATGATGTACAAAGGTGGCTACCTACTCCGAGGTTGGCACCTTTACATCCCTATAATTGAACAGTGAGTGTAGCTGTTCTCGGGTATCCTTTTCCATGGGACTAAATTCAAACGACCGCAAGCTTAGGTCAGCACCACTGTCGATGTCTGTAGTCTAATGTCACGAATCCTGCGCCTTACCTGATCCCGTTAGTGTGGTGTTCAATTAACGAGTCCCTCAGAAGCCACCGATCCTACGCTGTTTACCAGCCGACATCGGGGACCCAGTTTAACCCGCCAACCAAAGGAGCAGGATCAAACATGGGAATCAGGGGCAATAATTAAACATCAGACAAAGAATGAGCTATAATAGGGTATATGGATTGGGCCCCACCAAAGAGACTTAGGGACAGGCAACGCAGGCGTTTGGAGAGAAAATGCGATTCAGGGCGGTCATTGGGTGGTTAGAAATGTGATCCACAGGGGTTCGACGACGCTGGTTGGCCGGCTCGGTTTCTGACGTCACCGGCACTGCATCCAAGCGACGCGATACCCGTTTGGGATGGTTTGGATGTCTAGTTCTACGATGGTTTGGACGGAAGAAAAAATGGTTCAGCTCGTGGGCTATCTTTGGAATTGGGAGGGTAGCATGTAGGAAATTAGCTGGAGGGAATGGCTATATCTAGGGCGTTCGCTCCTTCTTGGCTGCGTGAAAGATATCTTCATTCATTGCTCCCACATTCGTTCTACATCGACTACTTTATAAAGTTCTCTCGAACATCTACAGTATGTGTGGCTTAATTCCCAGATTCAATGGTACCTTCGGCTAATCTTCCATTCTTTTAGGTCACTACATCTCACTCTTCCATCTCAATCTCTTACACCTCTACTACACGACATCATGGCTCCCGTGCAAACACAAACCCTCCACACCCTCTCAACCTTCGCGAAACGAGGCACTTCCAACAACTACTCTCTCTATGTCCTCGCTATCATGGGTGGCTGTATTGTATTCTGTCTTATCGGATTCTCTCTCTACGGCATGTACAGCGGGTTGAAGCTTGAGCAACCTACATATGAAATTCCCTACGAGCAAAGGAAATACATGCGTGAAGTCCACCAGCGCAATGTGAACGGCATGGCTGTTGCCGCCAAACGACCTGATTTGATTGTTCCCATCGAGGAATTGAACATTTGAACATTTGAATGTATGCATGCATGGACACTGGAGTATATGGGGACATTGGACAATTGGCGTTTACGGGTGGACTTTTGTTGAAATTTGGAATGGATGCATATCATCATGTTGACTTGAAAGTATGTAAATATCAACCACTTCGAGATTAAGTTGGAATATTATTGGGAATATAACCCCGAAGAATTATAGGACCTTATCTACGTCCTCATCCGGGATCTCAACCACAGTACAGTACATACAAAGATGGAAAAAAAATTGGCAAATGTAAATTGAAACCGATTTTCCTATGTCCAACCAAAAACCGTACATACCAAAAGGAAGGGATATTCAAGAAGCATAAAAACAAGTGCTGAGCCAAGGTATATAAATCGTAAAAAGCGGAAAGAAATGGCAACGTCGGAGGTCGTCATGAAAGCATCCAAGGATGAGAAGAATTGTAGAAGAGGGGTATGTAGAAAAGAATTATAAGTTAAAAAGGGATGCAAAATGGATGCAGAGAATCGAAGAGATGCATGTCTGGCGTGGAAGATCCGCGGATGAGGTGATTGCAGTTTTTGTAGAAAGAATATCTGACTATTCAAGACAGATTTAGAGGGTGATGGCCAGAGCGGCAACGGCACCAAAGACCAGGCTGATCATGGAGACGGCAGCGCTGGAGGCACCGTTGGAACCGGCTGAGGTGGAGGCAGCCGCGGCGCCAGTGGTGCTAGATCCGGTGGAGGAGATCTCCGCGGCACCGGTGAACACTTGCGGGCGGTAGGTGTAGCTCATGCTGGGGCTAGACTTGGGCAGTCGAGTGCTGGAGCTGAGGTGAGTGGGGCGGGTGAGAGTAGATGTGGGGATCGAAGTGTCAGTAGAAGTGGAAATCGAGGTCGAGGTGGTCGAGGGAGTAGAAGTCGAGATCGAAGTGCTAGACGAGGTGGGAGTCTCGGTGGTGCTGGTAGTAGTCGGAGCAGGAGTGGAAGTGGAGCTGGAGCTGGTGCTTGAAGGAGCAACAGTGCTGGTGGGAACAGACACAGTCTCGCTGCCGCTGGAACCACTGCCGTCAATGTCGAAGACAACAATCTTGGCCTTGGAGCCGTTGGAAGCAGTGACAACACAGCCAGTAGCACCACCAGCACCAGTGAAGACATCTGGAGCGCTCATCTCGTTCACAGCCATGGTGGAAGGGTCGATACGGCAAGGCAATCCGTTGCAGTCGTCGCCATCACACTCAATCTCGATACCAAACTCAGGCTTGACGTTACGGAAGGGAGTGGTGGGCTCCAAGTAGATGGGGTTCCAGCCGATCTTCACGTAAGTGTTGCCCTCACCATCGGTGTTGGCACCAGCGGTGTAAGGAGACCAGTTACCAACGGGGTTGGCGTTGGTACCCCAAACACAGCCTTCCTCGACAGAAACACCGGGGGCGTTGATGTAGTACTGGGCAGCAGTGGCGCACCAGTAAGACATACCAGGAACAGCCAGAGTTTCCAGCTCCTCAACCAGCGTCGGGATCAGCATGGCCTCGTTTCCAGGAAGCACGGTCTGGCAGAAGGACACGGCCTGGCCAGCCTTGTTTTGGGCAGAGACCACACCAGTTCCATCCTCACAGTAGGGCTTGCTGGGGAAGGGCTTTTGGATATCACCGTTTTCGTCACAGTACAGACCGCCGTTCTATCAGCTGTCAGCGCGATCCCCCTTGCATATGACACATTTACTAGCGCAAAACTTACCATGGACATGGGGTAGGTGTAGGAGGTAGCCTCTGGGTCCCACTGCATGGACACTTGACCGGCCGGGCAGGCGTAGGGGCAGTAGTTGCCAGGCTTACAGGGCTGATTGGGGCTCATGGCCCATCCAGCGTTCTCTTCACTGGGAGTGATGGCGACCAGACCGGCATCGGTAGGGAACTGGCACTGTCCACTCTTCTTCTGGAGAGTAGTGCTCTCCGGGACGGTGCGGGCTTCATGGTGGCGCGCATGGAGATGACCGTGGTGAGCGGCCTCCACGCTCGCAATGAGCGCGACGAGCGCAGCGGCTCGGGCGGGAGAAATGTCGAACTTCATATTGGCCGAAAAAGAAAGGTAAAGAGCGAATGTATAGAATCGAATCAAAAAACGAATGACTGGGCAACAATGGCCGGAATTGGTGGGACACAAATCTCGCAGAGTAGGTCTACAGAACAGAAAAGAAGGGGAAAGCGAGACACAAAAGGGTCCTCACGACGCCCGGTTCGTACTGAGCCAGATCAGGGTAAGATGGGATCCACACAGGGGACCCTGAATGGCCCCTGAGCTAAACCTTCGACGATCTAACCCCAGTCAGGCGACCGCAGCGACCGGTTCTTTGGGGTCCAAGGCTAACACTGCCCCTGATGCAAACTGCGCTAGTCATTTTAGCGTGCACTAGCGTCAGGGGCAGTTGGATATTGAGCCAATGATGTTGGCGCTGCCCCGATGGTTCCTGCTTGGCAAGTGGAGAAAGACCAATGAGCCGCTATCAATGCGTTTGATGTGGAGTAAAGAACCCGTTCCTTTTGCAAGAACCTGCTCGTGAATGGCTTGTGAACGGCGCTTCAGGAAAAGCAAAATCTGACAAAAGTGCCTGGAGATCAAATTCGTCAGCATCTTTATTCTTCTTTATCATCAGATCAACATCAACATCTACAAAAAGAACTAAAACATCATGATTCCTGCCTCCGAGAACTCCGAGGCACATGCGGCATTCGGCAATAGCGCCGTCGGGTCAAGGTCAATCCCAATAAAATCCACTACTACAATCCCTCGGTCTTGTGATCTAGGCCCGCTGATCATGATAGACGATCTCTATAGAAGGAGCCTCGGCCGAAGCGGGGTGGTTCCCAGGGCCCTACAAACAATAGAAGCATACATTATTCGCGGAAATGTACATCATCCGGAGCATAGTCTTCTCAATGAATGCCAAGCCAAGACTCTTACTATGGAGACAGCCGTCTTGTCCAAAGCTTGGTCTTGCATGTCCAATCCACCCAGAATGATTTGAGGATTTTCTCCGTCGAGCCTATTTCACAGAGCACTGGCTTTTAGCAGAAGAGATTACCCATTGCGTAGGTAGATGCAAGATATAGCATCCTTCCCTTTTTGGAGAAGATAGGCGGCTTTGTGGGCCGTGCTGACCACCTGGGTAGTCTTTAGCATTCAATGGGAGACAATTCTAATATTTGAGCCTTAGAGAGCAATCAGCAAGGTGGTTCATTGCGGAAGACTATGACAACCGACGTGTCAGAACTGTGCACGTTCAAAGTTCGATGTGCCCATTTAGATCCGAGTCCATAATCTTCTAATACTCACAGCAAATTTGAGGCTTTCGAGTCTAGAGTTGAAAAGCTTACAACCATCCAAGCTACAGCTTAGAAATGACTGAACGCTACTTGAAGACATTCAGGACAGTCTTGTCCTCCCATTTCCACTTCGTCATTATACTTCGAGTATCCACCAGCTAACTTTGATGAGACATGCCATTTTTGATCCTTAGCCATCCTTGCGTCTGTGTCATGTAGAATCCTGTGCAATTGTTGTTAGGTACAGAAGTCAAAAAGCCGTTGCAGCACGACGATCATCGGTGGAGAGGCCTCTTTTGACGCGCGGCAAGGGATATTGGTTTTTCGGGCGTGGTATGCATTCGACCCACTACTATTGCTCCCATGTGGAGATCATAGGGCTAACGATGGTTGACAGGTCTCATGACCTCACGAAGCCACACCGCAATACGCAGTTCCTTCAATATGTCTACAATCGAGTTGCGACTAGATCGACATGAACAAAACGAAATACTAATTTCAGATCCTCACCACACCATAACTTGGGCGAGCAGCTTTTCTTTGGGAGAAAAGGGCATAGCCCGTTGGTTTATATCTCGTGAATCTGCCTCAGTCTGTGTCTCATGCAGGACAAAATCATTACTGTTTCCCGACAGAATTCCATTTGTATGAAAACACCCCGCTTTCCCTTACGTCTACATCGATGAACGTTGCGAGGATATCTGCTAAACAGTTGATGGATTGGTTCTAGGAATGGTAGGTAGGCATTTCGTCCGGCGACGGTGTAACTAGATAACGGAAAGCCAAAGCGTTCCAAGGTTCATAAAGCCATTTAGCTCTTGGTATAATCCAATTTGAATTTGCAGTAAGCAGGGTTCGAACGTGGGATGTTACGGAATCGGCAATTCCCAGGCTTAGTCCTCGCCAGAGCCGCAAAAGAATTGTGAATATCTTCATTTCCAACTCCGCGAAACACCCATACATTGACACTGTTTTCCCCCTTTTCTTCCCCCACACCACGGAGTTCATTCTGAAACGACTGAATCGACTAAGCTTCACTACTTGATTGCTGTTCTAAATATTTGTGGAAAATCTGTTAATTAATTAAGAGTTCCTGATCTAGTTCACTATACTAATAATGTCAAAAAACATATCTGACCTACAGACGCCCACTCACTCCCTTAGGGAATGGCGGGTTTCGCTGTACAGAGGTCCCCTCTCTAGGCCACCAAATTGGCGTGGAGGGCTCACCATCAACACCGGGCCTCTACTCACTCCCCCAACGAGGAATGGCAAGCTCTTCCGATGTGTCCAGATCTCCCGGTATTGCAACAGCGGACAACCGGCCCCGGTGAGCGGCTCAGGTTGCGACCTACCTTGGGGAACCCCAAGGCACAAGTAGTGCGCATTACCGCTAGACTACCAGGTCATCATCGTTACAATCTTTCTCTTGCACGGCTTGATAACCCACTGAAGCTATCCCCATACGACATGGCTCCCTACACTATTCTTCCTTCCCTAGTTCCTCGTTTCCTGCTCAACCAAGCAGAGCACCATGACGCTACACACCTTATGACCCTTTGCCACCTTCGACCCTATTCCGATCTTGTATCCCCGAGTCGACATGGAAGCACCATAACACCCCAACACATTTACTCCACAGTTTCTACATGATCATGTCCCCTTTTTACCATGATTCTGCAACCTTCCCCTCTATTCACTTTCTTCTTTTGTTTTCTTCAATCTCCCTATTTACCCCAGGCCCTTTAAACCAGTACACCCGCAATCCATACTTGACACCACCGAGTCCCCCACTACAAACTCCATTTACATTGTAATATCTTATTATGATAAAATCATTATGTAAGAACAATGCAATGAGAAATTATTGTACCTACAAAAATTCACATATAGATACGATCAACTCGTCGAAACATCCATTGGCCCGTGGACGTTACATTGAATCCAACAGGAAATGCTTCCACCTGTTGAGATCCTCGAACTGGAGGCGAATCTCGAGGAAATGGTTTTCGGATGTACAGTAACCATGATTTGGATAATTATTTTCAAGAATACCCCGTACATATCACACATCACCAGGCTGAGCCTGCAGCATGGTCCATCCCTGAAAAGCCGCACCATCATCCCTCCATCCCCACGCAATACAGTAATGTCTCGCAAGGAGCTGCCATTCCTCCATCTCATCCAGCATCTCAAGACAAGAAACCCTTTCTTTCTCTTGCTCATCCACCCACCGCTCCCAAAGAAACTCGATATCAGCAACAGCCTGGCCGCTCACGAATCCCTGCTCGTGTAGCCGAGTCCGCTGCGCCTTCAGCGTGGCATACTTATGCAAAGTTTGGAGCTGAATGCCCCGTGTCGCCAAGTTCGACACCATTATCCGACCAAAAGCATCATCCGGACGAATGGGCTCGTATAAAACCAGTCCGAGGGGAGTGGTTTGTGGGAAAAGTCGTTCTGTGAAGAATGAGACTACCTCTGTGGCTTCGGTGGGCGAAAGGTATATAAGACAGCATTCGGAGATCAACAGAGTCGGTAATGTTGCGTCTACGCCGGGAAGAATCTCTGATGGAGTGCTGTTTGAGAGGGAGCGCAGATCGAGGGGGTGGATATGGTAGGAGGGCGAGTGGAGGGAATCGCCCGCCTCCGACACAGTCACATCTTGACTTGACGAGTCAATCCCCAGTGCTTTCTGTAGCCGGGGTGTGGATCGGATCGCGTTGATCTTCGCCGTGGTGTTCACGGCGAAATCGAGTTCGTGGTAAACAAGATCCGACGGCTGGCGCGAGGCAAGGAGACGAAAGACTCGCGTGTCTGACCCGGCACCAAGGGAGATAATTTGTTTCTTGTGTGTGGAGGCATCTGGAGAATATGGGCCGAGGAATTGGGCGACCAGCTGATCGATTGCAGTGGTGCGAACGTAAGTTCCTAATGAATAGTCGCGTCAATCCCTGGTGGTGCCAGGATAGCTAAGGAAAGCCACTCACCTCGATTGATGATCGGGAGTCTCCTTGTAGCATTGCCTGGATCTGTCAAGGCTGTCGCATATGGATCGTCGAGGTATCTCAGCTCGACAGCGCTGAGACGAGAGACACTAGCGTCATTGTCGGTGCCCTGCACGACGCGGTCCTTGCCAGTTGTGCGCGTACCATTATCGTCGACTCCGCGAAGACCTCCACGGCCTCGGCCTCGGCCTCGTCGAAGTGTGTTCAAGTTGGGGATTCGCGGTGCAGCCATGAGGGCGTATCGAAGGAACGTGGAGGAAGCTCGAGAAGCTTGGACGGTGGGGTTCGCGTGGGGCCCACGCGAATAGCGTCGCCCGAACTGGTGGAGATAAACCTTAGAACATTAACATGTAGGAATTAAGGAGCATCCCAAAAAATTGATCTAGGGGAAAGGAAGAAAATGAAAATGAGATACCACAGTCAGGTCTTGAACTCGCAACCTTGCAATATCAGCAAATATTCAAGAGTTTCAAAGAAACATCCATCGCAGCCGCACTATATTCTCAACTCCTCCACTTTCACCACTTCGCAGCCTCATTAAAAATCATAGAAATTTATAGAAAAAGTTAAATTGTAGCAGAAGTAAAAAAGAAGACCATTTCTGGCCTTTTCCCCCAGCTCTGTGGCCGGATTCCCACCCACCCCCCAGTAACATGAGCCGTTGAAAAGGACCGGAAATCATCACAGGTCAACGCACATGTCCCAAGTAAACTTGGTCATGTACCGCTGGTAGGGACTCAAACCACTACGCCAGCAGGGCTCACATTTACAATATTTTCTTTTTTTTAGGGTATAAAGGAACATGCGCTAACTTTTCCGACTGCTAAGTGGCCTAAGCCCCTCCCCCTTCTCTCGCGCCTTATACCCTGCACCCTCCTCTACACGCTCCCGACTTTTTCTTCGTTATACGTTTATGAAGCTTTTTTTTTTTTTTGGAAGTTTCGAGTTTAAGCATTCAAATAGTTGAATGAAGTAGACTTTTTTTTAAAGGTCGACACTACCCAATCTCAGAAGTGCCTAATTTCTAGCTCACTATGAGTGTACGATGCTAAACTTGTAAAACAGTATCCATCATGGTATATCATGATTCTTTATCCCACATCTATAATCTATGTTTCGCATTAAACATACACAAAGTTGTTCCGGCACAATGGGCAAGTACTCTGGTTACTGCTCTTGAACCATCGGAACAGACAGACAGAGTGGAAAGTGTTTTTGCAGGTCGCGCAGCGTTTGTTCGGCGTCTGCATGTCAGTGGAGATCACCGAGTAACAAATGGCACACTCGCTGTGTCCCTTCAGAGCGCCTTGGACGTTGCGCCGGAATGCCAGCAATCCATCGACAAGGTTGCCATTGGCGAACATGATCACACCCTGGATCGTAAGTAGCCAGCTCTTCCACTTCTTCTCGTCCACCAGGACGCGGCTACGGCCGACCACAGTAGCGGGATGCAGGGGGTATGCAGGGGGGAGGGAAATTGAAATGGACACGGGAGGTGATTCCTCATCCACTAATATACTGGCAATGATCTCCGCTGTGCGTGGAGACATCTTGACAGATAGGGCTCGCTCCTCGTTTGGATCCTGAGTGGCGACCCAGTCCGTGACAGCTTTAAGGGCGTCATCAGTCACCAATGGTGAGATCTAGTAAATTATTAGCTTCAGTTGTGCTCTAGCATTGTAAATCTCTGAACTCACGTGTTTCTCCGTCCACGATTCCACCGGTCCCTTGATCCGTTTTTGGGTGTCAATCCACCAGTTCTTAGTCATATTCGCCAAATTTTTCAAGCACAAATAGTACAGATGCACTAAGAGCCACTGGGTTTCTTTTTCGGCATTTTCCGAGTTATCGGGCTCGAAGGACCGGACCTCGACCTTGGATGCATCAACGATTTTGCTCTGTGATTTTTGGAGGAATTTGAACATGAATTCCAGCAGGGGGATCAGGATATTGTTTTCCTTAATATTGTCTGCGTAGCATTCTTGCACGGGAATTGACTGTTCATGATGTTAGATAGAAATTGAGAAGCTCCGTAGGGGTACATACCGCGTTGGTAAAATGATCGAAGACCACCTTCCAGCTCAGAAGGTATGATCTTATGCTGGTCCACATCTTGTCATCACCGTATGACTTGGAAACCATATCCATTGTTGGTGTCTCAAGCAGAAGGGAGATCAACTCGTCAGGCAGGCTGACCGCAGTTTTTGACAGGGCCACGTCAAAGGATACCTGTTCTTGAGCTTGGGGTATGTAACGATGAAGAATTGTGTATGCAGTTCTTTGAACGGCGCGACTGTGAGCAGTCAGAAGATGGAATACTCCACTAACATCTTCTAGCTTATCAACAGCAACCCCGTTGATCAAGCGGCGCAGGAGTTCAACTGCGACGTCTCGGGGCTGGTGGAATGTGGTTGATGCGTCTACCATACGTCAGCGGCCAGATTCATCAAACATATGGGCATGGTATAACTTACCGAACTGTCCAATGGTCGAGACCAATTCATTGGAGAGGCCTGTCTTTCGCTCTAACCAGGCATCTTGAAGATCATCATTAGTCTCACCCTCAGCCATGGCCTTCAAACGCGCAAAGAGTCGGAAAGAAGACACTAGCAAGGGGAGACCGTCTTCCCCTGCGTTGGTGTTTCTAAAAACAAGGCTCAAGATCTCCATAATGTCCTCCCAGTGTGAGCCGTAGATATCAGTAAGACCAGGAAGGATGAATGCCAAAGTCTGCAGCATCTCAGCTCTCAGTCCAATTGATGTTATCTCCGATTGAAGACATTCAATGAGGTTTTTGGTAAGGAAAACCAATCGCTGAGTGGGAATAGTTGAGACGACACCCTCTTCTCCAGACAGCAGAATATTGAGAAATGCAAGCTTTCGCAAGCCTACATAAAATTAGCCACAGGCAGAGGAATGTCCATGCAGAAAGACTTACCTTGCAGGGATGCATCATCGGGCTTGAGACCGGTAGAGTCGGCAACCAATTCATTGCAAATTCGGTTTCCAACGGGGTTAGATAATATGGAGCTTCGCAAAGTAGCAAACCACGATGCCGAGCGAATTGCGTTAGCAGTGCGTGCTTCTCTGCAAATTTTGGCAACATCATCGGGCGACTTGTATGTTTCAAACCCATCCACCGAGGCCATCAATTTGACAAAAGCCTGTCCCACGCGATAGTCCATGGGAGAATTTCCATTAAGAGCCTCGAGCTTGTTCTCCCAGAAAGAGATCAAACCCGAGGAAAGAGTAGTCTCTGGCGAAGCCTTTAGGGGTACCTTTGCATGGGCCCAGTCGCTGACTACTTTCCATCCCTGGAACACGAGCTCCAAATATTCTTCACGTTGATCCGCCAGTTCAAGACCTGAAATGCCATTGCAGTTTTCAATGCTCAGATCATCATCGATCAGTTGGATGGCCAACGGAAGGAAGTAAAAGAGTGTTTCTAGGTCCGTATTTTCCAGCTTCGTAGCAATATCGAAGGCCGACAATGCTTTGATGGTGAAAACTGTCATGCGGAATGCAGCAGTGCAGCGATCTGAGTCTCGGGAAATTCCAAGCCGCAGTGCCTTTAATGACTCTGAAATGTCACGCTGGACTAGCTTGACAGCACCCAACAGCGGGCTAGTAACGGCTGTTGACGATCGAGGTGGGAGCTGAAGGAAAGGAGTCATCGCATTTTCCCAAGCACTGTAGGAAGGTAAAATATCCTTCGCAGTATAATCGTCGTTTGCATCAATTGCATGCATCAGCTCTTCTGCGATAGCAAAGAGAGATTCAATAGACAAAGATTCCTCGCTTGCATGGCTGAGCCCTTGACGGAGAATCTCGATTTTTGAAGTAGTGCTCAAGTCGCCAACCACGTTTTCTTTGAAAGACTTGATCAAAGATTCTGTCAGAGTATGAACTTCTTCTGAGGGTGACTCTGTGAGGTATAACAATTTCCCTGTTAGCTTGGAGCCATTAGGCCCATTCTGGAAGTCCTTGATAGCTGAGGGCGCGGTCTTCCCGAGATGAGAAAGACCATGCAACACGTCCAAAGCTTTATCCTCCTCTGACAATGCATCGATAATCGACAAAAATATCTGATCCATTAAACCACCACGAGAGGTCTGGTTCTGAAGGACAGAAGTGATGATAGGCCAGTGGGAAGAGCTTCCTCTACAAGCCTTATCCAAAGCTCGCATGACAAGCGAGGAGAGCTTATTTTTATCGCCGACTTCATTGAAATTGAGGGTAGAGAGAAGAGTCTGCAAGATATGTGCATTGGAATGCTCAGGATCCAACTCCATTGTTCGTTCAACCACCTTTTCGAAGCTGGAGGCAAATCCATCCCACTCACGGCATGCCAAAATGATTGAAATGAGTTTATCACCAGAAGGTGAGAACAAAAGCTCGGGTGCATCTGTTTGAACAAAGTTGATGAGGTCTTGGGACCCCTTCGCAACACAGGGCATACTTCGTACACACTCTTCTACAACCCCAGCTGCTCCGTAAGGTTTACCATTGCGTGAACGAAGAACTTCCAGGCAGTTTTCAAGAAGGAACAAATTAGACTTCTCGAAGATTCCCCGAGCGCTTTGTTCGCTTTCCAAGTCCGAAGCCCTTGAAAGAACTGCGGGCTCCAGTGCAAAAAAGCGTTGCGCTTCAGCGCATATAGCGTCTTGAGAGGCGCGGAAGTCATTCGACTTTTCGGGAGATGACAGCTTCACGGCTTTCAACAGTTCAGTCGATAGCTTTGTCCACAGTGGCTCAAGTTGGTGGCTTTGACCGTGGCAAATGAGCGTAAAGAGGTAATCGGCACAAATGTCTTGAGCGGTCGGTGAAGGAAGTGACCACTGAGACATTTCGGAACTCGGACGCACATACTGTACAACCAAGGGTGACAGTCTCGTTTTAATAAACTCGGACCGTTGATCCTGGCGCATGAGAAGCCCAAGCCAAGCTCCAACACGAATATAAGACTTCCACCCGGTAGTGAGGTTTTGGCGGGGTTCTTCTCTTGAAATCAACCCCCCTTGGAAGGCTTCCGTTAAAGCCGTTGCACTGGAAATGTTGATTGTCTCATCCGTAGATGATTTATCGGCTCCCGCAAGTACCTCTCGTGGAATTATGCGAAGTAATTTATCCAGATTTGTCCAGAAATTTGCGAGGCCACCCTGTGAGCCTTGTTGAATGTATTGGCGCAGTCTTTTTGATGCCGAGGTCTTTCCGGTATAGTCATCTGTCCATACCTGCGGTCGTGATGAGGTCAAGAGAAAAAGAGACTCAGAAAGCTCGGAAGCAGAGCCGATTTGCGGCATTGACAGTGACTTCCCAATAATAGCTGAACTGAGGAGTTTCCAGTCAATCCAGCCAGGCTCTCGAGAGATGGCAGATCGTAGAACAATGTATATAGACCGGCGGACAAATGGATCCTCATGGTTGCAAAATCCCCATAGAGACTTGCTGCCAAGGAGGTTCTCAATCTCGGCCAGATTCTTTTGCAGGTCATCATCTGGTGAGTTTCCTATCATCGTCTAGGTCAGAATCGTCCGTAAGATATTTTTGATACATAGTCCGAGTATACCTAAAATGCGGTTGAAGAGCATCAACGCGGCTCCCACAACCCGAGCATATTTCGCCTCGGCGTCATCCCGCTTGACTGTTCGCTCATCACTCAAGGTCAAGGGTGTCTGGTGGAGAAGAACATCGTCGATAAACTCCAATGTGGAACTTTGATAGATCTTCCAGACATTGTTTCTCTTCTCCTCCGTTGAGAAAACTTTGGTGAAAGACTCCAATGCGGAGCGCTGGACTGGCCGGTCATTGTCATAAATACCAGCAAGCCATGCACCTATAACCCTGGATAGATGAGGTGCAATTCTCTTGCCAACCAATGCAGAGATTGAGCCTTGTAAGGTATGAGCCAGCTGCCTGACCCGCCTCGAAAGATCAATTGAAGCTCGGGGGTATATTTTGACCTGGAGAGATGTGTTAGTCATAGTATTTATGGTGAGGCCACTTGTATAAAATACCCATGCTTGTAGAAATCCATCATCCAACGTTCCTTTTTTACCTTCTATAGCTGAGACATATTCTTTCAGCTCTTCCAAGGCCTTTGTTCGTGTGATATCATCTTTCTTTTGTAAATTCTTGAAGGCAATCACTAGTTGCTGCTCTGAGATGCGAGAAAGATCCGGTGGCTCCGAAATGTAAGTGAGTGAAGACGGTTCACGCCCATCACTACCAAAAGTACCAGAAAATCCCCCAAATGAACCAAAGGCTCCGGCAGCCGCACGACTGCTGGAAGCCTGCGATTTGAACTTTTTACTCATGTGGGGTATGAGGTCAGCGGGAATAGTGGGGGAGTGATTCGGTGGTGAATGAAATGGGCCGGCACGTCTCCGGAGAGATAATATGAGGCCTGGTCCAAGTCTTGGTTATCTGAAACAGTTCTCCTTCGGAGACTCTTTGTTCTTCAGTCACAATGGACGTTTGGTAGAAATCCGCAACGATCAATTTGATAATCAAATCCACCGCGGCCACCCGATAGGGAAGTCACGTGGGCCTGTGTCATTGCTGTCCCAAAGGGGAAAAGATCCAGGCTGACTTGAGCTTCTTTCTCTCTCTTCTTGCACTGCCTCTGCGCGTCAGGGAGATCAGCCACCATGAAGTTTTTTATAGAGTATGGTCTTCTACAAATACTGTGTTCTTCTCCGTGATCTTTTACTGACTCCGGCTCCAAAATAGTGATCTTCCGGTGCTGTTCCCATATCCGCGCATTTACCCGGAGCAATATGCCTACATGTGTGATCTCAAGAAGACCCTCGATGTCGGGGGTCATTGTGTGTTGGAGATGCCTTCGGGTACGGGCAAGACGGTGTCCCTGCTCTCCTTGATTGTCGCCTACCAGCAACATTACCCCGAACACAGGAAGCTCATCTATTGCTCGCGAACCATGTCCGAGATCGAGAAGGCATTGGCGGAGCTCCAGGCCTTGATGAAACATCGCACACAGGAGCTTGGGTTTGAGGAGGAGTTTCGCGCCCTGGGCCTGACCAGTCGAAAGAACCTCTGTCTTCACCCGTCAGTCAAACGGGAGAAAAGTGGTACTGTGGTCGACGCGAGATGTCGGAGCTTGACAGCGGGCTTTGTCAAAGAAAAGAAAGAACGTGGTGAAGAAGTGGATCTTTGCGTATACCATGAGGTTTGTTTCGCTGTTCATCGACACTGCTATGCCGTCACCTGACTTGGTTTAGAATCTCGATCTTCTCGAGCCGCATAATCTTGTTCCCCCGGGTGTCTTCACCCTTGACGGTCTCCTTCGATATGGAGAGGAGCACCAGCAGTGCCCGTATTTCTCTGCTCGCCGAATGGTATGATGTGCCAAGTCCTACGCAGTGCCATGCTGTAACTAATACGACGACAGATGCCCTGGTGCAACGTCATTATCTACTCTTACCACTACCTCCTCGATCCGAAAATCGCTGAACGAGTTTCTCGAGAACTATCAAAAGACTGCATTGTGGTTTTCGATGAAGCCCATAACATCGATAACGTCTGTATCGAGTCCCTTAGTATTGATATCAGCGAGGATTCTCTCCGCAAAGCCACAAGAGGCGCAAGCAACCTGGAACGCAAAATTGAGGAAATGAAGAGCACAGATGCGGAGAAGCTCCAGAACGAATATTCGAAACTAGTGGAGGGGTTACAGCAAGCGGAGCAAGCTCGAGAGGAAGATCAATTCATCTCGAATCCAGTTTTGCCGGATGACCTGTTGAAAGAAGCCGTGCCTGGTAATATCCGCCGTGCTGAGCACTTTATCTCGTTCTTGAAGAGATTCATCGAGTATCTCAAGACCCGAATGAAAGTGACTCATACTATCTCGGAAACGCCACCTTCCTTCCTCACACATTTGAAGGACCTCACCTATATTGAGCGCAAGCCTTTGAGATTTTGTGCAGAGCGACTGACATCGCTTGTGAGGACGCTAGAGCTTATGAACATCGAAGACTACCAGCCTCTTCAAGAAGTCGCAACATTTGCGACTCTTGTTGCAACCTATGACAAAGGATTTGTTCTCATTCTTGAACCGTTTGAATCCGAAGCAGCCACGGTACCAAATCCCATCCTCCACTTTACTTGCTTGGACGCCGCCATTGCTATAAAACCTGTTTTGGACCGGTTCTATTCTGTGGTCATCACGTCCGGAACTTTGTCACCGCTGGAGATGTACCCGAAGATGCTAGGCTTTAATGCCGTCATGCAAGAATCATACAGCATGACCCTAGCTCGCCGCTCTTTCTTGCCTATGATTGTCACCAGAGGATCTGATCAAGCACAAGTCTCGTCATCCTTTGGTATTCGCAATGATCCCGGTGTAGTGCGAAACTACGGAACCCTTCTCACGGAGTTTGCACGCATCACGCCGGACGGCATTGTGGTTTTCTTCCCCTCTTACCTTTACATGGAATCTATTATCAGCATGTGGCAAGGTATGGGTATCTTGGATCAAATCTGGAATTATAAATTGATTCTTGTCGAAACGCCTGACGCGCAAGAGTCCTCTCTTGCCCTGGAAACCTACCGCACAGCCTGTTGCAATGGACGCGGCGCCATCTTGCTCTGTGTCGCTCGAGGAAAGGTATCCGAGGGTATAGATTTCGATCATCACTATGGTCGTGCTGTGTTGTGTATCGGTGTGCCCTTCCAGTACACAGAATCCCGTATTTTAAAGGCGCGTCTGGAGTTCTTGCGTGAGAATTATCGCATTAGAGAGAATGACTTCTTGTCTTTCGACGCCATGCGACACGCCGCCCAGTGTCTAGGCCGTGTTCTCCGTGGTAAGGATGATTACGGAGTCATGGTCCTAGCAGACCGCCGTTTCGAGCGTAAGCGCCCTCAACTTCCGAAATGGATAAACCAGGCGATGCTGGACAGTGAGACAAACCTCAGTACGGATATGGCTGTTTCTAATGCAAAAAACTTTCTACGCACTATGGCACAGCCTTTCAAG
Organism: Penicillium sp. 91 TS-2023; assembly: GCA_030710325.1. Classification (NCBI taxonomy): domain Eukaryota; kingdom Fungi; phylum Ascomycota; class Eurotiomycetes; order Eurotiales; family Aspergillaceae; genus Penicillium; species Penicillium sp. 91 TS-2023. Next base: position 454,822 of record JARWGP010000018.1, read on the forward strand.
GCCAGGGATCAAGAAGGTATCTCTACCTGGAGCTTGGCCGATATTGAGCGTCATGAAGCCAAGCGCAAGGCTGAAGAAGAGCGTATCATGCAGCAGCAGTTCGCGAACGGCCATAAAATGGACGGCATTGTGAAATCTACTGCGATGGAGGTAGTCGTGGACGAGTTCGACGATGACATTGATGAAGACCTCATAATGCTCGATCCAAGGTAAGCCCTTTTTTTTCATATCAATTTTTTTTTCTTTTATGGTACATAATCATGGTGTCCTGGGTTCGGCATGGACATGGAGGCGTTTGTGAATAGGACATAAAGTCATAGCATGGATGGTGTTTGGTCTGGACAAAATTGATATTTCTGGTTGCTGGCTTGAACATCTCGAGATCAGAAGCACAATCCCAAAAATTTGTAATACCGTCCATCTCTCACATATTTTACATCAATAGCCTAATAGAACAGAAATAACTAGGTGAATAAGTTCAAAACTCTATTTAACTAGAAAAATATGCTATATGAACAGGGACAGGCACTTTTGTGTTTCCGCTGAACAGAACTCCGGATCATCAACACGTCAAGATGGCACAAAATGACAATAACAAAGGCACAGGATACAAGATTTTGCGAAAGTGAATATACAGATAATGAAACACGATGAAGCACGCTCCAATGTCTTATCATCTATGCAACAGGAGCAAGGACGTCAAAGGCACCGGTTCCGACGGTACCTGCGCGACCAACAACAATCCGGGCACTAGGACCCTTCAAGTTCTCAACATCTCTCTCAAGCACAGCGTCCTTAAGAGCACCCACTGTAGTCTCGAAAGACATGCGAGCAAAGGCCGAAGTAGAATCCTTGACCAGGCCGTTACGGCTGAAGGCCTTGAATCCACCAGACTGGGTCATCACATCACCAATCAAGTTCAAATGACGGTTGTCAACGGAGATACTGTGACCCTTGAAAACGGCGTCCATTTCACGAACAATGGTGGCACGAGCCGCCTCAACACCATAGTAGTGGAGCATGTCGTGAATGGAATTACAGTAGATGGAGTGTGGCTTGATGATATCCTGGTAATCGCGCATGGCGAGCAGGTTGACACCATCAGTGAGAACAGTTGCGGGCTCTCCCTTGATCTCGTCACCTTCAACATAGACGCAGTTTCCGAGGCTGGGAATAGACTGGATCACAGCGTGATGAGCAGCAGCCTCGACCAAGGGAAGAAGCAGAAGCTTGGGCGTCTCGATGTCGTATTGCAACTGGATGGTGCACGATGTACCGTTCTTGGGGTCGAACTTGAACTTCGTAATCTCCTCAAACTTGCCCTTAACATCATCCTCGCGGGTGTTGCTATCTTCGTCATCCGACTCCTCATCGGAATCAGAATCATCAGCGTCGCCCATTTTGACATCACGGCTTGGTTTAGAGGTCTCCTTCTCATCCTCGTCCTCGTCGTCCGAGCTGTCCTGCCGCCTGATGATCTCTCGCTCATCATCATCCGGTCCTTCATATGAAACCTGATTGCTCCGGTTGTTGTTTCCGCGGGATCGCTTGGCATCATCCTCGTCATCCTCATTATCATCATCGGCAGGTTCGGCCTCACGATCAGGACCACTTGGGGCCTCCTGGATCCTGCCGACCGAGACACCAATTTCGGGCTGGGCAGTCGAGGACTTCGTTCCTGTCTTATCCTCGTTTCGCTTCTTCAGCTCGGCCTTGGTGAGCTTCACTAGGCGAGGAATGAACTTGCTCTGCAAAGCGTTCTGCACATCCTTGATCTCGATAGCATACTCCTTGGTGTACTCCTTAGCAGGGAAGAAGGTGATATCAATGTCGTAGATTTTGGCCCTCGAGTAGCCAACACCTGCTCCAATTCGTTCCTTCACCTGGACCTTGTCAACAACTTCAGCAATGCTGAGCTTGCTGATAGCCTTGGCGAACTTCTCTGCGTGTTCCTGAGGGATCTCATCGTTGAGAAGAAGAGTCATAGTGGGTGTCATGATCGAAGCACTTGCGGTCATGACAATTTCACGAAGACGGGGAATACCCAGGGTGACGTTCTTTGCGGAGTGACCAGCCAAGTGGAAAGTGTTCAGGGTCATCTGTGTTGACGGCTCACCAACGGACTGACCGGCCATGATACCGACTGCCTCACCAGGATCGATAATAGACTTCATATACTTCATGTTCATCAAAGCATCGAATGCCTTCTTGGGAAGCTTCTTCTGGAAATCACCAACGAACTTGGCGACTCCCTCAAGATCCTTCTTCTTATCCTTGAACAGGTTGTCCGGATTCGCGTCAGTATACTGTGAAAGAAATGTGTTAGTATTGATAGTGGAATTAAACACCCGATAGGAGTCATCCATACCTTCTTGAGTGCCTGAGCAAATGCCTCGGATGTACTGCCCAGGTAACCTCCAGGGTGATACTGAGACAGGACAGGATCCATAGCGTCAACCTTTCCGGTCTTCCGAACCTTCTTCATTGCATCCTTGTGCCATGTCGAAACCTCATCCTTCGCCAAATTGTTGTGGTGATGAGCTTGAACTTGCTCCATAATGGACTCGTGGTTCTCAGCAAGGAATCCGAAATCATTGAGGTGAACCTGTTTGGTGATGTCAAGACCGTCCTCGCCATACAAGAACTGGACGATAGATCCATCTGATGCCTCACGAACGGAGGAGTCGTACTGCGCACTCAAGCCCTCCATACCCTTAATCAAACAACGTTGCAGGTAACCGGAACGGGATGTCTTGACAGCGGTATCGATCAGACCTTCACGACCGGCCATGGCGTGGAAGTAGTACTCTTGGGGCTTGATACCAGTCAAGAAACGACCAGAGACATAACCACCGGCAATGGGGTGTGTTTCATAGGCTCGGAACGAAGGCAATGTTTTTCCACTGATCATGACCGGTACACGACGACCCTCCAAAACCTGCTGTCCAAGATTGCAGGAAATAAGGTTGGCATTGACACCGGAACCCTTGGCACCAGAAATTGTCATCGACTGCATCTGGTTCCAGGGGAAAGGCTTCGCAAGACCTGCAGGAAGACAAGCCTTGGTAATCTCCGAAGAAAGCTGGGCAGACCGAGAGTTTGAAACACTATCCAGCCCACTTTGCTTATCATCGTCACGAAGCACTTCTTCGAGCCGACGTTCCAACTCGGCATCTTGGTCAGACACAGAGGACTTGTCAAGCGTCACATACTTCAAAGCAACCTCACGACCCATTTGGGCTGCGGTGCTCAACTTCTCCTTACGCATGCGATCACCCTCCTTGGTCAGTCGAAGATCGTCAATACCGCAAGTAAATGCGCGCATGTTCAGGAATCTGGTGAGCAGGCGACCGAGGATACTCATCAACTTTCCAGCAACAGTGTGGCCATAGATTTCATGAATAGCGTCAACAAGACCACCAGCAGTCGGTCCAAGTTGCTTCTTATCGAGGATACCGCACAAGAACTCTCCGTCCTTGAAAATAACATCACCCTCTTCACTGCCCTCACCCCAGCGGTTAGCAGGGGTTGAGGATTTGCTCTTGAGGGTGAGACCAGCACGCTGCGGAGGCTGAATGTTTTTGAGGATAGTTGTAATCACCTGCTTTCCAGTCCACAAATATTTGGGCTTGACAAAAGCTGGTGGCACTAATTGGATGCGATCACTGACAATGTGCGAATTCTCGGGTCTCAAACAGCTGTACAAAAGTTGATGGTAGTCCTCCTCATCGAAGAAACTATCACGGCAAGTGAACCAAGTTCCCATGGAGATATGATCTTGGATCAGACCTCTCAAGGGTTTACCGGATGTGGCCACCAGGTACTGGTGGTCTGCATCAGCCAGCATCCGCGCCTCTGCTTGGGCCAGCTCGTTTTGGGGGAAATGCATGTTCATTTCGTCACCGTCGAAATCAGCGTTGTAGGTGTTACAGTTGGCATAGTGCATGCGAATGGTCCGCTCATTAGGAAGCACACGAGCCTTGTGACCCATGATAGACGGCTTGTGGAGTGTCGGTTGTCGGTTCATGAGGACATAATCACCTGTGGTAAGGTGGCGATAGACCTTCTTATTCCGCGAGCCCTTCTGGCGCCAGTTTGACGGGGCCAGCAGTTGATTGGCAAGCGCTGTACGCTCGTCGAGACTCTTGAACTTCAAGTTGATGACTTGACCATTCTCATTCTCAATTGCAGCGGCACCGGGGTACTTGTCGGGTCCGTTGATCACAGCCTCCTTCAACTCCCAGAAGTTGTGGTTTGTGACGGGTTCCGGGAAAGTAAGCTTCTTTGCGAACACAAGTGGGACACCAATTTCATTGGTCTCCAGGTTAGGATCGGGCGAAATGACACTACGGGCAGCAAAGTTGACACGCTTACCCATCATGTTCTTTCGGAACAATCCTTCCTTCTTCTCCAGGAGCTGCTTAATACCGTTAGGCAACGCTGCGACTGCAGATCCGGTAACAGCCGTTCGCTCCTTATCAATCAGTCCGTTGACATGGTCCTGGAGTGCAACGATTGCTTGGAGGAGATCGCCGTAGTTCCGTACTCGAATAACTTCCTCGTCCTTGTTCTGGATTTCCTTGCTGATCTGGTTGATCAAGTCACACTGCTTGATAATAGAATTGAAGGAAGTGTTCTGCTGTGCTTCCATAATCTCACCAGGGCCTTGGGCAGCAGCCGGGCGGAATTTGTTGGGGGGAACGATAAGGCTCTTGATGAAGAACATGTCGGCACTGACGACCTTTGCACCCTTAGCAACAGGCTGACCATTGTAGACAAGTTGCAGGACCTCGCCATCTTTGGCAAAAAGCAGCTTCAGGCAACTGTAGACCTCGGAGGAAGTCATAAACTCCTGTCCAAAAGAGGTCTGGTTTGTGACAGCAGCCCCACGTAGAATTTCTTCCTCGGCGCCATGTACTTCTGACACTACACTCTCAGAGCGGGTGCCATTAACTTTAGCAGACTTCTTTTCGGAGTCGAGGAGAACCAGGGGGTTTGGGGCCTGGAATCCGCCGTGCAGCATGGCCAATTTCGACTTTTCGGGGAGCGCCTTCTTGAAGATTTTGTTGTAGCGGTCCTTTCGGTACGAAGGAGAGATACTTGACCGTAATGTTAGTCAATGCGCAAAATAAAGAGCGGGGATGATTCTTAACATACCCGCTGCAGTTGGAGCATTTCCGGTAGCTGTTAATGTCCTTAAGGAAATTCTTGACCAGGTCTCGTCTCTGCTCTGCAGCAATGGGGTTCTTTGCGCCGGTCATTAGGCCAACCAGCCTTCCATCTTTCTTGGCCTCATTGATGGACCGATCGACGTAGGCTAGCCGCTTTTCCATCATAGACTCGTCATCTTCCTCATCCTCAGAATCATCACCCTTGCCAGGCTTGGATGTAGCTCCCTTAATAGTTCCCATCGATTCGACAACGGCGACTTCGTCAACCAGGCCGAACTGCAAGAGGCGCAGCTTGCAGGTGTACATGTTGACCTGTGCGCGAGACATTTGCAGGCGATGACAGTACACACATTGGGCCCGTAAAAGGCGATAGATATGATCGAAGAAGGTGACATTGTAAACGGGAATAGGAAGTTCAATGTGACCAGCATGACCAGTGCAGGACCAAGAATTTTGACGACATGTAGTACACCTAATAGGCCCAGATTTCTCTCAATTAGACATTGGATTGATACAATGAGACAGCAAGGGTCGAAAACTTACACATGGTCACCCCATGCACCCATAGCAGGGTCATAAAGACCACCGGGAACTGGGTTGTTGAAAGAATCCAAGGTCGGAGTATTGTGAATTCTTTTCACCGACAGCTTTTTAATCTCTTCATCGGAGTAGACGGTAAAGGCAACCCCGGAAATGCTCGAGGCGACGGGGCGCGAAAAGGTCGTCATTGTGTCCTGTAGCTCAGTGGAGCAACAGAAAACGCAGACGGTGCGAAGTCGTCTCGAAAGAGAAGTTCTCCAAATTCATCTACTGCGCAAGATTGAATCTTTGAGGCAACTTTTTTTTCTGCCCCGGCACACCGCTTGTTCCCGCTTCGGGCAACCGCGACCAGTGATCCGTGCTTGCCTAATTTGATCTTAGCTTAACTGTCACTTCGCGCCTACATTTCGCTTTTTTTCTTCTCTTCCTTTGGTGCACCCGCTTTCAGGCTACGCGAGTTTGCCCGCTCGTAATTAGCTATGGCGGACACATCGGGAAACGCGCTCAAGCGTCCTCACCCTGAGGATAATGGTAACGACTCTCAGAAAAGGACCCGTTCAAACCATGGGTCCCCAGTCCCGGGCTCGGCTGGCGCTCCTGCCGGTAAAGTCGACATCGAGAAGATGATGGCTGAAGCCCGGGCGAAGGCAGAAGCTGTACGCGCTCGGCTGCAAGCTGCGCGCGGCGGTGCGACACCCCCCGTGCCCTCAACCGAGTCGAGTCCCAGTCCCGCACCGCCAGCATCGACACCTGCCATGTCAAGATTGGAACAAATGAAGGCCAGAGTAGCAGCGGCTACGGCGAAGGCGAATGCACCTCCGCAGCGACCCGAGGCACCCGCGCCAACATACCAACAACCTCAAGCATTCGACGACGATAGTTTTTCAAAAGCTCGTGGCGGTCTCGATGTCGGCCTTCACCCAGCTCTACTTTCAGACGCTACCCCAGTCTTTTCTGGTAGCAAAGGCCGACAGCAGAAGGGAGACAAAGCAGGGAACCGTGGCAAGCAACTCGATCTATCTGGCCCGTCTATTGAGGAGATCAGAAACAATCCTTATTTCGATCCTAGCCTTGGGCCGAAGGCGACCATCGCCAAGCCTCGACAATCGCGAGAGCTCAGTTTCAATCAGAAAGGCAAATATGTTCAACAGGCGATAAACCTACGTCGGGCGGAACAGTTGGAAGCTATGAAGAAGCGAATTGCCGAGCGAGCTCGTCTAGCCGGCATTGATGAGGACATGGATGTGGAAAAGTCATATTCTGTCCCTACTCCTCCAGCAGTGGAATGGTGGGATGAGAGATTTATCGACGGCAGCGACTATGATGCCATTGAAGACCCATCAAAACTGAAAATCGACACCATCATTACCCACTATGTTCAACACCCCATCCAACTCGAACCACCACAGGAGAAGCACATGCCTACTCAGAAGCCAATGTTCCTCACGCCGAAGGAACAAGCGAAGATTCGTCGACAGCGCCGCATGGCAGACTTAAAGGAACAACAAGCAAAGATTCGATTGGGTCTTGAGCCCGCGCCTCCGCCCAAGGTCAAGAAATCCAATTTGATGCGAGTCTTGGGAGAACAGGCAGTCAAAGATCCAACTGCCGTGGAGGCCCAGGTGAATAGAGAGATTGCGGAGCGTAAAGAGAAGCACGAGATCATGAACGAAGAGCGCAAGTTGACTAAGGATCAACGACGCGAGAAGCTGGAATCCCAGCAAGAAAAGGATGCGGCTTTGGGTATCTTCATGTCTGTCTACCGGATCGACAGTCTTGCCAGTGGGCGAAACCGCTTCAAGATTGGCAAGAACGCGGAACAAAATAAATTGACGGGAATTTGCATCGTGCATCCAAGGTTGAACCTCGTCATTGTGGAAGGAGGCAAGCACTCTGTGAACAACTACCGGAAGTTGATGCTGAACCGAGTTGACTGGACTGAGAATCCTGGCGCAACTACATCAGACCGCAATCGCGAAAGCGAGCCGTTGTGGTTGTCTACGGAGGATGATAAGGGTGAAGCACGAGACTTCAGCCAGAACACATGTACTTTGATCTGGGAAGGTCAAACCAAGTCTCGTCTATTCAAGAGATGGGTGGGAGCGAGAGTCTGTGAGACAGAGTCGGAGGTCAAAGCTGCTTTGTCCCGTACCAATACCGAAAATTTCTGGACATTGGCAAAGAGTTCCAAGCCAGCGGAGTTCTAAAGCATAGCTAGGGGGGCAATAACTTATTATATTATTTTCAATCATGTGTGAATCATCAACTTTTATCTTATGAATATATGTACTTTATCCTCGATACACTGAGCCTTGCCTTAAATTTTCACAGGACTTCAAAAAACTTTTTTAATGCACCCAATCAAAAACACGGAACCCGCTCCTAATGCAAAATATATCAAGATCATGTCACCGAGATCAAGGTGAACGTAAAATGCCAGTAAATGATAGCAGATAGCAAGATTAAGAAGGGGGGGGTCCCTGGTGACCGTTGTTCAAGTTCCGCAAAATATCCAACTGAGCCTTGACCTGGTCAAAGTTCATAGCTGGGTTCTGCTGTTGACCCTGTGCAGGAGCTTGCTGGGGCTGCTGGTATTGTTGCGGTTGCTGCTGTTGCTGGTATTGTTGTTGCTGCTGCTGTTGTTGCAAAGCAGCCAAGAAGAGAGGGTTGATGTGTGCCTGCGCAGGGATTCCAGGCTGGAAAGGATTCGGCTGAGGGAAAGCTTGTGCGAAGGGGAATTGGAAGGGGAATTGTGTGGGCGGTGCGCCTTGAGGGGCTTGCGCTTGCTGCTGGGCCGCGTACTGTTGTGCGTATTGCTGAGCAAATTGCTGATACCCAGCGAAAGGCTGGGGCATGCCGTAAGCAGGCTGCTGCTGCTGCTGCTGAGGGAATTGTTGCTGCTGAGGGAATTGTTGCTGCTGAGGGTACGCCGGTTGGCTGTAGGGGGCCTGTTGGTGCTGAGGAGCTTGTGCGGGCTGACCGTAAGAGGGGCTTCCGCTCTGTTGGTGAGGCCGACGGTCCTGGTCTTGCTCCCGAGATCCGCCTCTTCCTGCACCACCTCTGCCACGACCTCCCCGGCCGCCGCGGTCAGTACCTCGGCCACGGCCTCTGCCTCCACGGAAACCAGATCCACTACCCTCAACGGGTGCTTCTTGGGTACCCATCATCTCGTGGAGGTTCTTCGGGCGAGCAAGAGGTGTGTAACCTTCTTCACCTCCCTCATCATAGTTAAGTTCTGACTGGCCCAGCTTCGAGGGTCCGGGGGGTCCTCTCTTGGGCTTTCCACCATCCCTGGCTTCCTTTCTCTCTTGCCGCTTTTGCTTCAACTGCCGCTTGTAATCAGCCTCGGCCTCGTCATCAGAGAACTCCATCTCATCCTCGGCGATCTCCTCGTCGTGGAAGTTCGATGCATCACTACCCTTCATGCCCTTAAGCGGTTGAGTAAAGACGAAAGTCGAGTGTCCCTCGACGTAGTAGATGGGCATATCTCTCACCAACCCCTTCTCTTGGACTTCTGCGGCAGTTGAGAACATCACAGTGTACAGCGGGTGCTCAACTCGGCCCAGGGTTTCCGACACAACGCCCATAATCTTGCGGTCCTCGGAACAGAGCAGGGAGCCCGATTCAAGGACTTGGTATTCTCCAGAGGTGTTGGCCTCCACAAGGACGGCATTGTCAATAGCTGCTTGTACTTTGCCGAGGTATACAATGTTCATCTCGGGGGTGATCGTGACATCCGGAATAGGCAAGACGTCATCCGCAACCTCGTTCGTGGAACGAATATAGCCACCGGATTTTCCCTTGCCGTCACCTTCATCATCAGAGCCACCTTCAGCCATCATCAGAATCCGGGCCTGCTCTTCGGGTGTGAGGATCGGGTAGTCTTCGTCGTCGCTGTCGTCGGAATCGGAGGAGCTGTCTGAGGACGACTCGTATGGGGAAGAGTCAACCTCCCATTCAGGGTGCTCTTCCTCTCCCTCTGCTGGCGCATCTTCCATGTGGCTTTCTGTGGTTCCATTTGCATTCTCTGTGCCACTAAGCTCGGGAATCTGATCAACCTCCATCGCCTCGTCATGGGCTCCCTCCACCTGCTCCTGCTGGGCAAGAGTCTCGCTTGGTCCATTCTTGACAGCATCTGTGCTTTCCTCCATTGTCACCGAGGGTTCGGCTGTCGCCTCCTTGACGGCAGAGTCATCTGGCTCTTGCTCGGCGGTGGTCGACATGGTGGGCTGTGCCGGTTGCTCAGTGGACTGGTCATTGGGGCCGTTGACGAGACCAAGACCTGGGATCATAGGGGTCAAGGGAGTAGGATTTGAGGACAGGAATGGAGTCTCAAGAGCTGAGTATGCTTTTAACATTGCAGCGTCCATGTCAGTGCTTGCGACAGGCGGCGTGTCGATCGTGTAGGGTTGGTTCGAAGAAGGGCTATCACTAGCACCTGCAGCCTCAACGTGGATATTCTGGTGATCGCTCATAATGAATGAATAAGACCAAAAACAAGGTCTTAAAAATAGTTGCGACTCTGAGAAGTATGAAAAAAAAAGTTGCGGGAAACTTTTTTTGCGGATCTGCCAAAGCGGTCGCCGAACAAGCTCCGCTTATCGCTATCTTAGCGCAGAATCGCCGGAGTTAAACACATCTTCAACAACTACGCAACATGGCTGGGAAGCAGTCAGGCTCTGGGCCTGCTCCGAGTGCGCCTAAAAAAGCACGGTAAGTAGCTCAAGCTCCCAAGAAATGGGAAATAGTAGTTAATCATTTCGAATTCAGTCCCCCGCCCCCTCCGTTCTACCTGCCGCTAAATATCACCCTCTACGTATGCATCTTTGCCAACGGCCTTGCGGCATTCTTCTCCCCAATTCAAGACTGTGACGAGGTCTTCAACTTTTGGGAACCGGCCCATTATCTGCAACATGGATATGGTCTTCAGACATGGGAATATTCCCCGGTTTACTCCATCCGAAGCTGGCTCTATGTGTCGCTTCACGCCGTGGTGGGCAAGCTGGGCTCATTGTTTGTCCATTCCAAGACCACTGAATTCTATATGATCCGTGCTTTCATGGCTCTATTCTGTGCTGCTTGCCAGACTAGACTATACTCTTCTATCTGCCGAACCCTCAACCCTCGCATCGGCCTTTTGTTCCTCATGATCGTCATCTTCAGCCCCGGCATGTTCCACGCGTCCACGGCTTTCCTGCCATCCACTTTCACCATGTACACATCCATGCTTGGCTTGGCTGCCTTCCTGGACCTGAAAGGCGGACCCAAAATTGCACAGGGTATTATGTGGTTTGCTCTTGGTGCAATTGTCGGCTGGCCATTCGCAGGTGCTCTTATTTTGCCTCTTCTGGCTGAGGAAGCCATGATTTCCGTGCTATCTGGATCCATAGGCTCATTTGTCTTGGCTGTTCTTGATGGTGCGGTCAGGTGCCTTGGAATCGCGGTAAGTCATAGATTTATAGCCCATATAGAATTGAAGTACGGACTCCTAACACTATCTCTAGGCTCTCGAGGTCGGAGTCGATTATGCTTTCTTCCGCAAGTTCGTTCTTGTTCCTTGGAATATTGTGGCGTATAACGTTTTTGGAGGTCAAGGCAAAGGACCTGAGATCTTTGGCGTCGAGCCTTGGACATTTTATATCCGAAACTTGCTGCTGAACTTCAACGTTTGGTTCGTTCTTGCCATGGTGGCGGCTCCACTTATGGTCCTCCAGGTCATCTTCAGCTCCCAGCCCTCGTCTTTCCAGAAATTCAGGCGCTCGATGACATTGGCCGCGCCATTCTACATGTGGTTTGGTATCTTCACGGCCCAGCCTCACAAGGAGGAGCGGTTTATGTACCCGGCATATCCATTCCTTGCCCTTAACGCTGCTCTCTCCTTCCATCTTATTCTCACGTACCTTGGGTCCAGCGACCCCAAGGCGATCATTAGCCGTGTTCCAGCCAAGCTGAAGCTCGTCGGCGCCCTGTATGTCATCATTTTGGCCATTAATGTCGGAATGTTGCGCATTCTGGGAATGGTGACTGCGTACAACGCCCCTCTGAAGGTTCTGGAACCATTGCAGCAGGTAGATGTGACGCAGACAGGAAGCTCAGTGTGCCTGGGCAAGGAGTGGTACCGCTTCCCATCTTCATACTTCCTCCAAAACGACATGCGTGCCAAATTCATTCGAAGCGAGTTCAACGGTCTGCTCCCAGGCGAGTTCCCGGAATCGCCTAGTCCCTTCGGCCGGCTAGAAGGTGCTTCACAGATCCCATCTGGCATGAATGATCTTAACCTGGAAGACCCGGACAAATACGTAAGTGTAATGAACCCTACAAGTTGGTCCCGGAAATTCTAATAGTATTTATAGATCGATGTCTCGGAATGTTCCTTCTTGATCGACTCCTTTTCCCGGGTCGCGAGCCAACCGAACTGGAACCTCACTATGTTCTCGACCGCAACTGGGAAACCCTCACTTGTGCGAGATTCTTAGATACGACTCGGACAGGACTCCTTGGGCGGTTAATCTGGGTGCCGGATCTCCCCTTTATTCCACCTCAATTCCAGCGCAAATGGGGCCAGTATTGCCTCCTGCAGCGCAAGGCCGACACCCCTAATGTCTAGTCTTCATTTTGAAAGCATAGTACATAAAATCAACGAATTGAAAATACTTCCACTTCATCTAAAGTCCCAAGAGGACTGCCAAGGAATATCACTTCCCGCTGCGATAGTATGGGGTACACGATTATCACCAGACTTACTTTACCCAATCAGGAGAAGAAGTCCCGGTTAAGTTCACGTAAATGATAAGCGCTTCAGCACAGATAAAACTATGTCATCACCGTCAACTCGCGCCCATAGGCTCGTCCTATGTAGCTTCGGATCCAACGGCCGGAAATGGACGGTTACTCTCCCCCTCTTTTATCCCCGCGATCGCATGTACGCCTTCGCCGGCCGACTTTATACAGATAACGGATTACTCGCATCCGATTAACAAGAAAGGCAGCTCGCGGGAGAAATACGTCGTTATCACTTAAATCACACTGCTCGACATGAAATGCGCTGCTCAGATTATATTATACACTTATACTCTGCCAGAGCACTCGGGCCTATAATGAATACATAACCCCACCCTTAAACCTCATTTGTGTTTAAGTAATTAGTGCCAATTGCTTTTTACACAACATGATTATAGCGATAGAATCTCTGCGAGGGATAGCTCAGTCTATCATCCCAAGCAAAGACCTTATCGGTGCATTCCTAACTCTCAACATATGTGCCTGTATCATCGTCTTCATCGCACAGAAATGGAACGCTTCTAGCAAACCATCAAGACCTTCTACTCCCGATCTAGAGAAACCGGCTTCAAGGCCAGGTAGAGAAAAAGTCACCAGAACGCTTGGAGGTATGTACTTGTCACTTACGAAGGTTCTTTGATGTATGCCTGACATTTTTTACTAGAATGGACGCCATCTGATTTCAAACGACCAACGGCACAGCCATATCCGGACTGGGATGTTCACACCTCCAAGCCCATTCCCTATCGACCATTTCGATATGGCCCGTAAGACTATGATTCTAATCTTTCCTTGCGCTTCTCTAACGGGAATCAGAAAATACTTTGTCACGATGGGGCTGCGAAGTATGAAATTCGATGAATGGATTGGTAAGTGATATCGATACCGACCGACTATAGATTGCCAGCTAACATGGTCACCCAGAACTCGACAACCACTATCTCAAATACCACGCCGACAAAGCCAAGCGCCTCACAGAGCGTGGCGAGAAATGCTACGGAACAGCACCGGAAGCCATGGACGGCGCGATCGAACTATTGGAAGAACTGTAAAGCCCCCATGTCCATCCCATATGTCATAAAGCACTCAAACTAACCTCCCACAGATGCGAATATCTCCCAGAAAGATACCCAACAATGTTCCAAAAGACACCTACAGGAATAACAAACACAATAACACAAGAAACCTTCAACATAACCCAACGTCCCCTCCCAGAAGACCCAATGGCAACCGCCGCCCGCCTAGTTCAAGACGACCTAGCCATAATGATCGAAAAACCAGACGGAGAATACTACCTCCTAGCCGGCGCAATCCTCCTCGCCGGATTCTGGCGTCTAAGAGACAAATTCGGAATGCCATTATCAGAAATCCACACATCAGGCGACGTACCCCAATACAAAGAGAAACTCGAAAAGGGAATGAAGAATTTCTTCCGCCGACTCAGACCCGAAGAGCCCGTGGTGCGGAATAATTATTTCATTCAGGTAGATGATCAGCTAGCCTGGTCACCCAGTATTGGGTCCGAAGATGCGGAGGAAGTATCGTGGAATACAGCGGAGAAGAACCGGGCTATTGAGCATCATTTCTTTCGGTCGGAACGACAGTCGTTGAGACGGCTGCCGAAGTCTGGGGCTGTTGTTTTTACTATTCGGACTTATTTTGAGCCTATTACCGAGATTGTTAAGCAGGATTATGTGCCTGGGCGGTTGGCTTCTGCTGTTCGGAGTTGGGGAGATGATGTTTCGAGGTATAAGGGGAAGGAGAAGTATCAAGAGGTTCTGTTGGAGTATTTGGATCGGAAACATGATGAGCAGGTGGCTGCGGGATTGGAGGTTGATCAGGAGGGTGAGGTGCGGAGTTATCCATATTGATGCTGAATTAAAAGGCTTGATTGCCTGAAGTGTGAATTTGTTCCAAATCTATTTTGTTTAAGGTCCAATATAATACATCTACGTATGTAGCCCTGAGAATCTGTCGGCGGTTATGCTCGGGCGAGTGAGATCCTATATCCCCGCCGAGGTACCGGTTCTTCGGCCTTGGTTTCGTCTGGCTAGAGCCCATTCCCGTTCCTCGCGCCAGGTACACTCGTCGCGGAAATCGCAGATACGACATTTCCAGGCATCCGAGATGTTGACTCCAATGGGATCGCGCTGTCCTCGCCACCACTCCATCTGGTTTGTGATGTAAGATGACATATTATTAGGATCGAAAAGGAAGGACCGGCTTCCCAAAAGTTCGGGCTTGAGATCATCCGTAGGAGCTGAGGATAGGAATCGTGCTGTGAGCACAGGGGATAGGAGGGTGGGATACTCCTCGAGGGTAGCTGGCTGGGTGTGTGACGGGATAGATGGTGCAATGGACTCCGTTTCCGAGGTGGATGGGATGAAGGTAAAACGGAGCTGCTCTTTCATGTAGTTCCATAATTTGGAAAGATTTCCATGGGTCAAAAGGATGCTGGTTGAATCCTGACTGGCTGATGCTGGACTGGATGATTTTGCAGAATCAGAGCTATGGGAGACCCGTCGTACATCTTCCGGTGTGGGAGGATCGTCAAGGTCAAACTCTTGAGAAGAGGGTGTATCGAAGAATTCATCGTTCAAGCCTCCAACTTCAGAGACGAAGGCATCTGTGAACGGACGTTCGGGGTCAAGATTATACCGAGCCGCAAGTAACTCCATCGTCACGTCATCACTCGTTAGCATGCGATTAAGCATGTGGTAATAAAGCTGCAATTGGAGAGAGGTAGGTCGGAAGGATGTGCTCTTGACTGTGGGAATAGAGCGACTCGCTCTCGTCTTAACATCCGTCATATATATCCGAGGAAGACTATAAACAGCTGGCGAGATTGCTTGACTGGGAGGTGCTTGTTCGGTATCCATCTGTTCTGTCTGGCCTAGATCCTCGAGTCTTCGTCCACCCTGGGAGGAAGATAACAAGAAATCTGACAAGGACATCTGGTGCGCAGGTAAGGCATTTTTTGATGCCTCCACACCTTCATAGAAGCTAGCAGCCGTAGCTTCAAGCTCAGAGTCCGGGCATTCGTAGGACAGCTGATCAATAACACCATTCACCAGCTCCCCGTCAACAAGGCCCCAGATCTCAAGCTCACGCGTGATACCATATTGACGCAGCATCCGCAGTCCCTGTATCACGTTCCATATACGAAGAGCCCAGGCATCCTCTTTCGTAGTGATATCCACGGGGACAGTAGTATAAACCTCATCCTCGAGCGTCTTGTGCACCACACTCCCCTTCTTCATAGCCGCAGTTCTCTTCTTCCTCCCATGCTTCGTCAAGGTATACCAGTACTGCAGCTCACACCATGCGGGCGAAACCAAATCAGTAACCGAGAAAGCCTTGTTAGGAGGTCTTCGAAACCGCTCCACGGGGGACCGAGGATCGAGTGTCGGCGCTAACTGCTCATGCTGTATCCATTCCTGCTCGCGCGCAGAAACACGTTCTCGCTCTCGCTCTCTGCCTTCGGTTGAACTAGAGTGCTCCACTAAACGCTTCGGATATCATCGCGTTAGTCCAATCCAAAATTTCCAACTGCCAATCGGCAGGTACACATACCAAGTGTATTGGCCCTGCTGTCTGCGCCCGGACTTGATCTAGCCTCCATCTTGTCGCCTGCATCTGTACCCTCCCTAGGCCGCTTACTCGGTGTCCACAGTGAACGAGGCTTCCCCCTGCCCAGCACCTTAGCCCGGGCAACCGGGAGCTCCGCAATGCCATCTTCAATGTCCGTGACCAGTGTCGCAATCACCGGAGGCTGCAGGTATGCCAAATCAGCTGGTTCGATGTAGTCGTTCGCGACCGTCGCAATCGTGGGGCCGGGGGGTTGCCTGGGCGTGGTGAAAGGCGAGGTTGGTGTGGCGTCAGATTCGGCGGGCGCGTGCTCCGAGACAGCTCTGGTGAGCAACTGGTTTAGAAGGACCTCTTCGTCGGGCGTGAAGTCGGATCCGTAGTCGCTATCGGAGTCCTCAGGCTGCGTTATTTGCGATGGGCAGGACATGCCTGCTACTGTCAAGGGGGGTCATGTCCTATGTGGCATGCGAGAGTTGGAGATGCGGAGTGCGTCATTGCACGTCGGGGAATCGAGGTTACAGATCCATGGGTTCAACGGGTAATATTGACACCTGAAATCTCTTAGTCAAAACTGATGTTTTTTAATTATGATTTTTAATTATGAACATTAAGTGGCAATTGTAATTTATTGTACATCAGCGTTTGAGTCTACATGTCTCTAGATAGAAGTATTTTTCATGGACAGTTATCCAGGTGGATAATGTATCTAGTTGGAAACCCGGTGCCTTTTATTGGCTCTCACTATTCAAAAGAATATAACCAAATATGAAAATCGAATCAAAGCAGAACAGGATTGAAATAAAAGGGAAAAAGAACAAAGAAAAAAGAAAAAGCTTGATCTATTGCGAAATCTATGGTCTAACTTGGTATCTGCGAAATGCAATTTTTCAAAAAAAAAACAAGCCCCACGCCAGTCGGGACATCAAATCTATACATGCCGAATTCAAGAACCAAATGACGCTATTCTATGCAGCCTGCCCGGCAGGAACCAGATTCACAGCCATCGCAGATGATATGCCGGCCTCAATCGCAGCCTCAGCTTGCTGCACCTCACGCGCAGCCTTCTGGTTCAACCAACTCAAGTACGTCTGCCAGCCAACGGCAATAACTCCGGAGAAGACATTGCGGTACTCTGGCGGCACGTACATGAAGCTGAATGCCGTGACAGCCGGCCAAAGCTTAACGCTGTTGGAAATACTGACGGGAAGGGCCTTCTTCAAGCGTTCCCAGGTTTCTTCAAAGGTGGCGCCTGCGAGGAGGGAGTGCACACTGAAGAAGTAGGTATTGAAAACGGGAGTGAAGACTATCTGTTGCACGGTGACCTTGGTCAAGATTGAGAGCAACTTGGACGAGAAGTTGAAATTATTGTGGAGGAACCAGAACCTGGTCGCAAGTTAGTTTATCTGGATCAAAGCTTTTTGTGTCGATCTTATAGATCTGTATATTAAATCTCAGGGCACGCATTGCACTTACCAGTTATATGACGGAATACTGGAACCTGCACCCACGATCAAGTGTCGGACTGTTCTCCACGGGTCATAACTACTCCCAAAGCTCGGCCTATTGTCATCCTCGTCCTTCGATTCCGCAGATGTCTTGGAAACATCCTGATTTTCATTTGCCGGCGCGGGTTGATCTGGAGGGAAAAACAGCTGCGCACTCAAGTCACCGCACAGATAGATAACAATTGAACTCCACAGCTGCGTCGTATAGGGCCGTTCCTTCTGCGCACGAGCGTATCGCCTTCCAAGCTTCCCAATAGGTCCAGCCTTTATTATTTCACCCAGGCGCCGGGATCTCGTCAATGCCGCTGTAGGATTCGGCGCGGCCGCTACGCCTGCGGCTGTGGCAGCGGTATTCGAGTTGGAGGGAGACGTTGAGGGAGCGGACGGCGAAGACGAGGGGTTGGAAGCCGATTTTCCATGTGTATTCAATGATGGCGCATCCCCCACAGCCTTTCCCTGGGGAGTCTCAGGCTTCGAGACCTGAGCGGAATTGTGTCGTCGTGGCTGGCGCACCTGGCGCAGAGGCAATCGCACCGGGGTAATAGGCCGTGGGCGCGGACCGATCGTAAACGCCGACGCGTGCGCAGCAAGTCCCTTCTGGAAGAGACTCATATCCAATACTCCGAGCACGCTCATCTATTGCTGGAGCAAACGATAGAGGGAGAATAAACCCCTAGGCAAAAGGACCCAGCCTATCGGGCTGGGTGTCCGATTGTGGCGATAAGGACGAACTGCAAAGACCGTAGACCGATAACCGGAGGGCTTGACCGGGCGATTTAGGTCCAGATGGAGATAGGCAACAAAGAAAATCTTCTCTGTGAGGTTAAGGAATGGCAAAAATAAATCTAAAATAACAATAAAATAAAACCTAGTTCAAGGGAAGGATAATGCAATGATGATTAAAAATCAGGCACGCAAGATACACTCGGCACTCGGACTGGACCTTTGCCGTGATTTCCCGGTTAAGCCCGAAAGTTAAAGTCTGATCTATAAAGTTTACGGGCTTACGAAAGTGTATCAATGCATGGGTTCTTCAAGTAAAATCAATATGTTCCAGCTATTCATAGCAACGCCGTTTTTTGAGATGCGTAATACATGAGCTCATCCCCAAGTGAGGTTAATATCAGGGTATAAATAGACACAAGCACAAAATTCCACCACCAGATGCAATGACAACATGAATGTTGTAGGGAAAGACTAAGATTATATGATAAGAGCACCTTTAATGGTACTGCAAGCATGGGTGTAAGGGGTAAGAGGTGATTAGTTTTTGAAGGACTCCTTGGTGTTGACACGGTCCATATCGAAGGGATTTCCTTCATAAGTTGGCACACGGTGCATTGTAGAAGTAGTGGAGTGGGCACGGCTGCGGCTGCGCTGCATAACAGGCTCATCATCAGAGCCACTGGACACAAGGTCGTCGAGTGGGGCAGGAGCCTCGGTACGGTCGTATGTGATCTTCTCATCTTCCTCGATAACGGTCTTGGCCTGTTCCTGAATCTTGCGCATGAATGCATCAGATTGGGCGGCAAACTTGCAACGCTGGCGAATCGCAGCACCATACTTGTAGAACAAGAATGGGAATGGGACACAGGCAAGAGCGAGGAACGCAGGAATGCAGGATGCCCAGTGGATGCCGAGGTTGTTGTACATGTAGGTGGTGAACAGAGGGAACGCGGCACCGAAGCACGAACGCAAGACAGAATTAGCGGCCAAGACGGAGGCGGCGAAGATGGTGTATGCGTCGATCAGGTAGTTCATAATACCGAGGAACACCAGCACCATACCGAAGCCGAAGGGTACACCAGCGATGATGCTGACTGACCAGTGGATCGAAGGAGCATTGGTCCAGGCGAACCAGAAGAGACCAATCGGAATCGCAACAGAAGCAAGCATAACCGGTGGCAGACGGGCCTCGGGGGGTGCGAAGCCCTCGTGCTGGTCCTGGGTCTTGATGTACCGCTTGTTGTCCCAAAGGCTGTAGAGCACTGCGAGAAGCATACCGACCATGATCCCAAGGAAGGCCAATCCACTCACACCCTGGTTCCAGCCACGGTACTCCTCATAGACAATAGGGAATGCTGCAAACAACATATACAAGGTACCATAGATGATAGCCATGTATAGAGACAGCAGGAAGACGATGGGCTCCCGGAACAAGAGAACCCATGGGCGGGACAAAGCAACTTTGAAAGTCTCACCAAAAGTGACCGGGCCCTGATCGATATCAACCTTGCTCCGGTAGACCTTACCCGAGAGCTTAGAAAGTCTCTCTGCACGGCGACGAAGGAGCACGGGTGCATAGGTCTCAGGCAGGAACACAGAGCCGATGATCCAGACGAATCCAGAGAAGGCAGCTAAGAAGCCCATAACCCATCTCCAACCAGCGTTCATTCCCAAGAAACCTCCAATGATGGGACCCAGAACAGGACCAAGGAAAGGAGCGGCGGCAAAGACACTCATAGCGACACCACGCTGTCTAGCGGGGAACATGTCGGCGATGACACCACCCGCGTTGGTCAGAGGCGAGGATCCAAAGGCACCGGCGAAGAAACGAAGAATGATAAGCGTGTAGACGTTTTGCGCACCAGCAGTACCAGCATTGAAGGCTGTGAGCGCGGCGTATGTGGTAATGAACAGAATCTGGCGACCGAACAGCTCACTCATAGGAGCCCAGACCACGGGTCCAACGGCAAAACCTAGGACGAAAAGCGAGACACCAAGCGTGGCAACTTCGTCTCCAATGCCAAATTGCTCTTCAATCTGCAAAACTCCACCAGTGTATGCAGAAGAGACCAATGACACAGCTAGTGTCGCAAATGCCACCACCATTGTAAATGACCATTTCTTTGTCTCGCTGAAAAGCATGGGATTGCGGGGATCATTGTCGATCCATGTCACGGCGTACGGGTCGTGTTCGGTTCCTGAGCCGGAATATGGGTAGTCGATGATTTCCTGGGTGACGACACCTTGGTCTGTGACCAATCGCCAGTATGGGATCTTGGTAAGAGCTGCAGGCATATTGGCGACATCGTGGTTCTTTTCGTCGCCTGCCATGATGGGCAGTATTATATGATATAGGTCGACAAGTCGTGTAATCGATGGGACCAGTGTCGAAAGGGAGTTGTAGGATTAGTTAATTCACTGAGAAATCTGGGGTGTTTGTTTCGTAATTCCCAGTTTTTCTAGAATGGGCCGTTTGCGGGGAGGAGAGGGTCCGAAGTGGGCGAGGTATGCGAGGTATGTTGCCACGCTTTATTAGTGAAAGATTAAGATAAGTAGATTTAAGTGAAAGGGAAAATATATCATAAACCTGGGGCATCGGCCCCTATTTAATCACGGCAACTCAGCTACGAGCCATAAGGCGATGGGCCTCGTGGCGTTTTTTTCTTCATTATTTTCCTTGCCATCCAAGGTTAAAGTCCGGACCTATGCCGACTTTAGGAATTTATACATCCTACTTCGTAAGCAGATGCATATTAATGAAGAAAAAAGCCTGCCAAGGACACGGGTACGCCATGCTCCGTCCTTCGATTGGGAAAGATCGAAAAAAAAAAAAAAAACCTTAGGACCCACTAGCCACCACGGAGCTCGCCATGTCCACAGAACCCTGGAACCTCTGATGTATGTAGCCATAAGGCGCTTTTACATAACTTTCAAGAGTTGAACTATCCAGGAACCACAATCGCCGGGAATTCCCTGTTTCGATTTTGATTTTTTTATGAAACCATTGATCAGATGAGCGAAGAGCACTTTCTCCAGGCAACATTCATCCGGTTTCAAATCCTGCAATCCTTGATGCCAAGAGATGAAAACGTCCGTGCCACGTGATTTGTGCGAAGAATTTAGCCACGTTGATTTATGCACCGGGTAGTCGGCACGCCCGTGATTGGTCGGGAGCTGAAACATTTTCAAGGTTCGTCCAGAGACGACGTATTGAGGGTCTGCTACTACAGTACAAGGCGTGATCAGTCGACAAATCGATGCGGTGAAGCGACATGATTTCACTATAGATCTTCGGACCATCGTCATCGATGTAGATTAAGTTTGCCGTTTGAACATTGGCAATAAAAACCATTGAAGCTCGGATATAGAATGAATATGGATACACTCGCCCTTAAACGGATCTGAGCTTAGAGCTTCCGATGCAAGGGCCACATCCGTCACTTTCGTCATCAGATAGTTGGCTTAATCCCGACCCGGCGGCCCGGAGATTACTATTAACTCCAGAAGGTTGGAGAACAGTCTTACAAATCCCGTTGAGGCGGAAATAGACGCGGGCTCCGCTGAGGTGCGTTGAAGTATACGAGGCGGATCCTCCATATGATACATTCATCAATCTATGGATTCGTAATCACAAGCTTTGTGCTTGTGTACCGAAAATTATGATTTATGACACATGTGCACAATTTGCATACATCGAATCCACAAGCCTGTGCTAGCCTTGGCGGATAGGATTCACATCAATTGAGGTCTTGTGTCCATACATACACTTAAGCTTGGTGGAGCTTTCATTTTGCCCGTGGGTACCTACCTACTACCTAATACGTAAATTGTGGCGTCACAGGAGTAGAAGATAAGTGTTGCTCCAAATATATATGTAGTACTTTCTGTCCAATATCGTCCCACTCTACGCGATTTTGGCCATTAAACTAAATACCTGGCAGCAGCTCAAACACAACAGATTTCCACACTGAATAGAACAATTACATTATCTAGATCGTATTCCCGAAAGCATTGAGCCCACTTCGCTTCTCTCCACAAACGGGTCGATGCCCTCCCTCCGGGCTATCCGGCCTCCCCACTCGACACCTAGTATACCAGGCATCGACACAAGCTGTAAACCAACTACAAGTAGTAACACTGATTGAACAAGTTGCAGAAAATCTGCAAACCAGCCCACAAATCTACCGTGTGCACCGCTATACGAGAATTAGATCGTCACGTGATATATGGCTTGCTTACTTTGGTGTATCATGTCGCTATAATGCCCCAGCCCCTTAGCCCCTCATGTTCCGGCTTAAATGCTAGGACAAATAAACGGAGGATGCGGTATGGCCTATCTGACTAGCAGTCTACTCATTCTATCGCGATCCGCGAGGGTGTGCAGCTGGCCGATCTCGCGGGGCTGGTTCTTAAGCGCCGCTCCACTACAGCCCCGATGCAAAAAGCTAATTGTGAGGCATTTTTGTTTTCCTCGTCGCTTCTGTCAATATCGTGGGAGAAATCATCGCCCCCGTCTACCCGTTACAACTGCGTCTGAGATCGGCGTGAGGAACATCCAATCAAAGGTTACTACCAAAAAAGTTAAGCCACAACGCCTACAGAGTAGGATGGATCTGTCCGTTGGAGGTGGAACAGATCGCAGCTATGGAGATGCTGGATGAGGAGCATCAGCCTTTGCCACTGTCAAGTGGGGATACAAACATCTACAATCTCGGCAGCATTAACGGTCACAACGTCGTCATCGCCGGTCTGCCTAGGGCAGGAAACAACCCCGCAGCCACTGTCGTTACTCAGATGAGGATGACATTCCCAAACCTCAAGTACGGCCTATTGGTAGGTATTGGGGGCGGTATTCCAATAGAAATAAAATCCGGAATGATTCGTCTAGGACATGTGGTGGTTAGTGAACCGACAGGTATACACTCTGGAGCCATACAATACGACCATGGGAAGGCAATATCGGGCCACTTTCAACGAAAAGGCTTCCTCACACCTCCGCCAACAGCCCTCCTTAATATCGCGCAAGAAATGGCCGTGCGACGTCAACGGATGGATCATGATCCGATTCGAGACAACCTACAAAGAATCCAAGTTAACAATCGGACGCTTCATAAATTCAAGTTTTCAGGTGCAGTGAATTATCATCTCTACCCACCAAACTATGGGCATCACCAGACAGGGGCGCCATGCGAAGGTGGATGTGACCCGGAGCAGCGCATAGAGAGATCAATAGACGAGGACGATTCGTTCATTGTCGTACATAGAGGTACAATAGCCTCCGGGGAATTGGTTGTTAAAGATGCTAAGAAGAGGGATGAGTTAGCACAGAAGTATGGTGTGCTCTGCTTCGAGATGGAGGCAGCAGGAGCCCTTGCGAATTTGCCATGTATGATTATCCGGGGCATCTCTGATTATTGCGACTCGCACAAATATGACGAGTGGCACGGGTACGCAGCAGCGGTGGCTGCTGCTTATACAAGGCAGCTTTTTTTTCGTATGTCTCCATTGAAGAGGCGCAAAATTAGGATCCTCTATGTTTCAAAGAACTAGAGGGTGCAGTCTCATGTTCATAGATAATTGTTGGATCACAAAGTCTCAATTGGCCGTCTACCATTTTTGAACTTCCTTTCACTTTTCCATATCTCTCGGAAATACTTAAGTCTGTGGCGAGGCAAAATAAGCTCTGTCATATGCAGGCCATCCCTGAGGAGAAGGTCGGACGTCGAACTGTCATTGTGCACGGCTTAGGTGGTGACAGTGGGCACGACCAGAGTCCGAGTCGCGAAAACCGAAGGTTCCAATAACAGTAGGCTCGGCCATGGTGTCTTGTAGCGTTGGTGGTCTTCAGAAGCGCAAGGGGACTTGTCACGACCGCTGGGCACTCAAGATCTTTCGAGCAATGGGTTGTCAGCATGAGCTTGATGGCAAGTTGCAAGGAGTATGGCAAAACTAGGACGGGGGTAGGCCATAGAGATCGCCTCGGAAGTCAGGAGGCAGCTGGTGGTGTACTTGAGATTAGTGTCGGTATCACTTTGGTCATCTTCTCGCGGGCTTCGTATTCAATGGGATGATAGGGCGTGCTCATTGCAGATGTGAGTGCGGAAGTACTCAAAATAATGCCACCGAGGCCATTATCACCTACCACTGAGTACTCACTATCATAGTCAGGCATCCAATAACTTGATGGCTGTGTCCATGCTCATTCCACCGGCTGTCTTAGCCTCTGTTCCGCTTGGCAGCGCCTCAACTGAGCTACCTGGCAGCGATGAGGGAATTGAAGCCAATGGGGCAAAAGGAAATAGCAAGGGTTCTGTGGGGTAAAAGTATGAATCGGGTTGTTGGTATCTGAGGGGGTTGTATGTGACTGAATGTCTGCGGAGGCCGAAGGAGTTGTCAGGACAGTGTGCTAGACTGGATGAACCCACTCAAACAGAGGAGGGTCGATCGGTACCTAGATAATGCCGGAATGAAAATTTGAGAAAATACAAATCTGCTTTTGGGGGGAGAAGAGGGGGAAGACATCGAATAGTGCGTTGGGTGAGCAGCCATTTTTTTGCACTAGCTCGAGGACCTCGGGAAACAATGGCGGACATTGGGCACGTCCCTTCGGTTCGCTGTTAGTGAATCTCCAGAGTTGGGCAGATTTCAAAGTTGAAGATTCTTACTGTGTATATTAGAGACTTTACGATTTCTCGACTGTCCAGGTGGGCCCCAGGATGTTGAGTCAAACTGATAAGCTTTGCGGCATCATATGATATAGTGTCAGTTATATATACTTCGAATAGCCGAAGCAAGGCAAGGAGACTTATGATGACACCATAAGTCACAATAATGGGAGTTAAAGTCACTCAGATGAGCCCAGATCATGAAAGAAATTCATTGTGGGAAAATCTTGGAAGTTCAAGCAAGTGTGAAGTCGACAGAAATACGAAAAATTGAAAGTGTACAATATGGGAAACCAGGTGCTCCGCTATATATCATATTCATGGCGAAAACCTTCCATCAGCAGTCTGACGTAAGGGTTTAAGTACAGCGATTTCCTTCGGGTGCCCAGGTTCGAATCCTGGTTGCGACGGTTGTCGCAATGGCGCAGTGGTTACCGCGATCGCCTGCTATCCGAGCTCGACTGTTGTTTTTTTTTATTTTCTCTTTGCCTCTTTTTTTTAATTTTTTTTTAGTTCAGTCCAATATGTCGATAGATAGCATGGACTAATTACGCAGTAAGAAAGTCGGTAAAGGCTGGTATGTCAACTACCAGATAATCACATCCTCCGACTGTAATCAATGCTCTACCAGCACAAACCATAGTGCCTCTATGGAATACTTTCCCTCTTCTTAAGCACCTATCTAACGGGCGTCCCGTAACTTACAGGACTCATAAAGCAGCTGTGAAAGAATTTTGCAAATGGTTGGCTTCTTGTGCCATCGAAGAGGCATACCATACGAAGCGGGAAATTTGACATATTATTTCGGAAAATCAACCAGATCTTGGAATGTATCTCGAGGATCCAAGCTGGAATTGTTCGTCGCTCCTCACGGGACATAAGGTAACGAATAGTCTCTCCGAGTCATGAGATCGTCCTCAAAATCTACTTTAGGTTGCCACTACAGATATGTCCGTAAGATGTCCACAATATATTTATCCATGATGAGGATCCACCTCCCTCTCTTTCCATTCCAATGCTAGGGTTGGACCATGAATTGAGATCTTCATCATACCCTTGCTATACCTGAATCGTGCCCCAAGGGTGTAACTCGAATATAACATGTTGGGTTCTAGTCAGGCAGGTCCACTCTTTGAGTTACCAGCAACGAGTAACATTCCCCTGTGCCCACCTCCAAATACCTAATACAAAATTTGTGCTTTAAAAAGGCATGGATTCTAGCCATTGATAAATGCTAGTATTTTAGATTGCTGGCATTGCGGTAGTTTGGCTTTTGATGCTTTAATAGCATCATTCTTTGTGTTTTCATATCCGCCGGGTAGTGCCCTCACCGATCGCCCATTCAATAGATCAAAGTCTAATTACTTCCCGGACCCTTACTACTAGATGGTCACTGTATGAATTCTGTGGGATCACCTAATCTTTGCGTGAATCACTGCCGATGGATAGGAGAAGTATTCTTGTCTTGGGAAGATCTATCAAAAGATGGGGGAAGCCCCCAAAGAAATATATGTTTTCGAGAAAATCCATAGAAAGTAATATCACTTGTTTGGCAGGTAGCATTTGCATGGCGACACCATATTAGAGGGAACCCGGTACGTCGATGACATGGATTTTGCGTAGAGCTCGTCCCTTATATATCAAAATTGGTAAAAGTCTTCAACAGCAGTCTGACGTAAGGGTTTAAGCACAGCGATTTCCTTCGGGTGCCCAGGTTCGAATCCTGGTTGCGACGGTTGTCGCAATGGCGCAGTGGTTACCGCGATCGCCTGCTATTCTGACCTCAGCTGTTGTTTTTTTGCATCACATTTCTTCTTCTTTTCATTCAATAATGCCTTGGTTCTTTTTTACACCCATCATCTTTATTTTTCCAAAGTTGGTGGTGGTTGGGGGGAAGCCGTGGAAGCCTAATCTAAATAGCCGAAGAGACAAATAACCTTGCCTGGAATCTGACTTGAGTTTACTACCAATACAACTGCCCAATGCTACACAAACACCATCTCAAAACCTGAAGATTTATCAGAGTAGAAAGGAAAGACACACATGAAAAGCCAAGTTGTTGTTTTTATTGTTCGAAAGCGGGGGGCTAACTAGTCGACTAGGACCATCCTCGACACGAGAAAGTCCTTCGGGGAAGGCAAGAGCAAATAGAAGTAGGTAGCAGGTAGCAGTTGACAATAAAATTTTGTAGAAACAAACTTCCTGCAGCCCGTGTTATGGGTACAAAGGAGAGGGAGAGAAAGATCCATAGGCCACGCCCGGTAGTGGGTGCAGACCTTGTTGTAAAAGCTTGTGACCTCAATAGGATGGCGAACTTGGCGAGTTCGAGAGTGAAAAGACAAGTGTTGGTGGAAAGACTCGCATGGAAGGAAAAGACCTGCAAAACAAAGTTAGATGGTGTCAAAAAGTTAAGTGGAAAGACCAGTGAAGTAAAGTCTGAATAGCATCAAAAAAATGAAGAAACAACAAGTATCCCGTTCGGGTATGAGCCAGGTGACCTACAACTTCAGCTAGACCACTTATACCCCAACGACTGACTAATTGCAGTCATCAGACCCCAAGAGGTGGAGGTGTTGCAGCCAACTCCTCCATTGAGCGCCCCAGGATCACCCTTGTCACCTGCTGTCAGTCACCTGATCTGGCACTAATAACCGTTGGGTTAATTGGGGGGATATTCTTACTTGTGTCTAACAAAAAAAAAACCATAAAGGAACGAAGCGAACAAATTGAAGGGTTTTAGAGGGTTTGGGAGATTTGGACCTACTCCCTGTAGATATTTTGCTTCAATATTAGATATACAGGTTGATCATAGTCTAATTGATATATCTAAATTTTTATATGGTGAGATCTGCTTCGTTTTGGGGTCGAAAAGGTCGTGTCTTTTGAAATTTGGGAATCCTGTTATGTATATGACTTTGTATACAAATAAGGATTTTCAGAATTGCAGAAGACATTTGTTTTCCAAAGATCCCACGTTCGGATCTTGGCATGACCACTTGGATTTAAGCTTGGAAATTTTAAAGCAACATGTTTCACCTACTCCTCTGGCCATGTCATTCGGAATGGACGATGACGAAAAGCAACCGCGTACCCCGATCTACAGCAACTGAGTGGACATCCTATACTATGCTTCTCCCACCTCTCTGCTCGATGCCACACTATGTTACTGGGATCAAAACTCAAATTAATATATCATATCTTCCTTTTTCCTTGCACGGGCTTGGATGTGAAATGAGAGTTGATAGTGGAACCGAGCTTCATTCCTACCCATTGCCAAGTACCTCACCACATCAAAAAAGGAAAGCATTCAGAATTCGAACTGCCCTGCCCAGAAAAGATCCATATGTTTCTGGACTCTAACTCCGAGCATCATCTCCATTTTTAACACAATGTCATGCTTTCGCTCCAGGTATTCGACGAGAATGTGAATTTGATATAGCCGTTTTCTTTTGTTCATCATATCCTGAAACTTGATATTCTTGAGTACTGACCCGACTCTTGGTTCGTAATGTGTTCTGCCCCCAAATTTGACTGGCCCGGGTGTTTTAATCTTGACGGGGATTTTCTCACACCCGGCAAAACATCGCCCACAGAGTACCCTCCATTCATGGCCTATCAGGTCCTTTGCAAACGATCTCCACCGCTTTGCCCAAAAGACATTGAAAGCCTCACACCGAACTGCTAATCCCTTCAAGTGGATAGCAGTTACACAAAAACAGCCGTGTTCTGAAATGCCCTTCTCACAGGCGTTGAAAAGCCATTGATTTAACTTTGCATTCCACTGCCGCTTGACCTTACCGCCGTATTCAACATTTGAATTCGATGTATTTTGATGTGGACTGGAAGGTTACAGGACAACTCTGTCCTATAAGACGAGCTAGCGGTGACCGTGGCTTCATCTTCATGAACCTTTAGGCACGTGGATAAGCCGGGGGGATATTTGGATCGATCCAGGCCTATTGAATTATGCATGAATAGCGGTGCGACTTCATATTCACTCTCGAGATCGGTATAGTTCTCGTAGCCGTGTTTATCGATGGGGACAAGGTGGTGGGTGATGGGCAAAAAGTCACTGAGATCGTAGCCGTCAAAAAGCGGATCATCAAGAAGCTGCGTTCGCGGAGCCATGTTATCAATATGCTCAGAGTTTGCAAGAACCCCTTTGGTTGAAAAAGTAGATTCTGTTTGGATTCCTTGGCTTCGAGATCTGGGCTACTTCAAATGTTAGTGATAAGGTCAGCACTTTACTTTAGTTTCACGATTGATTTTGGCAAAGAAAAATTATTCGTAGATCAAGCTGCGGTAGTGGGCCGCGTCGCTCTCGAAATGTGCTTGACTAATACACCCTTGATCATTATGAAATATCCGAAGAACAGCAAGAGAAAGAGATATGTAGTAAACAATGTCGAGGTCCATAGGTCCATTCTGTAGGGCAGAAAAGTGGGAATAGAATCTGCAGAAGTTGGTTTTTCTGTGGGTCTGTATACGGGTATCTATGAACAATCCATAGATCGATTATGCGAAAATGGGCTATCGGAGTCAGATCCATCAAATCTAATGCATAGAACCCCTCAATCACATTTTTCCATTGAAAATTCTTCTACACATTGGATGGAACAGGTCATCTTTGCGACCAGTCTCATGCTGAGTCATCCATGAAACTAATCCTTAAAAGGCATGAGGCTCTCCCCTCAAGATTGCCGGTTTATTTTGACTTCTGCAACTACCAATTCCGAGCATGTCGTTCAGCGAAGTAGGCATCATGATGCAACAAGAGCCATCAAGGCGAGCCGACCAGGAACGAGAAGTCGGAATGGGCCATGTGAACAATCGCCTATCTTTTATAGCGCCAAGGTTCCCGCCAACAGAAACACCGCAATCCATGGGACCAGAACAACACAACTTGCTCAACGATATAGCTGCTCACTTCGCCTCCTTTGAATCTGCCTGTCGATCGGGAGACCTCCACACTGTCCACGCAGTCATCTCCCCACAAACGCGCTCAAGCGCATTCCTCCACCACGGTCTAATAATCTCTCTCGGATCTGGCCATGTCGATATCGCCCGCTATCTCCTCTCAAGCGGCGCCCCTATCACACCTAATACACCTGTACATGTTCTCTCCGCACCACCAGATCAACAAATTGCGCTCTTTGAACTCCTCGCGCAGTCAGGCTGGGGGCCGAATATCCCCGGCGATTATGGAACTGTCCTTTTGCCAAAGGTAGTAACCCACCTCCCGGTGTTGTGCTGGTTTCTTGCGCACGGCGCAGATCCGAATCTAGGCGCGCATCATGATAGCAGTGATGTTACCGGTCAACCGAATCCGCAGTCTTGTGCCGCGCTGGAAGCGGCCTCGGCGCGGGGCTCTGTCGATGCTGTGCGGTTACTTCTTAATGCGGGGGCGTCGATTCATTATGGGACCCCGCTGCATTTTGCGGCAGGGGCTTGTTCACCTGGTATCATGCCCAGGAGTGTTATTAGTAAGGAGTTCGATGCCAGTCGGATTCCGATCATGGAATTGCTTGTGGAGCGGGGTGCGGATGTGAATCAGATGGGTGAGTCGAGGGTGGTTGTGCATCATCCTATTATGTATGCTGTTATGGCTGGTGCGGTCGAGCGGGTTAGGTGGCTTCTTGACCAGGGGGCTGATCCTGAGGCAAGAGGGGCTTGGGGGAGTGCGGCGGAGTATGTTGAGATGGTCGGGACTGAGGAGATGAAGAGTGTGTTACGGCAAAGTATGCTTGAAAGGTCGAAGGCGAATGGGGGGTTATTTGGGAATCTTGCGATGCGGTTCAAGGTTCGATGATGAGGTTACAGTATAAAATAACATATACGATACTTGGGTTCTTTAGATGTACAGCCCATTTGCATTGCTAGCTATATCGAATTAATAAACATACTTCTCATTCTATCCTCTTCCATGGTGTCGACTCTTCAGTGATACATTCAACTCTACAGTATGAGCAGGGTGATGAGGGCTTAGCCCTCGAGTGCTGACCTAGACAAGCATTACACTTGCAGATCTGCTGCATAGCCATTGTCTCGTGCTCATCATGTGATGTCTGTCCAACTTCCAAGATCGAGGACATCACTTGATACCGTTACCTCACCTTGAGCTAACACTGAATCATCCATGAAACCTGAAAACATACCCAGTATTTCCAGTTTTACAGTGTTCCAGCATAGCCACCACAAAACATGCAGTGTACAGAGAGATCTTCCAAGGTTCTAACTTGTAGGCACCTACTATACAAACCCAAAACACCACTCACGTGGACGATCACTGAACAGTCATAAACCTGCCACTATCCAACTTCGAACTCCACCTCTAAAAATAGCACATTGTACACGAAACGTACGAAATACAATCCCCTCTCGTCCACCACCCAAAAAGCCACCTTGCAGCCACATACAAACATCCCACTTCGTAATGACACCCCACTCGCCGAAAGCAGCTTAGCCAGATACGTGTCAGTCACCTTAGTCATCCATACTGTAAACCCGCACAGCCACATACCACCAAATACACTGCTGGGCCCATATTTCCGTTATCGATAACAAAGTTCCATACGCACGGAATACACGCACTCGGGTCCGGGTGGGTCCCTACATGTGGAAGTTACATAGCTACTACGGGCAATAATGTACATTCATTGCTGACCCGGCTTAGAAATGATGTTCGCATTATCGCATAATCTGAAAGCCACATACTCCACCGGTTCCACCTGTGGATACCAACTGGGGAAAGCTGACAACCAACTGAAAACCCAATTCTTTTTGATTAACTTATTTTTTCTATTGCTTGATGAACATGGAGAAAAGGAGCCGGGGGTGTGGATTCGTATGACCCTATTTTGTGTTTCGATTTCTCTTGACTCCACTTTCTATGGACAGGTACGTGTACTTTGGGCTTTTTGCCCTTTTCGGTTGGGTTGGATTGCGATATGCGAAATTGGGCCTATCGTGTTTCAGTTCGCTTGGAGGGGATGTTCGTTTGCAATTAACAAGTGTGGACTGAGTGCCAATCGGATGGGCTATACGGAGCTTGGATTGGGTTTGTACTTCCTTACATATTACAGTAGTAGGCTCCAGGATAGATTAATTATTTTATTGCTGCTTGATTTAATATATTACAGTAGGTTTCTGGTATACATCATTCATGTCTGAGGTCGCGTCATGTTGATCGAGGAATCAGGTCAAGGTCGTGAGTACTGAGGCCATCTTCAGTACTCGTGGGCTCATGGGCCTCTTGAGCCGTTGTCTTGAATATGCATAACACGAGCCCATATGGATATCTCTTGCATCTCCAGATTAGGATGTATCCACAGACAAAGACAAAGACAGATATAAAGTTGAAACTGCGTCATGCAAGACAGACTTAATCGTATTGCGCAATAATGTAAAGGGGCCATCTCCAAAACTCCGGCTACGAAAAAAGATCTTATTCCTATCTGCGGAAACAATGAACCCCTCACAAAGCAGCAATCGTAACCACTTCCGGTGGTAGGGTTAGGGTCAGGATAATGGATAAGAGATGGGGGCCAGAAAAAAAGAAATTACCACTACTGGTTATACTTGCGGGGGCCATTCACTAACGTACGGAGTACGGAGTTACTGGAAACTTCAATTTGGGGAATTTCATTATATTTCTCCTTTTTCCTGTTTTTTCTACAAGGGTCGAAGCTTACCCTGCATTATTACAGCGTACTTAGGAGGGGTATCCGATCGGCATTGCGACTGGAGACAGGGCTTATTTTGCGTTTTTGTTCCGCAGGCCGCGGGCGGCTACTCCTAGCTGGGACGGTGATCTGTGCAGACTGCCGATGTTTCAAGTCCTTTTGTGGATTGAAGCAGCTGAAGTGGAGCCGGTGGGTTCTTAGCTTGGAAGTTCCAAAGTACCTTGCCTAGCTGAGTTTATACAGATGGCATATGTTCTTAACCGATCCCGTGGGTTTACAAGTCATTGTGATCTGGATACATTGGAATGAATGATTCGGTTTGAAGTTCAATATTCAAATCTATCAAAAACTATACAATCCCAATCGCTTCCCCATAATGTACACCAATTTTTTTTCCATATGGTACAAACCAATAAAGAAAATGTAAAAAAAGCCAAGCTTATACGGACCCTTTTTTAGTATACAACACCGCCCTTTTCGAATAACAGAAGCACCAGCCAATGCGAAGGATAATTGCATGCAAGAGACATCATCGCGTGAGATCATAAACAATGAGGAATGATAATAATACAGAGTCGTAACAGACATGAAAAAGCTGCAAGCGAAGAAAACCCACAAAACAGACCTATACACACTGATACATGTTGGAATTTCTTTTTTTCTGGAGAATGTGTAAACATGGATCGGTGAGGTGCCAAGATACCCGCACACGTCAGGCGAGGCAGGGGGGGATGGGGGAGAAGCCATCCACAGGAGAGTGGGGTGCGTCATTCTGTGTTGTGGTGATTCGATCGTCGACGTATAGTCGACGTCAGCCCAAACAGTGGAGGACACAAATGTGGAATGACGTCAGTGGCCCTAGGGTTTCAGGCCACAAGGCCTCGATAATCGGCAGTCCACGGACCCGAAATGGAAGAAGGCACCGACGATCTGGGACTAGATGTGGGTCCAGATTCTGGATCGGGATGTAGGTGACGTCATGTGTCAATGGTAGGAGAGACAGAGAAATAAGGATCCAAGGGTGTTTTTCGTCATCATGATGATGAGCCTATCCCCTTTCGGATAATTCAGTCTCTTCCCCGGCGACGCTGCTTGCCAGGCCAATCAACTTCAGGGTGCACCACCCGCATGTGTCGGGTGAGAGCGTCGTTGCGACTGAAGGTCTTCTCTTCAGTGCACAAGTGGCACCGCACCTTTAGCTTGCGCGCATTGTGGATCGTATCCTCATGACGAGTCAGATCGTAAGGTCGGGAGAAAACAGAGTTGCAAGGTTTTCCAGTAGATGGGTTGAGACGCTCGCACTTGTGGGGGCCAGCCTGAGAATTGCGTAGCGAGGTATCCCGAGTAATCAGATGACCCCCAGGAGATGTCTGCCGATGCGCCTCTCGCTTGTGTCGCTGGAGCTTAGAAGGTGACTCGAATCGAAGGGTACAGCCATGGTAGGTACATGTGTAGGTGCCCGCGTCCGAGTTCGTGTTGGTGGGCCGGGAGATTGGCTTGGCGTGAGCTTGCGGGGTCATCTCCGCAGGAGAGTGCAGATCGCTGCCGCTGGAGTCCACCTGAGGGAGGGTGGGAATGAGCTTCGGCTGCTGCAGGTAGGTCTGGGGGTGGTGGCTTTGCTGGGTGAAAGCAAAGGGTGCTTGCGAGACCGGGGCGTATTGTGAAGGGAATGCATCCATAGTCAAAGCGGGCTGGAGCGAAGATCCAGAACTCTCACGGCGCAATCCGAGAGCATCGCCAAGGTTAAAGTCGGCCTGTTGGGGGGGGAACAAAGGAGCCATGGCGGCATCCTCACCCTCATTGAAATCCAGGACCGCATCCTTGGGGGACATGGTCTTAAGATCGCTCTGACTCATCGTAGAAGCCATAGACATGCCATTCTGAGACATTGGAACACTCGTAGCCATTTGAGATTGCAGACCAGATGCGTTCATATCGGATGTGAACGGAGAGCTTTGGCGGAAAGGTGATCGTTCGCGCTTAATCATGCCAGAAACTGGAGATTGAGAGCGAGCAGACATATGACCCTGGTTAGCAGCCTGCAATCGGTCGGCGATGACATTGCGAGGAGCCATGAGATTCTGGCCCATCGGCTTGGACATCTGGGGAGCGGCCATCATGGCTGGGTTGTAAAGCTCGTCCTGGTAGATGTCGGAAATTGTGCGGTTGAGCTTGGTAACACCAATTGGCATGCCAGAGTTACCGTTGGCGTATTCTGGAAATACGTCGCTATGTAAGTACTGGTCCATCCACCGGTCAAATCCAGGAAATCGGGTCTCACCATTGGTCATCGACTTGGATGCGTCCTCGAGCTCGTCAAGCGTAGTCTGCGGGGTAACTGGCGAATTCTGGCTCACTGTGGAAACCGAGGGAGCCAGAGAATGCGAGTATTCGCCCTGCTGGTGCTGAGGAGGGGATTGTTGGTGCTTGTATTGTTGGTCGATAATCGCCCTTCTCATCGCAGACTCAGCCTCAACACTGCTACCATCGTTGATCAATGGGTCGTAGTTTTGGAAGGCTGGCGCTAAGAAGGAGTTCTGGAGGGGAGTCTGCACCGGTGTGGGGAGAGGCTTGTTAGAGCTGTCCGAACGACGATGTTGAGAGCTTGGCGCAGATCGTGATGAGGAGCTGGGGGACGCCTTCTGAGGGTAGGAAGGAATGCGAGCGGGGCTCAACAGCTGCAAGTTGCCATCCCAAGCTTGGTTGCCGGGAGCAATAGGCGGTTGGGCCAACATAGGCGAATAGTATTGAGGATATTGTGACAAATATTGCTGTGATGATGGCGAGGCAGAGCTCTGGATGTCCAAGGACGGGTTATAGGAAGAAGCCGGGGTCATCGAAGGAGCCCCGTAAGACTGGCAGTCGACCGCCTGGGGAGGGTGAGTGATGGAGAAGGTCGGAGATGAGAAAGTGGGTGAGGAGGGAGCGGAAGACGGCGGAGAGGCGAATTGGTTCGGTTGGTACTGGAAAGGTGGTTGCAAGTATGATTGTTGGTACTGCTGGGAGTTCTCGGCGAACTCAGGTGGGAACTGATCGTCTTGTATGATGATGTCTTCTGGGTTGTACGGATCGGTGATGAGACCCTTACGTGGATACATAAACATTATGTTATCACGTATAGGACGTCAGAGAGTGGAGATGGGGGGGGAGGTGTTCGCCACCGGGGATGGCGAGCTTTTATAGTTGGAATTCCGTCGGCTTAAGGTCCGAGAGATCCTTGGGAAAGGCCGATCGATTGGGGCTTTGGTTCTGGGACCAAAGTTCTTTGGTAAGAGAGAATATGCGAAGAGTCTGGAAACGTCGAGAGCGGCTCGTGATCGTATGTAGATAGATGGAACCGGGTGAACCTTAATATGGTGAAGTCTGGTATTGGGAAGGTCAGAAAGTCTGGAACTGGGATGACTCGGAATGAAGATGAGTCAACTAACCTTTGATATTATAAGCGAAAAGTAATATCAAATATATAATCAATGGGGTATGAGTAATGGGGGGAAGATCAAAGACGGAGGAAGGGAAAGAGCTGGGTCTTAAGAAGGTAAAGGACCGCATCGTCCACATACAAGTACCATGACGTTAACCCAAATCGGGGCCGCTAGGGAGACCCAATGGGTTGGCTTAGTGGAGACCACCACACCTGCGTTATCGGTCATCCCGAAATATTTCGGTACGGTGACGGCTCGATCGGCGGTAATATATCCTATTTGGGCGATAGCGGTTCTTTCTCGTACGAATGGATTACCCAGCATACTGAAATACCTAGAATGTACCGCGGACTTGTCCTACCGGGGGTTGTCGGATCCACTGATCTGCCGGAGAACTGTCTGTGCATGAGAATAGGATTTATTTCAGACGATTTCCTATTTTGGGATTTTTCATCATTTTTCGATTTTGGGATTTCTGTTTTTTTGACTTTTTTCCCTTTTCGTGTGCGATTTTCTTTCTCTCCCCCCTTACAGTATCTCTTACGGTTTCTCTATGGGTTGAGTGGGCTTTCCGAAATCAGCCACAAAACTCCACCTACGTTAATCAACATAGAAAATCATACCTGAAGAAGTAATCAGGCATCGAATCATTCTTTGATTGGATTGGAAATATAACCTACAAAGCCCAAAAAAGAAATCAAATAATTAATTCTAAAAAACTTCTGCCT
The DNA here is from genome assembly GCA_030710325.1 of Penicillium sp. 91 TS-2023. Classification (NCBI taxonomy): domain Eukaryota; kingdom Fungi; phylum Ascomycota; class Eurotiomycetes; order Eurotiales; family Aspergillaceae; genus Penicillium; species Penicillium sp. 91 TS-2023. Next base: position 491,629 of record JARWGP010000018.1, read on the forward strand.
GCAAGATCCCGGTTTCTCCGGCAAGAGTCAGCATCTCAACCTCGAGATTCGAGAATTTCCTAGAATCTGCTAAATTCCTAAATCCATGCAGCTTCGCTTAGAAATGGGAAAGATTCCTGCAGACCGAGCCAATCTGAAAACTAGTACCGAATAGGCGATGGGAAGCTCCAATTTTAGGACCCTATTCGACAGGGCTGAGCCACACCTTGCGATTTTTTTTCCGCGTGACCTGATCTAGTTTAGTGCCGTACTACCCGTACACCAGCGTTGAATGAATAATGCCGAGGTCGAGCATGTAAGCCACAAGTGCTGCGCCACAAACGCAGTTCCTCAGTTGGGCGTCTGCATTTCCGGGGTAGATTGATTATAATATCTTGAAAAATATGTACATTGTTGCGCTTACCTTGGCTAGACCTATCTAGGAAGGTCGATTAGATTTGATACCTTTTTTTTTCTTTCCCGTATAGGCTGGTGTATACTGTCAACAATAGTCGGTTTCAACCAGGCTCGAATAGCCCCATTCAGGAATCCAGACGCGAGGTACGGTGTCAGCTGGTGTTTGGGGGGATCAGCTGACCGAGACAGAGAATCTCGGTCGTAGGAGCCTCGTTCGGAGCCGTGAAAGGTGAGACCATCGCTTCGGCTACACTTCCAAAGAACCATGGTTAGGGGTCACATGGCCCGTGGCCTGATAGTGCGACGAGTCGAATCTCCAGTTCTGAAGTTCACATGACCATAATAACGATCGAAAATAATGATTTGGAATTCCAAATCGGGCCTAAAGAATGGATCTTTCATTGATGACTCCAATTATCAATACACTGACTCAGAGAATAGCCGTTTCGAAGAGGACATTCTTTCACTAATCCCTGCTCGGATGACTCCCGAACGATTGTAAAGTCATGCGATCAGATACCGACTATAATAGCGTAGTATGGTGGTACCGAGAGGGAAAACCGGCTGTTTGTGTTAGCAATATCAGATCGGATGGGCGACCTCCGGGGGAGGCCCGAGTGTTGTGGTGCCGTGTCCCGACCGGAGATATCTCCCCAAGCGCAAATGTCTAACGGCCTAATTACGCCAGATGACTCAGGATGAATTTTTCATGCAACTAATTAGATCCGGTGCCCAATTCGTTTGCGGTTCGTTTTCTGACTAGATTCTACAGTGAAAATTTTTCGGTCGGCGTTAGTAGTTTAGTGCTGACCCGGCCGGGGCACCGAGATACGCGGGTCCGGGGTGCCGTGTCTATCGAACAGTCTGGACCAGACAAGCGAGAGTCCAGAATTTCAGATATAGCGATCACGACTACGTTCCTCGTTCTTGGCGTTTTCGGCAACCGGATGATTGTTTTATTCTTAGGATCCGAGACAAAAAACGTGGCCCTTGTCTGGGGAAAAGTGGCGAGATCTGGACGGTTGGCCCACCACCGGCACATACCTAGTTGCCCTATGGTTTTAAAGTGTGTATTATACGAAACAAAATTCCAGTGTAAACACGCAAGGCACCACGTATGCCGAGCATGCGCACCCTGCCATCAGCTCGTGTCTGTCAAGCTGGGATATGGGGTCCCTGCAGGTGCAGAAATTTTCAGTCTGCCACGAACGACAAGGAAAAAATTTTTAAAGTGTCAGCACCTTAATCGAAACGGAGAACGGCACCGAGTACAGCCCTGCGAGGGTTTGGCGATTGCAGCGCAAAATAGCAACAGGCTAATGCAGAAGAGATTTTTACATGGATTTGATTGGCGGATTGGGTACTGCAGGACACAGCCACAACGAACGGTATGTGTGGAAACGCCGTGTAAAGGCGCTAGTGGTATTGTGTATCGAGTCTGCAGGGAAAACTCGAAGCCACGAGCTTCTGGAATCCTTCTAGCGGCCTCCGGCAACTCGGCACCGGGATTCTCGTTGCATTCACAACTCCGCGGATGAATTTTTTCGAGGGTTGCATCTTGATTATTTGATGATTTGATTATTATTTCTGAGGGTTCTTCCCAACGTTGTAGTTTAGGTGCTAGCGTCAGCATCTAACAATTTTTCCTTGTACACTGTGTCTTGGCGGGTTAACAGACCCTGCACATTCCCGACTTGCCCCGATACGGTCGTTTTGATCTATACTTCGAGTTTTGACTCAGATACGACTAAACAATGTACACACCATCCCTGGTATTTTTAGAATGACAGACTCTCGGTGAACCAGAAGGTTCTGCAAGTAATCAACATGATATCCGTAAGACACGCAAGGGATCCTGAATGCTTCGAGCGGTTGCCTACGGGGTATTTTGTAGACCATGTCTCTGCATAGCCTAGATCAATGACTCGTATATTAAGAATCTAGTCTGTTTGACAAACGAGGAATGTCCCTGTACTTGCTTAAAAGGTATGGGCCTCGACTCTCATTCCTGCTACATAGCTCAAACCCAACTTGGCTTGATTCGATGGAGTCTAAAGCCGAGTTGCGTGTCCTCAAAATTTTAATAACATACCTGAGCTGAGTCTAAACCCTGTTCAACCCAATCAAGCCCACTATCTGGAGGTTCTGGGTTACGCGAGACGATCGCTTGTCTCTGATAGGGTGGTAGGCTTTGTTTCCCTCGTGGTGGCGCCATGGGATCCCACAATCCACTTCGATCTGAGACACGTCGTGGTGATATTCGTAACCGTGCCCTCCACTCATTCAATCTGACAGGTACAGTAACAGAATTTCAGAGGCTCATACCGATTACCAGCGGAGTTCTATCAAGTTTGTACTGCTTGGTATCGCTGCCATGGCTGTCATTTTGTTCATGTCCGTCATATACAGTAGATGAATCACATTTCACATGTAAATCAGAATTTTCAAAACAAGAAATGTTACATATGCATATCATCTGTCACATAAGATAACTATCGGTATTGGACGTAGCGCTCAAGATAAGCATCCATGGATCTGTCAAGATTGAATTTCGTGGGGAGGGTGGCACCGAGGATATCCACCTGGAAGCCACAGGGGATCTGCCGAAATTCCAAGGCCACCTAGTGATCAACGATATACAGTATCTGCAGATCGCTAATAATCCTGCTGCCTTGGTCCACATCTCGGACTTTTCTTGTCGCGTGCTTGCTGCAGAGGTTTTAACGGCTGAAAGAATGCTTTCTCCAAGGCACCATAATAACTTGTGGCTGTACAGCGCATGTGGCCACGTGATATATTGAGTGCACTGACCAGGAAGCTGATGCTACCAAGGCCAACAGCCAACGTAGCCATCAATCTTGAATGAGCGTAAGGTTTTCCAAACTCACACAACATGACGCTGTCTCAGGAATTTGCGTCGTGGTATTCTCCCTCGTATATTCAAACCTCGCAACCACCGCAAATTGGTGATAAAGCGCCATCTTCTCCGCGTTTGGTATTTCCAGCTGATAATGGAAACCCGACCATATTATCATTTCTCCGGCATTGCGGGTGTCCAGGTCGGTGATTTGTTGGTATTTCGTCGGTATTTTATTTCTGGAAAGGGGTCGAAACTGACCTACTCCACTACCTGAAGTCGCTGAAGTAGCGTTCCTTGAAATGCGTACTGCAGCCGCCCAGCACCCTGATATCAACTTCGTCACTGTATCTCATGGTGATCAGCAGTCAACTGAGAAGTGGCTGAGCGCTGTTGGTGGTGCCGGCTCTGTCACTGTCATTGTTGATGCCGACCGTGAGATTTATGCAAAGTGGGGGTTGGGGGTTGTTTCCTGGGGTCATGTTCTCAGTCCATCGGGGATGCTGGCAGTCTTCAAGATGGGAAAGGAGAAGGGCATTTGGAATCGGCCAACGGAGAGTGGTAGCAGATGGCAGTCCAGTGGTTATTTTGCAGTTGACGAGAGGGGCTATGTGCGATGGGGAGGCCCTGCAGCGACAGTTGATCAGGTGGTCAATACCGCAGAGGCCATTGATGTTTTGCGAGAGTCGCGCCAGGACTGATTCAACCGTCTTGTTCGGTTCACTTTATATCCCTGAGGTTGTGTTACCAGCGCAGATATCACAATTGACTTTAGATTTGAGACCAATTTTCCCATGACCTGCTGAAATCCGTACAGTCATCTCTGATCCTTCTTTCAATGTTCACTCGTGTTCACTCATATCTATCCTTCATTATCCAAGCTCAGTTGAGATTCGTGATTTTCCGCTTCACTTGATTCTCAACTTTGTTGAAGCTCGCGGCATTATGCGATCTCCCATACTTTCTGGGTTGTGTGCCCTGGCATTGGCAGCAGATGTTTGTGCTGTGTTTCTGTTCGAACCTGAAAACTCAACGAACATCTAGGTAAGCTCTATGATATATGGATTTAGATTCCAATGAAGGGTCTTTTAATTCCAAGTCCAGTTATTCAACCGACTTCCCTCTGTTCAAACCTCGCAGCCTCCCAGTTGACCAACAACCACGGCTCCTGGTGGACAGGCTCCCTCATCACCGGAAAGAACCATCACCAATTCTTCGTGACCTCTCAGTATGTGAGCTCGTACGGGACGCAGGACTTTTATCGTGCATCCGTCTTGGACCTGGACAGTCTGGAGCATCATTTTTTCGTGCAACTCGGCGACGGATCGTATCCTCCCTCTGGCCCATCTCGCCTTGTGGTCGGTGTTGGTGGAAACGGCTTCGAGGGTATCTCCGATGACAACCTCGGTACTATGCGTACCCACAGTACCCACGAAGATGTGACCTTCGATCTCATTTGCCACCGCACCGCCCTGCCGCTCGTCAATGGTGGTCCTGATATCATCTTTCGCGACGATGGCAAAGCTTATGGGTGGGGTCTTCCCGCCTGTAGCACTTATGGCACTATTACTGTCAGAGACCAGACGATTCAAATTGACACTCGGCATTCCTTGACCTGGTACAGTCGACAGTGGGGTAGTGATCGCTCTTACAACAACTGGACCTGGTTCCATCTGCACATGCCAGGCGGGTCCAAGCTCAGTATCTGGGCGGGCGATATCGAAGGTGATTCAACAGGGGAGTGCTTGGTGACAATGCGTGATCGAAAGGGATTACTGACTCTCACCAGGGCGTCTGTGACTCCTGGTATGGAGCACACTTGGTACAGCTCTGCTGACGATAAGACCTACCCACTTTCTTGGACTCTCACATCCCTGACTATATCGCGAAGCTCACGATTGCTTCTATAACTGCAGATCAACTGATTGTGGGCCCTACTAGTTTGGAGACTGCTTATGAGGGCTATGTCACCTTCATTGGTATCTTCCTGTCTGCCGACGTTGCGGGTTATGGTATGGTGGAGATCGTGGGTTGAGAAGATGATGATGCTTCGCACTTAGACGTATTGAGTCAATATGGAGTGTGCTTCAAACGCAACTGATCGGTCTGAATATAATTAGTTGTTTTCAGACGTCTGAATGGTGTATTCGATCCCCGAGTCGTAAGTCAGTATGCCATCGTACTTGAGTTCTTCAATTTAAACTATCGTCCTGAGTACCTCCTGCCATCATGGGTACTACTATCATGGGTCCATATTGCCGTCGTATGATGCTTGATGAGTAGATATGACTTTTAGGTCCCATTTTGAGGATCAGTTTGAAAACGAGCCATGGCACCTGCCTATGTGCCACTGTGAATGAGATTTTTCTCCACTACTTCTCTACTCTCTTGGCAGGTCAAGCCAATCTGAGAGGGTTGATGAGGAGTACGATTCTGTTGCTTATTCTCGTTCCGTTGAGCTGATTCCGGCTTCGGTCGCCTTGTTCATGCCCGAGACGGTAACAGCCATCAGCGAGCACGATCTTGTGTCTCCCCATCTATTCCTGAGTCAGACTAGTAATAAACTTACCGGCGTATTCCTCATCGAATTACCTTCGGGCGCATCATTTTTTTGACTCTCTGCTTTGTATGTTTCGGCACTGAAGAGGTGGATGGTTTGGCAACCTCTGCTGGTTCTGATTGGCCTATTTGGTCGCACTTCCTAATTTGGGGGTTCAACTTCCCGAAATGGGGGTTTCAACTATGGGTCCTAAACCTGGTTGAACTTCGCCATCTACAGAGATACTTCAATTTCTTACGGTCGCAAATTTGTTTTCTATTGAAAACAGACTTAGTTTCAAGGGTTTCTGGGCTGTGCCGAGTATATTGATCTCATTTTTGTACATTCTGTTTCCCAATTGGCATTTTTGATTTTCACATTGTTACTTAGGTCATTGCTCAATATATATATACTGCACATACTTACTACGTCGACACCAACATAATCAACATTATCAAAATTAAATGCAATAAATTGAATTTCAAAAAACCCGATCACGAGACACGAATGGAAAAGAACATCTACACATGCAGAAATAATATCCACACAATCTACAGGTATTTCAGTCTCAAAATGGTGGACATGGAACATACTCAACAGACAGCGCGGAGGATTTATGGACTACAAGACTGCTCGACACGGAGCAAAATGATGAAATAGAATTCGAATAGTTGCATCTACACATGGTCTTAGTAGACTAACTACATACGACACGAAAACCAGTAAAAGATCCAAGGACCGCGTTCGAACGAACATTGCGAGAATCAGACAAGATGAACATGTGCAGTGAATACAAGGACGCGACAAGCCCCACTGCAGACGCGTAGGTAAACAACATTGCGACGCGAGCTTCAAGCCATCGATACACAGAAGAACGAACAACGCGTCTAATCCTTTACAGAAGAACCGATTTACGAAGAAATGTTTTGAGTTTCAAGTTAATTGTATTCGTATCGGATCAGCTCACTATGGAGTGTAGATCCCACCATTCGAGTGGTGCCAGCCATATGATGAGGCCGCTATGATACAGGAAAGCTCAGAAGCGAACACTAGCAGACCCATAGTGGACGCGAAAAGTGGTAGTCGTTGTAAAAAAAATTCAAACCCAGAGACCCATGTCGATAAGAAAAATCAGAGAACACCCCAACGTCCCATCATACCATTTGTAACAACCCGGAAAAAGAGAAAAGACATGACACGCTTAGCCACCGAAACCGTAGAGGGTACCTGGAGAAGGAAATGTTAGGGACGTGTTGCAATACAGAGAGGACGCGTTGAAACTTACGGCCCTGGCGCTTGAGAGCGTAGACAACGTCGAGAGAAGTGACGGTCTTGCGCTTGGCGTGCTCAGTGTAGGTGACGGCATCACGGATGACACCCTCGAGGAAGGTCTTGAGGACACCACGGGTCTCCTCGTAGATCATGGCGGAGATACGCTTGACACCACCACGGCGAGCGAGACGGCGGATAGCGGGCTTAGTGATACCCTGGATGTTGTCACGCAAAATCTTGCGGTGACGCTTGGCGCCACCCTTGCCGAGACCCTTGCCACCCTTTCCACCTGTTGAACGCGTTAGCAAGACGCGTCTTGATGAAGATGTTGTTTCCCCAGAAGGAAAAGAAGGTTTTTAAGGTTGTGAAGACTTACGGCCAGACATGATGAATGTATTAAAAAGTGGGGTTTTTGTTGAGAGAAGAAAAAAAAACCGAAGTTGTTGGTTGGAGTTATCGAGAATGGATAGGAGGAAGAAAGCGGATGGAGGGCTCTGGGGCAGGAGATATTTGTATCAGGAAGCTGTGAGGGCGCGGGGACAGGGAAATCACGCGCTAGTGGGCGGATCAGCCAATCAGCGTTGAGGATCCGATCCGGCAGGCGTGATCTACCGGGCCCCTCTCACCCGAGTACAGTCTGGATGCCGCCGCATGATTCTGATCCCTCGTTCGGTACACCTTCAAACATGTAGATCAAAAACCGAAAAAAATCAGGAAACATGTAGACGGGATGAGGAATGCTAGGAAACGTGTAGATCAGAGTATCAATCTCCTAGGTGGCCGGGATCAAAGAGAATGGGCGGGAAGTATTCAAGATCCGTGATCCTGCACGCTGATTGGCTGATGTCACGGAACGCTCGCTTAGGCGGGATTATGTGACGGGGACCGTCAGTACAAACGGATCAAACCCAGAATTCCATCACTAGGTTTCCCGCCCATGCTTGGTTGATCTAAATCACGCATTCTGATTGGCTTGTTTTCCCATCACCCAGATCACACCCTTTCCTTCTTCCTACAAATACTCTTCCCCCACCCACTTCCAACTTCTCTTTCTCCATCCACTCTCGACAACCACCACCAACTTCCATCAATAAATCCACTTTTTCCATCAAATCAATCTTGGAAAAATGGCTCGCACTAAGCAGACTGCCCGTAAGTTCAACTCTCACTATCGTTTCTCTTGTTGGCCACCCCCCCCGCCTTGCGATCGTTGCCCACCCCTCCAGGGCAACTTTCCATTTTGGGACAAGGCTGGACACGAGGACGCGTCTTGTATTATAATAACATTTTACTGACCTGTCTTTCTCTTCACAGGTAAGTCCACTGGTGGCAAGGCTCCCCGTAAGCAGCTCGCCTCCAAGGCCGCTCGCAAGGCCGCCCCCTCCACCGGAGGTGTCAAGAAGCCCCACCGTTACAAGCCCGGTATGTTCATCCAACTTTAATTACCACCAACACTTTCAGTTACTAATATCCATTATCAGGTACCGTCGCTCTGCGTGAGATCCGTCGCTACCAGAAGTCCACTGAGCTCCTGATCCGCAAGCTCCCCTTCCAGCGTCTGGTCCGTGAGATCGCCCAGGACTTCAAGTCCGACCTCCGCTTCCAGTCCTCCGCCATCGGTGCTCTCCAGGAGTCCGTTGAGGCCTACCTCGTCTCTCTCTTCGAGGACACCAACCTGTGTGCCATCCACGCCAAGCGTGTCACCATCCAGTCCAAGGACATCCAGCTGGCCCGTCGCCTGCGTGGCGAGCGCTCTTAAACGCGCTGAACATGGCTGGTTTTTCTTGTTGACTCTTCCGGGAAGGCGATACGGGGTTTTTCTTTTTATGAATATGGCGATACACTATGGGTTTTGCTTTCGAATGAATGGGTTTCGGGACCGGGTTGGTTCCTGAATTTTGCTTTTTACTCTGCGATATTCCACTGCCTTACCCTCAATCCGGGACGGCCTAGTGGTGGTTTATGTACATCAAAGGAACAATTTCCTCTGCGGATGCCTTAGCGTGCACCGTTTTATGACAGACGCTCAAATGCGATCTATTACCTAAACCACCTCCTCTCCCTGAGTCTCTAGCCTGTAAAATCCGTAAAGGGACGCGTCGGTCTTGTTGTGGTCCACATACGCGTCGGTGCTTCTCTCCGACCGTGTAGGGTGCCCCTCGCCCTGTATCTGTATTAAAACGCCTCACGTCCTTGTTCACTGTTACAGTTCTCCATTTGATCGAGTATGAGTCACCTCATGACGCGTAGTCTTACCATTCTAATGGTATCTTTTACACTAAGTCTCAAGTCTACAACCTTGGACCTACGTAGACATCGTAGGAAGGCCTATAGGCCACGTAACGAAGTCCCAATGACCAGGCCCCCTTTGTTGTCAATGAAAACCATCCCATCTATCTAAGGCTCTACAACCCCAGTAGTATTCGATAGCCGTATTCTACTTGGTTCCCTTGACTAGACAAGGGGTCTTCAATTCCCACCCTTGCTGCTACGGGCCAACCCCTCATGAATGCATCCGGCCCTGGCAACAAGGCACGCGTCACCGACAACCTGGACAGGGTATGCCGACCGGAATTTCTTTCCAATTGACAAAGCAGCTCTAGGAATCCAACAAAGTCTACTCTACCAACTGGCCATTTCCTTTCCCCCTTTTCTGGCTCTGCAGGTCAGGCTGGCGATACCTGGTGGACGCACTGGCCAACACGTCATCATTAGATGTGGGTCTTGTATGCTCTGATTTGACTTTGTTTCCTGATTTTTCTCTCTACAAGCAATTTATCTAGAAATCAATTACAAGGCGCTATACTGTAAGCTTTTCAGATTCTATCGATGTTACAATTTTGATCGGATCACGAGATTTGACATCAAGATCATAGATATACGTCCTGATATTGTTGAAGGACCCATCTCGGAGTGGGGCAGACCAAATGGATTCGAGAACGCTAACGTCGCGCTAGGCCACTCGAAGCCTCAGGCAGGAAATAGTTCACCATGATCACAAGATCACTCGATATAGGCAGCAGTGACTCACAACTTATGATTCACTTTGTTTTGATGGTTCATTTGCCACTGATGATTCTCGGGGTTTGTGGCGTTGCCGTGCCTCGGGTTCATGATCTGCCCTGATTTGAGACGTGGATCGGAGTATTGTATGCGTTTATTTTTTTTGTGATATCGGGTGATAGGGACTACATAATGGAATCGATAATGAATTGGATGGGGGGGAGGAATTTATCATTGGCTAGGACGTCTATGGAAGGGAAAGCTTCAACTCTCCCTCTGTACCATTTCCTTTTCCCACAATTTCCTCAATTCACTGTTGCCACGTAATAGAAACACCCTTGTACACAAAGTGATTGGCGATATGGTAAAGTAAGTGACTACTATCGGCTTCCATGTCGGACAAGCATTTTCAACTCTGAATCCCATGCATCACCAACCCAAGTTTAATCAATCTCGTATGCGGAGATCGTTTATACAGTAGATAAGGAAACACTAGAGTAAGAAATGAGTGGACATGTTACAACAGAAACGGAAGGAATGCAGCCCTTAGCGCCGAGATTCTACTAGTATGTACGATTCGAGTATCCTTTTTCCGGAGCCTTCTCTTGGCCTTGCAATGCTCGGGTGTACATCACCTCGGCCTCCGAGCCCTGGCCTTCATGTGTGTAAATGATACCGAGGGCATGAGCCACCTTGAGTGTTGTTGTAAGCACCGGCCAAAATGAATCCTTGTAGCCTTGTAATGCTTGCTTCTATCTCACCTCGGCCTCCGTAAACCGGCCTTGACCACGTAGAGATTTCCTAAACATACCAGAGTTTCCGAGGCGTCATCCTCAACTTCAAGAATCCTCATCGTTCTTAGGAGTCTATCAGCATGTGCAATGACCCGCCATTGTGTGATCCAAAACTCGCACTGATGTTGGTCAGGCACATGCAGCGCCACGCAATCCATCGTTGTCCAGGCCATTTCCATATTACTCTCGGGATATAACGACTGAGTACTGCATGAAAGAACACACCCATGGACACTGTGCCCTGATGACTCTGTCTGGCATGATGCGGTCAGCGAATCGGCTTCTTCAAGCCTATGGCTGCACAAGAGTCTGAAGGCTCTATGAAACGTGAGCTTGGTTCTTGTGAGCTCTTGCCACCATTTCTGGCTTGTTTATTCTGCTATCTCCCAGCAACTCATACCATAGATCTCTGTTATCGAATTAAGCCCATTGTCAGAGAAGCGTAGCTGCAATTGGGCTCTGCCGTTCAATAAATCTATACGAAATATTCCAAGTCGAGAATAATAGTTGGTCGTATGCAGCTAGCTGCCGTGTCTCTTCATGCAATTGCTGCCGGGATCTATCGTAAAGCTGAATGTATTCTGTGCATGATATTGACAACTCCTTCATATTTGTGCCAACAGTTGCTAGAGCTAGTGGAAACCTATCAAGCCGCCGTGTAAGATCGAAAGCTGTTGGATCTTCATATCTAGAATCGAGCCATAATACTGCCAAGTCACTACCGCAGTTTTGTTTAAGATATGCAAGCGACAATTGCTTCTTACCAATGCCGTAGCTACGGGTGTTGTTGCCCCCAGAGACACTGCAGGTGGCATAGGAAGCTCGTTTGCGACCGAGATGATCTGCACTACCACTATTCATACCAACATAAGTGTGTTGTGATGGTGACTGATTATTTACTGATCGAGAAGACTGCGCAAGACGCTGTCTAGATTCAATGGCTCAACTGGAAACTGGTTCCTAGCATCCTAATCGATAGCGCCGCCCTTTCTTCTCCCTTTACTACTGCTGCGGTAAGCATTACAGTCAGCTCACAATCAATCCTTAAATTATTTTTGATCCCCCAGACTTCATAATTCGTGTGCTTCAAAGGGAACGGCAATATTCTTGTGTTCACAAGTGAAACCACCTACACTCCCGCAGTCGATGACCTTCGCTGCGATTACCATTTATCTGGAATAGATAGTCTTTAAATTACCGTCGTGACGAAGCTACTTTCTTGCTGGAAGAGATTCCCCTTTAGTTCATTCTCGGTATGCGTTTAGCACTCCTTGGGTATTACAAGATCGAGGGTAAATTAATCGGGGCAAGGCTCGGCACCATTATATGTCAAATGAGAGAAACATTTTCCAGCAGCTGTCTGACGTAAGGGTTTAAGCACAGCGATTTCCTTCGGGTGCCCAGGTTCGAATCCTGGTTGCGACGGTTGTCGCAATGGCGCAGTGGTTACCGCGATCGCCTGCTATTCTGATCTCGGCAGTTGTTTTCTTTTATTTTTTATTTTTTATTTATTTATTGCAATTTCCTCTCTTCCCCATTCTTTATTGGCCATCTGTAGGGCACATAAATCTGGAATACATGACTGCGGCCTAGCCGCTACCTAACTTGCTTAGTTTGTCGGTTTTTATGACTAAGCTACTTTTAAGTCTCCAAAAATTCGTGCACTCTTGCATTCACACGGTTAAGGGCGCTTTCAAGGGAGTTTTCGACACGTCAGATCTCCACGGAAATAGTTTATAATATTAATGAGAAATTCCTTTCAATGAAAATTTCTGTGCAAAGTCTCACTCTGTATGCCTGATTCAGAGTTTGATATTCCCAGGTCAGATTTCTTTTTATTTTTTTATTTTTATTTTTTTTCCCGGAATTTTATGAAATGTATCTGAGGATACCCCCTCTTAACTGTGTGCATTTTATGCGTACACTGACTTTTAGAGCTCACTGCATAACCTTGAAATACGTTCAACATCGTGCATCATCTGTCAATATTGAGGCAAAGTCTTTAACAGTAGTCTGACGTAAGGGTTTAAGTACAGCGATTTCCTTCGGGTGCCCAGGTTCGAATCCTGGTTGCGACGGTTGTCGCAATGGCGCAGTGGTTACCGCGATCGCCTGCTATCCGAGCTCGACTGCTGTCTTTTTGCATATCTTTTTTTGATTCCTTCAGAGACAAGATATGGTTTTTTCTTGTTCCTTTTTACCGAGGGAAAAAAGTATCCACGGCGATGAGGTGCGGATGGTAATGGTGGACCACAATTCCCAGCTCATGGAATTTCCGCACCTCTAGCAGTCTCTTACTCTGCTGTTTTTTACAAACCTAAAGATCTTCTCTAACCAGGCATGAGGTATTTCATCAAACGGTAGACGCATGATTAATGTTTAATTATCATGTATATAGTGACTCCATGCATAGTAAGCCTCTCAAAAGCGCAGCCCAAAATGATATAGATCACCTAAGTGACCTTTAACCCACCATACGGCTTTTCCCGATCAGACCTCCAAAGCTGATTCTCAGTAAAGTACAAATAGCCCTTTTAAGGACCACTCTCACTTTCCAAGCTAACAACACTGAAAGTATCAGTCCACCCAATACGCGGATCCCGCACAAAAGTCGACGCAGTCAAGAACAATTCGAATCGACCTCATAGCCATCGCTGACCCCCTTCTGCACAAGTCGATTCACAGCAGCAATGGGCTTGATCTGCGCATTAGAGGATGTATCGTCGAGTAGCCGGGCAGTAGGTAATGAGTAAATGTACCGTCCGCTCACAACGCCAAAATATAGCGTGCCCCCGTCGGCTGAGAGGGGTTTTCCGTCGATACCTGTTGACTGGGATTGCAATGTATCTCCCCATATTGTCACCTCGAAGTTTGGATCTGCTTTGACCTATGGTAGACCGTCCAAGTGTGGGCACGACCTGTATCAAGAACCCATAATCTGTCTTTCGAGTCGATGTACACGCTTTGTACGCTGATAAAATAGTCTCTAGTATTGACCGAGATCCTACAAGGTCAGCAAGAGGAGGATCTCATTTGAAAGGAAGAAACAAACCGGTGGGCTTGTAGAATAGTTGAATGGTCCTCCTGGGGGGGGGGTGATTGATCTCCGCAGAGGGATATGGCGCCTCGGCAGAGTCATTGGTTAGCTCAGCGACTTGATATTTGGTGTTGTTCGCGTCCAGGCCAAGGGGGTAGCAGGTGAAAACGCGACCGGTGGAAGAGACGGCGACGCCTAAGTGATTTGATTAAGTCAATCCAATGGCAAAAACCTTCTAGCTGCACGTACCCGTCGGCCACTCGTCCCAGTACTCGTGAATAAGCTCCAATGGAGGCCCCGAAACACCGGAATCCCGTGCGATAGCTTGAACGCCTACCATAAGGATAATGGGGAGGAAGAAATACTGAAACGCATGTCTAAGAGTAGTTTAACCTCCGCAGCAAAGCCCCGCAGGTTATTCAGGAACCAGTAGAACAATAAAAACAGGCTTAAATTTAAATATGTAACGTAATATTTCATCAATAATAAGAAAAGCCGAGACAACTTTTTGGATCGGTCTTTTTCGACTTGTTCCTGAAGAACAGCGCTGGAATCCCGAGATTTAAAGGGTTGCTAATATGCTTATTCGATCGATTTGATGCCCATGACCGCATCCTAGAAGTTGTTAGTGTCCAGTTCATGCAAATCAAAGGGCTGGGTGCTTACTCTAGCGACGTTGTACAGGGGTGTAATACCAGTCCAGTGCTCGAACTACCAAATTGATTAGCTTTGAAATCAAAATTAGGGAAAGTAGAACGTACCTGATGCACGCCTTGACCAACAAGGACCTCCAGACCGGGAATGGTCTTCCAGCCCGCAGCGGCAGCCAGCTCCATCAGCGCTGTCACGGAAGGCTTGTAGGCCATCTCGAGGAGCACACGAGGAGACGCCTCGGTTGTACCTTCAGCCTTGGCACGCTCAAACATGTGGGTGAGGGTTTCAGCCATGGCGGGATCGATGGGACGGTCGGCGGGGATCGTGCCGACAGCGATCCGGGGAACGGTATCCAGCTGAGCGGGGTTGTCCACGACACGAATGTTGTAGCTGGTAGGGAACGTCGAAACCATGCCCTCAAGCTTGCTGGCAGTGCGCCCGACAACGTAGATCGGGGAGTAGCCCATGTGGTGAAGGGCAAAGATGGCAGCGCGGGCAGTACCACCGCCGCCAACGACCATGGCGCTATCGCTGCCTGTTGAACCGTAGACACCCTCATTGCGCAGGGATTGAATCATACCCTGCCAGTCGGTGTTGTAACCGACAAGCTTGCGCTGGCCGGCGTTATCTACGGGAACGATGGTGTTGACGGCACCGATAATCTCGGCCTCCTGGGCGACCTCATCCAGAAGAGGCATGATGTCGAGCTTGAGAGGGATGGTCACGGAGGCACCGCCAAAGTCAGGGGCGTGGATGAAGTCCTTGACATCTTCCACCTTGGTGGTCTCGATACGTCCATACTCATGAGGCAATCCCATCTCGGCGAAAAGGGTGTTGTGAAGAGCGGGTGACCGGGATTGGGCAACGGGAGAGCCAAAGATGGCGTACTTCTGGGTCTTGAGTTCACCCATAAGCGAGAGACCCTTTCGGATCTCAGTTGCGGACAGCTGACCGGGTGCCGCCTTGAAGGGCAGGCTCGGGTGAGACACAGGGGTCATGAAGGCATTCAGAATACGGCTGAGCTGACCCTTGTCTCCCATGTTGATAGCGATCAAGGGAACGTTGTGTGCCTGTGCCGCCCAGTTCTTGAACTTGCGCAAAGCAGTGTTATCATCGAGGCTGTTGGCAACACCGACAAGCTTGATCACATCACCGTACTCGAGAGCGCGGTTGTAGGATGGGATCCAAGACATGTTGCTCCATGACAGCTTTCCG
Source organism: Penicillium sp. 91 TS-2023 (assembly GCA_030710325.1). Lineage (NCBI taxonomy): Eukaryota > Fungi > Ascomycota > Eurotiomycetes > Eurotiales > Aspergillaceae > Penicillium > Penicillium sp. 91 TS-2023. The sequence continues at coordinate 507,396 of JARWGP010000018.1, forward strand.
AGCGGGTCGTGGTGGGATGCAATGATCTTGGAGTGGCCCTTCATCTCGGTGACAGCGCGGAGCATCTCTTCAGGGAAGGCGATCTCAAGATCCACAAACTCGGCACCGGCGCGGAAGGCCAATCGGTACAGTTGCATAGCAGCATCATGAGCATCATCAGGGAAGCGACCACCTTGGCTCTTGGTGCGGATGGTGAAAATAAGGGGAAGAGAAACACGCTTACGGAGGAAGGACATTTGCTCGTTGACATAGTCCACCGAAGGAATGTCGCCATCCGCCTTAGGATCCTTCAGCAGATCAACTCGCAGCTCCACGGCATCGGATCCAATGCAAGCTTGAGTCAGAATTTCACCGCACTCACGCAGATCGGGCAGTGTCAAGGAGACAAAGAAACTGTGCTCCTTCTTCTTAATGGTCTCAAGTTGATTCACTTGACCGGTAACCACCCTCATGAAGCGGTTGAAGTCTTCCGATGCCAGAGCAAGTTCGGATGAGTTGGAATGCTGGCTGTAGTACTGGATATTGCTGCATTGCTGGAACCAAGGCTTACGGCGCAGCCACACGCCCATCATGTCCTCCACGTAGGCGGGACGGGTCTTGTCGATGTTCAAGAAGTCCATGACAAGCTGAATATCGCGCATGACCAGAAGAACGTTGCCCTTGCTCTGGTGCCATTCAGTAAGAAGTTTCCGTGCCTCGGGCATCTCAACCACACCACCGCCGCAAGCGAAAATATATCCGTTTGGTCGATCTTGCATGCAACGCTTAAGAGTAGCGAGTTCTGCATCACGGAATCCTTCCCAGCCGCGCTGTTTGATCATTTCCGGAATAGTCATACCCTCAGTCGCCTCAAGGTCGTTGTCAAGATCAACGAAGGGCCGATCCAGACTCTTGGCAACCCAGCTGCCGGTGGTAGTCTTACCAGCGCCACGCATGCCGATGATAAAGATCGATGCACTGGCCTTCTCTTCTTGAGTTGTAACGGTCGTTTCTTCCTCGGTCAACTCCTTTCCATCGAGACTCACACCCCAGATCTGCTTCAGAGCGTCCCACCATGCCGGCCAAGTCTTACCGACACATTCCTTCTCGAGGATGAGAGTGGACTGAGGAGCAACGAGGGACAGAACGCTGAAGCTGAAAGCGACACGGTGATCATCGTAGCAGTAGATACCGCCGGAGGGCAAACGAAGAGTGGAGCGATCAATACCATCAATTTCAAGACCGTCATCATGCTCACGGCAGACCACACCGAACTTGGCCAATTCATCTTTCATAGCCTTAATACGGTTGCATTCCTTGACACGCTGGTTTGCAATTCCATAGATACGAGTTGTGTGGTTAGAGCCCTCTCCTCGGGCGACAGCCGCAAGAACAGAGGCAGTGAGGAAAGCATCAGTCATAGGCTCCATATCGACATTGGGCAGGGGACGGAGAATGCCGCTGCTGGGTCCAGTAACAGTAGTGGAGCTGTCGCTTTGCTCAACAACGCAACCCATGGGCCGGAGAACATCAACAGCGAAACGAGCATCACCTTGGAGCGACTTGGAGCCAATGTTGGGAACGGTGCACTTTGTGCCGGTGATGGCCGCAATTGCGAGAGGGTATGTGGCGGAGCTAGCATCGCTCTCAACGACGTACTCAGCAGGGTTCACGTAGTGGCCCTGGGGAATGTGGTAGGTGTGCTCCTCGGTGGTGGACTTGACCACATCGATACCGAAAGATCGCATCATGGCGGTGGTCATGTCAATGTAGGGCTGGGAGATGGGCTTGCCTCCAACCAGTCTCAAGGTCACAGGCTCCTTGGCATAGGGAGCACACATGAGCAGCGATGACACATACTGAGAAGAGACCTTAGCAGCCAAGTTGATGTTGCCTCCAGCAAAGCCACCAGAAGCGGCAATCTTGAGGGGCAGACTGCCCTTGCGTTCCATGTACTCAACGCCAGCTCCGTTGACAGTGAGAGCATCGACAAGATCGCCAATGGGTCTTTGCTTCATTCGGTTGTTACCAGTCAGAATGCTTGAGTCAACAGTGCTTGGTGTAGCGAGAGTGGCCACGGTGGTCAAGAATCGCGAAGCAGTTCCAGCATTACCCAGGTACAGAGGTGATGGGCTGGCAACAATGTTTCCACCCTTTCCGTTCACAACAAGGACCTCACCCTCTTCCTCCCAGGAGAAGGTTGCAGCTCCAAGGCGCTCCAGAGCGTTCAGCATGACCTCAGTATCGTCGGAGTGCAGGAGGTTCTTGACACGGCAAGTGCCCGAACCGAGGGCAGCAAGCACCAATGCGCGGTTCGAGATAGACTTGGATCCCGGGGGTGTGCAAGTCACGTTAAGAGTCTTGGGCACACCGGGGTGAACCTCAACGCTGGGGGCCAGGACAATAGAAATGTCTTGGTTCGAGACAACACTAGCCTTAGGCTCGTGAGTGCGTCCAATAGCAGACAGCAGGACAACCTTCTTCTTGGGTCCATCGTTCTTCTTGTCAAGGGCCATGTTGAAAATCAGCTGGTCCACAGAGCAGTGTTTACCCGCAGTCAACTTGCGCACACGGGAATCCTTCATCGAAGTGGGGAGACCGTAGGCCGAAATACACTTGACGATACGGGCCACCGCAACACCCTTCAGAATTCCAAGGTGCCGGGCCAGCTCAGCCTCCTTAACCATACCAATGGCAACACATTCTCCGTGGAGAATCTGGGGGGGTCAGAATGGCCTCAATGGCGTGACCAATGGAGTGACCCCAGTTCAAGAGGTTTCGGAGGCCACCCTCACGTTCATCTTCAGACACAACGAAGGCCTTGTGGCGAGCCGAGGCCAAGATTCTAGCCTTCAAAATGTCACGGATACCGTCAAAACGGCCGTGGCCAGGCTTAGCTTCGCTACGGACAGCATTCAAAATGAGATCCGCATTGTCCTCCAGCGCAGTGAACTCCTCTTCGCTCGAGATCGCGGCAGTCTTAATAACCTCTGCCATACCGTTGATGAACTCGCGCGCAGGGAGAGTCTCCAAGAACTCAAGATCGATGTAGATTCTTGATGGCTGCCAGATGGCACCGATCAAGTTCTTTCCAAGAGGTGTATCAATGGCAGTCTTGCCTCCAATGGAGGAGTCCACCATGGCAAGCAGAGTAGTGGGGACCTGAACAAAGCGAACACCGCGCATGTAGGTTGCGGCGATGAATCCAGTCAGATCACCAATAACACCACCACCCAGCGCAATGACAACGGTATCACGGCCACATGGCGGGCTCTGGCTCAGCATCCAATCTTCAATGTCGGCCTTGGTCTGCCGGGATTTTGAGCTTTCACCAGGAGCGGCATTGTAGACCAAGAGACGGGGAGCGGGGGAGACGGAGGCGGCCGCGGCTTCGAAGGCATTTTGGAAACTAGGAGTATAGATGGAACCGAGGTTGGTATCGGTAATGAGAACGTAGGTGGTCGAGGGCAAGCCGTTGACCAGGTCTGCTGCGACGTAGTTGCGCCACAGACCAAAATCAGCGACAATGCTCTCCCGACCTAAGATGCTGATCTTGGTGGGCTCAGTCATTGTGGAGGGCACAGAGGGCGTCGTGATGATATCTGGAGGTTTGAATTCGACTCTCAATTCATTCTATAATTGTTTTAGTATAACCCTCTTTTCGGTGACTGAATCGGCGGGACTTCCCCCACCGACGGAGCTAGCGACGCAAGGTGCGCACAATTCTGGAAGGAATCGAGGCCAACGCCTATGGGAAAGGAGTGGAGAAGACAATTGCTTACCTGGACTGCTGTACAAAGTGCCAGCTTCTGAAATTTCAAGAATTATGATCAGGATGTTAGAAGTGACAGTCAGTTGACACAATTAATTGCACTCCGATTTCGCGGCAGTTCGGTCCTTTACCGCCCGATGACTCAGTGCGGCCGGGTAGTTACTAGTGCGATGATTATTTACTCCACGATGATTCATTTGATCGTCGAGAATGTGACTGGTCTCTCTATCTGGGGAAAATAATTGGTTTGCCCCCTCGCATAATCCATAAATACCATCCTTCTTTACCGGGTGGTTCATTGCATTGGTGTGGTTGACTGAGCCCTAATGAATGGCTCTCAGGGTTGCACACCCCACTCACTCACTACTCACATATGTAGTACTACAAAGAAGTAGATATTCTCCACATCCAGATTATCGTGCGTGACGCAAAAACACAAATATGGTAGATGTCATTTGCTTTGTACATTTTTGAAGAAACACCAAACGCCTTTTATATCCTAAGCCCCCTTGGTCAATTCCCGATATGCTCATGAATGGGCAGCATTCGAAGTGGAGAGTCCACTTCACTAGTAACGTCCGTAGCCTCCACCGCCTCCACGATTTCCACGGTTTCCACCCTGGTAATGGCCTCGTCCTCTACCTCCGCGGTAGCCACCTCTGCCATAGTTGTCCTGGGAGCCATAGTTATGGTGTCCACCATACTGGCCCTGTTGACCATTGTAGTCTCTAGGGGGATACTGATGGGACATCCCACCACGTGGGGGTGGGGGTGGGCCTCGGGAGTAGTCACCAGCACCCTGTTGAGGGGGCACCCACCCGGGAGGCATCATTGGCATACCACCATGCTGGCCATGCTGGCCACCCTGTGGGCCACCCTGACCGCCCTGTGGCATGTTCATGAAACGGGGATCAAGATGCGCCGCGAACGGGTTAGGACGGCCTCCTCCGTAATCCATACGGCCACCACGTCCTCGACCATTCAATGGAGCACCTCCGAACTGGCGGCCCGAATGCTGAGCACGGCCCTTGACAGCGCGAATATCGGCATCATTCAGCATGGGTGTTGAGAACTTCACGCCTCGGAGCAGCATAGATTTGTGCAAGTGCTCTGACTTGGGAATCGAATAGTTAACCCTAGGGTGAAGTCAGCATGTGTGCAATATACTTGATATGGAGGTTGAAACTTACGTGAGGGTGCGGTCGTCATCGAGGCTGGGCATACCGTAGTCTTCCAGATTGGAGACCAGGGACCCATGAGGGATGTAGGTGTCGCTACGTTCAGCGATACCGGCCAGGCCATCGCTTACACGCATGTTTAATTTGTACTGGGCTGGGCCAGGCTTCTTGGAATAGAAGTTGGCGGCAAGGTCTTGGTAAAGAGGGTGTTGATCCGACAGCAACAAAACCTCTCGGCCGTGGGTGTTGCGAAGCCGTTCTTCATCAGTGAGAAGAGGGTATTTCTTCTCCATAGCAGCCAAGAGACGCTTCTCGTCGATGAAAGGAAGCAAGACCACGCCTTGCCACGCGAATTTCTTGCCGTTCAGATCCACGGGGAAATCCTCAGGGTAGAAATCAATGATTTCACTTTCCGGGTTGCTCATAAGGTCGTGGAACACCTCAGGCAGTGCGTGGTTAGAGGCCGCCGGCAAGACACCCATCAGCTGCTCGAATGGCTTAAAGGCCTGGCCCTTGCTGAAATCGAGGACGATGTCACCGATATCCACAAAGTCAGCGGCAAATGGAGCGTAGTGATATGGGTAATACCAAGTCCAAGAAGGACAGCCCTGGAAATAATAGAGGAGCACCCAGGCGAGACCCTCTGCATAAGCACGGGCGACCTTGTGGCGGAACTCATGATCTTCAGGATCAACGCCGAATTTCTGCTCGTAGTAGCGATCGGCGTATCCGGGTTCCCAAAGTCGAACAGTATCCTCGGGTTCCTCGTTCTCCTTGGGCTTGGCAGGCGGGGCGGGAGGCGAGTCTCTTCCAGGAGTTCCTGACTCTTCCTCTTGCTTCTCCGTGGCTTCATCATCGGCCTTTCTCTTTCCAAGAACAGCTTGAGAGTCGGCAGCGTCGTTCTCTGCCGGGGCTGATTCCTCGGCGGCTGATTCAGCCTGAGAGCCCTTCATGAGTTTGCTTTTCAGCACAGCGGCGGCACTCTTGTTCTCCATATTGGCACGATACACAGCGCCGCGGTTCACGACCATGCTGTGAGTGAGTTCTCTAGTCTCCTTGTCCAAGTGGCCACGACCCGGGGTGATTAGCTCCAATCCAGGAGGGGGAGCGTTGTCACCACCACCCTGAGGGCGTGGCGGACCATTGTAGTTCGGTGAACTCCGTCTTCGCTTGCTGGCATGTTCATTATTCCGGGCTCTCTCTTGTTCCTCACGTCTCCTCTGGTTCGCTGCCTTCCTCTCCTCACCCTGTCTGCGGCGTCGGAAGATTGCGTCTTCCTGTTTGGCGACACCTTGCAAGATGAGCTGAGCTCTAGAGAAATTAACTTGTCCATCCTCGGTCAAATAACCGCCCATAGCCGGAATGTTATCACGCCAGATGGCGATAAGGGTGTCAATGCCATTTTCACGGACATCCAACGCAGGAAGATGCGGTAAGAAATCATTTCCAACAAAGAAACACATGAAGACCCAATCATCCAAAGCTCGTTCCAGATCGAAGGGGAATGGTTGCTGAGGGACTTGCAGTTCAGCAGCCAGGTACTCTCTCAGAACCGAGACGTGCAGCCAGATAAACGGCTTGAGTGGAACTGCATTTTGCTTTTCATCAAATTCTCCGCTCTTTTCCTTTGCACGGCCAGTACATTCCTCAGCCTTGTGACCAGCCTGGCCGCACAATTTACAGCCCCGAGGCCTCGACTCTTGGAAGAAAACATCCTCACGTAGGACACGGAAATGGGGTTCGTGAGTGCCAAGACCAAGCATGATAAGATCGGCATCCTAGCACATGGCGTTAGCGTTCCAGACCTACAGCAGTATACGAGAATAAACTTACAAGACCGTAAATAACGTGGCGAGTATTGGGATCATGCTCTGGTGATGCTCTTTGTGATCGTACGAATTCCATAATCTTGTGTTCACCCTCTCCTGGCACCGTAGCATCCGAGATAATGATTTTCATCTGATAGCAAAAGTTAGTACAGGTGAAAGTCTCGAGGAACCAACCAACATATTTCTTACCTTTTCCCAAGCGGGGTCAGTGTTGAGCTTGTAGGCAATCCAATAACGCAAAGAGGCAGCAAGAATATCCATGAAGGGAGTACCGGGTGTGATGACGTTGCTATCCCAGGTCTTATGAACAACCTGTTCCTGCATGACAGCATCCTCTCCCCTTGCGGCGCGCTGTTTGGCAAGCAATTTTTGGAGCTCTTCCTTCTTCTCATCATTCTCCTGGGCTTCTTGTGCGGATCGGAATCGACGCGAACGCTGCTGGTTCATCTTCGCTCTGGGTGCAACACCATCTGTTGACTCTCATATTAGTCATATTTGCCCCAAGAGGGATATCACGATGAAGACCATATTTATACGGGATAAGTGGGTTTCTCATTAGGCGTTCACGTACCGATAGCAATCATGAGGAGTTTCCTGGGACGGACCATGTTGACAACTCGATCGGTGTACTTAAAGATCTCCAACATCATCTCCTGCTCGTTCGCTGGCGGGGGTCGGCCTTCAGGATGAGTACACGGATGAACAATACCGTTCATGTCCAGGTACAGGTTGTCCATTTCTTCTCCATTGGGGTTCGGGCGCGTGGTGTCGACCGGAATTTCTTCACCATCGACCTGTTGCGGCAACTCCTCGATCACCGAGGAGATGATCTTCGGATACTTGTTGGATAGCCATCGGAACAGCGCGGGGACACCCATATTGGAGATGCGACGACTGATTCACCTCAGATGTTTCGTGAACTCTGCGCGGCGCGGGAATGCGACTGCCGCTAGGGTTGGCGATGTCGCGGTACTCGGATGTGTACAAAAACCCGAGATTTGGACCTCGAATTGTTGTCGCTAAGAACACCGAGATATGACGATAGTGAAATAGATGCAACCGAGTTAAAAATCACGGCGCAGATTAAGGGTGTTGAGAGAAATAGGAAGTCTCTGCGGCGAGTTTATTTCCGGTGCTGACCTTAGTCATGCACGGTAGCGTAGCCGTCCCAAGATTAGAGCTTGGAGTAGGTACATACATACATCCATTGTAGTTGCAATATGGCAATTATGATATTACAAAGCTGAATGCAGAGCCCAATGATATTGAGAAACCATACCAATTTTAATTTAGTTATTAACTCTAGTTAATTACGATGTCATGCAACAGAGGACTTTTCTACTGCGTAGAAAGCTACTGAATGCAGAAGGCGGTACGAGCTTGAATGTGGGCGGTCGGCGAGGCCAGCTTTACTGCAATCGGACTCATCCTCGAACCCCCGAAATCCGTTTGTTGACCTTCACCCTCCCTTCGATGCCTGCCTATTCCTGCGCATATGGTCGGCGATGACCATGATATTGAACTGCAACTACGATGTTCCGAATCCTTGAGTCGCAAGCTCCGGCCAAACAAACGGCAACGGACACAATCGACGTTCTGAGCAATAGGCTACAGAGTGCAACTTTACTGGAAGATCGACGGGCTGCGATTCAGGGCCTAAGAAGCTTCGCAAAACTATACCCCGCATCGGTTGCCTCAGGAGGTCTGCGATCCCTGATAAGCAGCTTGCACAATGACAGCGAAGATCCAGACACTATCAAGGTGGTCCTCGAGACCCTGTTGATGCTATTTACCCCGGATGAGAACAGCGTTAGTGAATTAATAGACCATAGGCAATTTTTTATTCCTTGCTGACTTTAACCAGCCTGAAGCATCGGATGAAATAGCTTTATGGTTAGCAGACGAGTTTACTCAGGTACGACAATCTGACCATAATCTGGGAGGTTGGTCTAACATTGAAACAGCGGCAAGACAATATTACGATTCTCTTGGACCTTCTCGAAAGCAAAGACTTTTATTCTCGCTTGTATTCCCTTCAATTGATGTCCCACATCTCTGGCGCGAGACCTGAACGAACACAAGAATGTATCTTCACAGCACCATTGGGTATTTCCCGGCTGGTGAGCGTGTTGACAGATGCTAGAGAGCCAGTTCGGAATGGTATGTTTGGAATTCTTATTTGTTATGCTTCTGAGTCTTACCTGGGAGACTGAAACTAAAGAATCGCGTTCTCATAGAGGCCCTGCTCCTTCTCATTGTTTTGACCCCGGCTTCCGAAGAGCTGCAGAAACTTGTTGCATTCGAAAATACATTCGAGATTCTGTTCTCTTTGATCGAGTCAGAAGGCTATCTCACCAATGGCACTGAGGTGGTGGAAGACTGTCTGTCCTTACTCGCCCACCTGCTGAGGTATAACATATCCAACCAATCATACTTCAGAGAGACTGGTTGTATACAGAAAGTGACGAAACTTCTCATCGAGTGCCAGCAGTATCAAGAGGATGACGAGGCTCCTCCCCAGTGGGCTTTGGTGCAGCGTGACAAGAATGTTTGGGGTCTCTTGGCCATCGTTCAACTATTCTTGATTCGGGGAGGCAAGGGTACTCCCAGCAACCAGACTGCATTTTGGCAACACGGTGTGACGGAGCAGGTACTCAGCATAGCCTTTGGCCAGAAGTTCAACGTGAATGTCACATCTAAAGCTCTAGCAACCTGTGCTGACCTGATCCGTGGGAATCCACCATTGCAAGAACGCTTTGGGGATATTGAAGTCTCCTGGGGCTCACAAGCCAAGGCCGTCAATGGTGGCGCGGAGCCAGAGCGGATTAATGTCATCGAGGCTTTCTTGAAATTGAGTCTCGAGCCCGCTCCCAACCATATGTTGGATGCACGTCTTGCGGCCTGTGAGTGTATGAAAGCATTCTTCGCTCATCATTCTGGCATTCGCATGCACGTGCTTCGGCGTGCCATTGAAGGGCACACTAGTGGGCAGGACCGGATCCCTAATATTCTATCCGTTTTGTTGATTGCACCTGAATCCCGGGGCAATGCCGATCCATATCAAGTCTGGATGGCATCTGTTCTTATGTTCCACCTCATTCTTGACGATACAGAAGCGAAAGCAACGGCAATGGAAGTCACCGAGGGCGATGCTGAGAGTGGCGAAGAAGTTGTCACTAGCGTCCAGTTGGTGGTTGGTAACTTGATAACTGGGTTGCAACGTGGAGACGATGAAAGAATCACAGTCGGTTATCTGATGCTGCTCTGTGGTTGGCTCTACGAGGACCTGGATGTTGTGAATGATCTCCTCGGAGAGGGGAGTAGCATTCAAACACTGCTACAAGAAATCAAGCACCCAAGAACGCCTAGCAAGTTAATACCCGGTCTTTGTACAGCTCTAATGGGTATCATCTACGAGTTCTCTACCAAGGATTCACCCATTCCCCGAGTCACCTTGCACAAGCTGCTTATCGAGCAACTGGGCAGAGAGCAGTATATTGACAAGATTACGAAGCTAAGAGAATGCCCCATGATTCGTGACTTTGAAGTTCTTCCTCAAACAGCTGCTGGCCAACTTGAAGGTGGACTGCCTGAGGTCTTCTTCGAGCAGTCTTTTGTGGAGTTCCTTAAGGATAACTTTAGTCGGCTGATCCGGTCTATTGATCGCGAGCCTGGCTTCGAGATTTCAATTGTTGCCAATGGTGTTGAAAAGGGTGTCTCGCGGGAACTCGTGGACTCGCTGCGCGCGGAACTGGAAGACCGCAGTCAATCAATCCAAAAATTGGAAACGGATCTTGTCGACGTTCAGCGAAAGCTTGACCAGGAATTGTCTGATCACCGGAAGACAAAGGAATCAAGCTCCTGGGAGATATCCAAAGCCCAACAGACCCAACAACATATGCAATACAGTCATGACCAGGATCTGGCAAGGTTGGAAGAGCAGCACAAGCAGTCAAAGAACGCCTTGCTAAAACAACATGGGGAGCAACTTCATGCCATTGACAACCAATTGAAGCAGGCTTCGACTGAGTATGAAAGGAAAAGTGCCAAGCTGCGAGAGCACCACGAGCAGGAGACTGCTGGATTCCAGAAGACCATTCGTGGACTGGAGTCAGAGCTTTCTAAGACTCGGGAACAGCACAATGCCGAAGTCAATGGCTTGAGAAAGACTATTCAGGATATGCAGCAGTCCATTGAAAAGTCCACTCAAAACCACTCTGGCGAGATTGCTCGCTTGCAAAAGACAATTCAGGAACTGAACTCGACTATTGGTCAATCGAAAGGAAACCATGCCAAAGAGATTGCTAGCCTTCAGAAGACAATCCAGGATTCGGAGTCCACCGCTGCCCTGTCCAAGGAGCAGCACGCTCAGGAGATTATCGGGCTCAAGAAGACCATCCAGGAATTGGAAGCGACAGTCAGCCAGTCCAAAGATGCTCATGCCGGCAAGGTCACAGATCTACAAAAGAAGCTCGAAAGCCTCGAATCTCTTTTCTCCTCCAGTAAGAGCGACCATGAGACAGAGGTCTCGGGCTTCAAGGATCAGATTAAAACTCTGGAGTCAAACCTAGCCACCGCTCAAGGGGAACACGAGAGCGAAAACGCCGATCTTAAGAAGACCATCAAGACCCTCCGGTCGGATCTTGAAAAAGCCAAGAAGAAGTCCACCAAGGATGCCGAGGCAGCCAGCGAGGGGGTGTCATCCCAACTGTCTGCATTAGAGACACGCGCCACTGAAGCCGAACGAAAAGCGAAGGAGGCCGAGTCGCAAGCTCAAAGTGCTGCCCAGGCCTTGAAAGAGGTCCAGGCTCAGCTTGAAAAGGCCCAGTCAGAGGCCAAAGAGAAAGACGAGGCTCGCCAGGCCAGCCAGTCGGAATTGGAGGACCTACTTATTGTCTTTGGCGATTTGGAGGCCAAGAGAAACGAGGACAAGGTATGTTGCCTTTACAATGCTGATTGCACCCTGACACCCTTACTAAAATCCCATTTTAGCGACGACTCAAAGATCTGGGCCAGGAGATCTCAGAGGACGAGGATGAAGATGACGAGAACGAAGAGGAGTAGAGAATGTGTGATTCTGTCTGTAAATACTGCAGCCCTCATGATACACCTTGTTATATCTAAATGTACGAATCAAATATCTATGATTCATATGCAGCTATTTCTTTTCATTTCCCCCCTTAATTTGCATGAGCTGTGCTCTCATCAATCAACAATCTATATAGTTCACCCAAGGCGGTAAGCGGGGTGCATTGGCAAAAAGTGCGGGCTTTTAGTGGGGTGACTCACTGCATTGGCAAAGAGTGCGGGCTTTTAGTGGGGTGACTCATTCTTCTTTTTATCTGCCCTTCGTTCCCCTCCGTTGGAAATCCTCAATCCACCAACGCAATGTCGATCGATTTTCCCGCCGAGGAGGAGGTTATCCTGAAGCGGTGGAGGGAGATTGATGCCTTCAACCGCCAGGTTGAGCTCTCTCGAGGTCGTGAACCTTACACTTTCTACGACGGTCCGCCTTTCGCAACCGGCCTTCCGCACTATGGCCATCTTTTGGCATCCACCATCAAAGACATTATCCCCAGATATTGGTCGATGAAGGGCCATTATGTCGAACGTCGCTTTGGATGGGATACTCATGGTTTGCCTATTGAATACGAGATCGACAAAAAGCTTGGCATGTCTGGTCTCCAGGCGGTCGAAAAGTTCGGCATTGAGAAGTACAACGAGGAGTGCCGGGCCATTGTCATGCGTTACGCTGGAGAATGGCGCCAGACTATTGAGCGTCTAGGTCGCTGGATTGACTTTGACAACGACTATAAGGTAAGCTCACATCACGAGTCGTGGGCATTTATATCGGCACATAGGTTATTTTGTACTTTACTGACGATAAATCTCGTTTTGCTAAACAGACCATGAACACAAGCTTTATGGAGTCCGTCTGGTGGGTCCTGAAGGAGCTCTTCGACAAGGGCATGGTCTACCGTGGCTACCGGGTTATGCCTTACTCGACTGCTCTCAACACCCCGCTCAGCAACTTCGAGGCCCAGCAGAATTACAAAGATGTGCAAGATCCCGCAGTCGTTGTGACTTTCCCCCTATTGGACGACCCGGAAACCTGTCTGCTGGCTTGGACAACTACCCCGTGGACTCTCCCCTCCCACACCGGTCTGTGCGCCAACCCTGCCTTCGAGTACGTGAAGATTTATGATGAAGCCACCAAGAAGAACTACATCCTCCTCGAGTCTTTGCTACGCACAATCTACAAGGACCCAAAGAAGGCCAAGTTCAAGATCGTCGATCGCCTCAAGGGATCCGATATGCTGGGATGGAAATACGAGCCCCTCTTCGACTACTTTTACGAGGAGTTTAAAGACCACGGTTTCTGTGTCCTGAATGACGGATATGTCACTGCTGAGGATGGTGTTGGTATTGTCCACCAAGCCCCTGCGTTCGGTGAGGACGATTACAAGGTTGCGGTTGATCACGGAGTTATCGATCCGGCTCGTCCTCCTCCTAACCCGGTCGACCCGAACGGTTGCTTCACTGGGGAGGTCCGGGACTTCGCCGGTCAGCACGTCAAGGCAGCTGACAAGGCTATTATCAAGCATCTCAAGGGAACTGGCCGTATCCTCGTTGATAGCCAGATTACTCACAGCTATCCCTTCTGCTGGAGATCTGATACCCCTCTGATCTATCGGGCTGTGCCCGCTTGGTTTGTGAAGGTCACACCCATTATTCCTCAGATGCTTGACAACATTGAGAAGTCTCATTGGGTTCCTTCTGTGGTTAAGGAAAAGAGATTCACCAGCTGGATCCAAAATGCTCGCGACTGGAACATTTCCCGGAATCGTTTCTGGGGAACTCCTCTCCCCCTGTGGGTTAGCGATGACTACAAGGAGATTGTCGCCGTGGGAAGTGTCGAGGAGCTCAAGAGGCTCAGCGGTTACGAGGGCGAACTTACCGACCTTCACCGTGATAAGGTGGATCATATCACCATCCCTAGCAAACAGGGCAAGGGCGTCCTTCGCCGTGTTGAGGAGGTCTTTGACTGCTGGTTTGAGTCGGGTAGCATGCCATATGCCTCTCAACATTATCCCTTTGAGAACAAGGACCAGTTTGAGAAGAGCTTCCCTGGTGACTTCATTGCCGAGGGGCTGGACCAGACTCGAGGAGTAAGCAACCCCCACCTATCTAGTCGTATATATACTCATGAGATTTTAGTGGTTCTACGTCATGTGTGTCATTGGTACACACCTAACAGGAAAGATTCCATTCAAGAACTGTGTTGTGAACGGAATTGTCCTCGCTGAAGACGGCAAAAAGATGTCAAAGAGATTGAAGAACTACCCGGATCCTACTCTCGTCATTGATCGTTATGGCTCGGATGCTCTGCGTCTTTACCTCATCAACTCACCCGTGGTTCGTGCAGAGCCCCTTCGATTCAAGGAATCGGGTGTCAAGGAGATTGTTGGAAAGGTACTCCTACCTCTGTGGAACAGTTATAAATTCTTCGAGGGCCAGGTGGCTCTTCTGAAGAAGGCTTCCGATATTGAATTCGTCTTTGACCCTAAGGCTGAGACCACAAACACTAACGTTATGGACCGTTGGATTCTGGCAAGTTGCCAGAGTCTTCTCAAGTTCGTCAACGAGGAGATGGCCGGGTACCGTTTGTACACTGTTGTGCCTCGTTTGCTGGGATTGATCGAGAACACCACTAACTGGTACATTCGATTCAACCGCAAGCGTCTGAAGGGTGAGAATGGAGTCGATGACACTCTGCATGCTCTTAACACTCTTTTCGAGGTGCTTTACACCCTCGTCAGGGGCCTGGCCCCCTTCACTCCCTTCATTACCGACAGCATTTACCAGCGTCTTCTTCCTCACATTCCCGAGTCTCTCCGCGCTGAGGATAGCCGCAGTGTTCACTTCCTTCCCTTCCCTGAAGTTCGCCAGGAGCTGTTTGACGAGGTAGTGGAGCGCAGAGTCGCCCGCATGCAGAAGGTGATCGACCTTGGTCGTCTTTCCCGTGAGCGCCGTTCGATCGGTCTGAAGACCCCGCTGAAGTCACTTGTCGTGATTCACCAGGACCAAGAGTACCTTGATGATGTGAAGTCTCTGGAGGGCTACATCCTGGAGGAGCTTAACGTTCTTGACCTTGTCCTCTCTGCTGATGAGGACAAGTACAACGTGCAGTACAGTGTCAACGCTGATTGGCCTACTCTTGGCAAGAAGCTGAAGAAGGATGTGCAAAAGGTTAAGAAAGCTCTGCCTTCGCTCTCTAGCGAGGAAGTCAAGAAGTATGTCGCCGAGAAGAAGATCTTGGTCGACGGCATTGAGTTGGTTGAAGGTGATCTTGTTGTGAAGCGAGGCATCAAGGAGGACTCTGGCTCATCCGGCATGGAGACCAACACCGATGCGGATGTCATGACTATCCTTGACGCCAACCTGTACCCGGAGCTTGCACACCAGGGTATCGGTCGTGAGATCATCAACCGTCTCCAGCGTCTCCGCAAGAAGGCTGGCCTTGTCCCCACTGATGATGTGAAGATGGAGTACACCGTCCTCTCGGACCCGGAGAACATCGGCCTCAGCGAGGCCTTCAAGTCCCAATCTCAAGCCATTGAGAAGGCCGTCCGTCGCCCTCTAGATGAGCGTGCGCTGGTCGATGGTAAAGCCCCCGTCTCCGAGGAGGGAACCATCGAGCAGGAGGAGCAGGAGGTTCAAAATGCGACATTCCTGTTGCGTCTCGTCAAGCTGTAGAGTATCGCTTGAGCCATATTCTCAAAGATGAAAAAAAGCTATAGATAGCTTCTACAAATTCCCATGACATGCTTTCATAAATGACATACATACTGGTTTCACGCACACTCCATCCCAATAATTCCTTGTATATCTACATATCCATCTAATCCCCTGAACTCTCTTGTGCTTTTCGTTCGGATAAACATGGATTCCCTCTCCTTGGCAACATATCAGTGATTGGTTTATGCCCGCATGAGATCTACATCGAAGGTGCGGGCAGCTTTCGCACTATTCCGCTTCGGTTCCCCGAATCCCCATCATTATGTCCAGAGTCCTGAACCTAAATGAGTCAAGTCCAGCCTTTAAATAATATATGCCCCACCAGAATGTAAGGTCTTTCTATATTGAGAATTATTTGACCAACCATGAGTGATAAATCAGTTCTTCTAGACGCCCTGGAGGCCGACAAGCATAGTCAAATTCAACTACTTCAGGCATTTGTCCGAGCTGCATCCCCCAATCCACCTGGGAATACTACGGCAGCTGCCAAAGTCCTCACTCAGTACTTATCCGATCTGAACATTCCCTATGCAATCATCGAACCACATCAGGGACTACCTAATGTCGTCAGCGAGTTTCAAGGCGGCAAAGGTCCGGGCCCACGCGTCGTTTTGAATGGCCATATCGATGTCTTCCCCGTGGCAGATGACACAAGTGGATGGAAGCGTGATCCTTGGTCTGGTGACGTTGAGCATGGGCGTGTTCATGGGAGAGGGGTCGTTGATATGAAATCTGGTACAGCATCACTGGTGATTGCTTATGCCTATCTCTACACTCGAAAAGAGTATCTCCGCGGGAGTGTTGCTTTTTGTGCTGTGTCTGACGAGGAGACCGGCGGCCGTTGGGGTACGGGGTTCATCATCAAGCAGGACCAAGAGCGGTGGGGTGGAGATGTCATGTTGAGTGCAGAACCAACTGGTCAAACCATTAGATTCTCCGAAAAAGGCACTCTGAGGCTTTTTGGATCTGTAGCTACTAAGGGAGCCCTTGGGGCGTACTTGAACCTGAGGTAGGGAGTCAATTATTGCAATTTTTGTGAGATTCCAGAAAGCTAACCAACTTTTAGCAAGGGTGCTGTACGAACTGCTACTGTCTTCCTCGCTGATGTCGTGCATGCGGTTGAATCTATCACTCCGAACCCACCGCCTGAAATTGATGCTCATCTCAAGGATCCGGACACCCTGAAAGCTGTGGACAAGGCAATGGGCCCGGGTACATCGACCATTATTGCTCTGCCGACTGTGAATATTGGGACTATTTCAGGTGGTGTCAAAGTCAACATGATACCCGAAAGTTGCAATTTTGAGCTTGATATCCGGCTGCCAGTAGGACTGCTGGTGGATGAAGTGATGGCTGTGATCGAAGCCGTAATTCCTCGATACCCCGATGCTACGATAGAGCTCAAGCGACAAGAAGCTGCTAGTAACCCGAGTAGCTTTTCACCTGTCAACCACCCTATTATAGAGCTTCTCAAAGAGAATGCCAATGGCGTTGGCGGATTCTATCCGAGACTTATTCCCTCTATGGGGGCTACAGATTGCAAACATTACCGGTATGTTGGTATACCTGCTTATGCTTATGGCTGTAGCCCATACAGTAGTGAGTGAATTCTCATCATAAAATTTCATTGGTTGATGCTGATACTACCATAGTGGCTGCGGTAAACGAATCCGCTTCGGTGGATGAATTTCTTCATGTCACAAAGGTCCATGCTCTGGCTACATGGGATTTGCTGAATTAGTAAGTGCCTCAAAGTGCCCAGGTGATAGGCCAGTGGCTACTAAGATGGCCCTGGAGGAGATTCGAAGCAGTCTGAGTAGACCAGTGATGGCCATTATCTTTCACTTTTAAATATTGTTACAATTTCTCGTGCAGGCCGAGCAGTATATATACAGAGACACATTGTTCCAATGACCGGTGGAACCATCCAGCCAATCTTGGAAAAAAGCCAAGAAGAGTCGCTAAAATTGCGCCAGAAACAAACCATATTCCCCATGACCAAAATGTGGCGTAGATAGCCATTTGGGGTAGAATCCGTGCTCTCGTTCAACCCTTTTTAGAGGCAGCCTGCGTGGGATTGTTAATATGTGGATTGGTCGGAAGCTTAGTTGAATGCTCTTACAAGGAAACAATCCTTCAGTCTCATGAACTCCTTTGCGCACATATCCTTGTGAACGGAGTTGTAGTCCGAAACCACGCATTTGCCATATGCCGCAGCCTGGGGAAACTGGAATTAGCTTGGATTACATCGGAGTTTTCGCGAAAGCGTACCTCCACAGAGCACTGAGCAGCAGCTTTAGCAATCTTCTCAACTGGGCGAGTTTTTGTAGGCATTTTGAGGGAATGTAGATAATGCGATGAGCTATCTGACAACAAGCAGATCTGGAAGCTAGAGGTTGGGTTTGAATCATGCATTCCTGGCCTGAGGCATCGAAATACTGTCATTATCTAAGCATACCTCCACGTGATGGTGGAGCTGTTTCTGTCGCGACCACCAAAACAACCCGAGCCACTGGTGATGGCGCTGGATTGACCTTGGATTTTCTTGTTTTTGCTTTCTGAATCGCAGGCAGGTATCTGCGCTTTTTCTTCCGACCGGGCCTGTCCCGCTTTCGCGATGATTTATTTGGTCCGTCGGCTCTATGACCCAGATGCGACAAGCGCGCCTTAAGTCGCGAAATTTCGATGCCTCCGATATCCTCCCAGCAGCGCGCCTCCCCCGAAGAGATCTCGTCTCTTTCAGATGATGGTAGGACTGTTATTTCTGCCAGATTGTTCTCTAGAACCCGCAATCTGACCTGTCATTCAATCGCTAGATGTCGGTTTCCTCTACCAAGTCGTCACCCGCGCCGAAGGAAACCCTAAGGTTCAACGAACCCCATTCCGAGCGCTTTTCACGGCCTATGACGAGGTAGTCCGTGAACATGGTGTCAACCCTGATCCCCGCCAGGCGTGTTTGCGCTTCTTGTTCAAAATGGGAAGTAAAGACGTCCAAGGACCGACCCTCTTCGACAGATTCGAGAATACGCTTCAACATATGGGAATTGTAATTGAGCTGGGTGACGAGGGCTCCACAGGATTCAATGATACAGTGGAGAATGGAAATTACTCAGATGACGGCACTCATAGCCAAACTGGCCACCAACATCACCCAATTACGAATGGAACTCCGGTCACACCCAGGAGACGTGCGTCATTTAATACCACGCTTGATATTGGCGAAGATGCCACTCAGAAAAGTTTTATTGAAAGACCAAGCTCCCGGTCGTCTATGTCACGACTCCAAACTGGAAAACCCGATTTCGCGAAGCATAAACTATCACCGAAACGCAGCGCAAACCATGCACCTAAATCGCCAGATCGCACACAATTGATTGCTCAATTCTTGGAAGTTGGTCGTCGATTGATAACCAGATTTGACAATGCTCAAAACAAACAAGTGGACAATGAGGTGGCACCGTTGACTAACGGGTGGTTGGCACGGGCAGCTGTCGATCGTGATCGTTCTCAGAGAATGGTAGCCTCATCAAAATCCCGCCATACACCTTCCGTTGCCTCTTCAGATAGTGAAGATTCCGAACAATCGCAATCTAGTGTGTCACAGGCCCTAGAGCAAGACTCGTTTGACAAAGAAGAACCACCACCAGAAAACATTTACCGACCCCAACTCTCGGATTTACTCCGGGATGCATCTACTTTCAATATGTACCGACAGCGGGCAATGTGCCGCAAGATATTGACTCAGTGGTTGAAACGTGCTTTTCAGACGCGACAAACACGAGAGAGGAGGGAAACAATTGCTGTAAGCCGTGACCGGGGCACCTTGCTTCGACAAGCGTTTGAGCCATGGCAAGCAATAATTCAACAGAAGCGCCATGCGGCTAGAACGGAGCGCTTCTTCAAACACCTGGATGAACGTGCCAACCGCGCTCGGGATTTGTATTTGATGACCAAAGCCTTTACCCATTGGGCCCAACTCACATCTGAAGAGGTTGCTCGAACATCAGCAGCCCGGAGACATGTTCTGAGTATCAAATACTTCAATGCCTGGCGCGAGATAACTGCTGTAAATGAGCTGAAAGCCCAACGTTTCGCCTTGCAGAGACCGTTCAATAAGTGGCGTAAGAAGCTTGTGGATATTAAGCAGGCGGAGAGCCAAGCAGTCACTGTTCACCAGAAAAGTTTACAACATGCCTCATATTGGCAATGGTTCTGGGGCTTTTGTGAGCGTCGTGCGCCTGAATGGTATGACTATCGGCTGAAGAGGCGTTCGCTTCTTTACTGGTTACAAAACTTTCGCACAAACCGAGAGCGTGATCACGAAATAGCTGTGCATAACAGGCGATCCGCCTTGGGCGCCGTGCTTCAAGCGTGGTCTCAGAAGGTGAAAACCATTGGATCTGCACAGCAGCTAGCTGAAAATACCCAGCGTCGGTTAGTCTTGACAGAAGCTTTTGGTGAATGGAAGATTCAATCTCAGTTAGCACCCGCGGCTTTTCGAATCTCAGACAGGGTTGACACCAGGGTGCTTCGAAGTGCGCTCTCAAAATGGATATCAAAGGCTCGAATGATGGAGCAAGCTCAAGAGATGGATCAGCAGAGAGTCCAGCGGAATGCGTGGACTTCCTGGAATGATACACTACGCTGTCTGGCTCTCCGTGCACGCATTGATGAGCGGCTGAAAATGGAAATAATGTACAAGTGGATTCTCATGGAAAGATTCCAGCTAATGCGCAGAATTCATGAGCAGCGTATTAAGCGGGAGGTGTTTACCCGATTTGTCACAAACACTCGAGATACTTATACACGATTGCTGTTTAATGCCGAAGCTCACGAGGAGCACCGGACAGAGGATTTGGCACGCTCCAAATTAGCCCTCTGGCGAGAACGACTAGTCATTCAACGTGAACGTGAATACACTGCCTTTGAGTTCTATGCTCCTCGGTTGGCACAAGAGTCTCTCACGGCTTGGAGAGCGAAGCATGAGCAGAATCAGAAAATGGAAGCCTGGGCGAACGATGCACGCTTCTACTTTTTGATGAAGCGATCCTTGAAGGATTGGCGTCAGGCTACCCTAGCCTCTGCCAAGCAGCGGCGGAAAGACGCTTACGCCAAGGTGCGACGAAAAATCAAGATGAATTTGGCAGCTAACGCACTTGCCACCTGGAGATCTAAGACCCATGCAATCATGGATATGCAGCAGCAGGCCGAAGATGTCGATCGTGGCAAAGTGCTTGACGACTCATTCGAGTGTTTCTCTCGATGGCATGGAATAGCGCTGAAGAGAGTGCAGGACTACCAGGATGCTGATTATCATTATTTGCATCAAGTCGCTTTTCATCAACTCATCCAAATGTCAGAGACTTTTGTCATTCACCGCGAGATGGAGGATGAAGCAGACAACTTTCACCGCACCCACGTCCTCCATCAGGCCGGAGGAGCACTTCGCAAGCTTAGCCTGCGTATTTTCCAAATGAGAAACACAGTCGAAACTTCCGAAGCAATGCGTGAACGAACGTTGCGAAAACATTCGAGAACCCTTTTCCGTCATTGGTTAGAGAATGCTCGATTGAAATTCGAAGCACGAGATTCACCCGGACCATCCTTAGGCCCATCCATGACGCCCGCTCGATTCTCTAATGTTCCTGACGTGAATGGTTCAGGAGCTTTGTTCGACCCGTGGTATCGGAATCCAGCTGAGACCCCCTTCAAACTGGCCGATATTACAACAAATTCACAAGAGCCGATCTCCGCTAGCCCATTAGCCACCCCGAGCTACCTGACATCGCCATCCAAGCGAGCTGCCCGCGCGAGGGCACTGGCTCAGATGTCCACCACTCCCGCCACGCCCTTACATACTCCCTTTGCCAGCCGACTGCTTCGTGCTGATTCCACTGGTCGATCCGCTTCTTCCCTACGACCCCATTCTGGCCGTGGAAATTCTATCGCAACAAGCGTTCGGTTCGTGGATGACGATCTTCCTGAGTCCCCAACCGACGGTCGCAAATCTGCGAATCGACGACCTTGACCCTTTTCCTCCGATATATGACCCCCCTTTCTGTAACTGCGATGACCCTAGAGGTCCCTGTACATCCGTGATGACTATACTTTCTCCTCATGTCTTTTGTGATCCTTTTTTTTTTTGTTTTGTCCCAGCATGCATATCAGCCGGCGCAGCATATAAGGGGTTGGTGGATTTTTGGACTCTATTAGGGTCTTTGGGTATACTATGTATTTTCTGGACATGATTGAATATGATATCCAGCATGTGGATCTTCTGAACAGCGATGAAGGCCTTTGAGGGCCATAAAATGCAGTACATTGCTGTTGAAAATGAGAATTCCTTGTAGATGTTTACTGTATGGATCAAGAGTAAACCTTATCAGGATAACAGCTATAGCTTCATAGCTATACGTAAGAAGCTCTACTCTAGCCATTAATCTTCACAATTGAGAACATATATTCTCTAAGTATCAAAAATGGAATAGCAAAAGCAAGGAGCTAGAAAAGACCAGGAAAAGATGCAGACTAGAACGTGTGAATTCACGGCGATCATTATCAGTGGTCACACTGAGTGGAGCAGAAAGCGTAATCAACCTCCCGCTTTGATCCCCTGCGCATGATCCAAGACCACTCGACCCCGGAATCCACGGCTGGAATTTACTATTTGCTCTATATCCTTCAACATCTCATCTCCCAGGAATATCTGGGACCTGGCAATGGTGTAACGTGGCTCCCAGCGCAACGAGCGTCCACCCTTTAACCCACCCGCCTCTATGCGAGCGGTACTGCCGGGGAGACCCCCAGCGAAGCTCCAGTCGTTCAGCACCGCGCTGTGGGATGGGCTTCGTGTGATTGTAAGGCTCTGGGTCTTGAGCTTCCTCTACAGCTCGTCCGCCCCTCTAACTTGTCCTGTTCGCTGACCTTGACCCGTGTTAATCTTAGGCGTACATATCTGGCCACGCGCTGGTCATCCTCGGCGGTCCGCAGACAATCCTCCAAACTATCTACGTCGACGATACCGAAAAGCTTGAGGCAGTCACCATTAATGAGGCATCCGGGAAAATTGCAGTGTGTGGTGGCTCGGATGTCTTCGTGTACCAACCGTGGGGTATCCAGGGCGAGACACCCAAGGTGCGCACACCAGGAACTCCACTCGTTAGAGCTTTCTTTACAGATGACAATGTCGCATGGAAAATATAAACGGATGACTGATATGGGAATACTATCTAGTGGTCTCTCGCTCACACTTTCCGCGCCGACGATGACGAGCCGACCCGTACCATATCGTGGGGTTCCCCGAATGAGCTACTAGTTGGCAGCTCCCGCCTCGCCCTTTGGATCCTTGATGATACACCGCGCTTAGTATGGCAACGGAAGCTTGCAGGTCCGTTGAAATTTGCACAATTCTCCCCCGACGCGGCCTTGGTGGTAACGGTAGGACAATATGATCGCATGGCCAAGGTGTGGAGACGGTTAGCCTTTGGAGCAAACGAGGTGCGGTTTGAGGTCTCGTATCTTCCTCATCCAAATGTGATCACAGGTGTACACTGGCGTTTACCATACCACCGAGAGCAATCGGTCGAAAACGTTCTTTACACCCTATGCGCCGACAATAAGATCCGGGTGTGGGCCGTGACGGATCACCATGCTCTTTCACCGTTGCAACTTTGGGCGGATATTGACATGGAGGCATCTGTCCAGCCTCGAGATACATCGGAAAAAGACGAGGGACTACAGAGACGATATGGATTTATTCTGGATAGCCGGGATTTCTGTGTCGCGACAGAGCGCGCCGTCCAACGAAACTCTGGTAACAAGGAAAATCACGCATTGGAACATCTCATTGAAGTTGCGAACAAAAGTCCAGAAATTTGCATGGTGATTGATGGTCAAGGCCATATATCTGCATGGGCGTTGGAAGACATTGGCTCGAAAGCGAAGACAAAATTGAGTGTCTTCAATATATTGCACGTTGAAGGCCTGGATTTTGGATTCATGTCAAGTTTGGGAGCTCAAGAAGATTACGCCCAAATTCGTGCTTTCCAGAGCAACACATCTGACGACAGACTCAGTATCGTTGTACACCACTTTGATGGCCGAATTGAGTGGTATGACTCGAAGGTGGATGTTTTCTTCGATCCCGCCCCTCGCAAGAACCGAATTGTGCCTAAGGCATCCTGGTCTGGGCATACAGCTCCCGTGAAAAAGATTGTGCGAAATGCAACTGGCGATACACTCATTTCCAGAACGGACGAGAACAAGGCCATGATTTGGAAGCAAAAGAGACGGGCCGGCGGGTCGATGCTTATCCATCAGAGCATACTGTTATCCGAGGAACATATTCACCGGACTTGCATGATTGAGAATGGCAACTTCCTCGTCAATCTCCACCATAATGGGATTTCGCTGTATGACTACAGCTCCTACCACGCCAAGAAACTGGCACATTTGCCCTTCACTTTATCAAGCAAGCCATTGTGCGTGCTTCCACTTCCCACTCCAGACGCAAGCCCGGGTTTGGCTTATGTAGCAACTATTGGTGCCGATATGCACGGTATAGCATGGGAACTCCAATGGGACCCTCAAGCCAAGCCACATGGACTAGTGAAGGCAGAGCAGAGTTGCCAGCTACGAAAGTTTTGCACTTTTAATATGGGATTGCGGGAAGATTTGGCCTATATTCTACCCGTAGACCCAGCGGGGCCCAAAGCCGAAACCTCAGGTTCCTTTGATACGTTTGCTCCTGATATTGCTCTCTCCTACACCCACAGCGGTGTCGTGCGCACCTGGACAGCCAAGGTTGATCGTGAAAAGTCCGAAGTGGAGTGGTTGCTGAAGTCGACGGTTGACACTGGCATTGAGAACCCCTCGCTAGCCAGCGGAAGTACTATTCGCAAAGCCGCACTCGTGGATAAAGATCGAACCCACTTGACTATCTGGGACACCAACAATTCGCAGCTAGAGTTTGAAGAGCATTTTGCGCAGCATGATATTATCAGAGATCTCGATTGGACCTCCACCCCAGACAAGCAGTCTATATTAGCCGTTGGCTTCCCCCATAAGGTCATTTTGCTTTCTCAGCTACGCTATGACTACTTGGATTCCAATCCTTCATGGACCCAGATCCGGGAGATCTGGATTCGAGACCTCACACCTCACCCCATTGGTGACTCATGCTGGCTCACTCACGGCCATCTAGTCATCGGTGCTGGAAACCAACTGTTTGTATATGACAAGGAAATCGATGTTGCAGATCATCTTGTCTCGGGACTGCGCATTCCGTCCCGTGGGCAGCCAACCGTTGACCTCTTCGATGTTGTCAGTCGCTTGAATGGCCCACTACCTGTCTTCCACCCTCAGTTCTTGGCACAGTGTATCCTGGCGGGCAAGTCTGCTTTGGTCCATTCGATTTTGATGAGTCTCCACAAAAAGTTAAAGTTTTACTCAGAGGGAGACGAATTGGATGGTTTCCTAGATATGCCACTAGAGAGCTTCTATGATGAACAAGAGGTACGTCTTAGCATCACGTGTGCATGATTTTGGTCTAACAATTACAGGTATCACAAACCGTAGCCTCGAAAGAGATGCGCTCTTCATTTGCTGATGCTTCCGCCGAGGAGGAGGAGGAATCCTTAGTTATCGATGAAAGGACTGCTGCAATCTTCAACGAGAATCTTGCCCATATTGCATTGCCACAGCTGTCTAGCCATGAACAATTCCGACTAGTGGATACGATCGAGTGCGCTGCGACCGTTGAAAAGCATCGACGATCAATGGATGACAATGCGGCACGCTATCTTCTGTTCTTCCGGCAGCATATGCTGCGAAAGAGCCAAGGAGTAGCACACAAAGACCGTGTGTCATGGCGAGAAATCGTTTGGGCTTTCCATAGTGGCAGCCAGGATATTCTCACAGATCTTGTCTCGCGTCAATTCAACGGGAAGCTCACATGGAAGGCTGCTCGAGAGAGCGGTTTGTTTATGTGGTTATCGGACTTGACATCTCTGGTACGCTTCTTCCATTCTGAATCTCTTGTGGATATCAACTGACCCTCTTTGCAGAAAGCACAGTTGGAGTCCGTGGCTAAAAACGAGTATACCAAGACGGAGGAGCGGAATCCCATCGATTGTTCTCTGTACTATCTTGCGCTTAAAAAGAAGAACATTCTCCAAGGTCTTTGGCGAATTGCACATTGGCATCGGGAGCAAGGTCCTACCCAGCGCTTGCTTGCCAATGACTTTAAGGAGGCGCGATGGAAGACGTCTGCACTAAAGAATGCTTATGCACTGCTTGGAAAACGGCGCTTTGGTGAGCTCTACAAGGGAATACCGTTTTAGCCCCCGACTAACCCATTTCAAGAATACGCCGCGTCCTTTTTCCTCCTGGCTGACCATCTGCGGGATGCCGCCAACGTCGTCGCTAACCAGATGGGTGACATCCAACTCGCAGTTGCAATCACTCGAGCATACGAAGGGGACCATGGCCCGGTTCTCCGAGAACTGCTAGAGGAGAGAGTTTTGCCAGAAGCCGCCGCTGAGGGCAACCGATGGCAAGCATCTTGGGCATTCTGGATGCTCGGACGGCGAGACATGGCCGTACGATCACTCATAGTAAGTCATTCCAGCACAGCGACGAATCGGTAAACTAATTTAACCTAGTCCCCGATTGAGACCCTCCTTCTACCAACCCCAGCTTCACCAGGAAGCCCAGGGCGAGTCACCCTCCAGTCTAAATCCTACCTCTCCAACGACCCCGCCCTAGTTGTGCTCTACCACCAGCTTCGCGAAAAGACGCTACAAACACTCAAAGGTGCCTCCCAAGTTCGCCCCGTCGAAGAGTGGGAATTCGTTCTCCGCAATGCTCGACTCTACGACCGCATGGGCTGTGATTTCCTCGCTCTAGATCTGGTCCGCCACTGGGAGTTCCTGGGTACACCCCCAACCTCGAAGACGCTGCAAAACCAGCCTGCGCTCGAGCTCGACCAGAACGGCGTCGATTACCGGAAGCTACTCCGCCGCCGAAGCAGTCTTGTCGTCGCTGATTTGCCAGTTCGACTGACTAGTTCTGCTTCTGTATCTGCCCATGCTAATAATAGCGCTATTGCTGATGAAAGCCAGCAAAAACCTGCAGCGAAACCGAAGCCGAAACCGCCTCCAACTATGTTTCATGAGCCTGATGCTAACTCCTTGTTGGATAGCTTCGGGTTCTAGGCCGAGGCAAGAAACATGGGACGCGTCTTCGTTATTTTCTGGATTACATATGCATCTATAAAGCGTTCGGGCACATTCAATGCTACATTTCTTTGTTTGTACTACAACACACGTAGTGTGAAAATTCCCATTTCTACCACTCGCAGTTTTAGCCTAAAATGATACCATTACTTTCTTCAACTACCCATTTGTGATTCAAGAGATCCAGGACATGAATAAGATGCTATATTCCTCTTGATTTTTGACTATCGACAAAGCTATTTTCTAAAGATCCAAGCATATAAAACAACCAATTTTCCCGTGTACAGTAAGTAAGCCCCCTAATACAAAGGTGTGGCCCGGTTCCGCAAAATAGACAACTTCCGCCTCGAAATAGTAGTTCCGTTAGCAGGAGCGGTACCATTGGAGTGAATGGTTCCATTTAAATGCTGGGTGGCATTGGTCTTCCCAGAAACCAAATTGATTCCTTGCGCCTTGCTCCTCAACTCCTCCATAACACGGTGCACAATCGCCTCACTCTCCTCATGACCAACATTGTTCACGCGATCCTCCTGCTCAGGTTCGCGCTCAGAGTTCTCCGTCTGTGCAAGGTGCCACGAGTTGGCGTTCGAGCCGGGCGTCTGGATCTCGCCTGACTGCTGGATCGAAGTCATCTGTCCAATGCGGGTGATATCTTGTTCTTGATCCGCTGGAGACTCAGAAGCAGTGTGCTGTTGCTGTTCATGCATCTTGTGGTGATCGTTCTCGTTTTGCTCGCCTTCGCAAATAAGTTGGGCCCAGACATCGCTGTAAGCAGCGAAATTGCGCTCATGACACTCGCTCACTTCGACTCCGTTGTGCAGTTCCTTGTTGAGGAGGGGCTCGTCAATGCATTCCGGGACTTCGTGAATGGTGATATTGCAGCTTGGGCCGTCCTCTGGTGGGAAATTGTGGCCCTCAACGTTGGAGAGGAGCTCAGCATCTATTGAGATGGCGCTGACGAGATTGTGCTCGTAAGATGGAACGCCGACTTGTGTGCAGATGCCTGCTGAGATTTTTGTTGTGGGGACGGTCTCTTCGTAGTTTTCATAGGTGCTCAGGTCTGCGAACGGCTCGCCTGGGCATGATGGGTAGAAGTGTGTCCAGATGCGCGCTGTGGTTGTGGCGTGGATAGGTGTGGAGAGGAGGACGAGGGTTGTGAGTGTGGAAAGCATGATTGCCAAGCTCGAGATCGAGATCGAGATAAGATCTGGGAACTGGAGTCGAGGTGTTTTGATGTGATAGATTGTGATTGATGGCTAAGACACTATCAGCAGCGTAAGGCTGGCCTTTATAACTACGGTTTGATCATTCCTTTGCGTGGGAATTACGAATATTGAGATGGCAGGAAACGGCTGGAATGGCGATGATGTTGGACTGAAACGCGGTTAACACGTTCCTCGATGCCCCCCTGATCAGGTCTGAATGGGCTATGAATGAATTTCTGCGTCATACTCGGTGGCGGGGGAGTGTCAAAGTTTTCGTGGGCGCCAGTTAGAAGGCAGGTATAACATTCCAGTCCCAGATGAGGCAGAGGGATGTCGATCCAGGACCGTATGGGGGTTGATAAGGTATGCCAGTGCACTTTCCACATTCCAGAACATGGCAGGCGTCTTTTCAGAAGGCTTGGGAGTGGGCGGTGCTGTCTGGAGCAATTGACGGGTTAAAGTTATCATTGGTTCAATTATTGGCGAGATCTCCATTGATGTCAAGATTTTGATCGGCATCCCGATCTAGTGAATTTGATTGCTTCCATTGAGGGAACAACGAGTAAGATATGAGGTTGTCATGTACATACTAATGAGGAGTCACCTCACTGAAGTCCAAATGCCCAAGCTCAAAGTAGAACCAATTATCTCCTCTTCTTATCCTCCTCAGCGATCGGCGGTTGATATTTCAAAATCGATTCGCCAGTCTCGTATCCAGTGATCGTGCTGGAGCGTCTTCCTCTGCCCTTCTTGATTGTCTGGATCTTCCGGTCCACTTCCTCCAAGTCTCCTTCCGAGGTGACCGTGCTCAACGCCTTAATGCGGGGAGCATTTGCGGGTCCACTGGATCTGCTGCGACTGCTCTCCCGACTGTCGGGTTCGCTCGGCGGCATGCTCTTCAACCGAGATTGATAAGCATCAAGGTTGTATGAATCAGACGGGATTTCAGCATCAATGTCCGGCATGATACCAAATCCGAGATCGTCGATGGTCTTAGTAACCCGCTCGGAAAGCATTTCGCGATGGGCTTGCAACTTAACCAAAAAGGAGGATGAAAGCGGGTTGAGTGCTACGAGAAGCGGCGGGAGGGACTTGATGATGTCCATGCCAACTTCGCCGAATCGCAGAGCTGCGAAACTGACAAATACCATGAAACCGTAAAAGCTCATCGCAAAAACCCAAAGAGAGACAAAGTTAGGGACATATGTGTTTGCCGCCATCCACCAGGGAACTGAGTGGGTGTAGTAACCGTCGTAGCGATTGTAGCGGAGCCACGCAGTCACAATGATGGTATAGTAAGCGTAAAGGGTGGGTGCAAGCCCCATAGCGACTAGAATCTTCCAAGTGCTAACGACATCATGTCCTTGAAGTTTGACCACCGAAGCAGCAAGTGCACGTCGCCTTTTCTTTTCTGAGATCACTTTTGTTGTGACAAAAACAGGCCAGAAAAGCAAAACACCTGGCAATGTGCCAATACTCAAAGCCATAAGCTTGCAGAGGCGATAGAACAAGGTAATCAGCGTAAGCCACCACGGCTTCTCCTCAAGATTTCCCCATTCCACCTGGTGGTCCTTAATTCCAAGTGATTCCAAGCGCCTGTTGTATTCCGTTACAGCTTTCCGGAGACCCTTGATCTGGGGATCATCCCGATGCCGAGTGTAGCCTTTTAGTAGGCGGCGGTTGAACTCGATCACCAGGGGAAGAGGGATTTTCTTGCTGATAGGATTATAAAGCTTCCGGGTAGACTGAACCAAGATCAAAGTTTCATGATCAGGGCTGATTTGCGTGACAGCCTCTAGGCCTTCGTAAATGGTTTCGAGAAGAGAGCCCACAGCATTGCGCTTACTGGTGCCACCAGCCTTGAAAGCTTCAACTTGATCAGGATGCACATGAATGGGTCGCCCAAATTCAATGACACTACGGGAACGGAACTTGTGTGCATGGAAATAGTTCATGCCACAAGGAACGATGGATAACCCGCAGTTTGGATCCTGAGCCAGGGCTCCAAGGGACATCAAGGCAGCACCAGCTTTCAGCGGCAGCAAGTTAGAGCGATCGTGGCTACCTCCCTCGGGGAAGATGCCGATACAGCCTCCATTAGAGAGCTCTTTATAAACGGCTGAGAACATACGGCTTTGGTCGACGTGAGGAGCGATCTTGAAAGTTGCTCCTTTGCGACCGTCCTCGGAGAGCGGAGCGTCGAATGGCTTCTTGAGCCGCAAAGAGGTAGCGCTGAGGATCTCTTCAATAGAAGCAGTCTGCGGCCCATCAGGGCCCTTGACGGTGAGCGATCCGCCCGTCATAAATTCCGACTGAGTGAAATCGGTATCGATACCATTAATCAGAGTCGGATCGCTCTCAGGGTCGGGTAGATAGACTCTGCCTTTTCCGGGCTTGGTCAAGTCCATAGACCTGACGACTGGGAGCGCACCCATACATGATGCCAGGGTGCCAATGTAGGGTTCATTCATGGATTTTTGAGCGATGAGGAAAGAGACACGTCGCTTCGCCTGCGACTTGAGCAAGTGCATCAAAATCGCGGAATCAACGAACTGATTCGCATGAGGGGCAGCAACAATCAGCACCGGTCCTCTTTCGGGAATTCGCCATGCTCCTCGAGGATAGATTTCACGAAAGAAGAGGTCCAGCGCGCAGGTGAATAGCCACAGGACCAGATCATACAGCCACGGGATCATCCGGCGGGACGCGTCTGATCGGCCCGCCATGATCGGCGCGTGCAGTTCTGGGACTGAACAAAAACCGCGTTTATTTAAACAGAACGTTGAACCTGGGGAGGTGGAGACAATGCAGCGACGTTGCACGTTGAAGATAAAAAGTGGGCTAAGAAGTCTGAGGGGCGGGAATGATTTAATCACTTATTGCGGCTAAATCTTACGACAAAATCGGAATTATTTGACACCAAGGTATTCCCCTGGATTTTCTTGGATTAAACTGACTTATGATAGAATAAAACAGGATATAAGAAGAATCATGCCACCACGATAATTTGTGCCTTTCCTGTGTTTACTCAAAAGCCAGTGTCTTTGTCATTGGCATCACCCCCTTCACCACCCTCACCCCCTTCACCACCTTCACCACCTTCACCACCTTCACCACCTTCACCACCCTTACCACCGGCGCCAAGCTCAGCACCGTGGATACCGGGGTAACCGCACTCAAGTTTGAAGGAAACGAAGCCAGGATCCAAGAATTCAGGGAGACAGATGCCCTCAACAACGGGCTTGCCGTCCAGAGGCACGAAGTAGTCGTCTTCGCCGGAGCAGTCGGCGTTGTTCCAGACGCGAACACCGGTGCAGAAGACAGACTCCTTGGTGGCAAGGTAGGCCTTGAACGAGTAGTTGTCGATGTTCCAGTCACTGTTGACGGTGGTCTTTTCACAAGTCACAGAAGTGGCGACGAGGCTGGCCTTGGAGTAAGGTTCACCTCGAGCTGGAGCACCGACATCGCAGGACTTCCAAGATTGGAACTCAATGCTCACGACAGGGACCCCGGCCTGAGCGACGGCGAGAAGGGTCGCGGAGATGAGAGTCTGAGTTTCTTGTTAGAGCCGAAAGGAGGTAAGATTGCATCTTTCTTACTGTAGAGAAACGCATCTTGTTAGAAGATAATTGACTTGCTGCGATTGCGATCGTTGTCGAAGGCCCGGCTTGTCGTTGTCGATTGGTCGTATATGGTCGGAGAGAAACTCTCTAAACGCTAGAGCGTCTCATGGCATTTAAGTAGAGCTCCAGGGCGCAATGGCACGCGAAATGCGCGCCTTCCGAGTAAACATTGCCTTAACCCAATGACAGTCCAATTTGGAAGTGGGTGGAATGTAGGTTAGCACTGCCAACTGCCCAGATGGTTTGGAATGCGGCGATCTTGGAGAAAGCAAGAGAGACCCTGTTGATCTTTACGAAGAATGGGAGGAAATTCGACCTTGATCAAGGGCTTGAGCAGATCCCTTATGCAGGGACACGTCCTTGAAAGGGCAACGTCGTACCTGACATACTCTGTAGCGATCAATCTCCCTTTCTAGTAGGATATAAACAACTTATTCAATCAAGGTTACCATGAACTGTGGAGATAACTAAGTAGTTAGTCGTTTAGTTTAATTGCTTACATATGCGAGTCATGTACGGCCGTTAGGCTAGCCGCTATAGACCTCTCCGTACTATCGCTTCATTTGGTCGTTTTCAATGGCCATCTGACAGTGAATAAAATAAATTGAACTGGAAAAGGAAGAAAGCTATGTATTTTTTCTTTTCTTTTTTCAATACCTGCATCAACTTATAGTTTCCTCGTATTAGTGCTCAGCGCTCGCTGCATTTTGTCCACATTACATAAGCACGCTGACTGTTTAACTAGTTACTAGTTAGCATCACCTGACTTGACACTGATTTCCGTTCTTCATTGCCTAGACGGAGATATCGAGATTCAATAATGCCTCCATGATTACATCAATACGTAGGAAGGTTGTTGGGTTGCCAATGGAGCCATCTAACTGAACACCACAACATGAATTGAACATCCTCATTGACCGCATTTAAAGTTGCGCAGTAATTGTAATTCAGACTAACTGCTATCTCAACTTCTCAAGTATTAATGAACATACACCTCATCTCGCTTGGACAAAATCAACGTACAAAGTAACGCTTTATTGGAGCCAAGACAGAAAACTCAAAATTCAAACCTGGGTAAGAAAAGGTGGCTCAGTGGGTATCACCCCTTAATCACCTTCACATTCCAGGGTAGCTTAGAGTGAGCAAGTAGGTACCTGGGTAAGTACTCGATGATATTAATTTTCTGAATCTGAATACTACGCCTTATCTAGTACCCTTGATGTGGTGTTCAATTATAGCGCTCCTTGCCAATCATCTACTTAGTCTCACAGTCCACTAGTCTAGTGAGCCAGAGCTTACAATTTACTTCAAACTGCGAGATTTCACTCCAGTCATTATATGAGCATGAATGGGATATGCTCTTGACTCATACGAATGATACAGGGCTCGAGTGAATGTTTAACTGCGCTCATGATATTTGATATTTACTATCACCGGCGTGATTTTCCTCGAGACACTACAATTCCAACCTGAATGATATATATATACATGTATTCCGGTCAGTTCAAAAACGAAGAATGAGCCACATTTATTAAATCTTCCTAGGGTTCCTTGATACAGTAAATGTCTGGAAAGATAGGAGGCGCAAACCTCCGAGACTGAACCTGATCTGACTCCAGAGCCTAGTATTCAAATTCTTGCTTAACAAGTGTCTCACTTAGCTTCCACAATCTTTCTGCGTCTGTAGGGTCTCGGCCCCAGCACTTGAAATCTTCCAAAGCCAAGACTTGACTGTTTTCAAGGTATCTCCCGTTGGCTATAGCGACTTAGTTGGTTCGCTTTCTGTTAAAGAGAAGGTAGGTTTAGGCACTTACTTTGCATCGATACGGACTCATGAAAGGCTGCGAAGACGTAGGTTGCAACGCCTTGCTGTTGACTCTTGGCATTGAAGCTACAAAACCGCGGCAAGGCAAGTTTGCGCCCAATCTCGGCTTTGAAGCGTATTAGCAATGATAATAGTTTCAGACCGACGTTCAGGTAGCACGTACCAAGTTCAGGCCACGCAGCGACTTCAAGATGAGAGCTGAGATTAGTGTGGATTACTCCCGGATGGAGGCTTACTGATATAAGTCCTTTGTCCGCAAATCGCGCAGCGAGTGAGACCGAGAATAACATGTTCGCTGACTTGGACTGACCATAGGCATACCACCGATTGTAAGGGCCATTCTACTCATGCAAACTTGATTAGTATTGTAATCGGGTACAGTGTCCATGCTATTCTCTAGCATACCTCAAAGTTCCAGTCCTCGAATCTCACGCGGGACAATTCGTGACCGTTACTAGAGACGTTCACCACACGGCTAGTCTTGTTTCCATCGGCCGAGACCAGCTTTTTGATGATCAGGTTTGTGAAGAGGAAGTGTCCAATGTGGTTGACTCCGAATTGAAGCTCGATGCCATCGGCCGTTTGACCGTACGGTACTGCCATGATGCCCGAACTATTCATGAGCACATCTATGTGTGGAACATCATCGTAGTTGTTGACTTCGGCGGCGGCCTCGCGAATCTTTTCCTGAGAGGCTAGGTCGAGCTTAAGGATACGGGTGGCCACGGTGGGTGCGATAGCTTTGATTGAAGCGGCGACTGGTTCAAGCTTGGAAGTGTCACGAGAGGCAAGGATGATCAACGATGGCCCATGTGGAGCAATAGTTGTTGCAAATTCAGCACCAAGGCTTCCAAGAGACGGGCCGGTTATGAGAACAACTTTGCCTCGAATTGTGTTGGAGCAGATGGCGGCGATCTCATCGCCGGTTGTTTCAAACCCGAAGGAAGACATGATGGGGAGTGGTTTCTGGTAAGTCTGGAAGGAATTGATGGAATGAGTTGCTGGATGAAGTCTACATGTTGAGGAACTCGGAGAATTTATAGCTTTCACTTTGACCTGGATGTTGTGAACTGGATGAACAGTACAGCGGATCATTCCCCGATTCGGTCAATTTACACAGAACCAGCATACAGATCGGGATTAGCGCGGGATGCCGGAGATAAGCACTGAAAGCCTGAACGTTGAACTAAACATTTCATCTCTTTCCACTTTCTCTTCTTTTCATATTCATCAACTTCCTAAAACAGCTAGGAACTATGAATTCATCGGCCGAGGTGATATTTCCTGTGGGGTTTTCCGGTGACGACAATCCCTGCATCTTCCGATATGACATCGGCCCTACTGCCTTAAAGATGGCGAAGAACAGAGGGAGACCGAAAGGAAGTACGTGATTAATCTGGGTATCGACAAGCAGGAAGCTGACGTATACAGATAGCAAGCGTCAAGTCTCACAACGGAAATCGAAACTACCTGCTTTCGAGTTCATTCACATTGACGGCCATTCCGGCATTCCAGATGCCAACTCACGTAAGATGATCCGGAGACGAGTGATGATCAATCATATTCATCATCAAAAGAAAAATGACGAGGGGCACACTTTGAGTCCTGTGCTATCTCCCCAAATTGCTGGCGTTGACCCTTTCAACACATTGCCGATTCGGTTCGAGCCATATGCACATGACCTTTTGAAATACTGTGGGTCGTCATAATATGTAACTTGGGGAAATTTACTAAGAACCATAGATATTACCACCGGATGGCAGAAATACTACTACATTGAGAAACACACTGCTTTCAACCCAATAACGGAGTACTGGATATCTCTAGTTATGGTTGATGATGCATTTCTGCATACAATTCTGGGGTGTGCTGATCTGCACTTTTCTCCGGGTCAAGAGCCTCAAGCTTCTCTCAGAACCATAAAACATTTGAATGCTGCAATTTCAATTGTCAATAAGCGCATTGAGAATAATGAAATCCCCACTGACGCAACTCTGGTCATCGTTGCCACAATGGCTCTTATGGAAGTCAGTACTCAACTAACCTATTAATGACTTACAATGATTCTAATCAAGCCTTTAACAGAAGCACCGAGGATCCCATGAAAATTGGAATATTCATATGAAGGGCCTTCAAAAGTTAGTCGCTCTTCGCGGCGGACTGGAATCGCTGGAATCACAACCTCTTGCAATGGGGAAACTATACCGGTATGAGACGGCCAACCTCTTTCATGCGTTTAATGGACTTCTTTTAGTTGCTAACATGTCTCCGTGTAATTCAAAGTGCGGATCTGGCTGGCTCTATAGATGCTGTTCAGGAACCCTACTTTTCAAGTCGAGGGCTTTCAACGCCCATAAAACCCGATCCACAGTTTCTCAACTCTGGTTTTCAAATGCTCAACTCTATAACCACGCTGGATGATACTTTGATATCGTGCATCCAGAATGCTGCTGATATAATGTCCTCTTTGAAGAAGCTGAACACAAAGAGCTCCCACACCGAAGCAGCCAGAATCCGCTATTGTTCCACGGCTCTACAGTACACCCTTCTTTCGGTGAAGTACTCGAACTCAATTCACGAAATATGCCGGCTCTCTCTTCTTTTGCTTTCGGAAATGCTTGTTAACCAAAGTTCTTTGCTCTTTCACAAATATGAAATGCTAATTGCTAAGATATGGGACATTTATAAAGCCTCGAATGTTCACTTATTTCCACCAGAGTTTATACTTTGGGTGTTTATTATCGTTACATCTTGCACAATTTCAGAGCAGACCAGGGAAAATTCTCTTCATGTTGTTTCCGAAGCTGCTTTAGCATTGGATTTGTCTACAGTAGAAGAGGCAGAATCTGTGCTGAAGATATTTTTGTGGGATTCTACCCTGGAGGTGGATATCCATCAGACCGCTTGGAATACATTGCTCTCTAGTCGAAAAACATAGCTCAATGATTACTATTTCTTCTCTTTTCTTATGTTCTCATCTACACCCGCGTTTGTGGTTGCGATTAGAGCGAGGCTCGATCAGATAATGCAGCCTAGTAGGCGCTCACCAGTGGTAATTGACTGTTTACTGACTACACAATTTTATCAGAGGTATCTATTGAGTACTCGGGTCCGTAAACCAAAGTGTATTCGGCTCTATCATGAATGAGGTTTGGCGGGTTAGTGGTGCCTGAACCGCCAGGCATAGTACCTCATTTGTGGTCGCGTCATAGACTCAACAACGTTGCTTCGTATATCGGTCTATTAAATGACTTCGAATTTGCTTGCCGCAATGCAGATCTCAATGCTAGTTTGGAGTGGTTTGTACATCTGATAAGTGATTGCCATCAATCGGGCATCCTTCCGCTACCATGACCGCATCTCGGGAACCTTCCTTCGACGACTTGGTCTCTTTCAGGGATGCAGATCGTGGATTTATTGACAAGTTGAACCCCTGTATCATCAAAGACAGTCGTGGAAATGTTGTCTGGGACAATGAAGCCTATAACTTCTTATTCAACACGCCTTGCCCGAAGACAGCGAATCCCAAATTATGGCGCCAGGCTCAACTCGTCAGCAAACAGGGTCTCTTCAAGGTTGTGGAAGGCATCTATCAGATCCGAGGGTTTGATCTGTCAAACATGACCGTAATCGAGGGCAAAGAAGGGATCGTTGTTGTAGATCCACTCACGTCAGCAGAATGTGCCAAGGCTGCCCTCGAGCTGTATCGCAAAAATCGCGGCAACAAGCCAGTACTTGGCATGATCTACACCCATTCGCACGGTGATCATTTTGGAGGTGCAGAGGGAATTGTTTCTAGGAGCGAAGCTACAAAGATTCCGATTCTAGCTCCGTTTGGATTCCTCGAGCATGCTGTCAGCGAAAATATCTACGCAGGCAATGCCATGGCTCGCAGAGCCTCATACATGTATGGAGATCAGTTAGCAAAAGGTCCCCAGGGTCAAATCAGTGCCGGTCTAGGAGCAACATTGTCTTCGGGAACAGTGACACTGATTCCCCCGACTGTCGACATCACCCACACTGGCCAGGTCGAAGTGATCGATGGCACTGAATTTCTGTTTCAGGTCACACCCGGGACTGAGGCACCTTCGGAGATGAACTTTTACCTCCCCCAGTGCCGTACTTTGTGTGTAGCCGAGAATGCCACACAATGTCTCCACAACATTGGAACTCTTCGGGGTGCGGCTATCCGAGATGCACTTGCGTGGTCTTCATACTTGGATGAGACAATTGTTCTCTTTGCCGAAAAGTCCGACGTTGTGTTTGCATCTCATCATTGGCCAACATGGGAAAAAGAGGCTGTGCTTACCTACCTTACCGAACAGCGAGATCTCTATGCTTTCCTCCATGACCAGACATTGCGTCTTATGAATGAAGGCCTCACTGGCATTGAGATTGCAGAGGTTTTCCAGCTTCCACCAAAATTAAGTACTGCTTGGCATACGCAGGGCTTCTATGGATCTGTTAGTCACAACGTCAAAGCGATATATCAGCGCTATATGACATGGTTCGATGGAAACCCAGCCCATCTTTGGGAGCATCCCCCGGTCGAAAGCGCCAAGCGCTACGTCTCCTGCATGGGAGGTATTGATGAGGTTATTCAAAAAGCGAAGACATTCTCAGAACAGGGAGATCTGCGTTTTGCAGCTACACTTCTAAACCATGCAATATTTGCCGATCCTGAAAACAAATCTGCTAGGAGTTTGCTAGCGTCGACATATGAATCTTTAGGATATGGATGCGAGAACGGACCCTGGCGCAACTTCTACATGTCCGGGGCGATGGAGCTGAGAGGCGAGAAAATGAAGGATAATCTCCTAACTGACCAGGCTGCTATGGCTAAATCTCTGTCTCTTCATCATCTATTTTCATCTTTGGCTGTGAAGTTGAACGGTCCCTTGGCACAGGCCCAGAATTTTACTATCGATTTGCATGTAACGGACCGGGACGAGCATTGTCGATTGATTGTCAGCAATGGAGCCTTGATCCATCGGACGGGAAAACCCCGCACATCAACGTTAGATGTGGCGAACTACTCATGCGAGCTGACATTCCCACAGCTATTGCAACTTTTGACCACCGGGAAAACGCAAGAGTCGGTAAAGAACGAGGCGGGGGATAGTTCTTTTATAAGCAAGTTGTTGTCGCTGATCGTGACTCCAAATGGAGCATTCAATATTGTTACGCCATGAATTTTGTTGGTTAATAGGGACTTGAAGATGGCAAAAGCTGACAACCCAGCAATATGTTTTGGAAGACACTTCTTATGGAAGAATAGTAGGCATTTGCAAGGTAGTCAAAATTCATGTAGGATATGTATTACAGAATAAGTACTCGCATTGAGCACCGACCGGCAGCCATCAAGCACGTCATAAGCATTATAAGCCCTATGTACACTGGTAACTGACCATGAGGATATAGAGGATATAGAGCTGGAATGAAGGGATGTTTCATAACCTCATCTGAGATTGAGAGACGTGGAAGATATGAAACACAGAGATTTGAATGCATAACTACATACCCGGAGACACAAAGTAAAAAAGCGCCATTTGCAAGAAAGTTGGGGGGGGGGGGAATAGAAAGGAAAGCAACAGCGTCGAGCCCGACTTTTCCTCCATTCCAGAACGTGAATGTCGGCCGAGGTACGCGTAGACAAGAGAAGAAAGAAAGAGATGAAAAGAGAGAGAACAAGACAACGAATGCAATCAAGGTATATACGAACAAGAAAACAAGCATTTCTGTCATATAGTCTCCTAAGCGGAGACGTATTTTCCACCAACCAACTTGCGGCTGGTTGGGACCTCTTGCCAGTTGACTGGGGCCGGGGATTGCTTTCCACTATCAGCGAAAGGATCAATTTCTTGCTGAGTGGATTCCGACACGGCACGACTGACACCAAGTCGAGAGGCGGACTCGGTGGTGTGGAGCTCGAACTTTGCTTCGACGTTCCCCTTGCGAGGGCCAGGGGTGGATGTGGAGAAGCGAACAAGAAACTTGCCGTCGTCGCCAGAGCCAGGGGCCTTGACTTCAAGCTCGGGGATTCTCCAAGTGACAGTGGAATTCTTGCGGCGGAAAGTAGCGCCAGAGTTCGGGTGCATAACGGCGCTGGTTGCATGGGCAATACTCTCGCGCGGCTGCTTGGTAATCTCGTCTTCAGCAGAGATATCCAAGCCCACAGTCAAAATCACGTTCTTCAAGGTGATAGATTCCACAGGTTGCGAAACAAAGGCTGGGTTCATTGAGTAGAAAATGATAGCACTGGCTTGGGATCCCTGCAAGTTCCAAGCTGGTTTGAAAATAACGGGGCAGTAGGAGGATGAGTTGCTAGGGTCGAGATGCAATTGGTACTTGAAGGCCACCGTCGGCATGGGGCGAGAAATGCTGCCCAGCTGGAGGTCATACTCGCCTCGCTTCTCATCGCCGGTGTCTTTGCTGATTTCCTGAACGAAGTGAGGGTTTGCAGCAACCTTTTCAAGCACAGGGAAATTATCCAGACGGATGCGCAACGAGTCTGCTGCAAAGCCTGGCGCAACGTTGTGGGCCAGAGCAAGCTCACCCATCACAGAGGACTTGGTCACCTTGCCCTCCGAAAACCATGCGTTGACAGTCTCGATAATTGATGCATTCAGACCGGGCTCGTATAGCTCAGGATGCATGCTGAAGGTCTGGCCGTGCGTAGTGTGCCCCGAGCGGACTGAGGTTGTGTCTGAAACGGCATGGTCATCCGTGGCAGTGCTCAGAGAGGGTGTGTGCCTGATTGGAGAGGATGGAGAGTACGCATCGGATGCGATTTGATTAGGAGCCAACTCATTACCTGGGTTTGCAATAAACACCGTATTGCGAACATCACGGCGACCACGGATAGTACCTGCGTTCCGTCTCATTCCAGACTGCGGGGCTCGCAAGCGAAGAGTATTTGCCATGTCATCCATGGCTTGCTTGGCCTGGCTTTCGTCTTCGAAAATAGGTTGATCACGGATTGTCAGGTTCATGCCAGACTCATCCAGTCCAGCGGCTTCCCTCTGGGCGCGAGTAACTTCATCTACCGTCGAGGGGCGCTCAGTGAACCCTTCTGAATCAACGTGCGAAGGATCAGTGCCATTCCTGATGACTCCGGATTGGACTTCCGGCGAGGTACCGTTTGTTGTAGTTGGGAATGACTGTGCAATCGGAGCGGGAGCAAAAGTCTCCCCTGCGGTCTGATCATGCGTCACGCTGGGGGTTCGTGTATATTCTTCCTCGGCCATCGATGTGCCGGGACGGTCTGCAGTGGATGGAGGTGATTCGGGGATCTGCATATCTCTTGATGAATCGGATCTCTTGAAAGGTGCAAATGGACTGCGCTTCTTCTCTGCCTTCCTGTCGAAACTTGAACCCGACGGTATGACCATGCTCTTCCGTCTGCCCATAACCGTACCAAGTCGCCTTAATCCACCCAATGCGATGTTTCGTGGCTGTGGCTCTGGAGCTGTTCGAATGTTAAATCGAGTAAAGTCTTCATACATGGAATTGTAAACTCACCAGGGGGTGTTGCAGTAGGCGTCTGTCTATCTGATCTTTCTGAGCGCTGGCTAGCCGCATCATCGTGGATATGCGAGGGAGGTGCAAGCGGCGTACTGGTTGGAGTCTCAAAAGCCGACTGAGCAGGCGCTGGGGGCGTTTCGGGGAGGGGAGGTTCTCCTCGAGGCATTGCTGGCGAGGCTGGGATGCGGTTTCCCTTCATTTTAGCAGCAAATGTTTGGATCTCATCTGCAGTCTGCACGTTCAGGAGAACATTCAGACAGCTCTCAGCAGCCTGCCGACCGCGCTCGACTTGATCCACCTCATGGGTTTCTAGCTGCGTGAGCACGTCTCGGAGGTGGTTAAGCCGACCTTCATCTGCAGCCTGAAGCTGCTCAAATACAAAAGGCGCACGCGAGTCCCACTGCTGGCTGACCTCTTCCGCAGCGGCGACTGCAATTGCCAGCTGTTTTGGGTTCTTGGTGCTCTTCTTCTTGGCCTTTTCTACTTTATCCTGGGCCGCCTCGATACTCTTGGCCAATCCCGCTAGATTGCTTTGGATTCCGGGCATTGACTGCATGTCACGGTTCTTGGTGCTGTACTCCCTAAGAGGGCGTTCGACATCTTCCTCGATCTTCGTCGCAAGGGTCTCGTGCGATGTAGCGAGCACCTCGGTCGCGTTAATGATGCGCTGCCAAGGGATTTGGAAAACGCTGGACGCTAATTAGAATCTAGCAACATCCCCATCCAACGGGCTAACCCTGCAAGGGCACAATGAACTTACCCAAGTGCGGCGCCATTGTCCAGGCTAGGGCGATTCGCCAGCTTTCGCAAGCCTTGGGTGTATGCCTCCTCCACGCGACGCCGTTCCTTGTATCAAATCAGCACTGGGGCCCCGCAATGTCCAGGAATGTGACCTGAGGAATATAGCGGGGAGTAGAGCCCTGCTCCGCCATACCTGGAGAAAGTCTGCGATATCCGAGTGGATCTTGTTTATTACTCGAATGCGATCGGTGAGGACATTTGTAGCTTGGCTAGGGTGCAAGGTGGCCTAGAATGGTGGTAACACCCATCGTCAGAACATTGTAGCTTTGGCACAGGGACTCGGCAGCTTGGAGAAGTGAACTGACCAGCAGCGCTGGGTATTCCTGCCGGGATAGCTCCATGGTTTCAAGGTTGAAGGCCAGTTGAGTGCATCAAGCGCATAACCAGGGAAAACGGTGACGGTGGGGTTAGAATTGTCGGGGTGGCCAAGACCAATGATGCGGGATGGAGATTGAAGGTAAATGGCATTCGATCGCCGCCGAAGACGGGGAAATGGCTGGTCGCTGGGGATGACGGATGGGGGCGGGTGAAGGTGGAAGGCGGTGGGGAAAGAACTACATATGACCTAGAGCCGCGCGACATGACAATTTAGACAACACAGAAGATCATTTCCATACCAGATGAAAGATTTTATTGAGAAGCTATGGCCTATGATATTAATTGCTATTTGACCGAGATATTCACTGGGAATTGAACAGTAACTGGAGCGTTTTCAATAGCGGCAGTAAACTTAAAGTGACGCCTCAGGCACAAAAAACGGGAATCCGTCGATCTATACCCTTTCCTCCAGATCGCATGATGTCGGGACACTATTTAAATGTCCTTGCTTGGTGTTGGCAATATATTTTGTTAGCCCGTACCCATGGCAAGGCGCCGTAGCAATGCAATAATTCTGCCCTTGCACAGTATTTCACCACCAATCAGACAAGATCAAGTATGACGCCTTTCTCCGCTATTGGATCACATGACATCATTGACAGGTCCACATGTTTGGCACCTGAAGTCATTGTGCGGTTCCACAACCGTTCGCCGAGGTTAATTCCATTTATACAGCTATGGATTGGCATAAGGATTTGGGTTTCACAGATCGATTAAGAGCCATTCAGTCTCTGTCAGTTATAGTCTTTCACGGATAAACGATATTTACTTACGCTTCATCCCAGCACTTTAGCCTATCAGCAGGCATCTTCATCAGATGCCTTCGCTGAGGCCCAAGCTCAGGCCAGGCAATGTGAGAACGAGGCCTACGACCACGCTACTTCCAAGGTCCGTCCCTTGGCATTTTGAAGATTCTCATAATCTGGCCAGCTGTTTAA
This sequence comes from Penicillium sp. 91 TS-2023, assembly GCA_030710325.1. Classification (NCBI taxonomy): domain Eukaryota; kingdom Fungi; phylum Ascomycota; class Eurotiomycetes; order Eurotiales; family Aspergillaceae; genus Penicillium; species Penicillium sp. 91 TS-2023. Next base: position 550,481 of record JARWGP010000018.1, read on the forward strand.
CGCCATAACTATGCAGGAGCAATATGATCAGATTTGCCAAAATGCAATTGACGCAGCGGAGGGTACCAGCTCTGTAGCAGTGACCAATGACAACACACACCCAGGCCAAGATATCTTTCCAGATTCTGTGATCACAGACGAATCAACCCCGGGAGAGACATTTGGCCAGTATAAATCATGCTTTCATCATTTCGATGGGCTTCATTCAACAATCTACCGGACCAAAGCACAGGATGGATCGGTACGGGCCATCAAGATCACTATCCCGCATCTCATGACAGCTCCTCACGATGCCCATCGTGAGGTCCGGCTACTTCGAGAGGGATCCAACCAATACGTTATTCCCTTGATTGAGACGTTTAATCTAGATGAGGGTCGATTGGTCATGGTTTTCCCTTTTCTGCGGTTCGACTTCGATCATCTGCTGCGGCGGGACATGGTCACTGCCTCACAGACTCGTTCCATTCTACGGGATATGTTCTCTGGCATTGCCTATATTCACAAGTTGGGGATCATCCATCGTGATATCAAGCCCTCAAATATACTGATGGACTCTCCCAATGGGCCCGCATACCTGGCCGATTTTGGGATATCCTGGAAAGAGGGAGACGCTGGGTCCGAGCCCTCGGATTCAAAAATCACCGATGTGGGCACGACTTGCTATCGCCCCCCAGAGGTCCTATTTGGGTATCGGGGATACGGCACGGCTCTGGATCTCTGGGCGGCAGGATGCGTGGTAGCGGAATCCACCGTCGTCGGCCATCGGTCTCTTTTTGATTCCGGTCCTCTGGGCAGTGATCTGTCGCTGATCCACTCCATTTTCCAGACGCTAGGGACACCAGATGAAAATAGCTGGCCAGTAAGTTCTTCTGTTTTCCACGTGGGAGCTTGATGCGGGAATAACCAGCAAATAGGGAGTTCACGTGCTGCCAGATTGGGGCAAGGTGGAATTCCACCCCTTCGCGGCGCAGTCCTGGGATGATATTTTGCCTGGTGCATCTTCCAAGGGCCGAGACTTAGTCCGCCAGTTAGTTTGTTACGAGAGCAGCCAACGACTCTCCGCCGAAGAGGTAAGCGGGCGGCAATATCCGATTCTTAACGGTCGCTCATTCATCGTATCCTCAGGCCCTCCAGCACTCGTATTTCTCCACACCTTAATCTCGATGACGAGACCGCCACAGGAATGCCCCATTTCAGCCACAAATTTGACAGCTGTGCCTCTCCCAATCTTTCGGGAGGCATGCTTTAAACGCCTCCGGCAAATATGCCATATGAGATCGCCTCATTCTCGGATACCGATCCTGGTCCCATGAGATACCCACAGCCTCGTTATAATTACACCGCTAGAATAAGAATAATCAACAATGGGAACTCTAGGTGTCGATCTGGGGCGAAAGAGATCCCTTGAAATTTGTTTTAAATTTGGCACTTTACCCAGTCCGAACAATCTCCGGCAAGACCGGAAATGAGTGAATCCACTATTCAATGAGAAGCGAAGATGAAACCACCAATGGAGTCCGTGCCCCGCGTTTGCACGGCACTTGGGCCCTTGGGGGCCATCACACTCGGGTTTTTCACTTGAGAACAGGAGACTCAGAAAACTTGTATAGCATGGATGAACCTTGGAATGAGGATCTGAATCGTATGAACCAGGTCCACAGTGAACCATGAAACTGCTTTTATCTCTGAAAATTGAGATCAAAAATATAGAATCTCTCGTATGCAAAATAAATGGAGCTGTTTTCCAAATACCAGGAACCGTATTGAATGGGCCAATCGCATTGAACTTCGATAAGAGATCATACCCCAGATCTGGTTAGTCCCTGTAATTTCTCAATACCGGGTCAGGGTCTCCATTGCTGTACGAGAGTACATGCACACTCATTTCGGTTCCTCGTGGGAATCGCATTTGAGGGGATCGGGTGCGCTGATCGACTGCTTTCTCTCTTTCTCCACACTCCTTATTACGGCCTGGACGTCGTTATCCTGTCATTCTTTTCATAGACTGCTGTCGGGCCGTGCTCGATCAATCCCAGTCGTCCATTCTTTTGATTTACACCACATTCCACACAACGCGGGTGTTGGACTACCTCAAAAGCGCGATTCCAAAGTTCCGGACTCGCGTTGGAATTTAGCAAAATCTCAATCTTGGGAGCTTTTCACTCTGGAGTGAACATCAACTTACCTCAACTTCGACCTTATTTTTCAATACTCCTAAGAGTCTCACGGTCATCATGGCGCACGGGCATGCACATCACACCCACGACCACCCACTCGAGGTGCGTTTAGAGGAGCGGGGCCATAACGAAAACGATGATACCGTCATCGTCTATACAACCATAGTCAGTGGCGACGATAACGATAGCGCTGATACCAAGACTACGGCGGAAAAGACCAAGGCCGCGGACGTTGGTGTTGGTCCAGCTGTGGGAGTCTCTGGTACGAAGACGACCTCGGAAGAGAGCAAGACCACAGAAGAAGCAACAAAGACTACCGCCGAAGAGGCCAAAACTACCACCAAGGAGGAGAAGACAACTACCAAGGAGTCTGAGAAAGAGAGCAACACGGAGAAGGAAACCACTGCCTCTGAGACCGAGAAGTCAAAGACGACAGCAGAGGCCACCACAACCGAGCACACCGAGGCTATCACCACCGCCACGGATAAGGCACAAACAATTGCAACTGCGACTCAAACCTCCTTTGTGACGTCCACCTCGACCGACTCTACCCAGGATGTGAACGGTCTCGAACATGCTGCGACTGCCAGCGCATCTTCAACCAATTCCGCCGCTTCAGCCTCCTCCACAGCGATCAGCTCTGGGTCAACAGGTCTGTCCTCTGGCGCCACAGCTGGTGTGGCCATCGGTGTCATTCTAGGTGTGGGTTTGCTTGCGGCTCTGATCTTCTTCATTGTCCGAAAGAAGAAGCGCAACCAGGCAGATGATCCTCCTCCAATGGACGAGAAGATGTTCAGCGCCCAGAATCTGCCCCCTTTCCCAACCCCTAAGCCAATGACTCCATCTCAAGCTCCGAAGCTCAACGTCCGCCCGGTCACCCAGTTCGCACCCGATCTGAGTAACAGTGCTTCCTTCAACACCGCTAACACTTTCACTGGCGATGCCGGTGCTGGTGCAGGGGTTGCAGTCGCCTCGCGTAACCTGACTGGTGATGTGCCACCTCTAACTCCACCGAAGTCGGCCGCCAGCTCTCAAAATCCTTTCACGGATCCGGTCAATCCCTTTAATACTGCCAGCACGGCAGATTCCATCCATTCCCAGAGTCCGTCATCAATTACAGGCCCTTCGGGCCCGGCTATCGGAGCAACAGCTGCTGGAGCTGCAGCCTTGGGAGTCGTCGGCGCCGCCGCTGTGGGCTCCCATGAATATGATACGGCACAGCCAAACCGACCTGCATCAATGGAATCGGACGTCCGTCCACCAAACTCGCCTAGCCCCGTTAGTGTTGATGGTGATTCTGTTTCATCAGCAGCAATGATCGCTGGTGGTGCTGCTGCCGCAGGCGCTGCCGGAGGTGCTGGTCCAGGGCCGTTAAACGTGTACCGTGTACAATTGGACTTCACCCCGTCACAGGAAGATGAACTTGAACTCCAATCCGGCACCCTCGTCCGGATGCTTCACGAATATGACGATGGTTGGGTGAGTGTTTCGTGAGCAATTACTTTGGCCAGGAGGCAGCTTTACTAACATCCCTTCACAGGCTCTGTGCGTCCGCCTTGACCGTTCCCAACAAGGAGTTGCTCCTAGATCGTGCCTGTCTTCTCGCCCTGTGAAGCCTCGCGCGCGTCCACCACCTGGTGCCCCTGGCCCTGGTCCTCGCGGCCCGCAGATCATGGGCCCTAACGGCCACCCAATGCCACCAGGAGGTCGCGGTCCACCCTCCGGACGATTCTATCCCACAGACGCTCGGCCAAGATCGCCCGGCGGTCCTGGATACGGTGGCCCACCTCGCCCATACCCCGGTGGACCCGGCCGTTCAATATCGCCAGTCGGGCAATTCCCCGTCCCTCGATCTATGAGTCCTGGCCCCCGATCCATGTCCCCTGGCCCCCGCTCTATGTCCCCTGGCCCCCGCTCTATGTCCCCAGGACCTGGCATGCGACCCGGTCCACGGGCAATGTCACCAGGCCCCGGCTACAATGGTCCCCGATCAATGAGCCCAGGACCATACGGCCCTGGAATGCAGCGACCAGTAATCCCCGCCAACCAGCGTCAACGAAGCAACAGCGCAGGCAATGTCTCCCCACCAAATGTCAGTGCCGCAGCTCCGCCTCGATCGAGTCCACTGGCTGTAGCACAGCCTCCAGCGCCCGCTCCTACAGGCGATCTCCCCGCTATCCCCAGCTCTGCCCCCAGCTCTCCTGGATCCCAGATTAGCAGGAAACCTGTTCACGCGGACTTCTAATCTGCTGTTAATGACCCAAGATACCCCCTATGAGCTGAGCTCGGCTCCCTTGCAGATGAGAGAATCGAGATTTGTGTCTCGTTGTGTCCCGCTGGACGGAATGAGCCTGCTGTACGTTATGCGCCTCTGTGCGTCCGTGACGAACAAAGTATTGTATCTGTTTGTATACTCTTTCTATCTTTATTTTCTTTAAATCATTTTGTCTTGATATTTCGCATGGTGCGTTCCTTAGTAGCCCCTTTTTTGCCCTGCAAAGCAAACATCCCCCTTCCCTTACCTTTACACTTCCTTTCCCCCCATTCATCCTCTTCTCCAAGGAGTCGAAGTTGTATCCAACTCCTTCCTTGTCTTTATGGAAACACGATTTTCCACGGCGAATAAATGAATCGGAATATCCAGAAATCTGTACCATTTGAAAGTTCTGGCACATGTACCAGTTCATACTTGATAGAATTTTACTTTTTCAACCTTCACTTGGCCAAAGATATTTGAAATGAGAACCCCGCTAGCGCTTAATTGCTCTATTATATGAAATCTAACCGAAATTTGAATATACTGTTGTATACCCTTCGCCCCTTTTTCTATTTGCAGATGGGGTTTAAAGATGAGGAACCTTTGCACTTGCAAGTATCAGGTTCACAATACTCAAGATGCCTTCGCCGAGGATAAGACCAGAGGCCAAGACAACGACAGTCGAAGATGCAGCGTCAGCCTTATCAGCTGCCTGTTTAGCCAAAGCGGATCCCTCTTGTCCAGATGTGGAATCAACAGATTCTGGTTGTGTAGAGGTGCCTTCATTATGATCGGGATCCGTAGGCGAGGCATGCTTGCGAGCCCACCACCAAGCAATGATTCCACCAATAACTCTCGCGAGTGTAAAAGAAGGAACATTGAAAATACCAACGGCAACGGCAATTCCACCAGGAACCCAGTCTCTCCATGCAGGAGGCTTCCCGCCAACTGCAAATGCAGGAGAAGCAGCGGCGATTCGGACCGCTGTGAGGCCCATCCAAATAACACCAGCTATGGCTGAAGCCTGCCATGCCATATCTGGTAATCCCTGACCAGTGACGAGTCGGGCTGTGAAGATCCAGACATATGCTGTCGGGGTCTGGAACATCTCACCCGGGATCTCGTATACATTGATATACATTTTGTACACCGCAGTAGAGAGGACGGCACCGACAAGGCTTCCAATCATCTGACCGTAGAACTGGGCCTTGGGGCTCGCGCCGAGGAGATGGCCTGTTTTCAGATCCTGCATCATATCGCCGGCTTGTAAGGCGCCGGACTCTGAGACTGCACCTGCCAGTAGGTTCGTTACCAGAGCTGTGCGTCGGGAGAAATGGGATGCAGGGGTTACGAGCGAGAAGAGCAGTTGTGTCAGCTTGCTGATCCCGGATACGGGGTTGAGATCCGTTTCACCAAGGGCTCGGACACCCATGATAGAGAGGAGAACTGCCAGGAGTGTAGCGAGGCTTGATAGTAATGGGGAAATAATGTCGCCGAAGGCAAAATGCATGCACACGACGTTCAATATCAGTGTGAGGGGTAGCAAGATGACCACTGTACGGGTCGAGATGAGCTGAGATGCCGGGGCATCTTCTTCTTCCGGCTCCGCCACGATTGAGGCGGAGTGGGGGTCAGTGTTCTCGTGATCCTGACCAGGGTTCAGAGCGGAGTAGTTTACATATGAGCGGTCGTGAGATCGCGACTGCAGTCGAAATGCGACCCATCTGCCCAGTCGAGTGGAGCGGAACCAAGCTATCCATCTGGGAGCATGTTGAATCAAAGGCTTGACGACGAGCCAGCCGAGACTGACGAGGGAATCAGCAAGCATAATCGCCAGTGAGATCCAAACGATCCACGCTTTGCTTCCATCCTCCCAGCTGTCGACGGGTCCAGGAGCCCACCCGCGAGCTTTGGCAAGAGGCGAGAGTATACCCCATCCTAGGATTGCCCCGAAAAGCATATGCATGCATGTTGACGGACCCATGATGATTCCTTGGCCAATGTATGCAGGAGATGGGTTGAGAGTCCAGAGCCAGTTATGAGCGAGGCCCACCCCAAATAATGGGATGTCGCGGACGAGTGGAACGAAGTAAGAGAAAAGAGTCTATAGAAGTTAGTTGAGCTTTGGGGCAATGACTCAATGGGTGAGATGTCTCACATAAATTCCAGAGACTACAAATGCACCGATGAGCAGCCGCATCTTCGACCGCCAATCCTTTTGATCAGTTGCCTGGTCTTCAGCCTCTCCATCTTTTAATAGCAGACCTCGTGTTTCGTTCGCAGATGGCACAGTGACTGTACTCTCCTGGGCTAGCTCAATAGGTCGGTCCTGGACTTCCACCGGAACCTTTTCATCTTTCCCGGCGCCATGGAGGACTCGAAGCATCAATGCAGACGCAGTGCCGCTTGGGAACCGCAGCTTCTCTCGCACTATAACCTCTTTACGTAATGGCACAGCAAATACAACACCGAACAAGCAAACCCCAAGACTCCAAACCACCAGTTTCCAGAAACCGAGCTTGAGGGGCCCGCCCTCGCCACCTCCGCCATCACCCGTCGGCCCATCTTCACCGTCTTTCAACAGGAACTCTAAGGCAGGAATTACGCCGACAAAACCACATCCGAGTGGCATAGTTCCCACGGCTCCAGCGACGGTCTGGATCAGGACGTTCTCAATCGGCGTAAACGGGAAAGATAGCTGCTTGGACAGGACCTTGAAGACCGAGAAGCCGATCAAGGCCGAGGGCATAGCCATTGTACTGATCCATCCTGTCTGAAGGCCAAAATATGTGTTTGAGAAGGTGATTAGGGCTCCAATGATGAGGCCGACAATGAGCGAGCGGGGTGTGAAGCTCTGTGCGGAGGTAGTAGTCGCGTGCGGAGTCGGTGCGAGGTTGTCGGGCGCATCTGGGTGCTGACCGGGGGACCTTGAATCATCCAGCCCCTGGCGCTGTGACTCGGAGGCATTGCCAGCCATGCTGAGTGTCTGGTAATTCATTAGCGCAGCAGAGTCATGGGAGAAGGGACGAGACAAATTGGGGTTGATAAGCAGTGGATGATTAATGATAAGATCACATGACGTCACACTGTGATTGGTCAGTTCTAATCTACATAACACTAAGGCTTCTCACATCTCATTTCATCCGTTTCTTATAATAATTGCAATGATTAAAATTGCATAAATATTCTGGGTCAATTATGCTGAACCAGGCTTCGCCTATTCTCAGGAATCCATTCCATCGAGCCCCACTACCAGCATGAGGTTAGTCCCCGGGATTCAGAAATCGGGGTCTAAACCCAATTGGGACGGCTCCTATAGCCAAGTCCATCTCGAGGAATATTTAAACCCTTGGAGTCTCGTTGAACTCCTCTTTTCCCCTTCTTTTCTTTATCCTTCCTTTATCATTCCAACTCCATTTGTTTCCTTCTTTCTCTTTTTTTCCTTACCACCCTTTGGTCAGTGCCAATTCGCAAGATGGCCGCAACTACAGAGGGTAAACCCCGAAAGCGGCACCACAATGAACAAGACCCAGTCATTATTACAAATCCTTCCGAGTCAAAATCAAATGACTTTGCATTGGAACACCTTATCGGAGGTTGGCAGCCAGGCATGGACCCCAAAGTCGACTATTCTGGCCATTTCGAGTTCGGTGGCTCACTGGGTTGCCTTGGCCTGATGATCGGTTTCCCCATGTTGATGTATTATATGTGGATCGGGACTACTTACTATGATGGAAAGCTCCCTCTTCCAGAAGCAGATCAGTCATTCATGAGCTTTGTGAAGCATCTTGGTCATCTTGTCTACACCGGCGCCTTCCCTCACTTTCGTGCATGGCGTATCTACTGGACATACATCATTTTTGAAGCTGCCTGTTACGTCTTCATGCCCGGCTTTACCTGCTATGGCAAGCCTCTTGCTCACCTCGGCGGGAAGCAATTGAAGTATCATTGCTCTGCCTATACCAGCTTCTACTTCACTATCTTCGTCATGGCTGTCTTGCACGGCACTGGCCTGTTTCCCATCTATACGTTCTTGGATGAATTCGGTCCGCTCATGTCTGTTGCCATCCTTACCGGCTATCTAAACAGTCTCATCACCTATATTCAGGCCTTTGTTCGTGGAACGCAGCACCGCATTACTGGCTACCCGATTTATGATTTCTTCATGGGTGCTGAGCTCAACCCTCGACTCTTCGGGATCTTGGACTTCAAGATGCTCTACGAGGTCCGCATCCCATGGTTTATTCTGTTCGGTCTCAGCTGTGCGGCTGCTACCCGTCAGTATGAGAGATACGGTTACGTCTCTGGTGAAGTCCTGTTCTTGGTTATGGCCCACTATTCCTACGCCAACGCGTGCTCCAAAGGAGAGCATCTTATCACCACTACCTGGGACATGTATCAAGAGAAGCTCGGCTTCATGTTGACTTTCTGGAATCTCGCTGGTGTCCCGTTGTCTTACTGTCACTGCACATTGTATCTCGCAAATCACGAGCCATCCACTTATGCGTGGAGCAAACCCGCATTGGCCGCATTCTTCATCTCCTACCTGTTTGTCTACTGGGTCTGGGATACAGCCAATGGGCAGAAGAACTCCTTCCGCATGATGGAGCGAGGAACTTGGGTGAAGCGCAAGACATTCCCACAGCTCCCATGGCAAGAGGTTCACAACGCAAAGACCATCGTAACCGAGAAAGGAGACACAATTCTTGTGGATGGGTGGTATGGTCTGGCTCGGAAGGTTCACTACAGCTGTGATATGTTCTTCGCCATCTCTTGGGCCCTGATCACCGGCTTTGATAGCCCATTCCCCTGGTTCTATCCTGTCTTCTTCTGCATCATGATTATACACCGTACCATCCGTGATATCAATAAGTGCAGACACAAGTACGGTGCTTCGTGGACGGAGTACGAGAAGCGGGTTCCTTATCTTTTTATTCCGGTTCGTCTCCCCGACAGCTTCAATGGAAGACATTTGCTAATTATTTAATAGTATGTCATTTGAATGGCAAGCATGGAGAAGGAAGACAAGTGGGAAACATATTATCAAGTGTAATTTTATTGTGTTAGATTAATCAAAGGTTCTAAGGAATCAATGCCTAAGATCGCTCATTACTTCTATATAGAATTCTCTGGTAAACAACTTATACCGCCATTTTTATTGACGCCTGATTTCCCCTCATTGGCTCACCCGACGCCAAGATTGCTCATCAATTTGATAGCTTTGCACCGGGGTCTTATCGCCCAATGATAACAAGAAGCCACGTAAGATAATGAACAGGCAGCCATCAATTTTAATACGTAGATCAGGATGTTGATGCCTGAGATAAATAGTATTGTTCTTTTGAGGTAACCTTTTTTGCTCCTGCCTTTCTGTTTCCTCTTTCTCACTGCACGGGTTGGGATCGATTGCTTTTTTATTACTTTTTCTCTGCTACGTAACACGCAGGATTTCAGGCCAGCTGCTCCTATTGAGCTTTTGATAATATTCATTCATCACTACTTCACCACACAATGGCTAGCTTGTACACAGAAACAACCCCAGAAGCGGTCAGGAATGCGAAGGTATTGTACCTCATAGTCACATCATTTTGCATGAAAGCTGATGCCGAAATCAGGGCTTGCACCTTATCACCTGCTCTACTCCGACCGGAAAGAAAGTCCAGATCCTTCTTGAGGAGTTGAAGGACGTTTATGGACTCGAGTGGACAACTTCTTTGATAGATCTTGACACGGATGAGCAAAAGAAACCGTGGTTTCTAAAACTTAATCCAAATGGTACTAGAACAGGCTCGAGGACGCTTTCTTATTATATTAACTCCATTATATAGGGAAAATCCCCGTTCTCATTGACAACACTGGACAACAACCTTTCTCTGTCATGGAGTCATCAGCAGAGCTGCTCTATCTCGTGGAGACGGTTGACAAAGATAACCACTTCAGCTTTTCCGACGGCAAAGAACGGTCTCAGATGACGCAGTGGCTCATCTTTTGGCATGCTTCTGGTCAGCCTAACCAAAGTCAACTGAATCACTTTGGAAGATTTGCTTCTGAACAGATTCCTTGTAAGCAGACCTTTCCGGTGTTGACTTAGTAAAGGTATCGTCGAGCAAAGAATTTTATTAATTAAAAAACATCCGCAGATGCGATTGAACGATTCAAGGCCGAGACACTCCGAGTTTACAACGTACTTGAGCTCCACCTTTCCGGGCGCCTGACCGGCGAGTCCCGAGAATATCTTGCTGGAAATGGCCTTGGAAAGTTCAGTATTGCTGATATAAATGCTTACCCGTGGGTCCAGGCGTGGAAACGTAGCAAAATCTGCGAAGAGGAGATGGAGAGCTATCCACACCTGAGGGAATGGATAGACCGAGTTGGGTCCCGACCAGCTGTACAGAGGGGGACCAGTGAGATTTACGACGAGGAAGTTCATCCTGAGTTACTGGTTCGTACTGATAGCGGTTAAGTCAGCCACCATTAGACTTTGATATACTCATCGAATAAAGTATTTGAGAAATAATATTGGAGAGAAGCACGCTCACTAGCTTGTAAACAGCAGTTGCGCTAATCCACGTTATGACACATCAATTATATTTTTCAAGAGCTATGAAACCTCGAAGGCTTCTCCGTTCATCAGCTTTGCTTCCGAGCGGGATTTGGTTTCATGCGGTGTCATGCGGGATTAACGCGCAATGTGCTACAGGCCCACAGCCCGCACCCAAAGCCCGCTCCCATGGCATGATTCCACTGCAAGCCAGATCCCGAACTAATCAACGCAACACAACTCGAAAGCTTAGATAAATGTGAAGATTGTGATACAACGAAGATAAAGAGCAATCACCGACCCGGGCAGCGCCGAGTCCGGGTCTTATGATGCCGGTTGTTTCTTACATCGGGATTTGAGGATCATGATGTGATTCAGAACACCAAATGCCCTGAGGGTGACAAGAAGTCTATAAATTCATTCATCTACCCTGGCTCAAGATGATTATCTTTCAACTCAAACACAATCTTGCTTACCTCTCAAACAACAACAAATCTTCAACATGGCTCCCGTTCTCAAGAAGTACAAGGCCGCAGCAGTCAATGCTGAACCAGGCTGGTTCAACCTCGAGGAATCGGTTCGACGAACCATTCATTGGATTGATGAAGCAGGAGAGGCAGGATGCAAGTTCATTGCCTTTCCCGAGCTTTGTGAGTCCTCTTGATCGACGACATGTAAATAATTCTGCTTACATCTCAATCACAGGGATCCCGGGCTACCCCTACTGGGCCTGGAAGGTGAACTATCAGGAAAGCCTCCCGTTACTCAAGAAGTATCGTGAGAACAGCCTGCCGTCCGACTCGGACGAGATGCGACGCATCCGTCAGGCCGCTCGAAGCAATAAGATCTGGGTGTCTCTCGGGTACTCTGAGCTCGATCTTGCGAGTCTATATACGACTCAGGTGATGATCAACCCTGCCGGAGAGATCATCAACCACCGCCGCAAGATCAGAGCCACCCACGTCGAGCGTCTGGTCTTCGGTGATGGAACCGGTGATACTACCGAGTCGGTGATGGATACCGAGATTGGCCGCATCGGGCACCTGAACTGCTGGGAGAACATGAACCCCTTCATGAAGGCCTACGCAGCTTCTCTTGGAGAGCAGGTGCACGTTGCTGCCTGGCCCCTCTACCCTGGAAAGGAGACTCTCAAGTACCCGGACCCTTACACCAATGTCGCCGAAGCCAACGCAGATGTAAGTTTTGCTTCTTACCTTTGCGGATTTTGACTTGATATTGGATCTGATGACTGACAAGATGGCTCAGCTTGTCACTCCGGCCTATGCCATTGAGACTGGTACTTTTACCCTTGCACCGTGGCAGACAATCACTGCTGAGGGTATCAAGCTCAACACGCCACCCGGAAAAGAGCTCGAGGATCCCAACATCTACAACGGAAATGGGCGAATCTTCGGACCCGACGGACAAAATCTCGTTCCCCACCCGGCAAAGGACTTCCAGGGTCTTCTATACGTCGATGTAAGTTATATTTGCTATTCTATCATGTACTGTGCACGTCTAATCTCTGACCAAACAGATCGATCTCGACGAGGCCCACCTGACAAAGGCTCTGGCCGATTTTGTAAGTCAAACCCAAAATCAATAGATACACGTTTAATACTAATCTGGGCTTAGGGCGGTCACTACATGCGCCCGGATCTTATTCGCTTGCTTGTCGATACCAACCGCAAGGACTTGGTTGTCCACGAAGACCGAGTCAACGGAGGTGTGGTGTACACCCGGACTGTGGATCGAGTTGGACTATCCAAGCCTTTGGATACTCCTGCTCCTGAATCTGAGCAGGAGTAATAGATTGGATGAGCCATAGCAGGAAAGTACGGCTGTGGTGATTCACTTTGCTGCCGCTCTATATTTCAGCTTCCAAGACTCCTATCTCTCCATAGCTGTTAATACATTCCACTCTATATTCTATGCAAAGGAAATCCATTTGCCACAAATCTGTAGAACAACCCGACTATAGGGTGGATTCAAATTCGTGAGTTCGTGGCTGGAGATTAATATGGTCCGGGCCTCCGTCTTAGGCTTTGATTTCCTAGCCCTTACTGTCGGGCAACTTTGTTGAATGACCTCGACTTTTCCGATGAACAGGTCGAGGGTGATCACAAAAGCAGAACCTGAGAAATAAAGACTGAATGCTAATTTCCAAAATCCGATTATTGCGTTCTACTTCGAGCGATTGGGGGGGTTTCCTTTTATCTGTACCCTTTGAAAGGCATTTGGGCCTAATTGAATTCGCATTATTTAATAATCGGGGAGCCAGCGAAGGGACAATAATAACAAAACGTAGCACATAGTTTCTGTGCTGGGGAATCATACATTGAGAGTAAAAAGATATGGGAGAACCGTCGGTAGATCGGAATTGGCCTGGATCTAGGCACTGAAGTGCACAGGAATCAGATCAAACCCTCAATCAAACCCTTGTAGCGCGGGTAGTCTTATCGTAAAAGTCCAAAGTCATAGCGGCAAGGAAACAAGGGATGTCTTTTCTCTCTTGCACCCAGAACTTCAACAAAGGTTTGATCTCCATGGCGAAGAGACTGTTATTTCCACCCGATAGCTTCATTGAACCATTTTCACCATCAAAGAGAATGGAGTTCTCTTCGCCGTTGCCCATACTTCCTGGCCCACGAGAGTCTGAGGAGGCATTGGGGTCACCATGTCGGTATTCCGGAGAAAGGTGGAACATAGATGTGACACGCACTCGGCCATTGGGCAGGATATCAAGCTTATAGCCTAGCAGAGAGGCAACGGCTTCTCTAAACTCAGTGGCCTTGGCGGAGTAGATTTCCCTAAGGCGACGATTGCGTTTCTCTTTGTCTGCAATAACGCGCTCCATTTCTTGAATTTCGAGCTTAAGGGCCTCGAGTGTGCTAACAGGAGCAACCTTGACCTCGGCATGATTGCCACGTAGCTGGGCAAGAAGATCCCGGTTCTCTGCTTGAAGAGTCTTCAGCGTCGTCATTTTGATCTTCTCTGCTTCCGCGGTGGGATTTTCTCGTAGTTCCAGAACCCGGGTGCGAGATTTGGCTTTGAGTGATCTTAATTGGGATTTGGCAGCATCCAACTCTTTCTTGGCAAGAGTCGTGGCCTGCTCGGATTTAGAAAGCGCCTCTTGCAGTTTGCGATTCTTCCGCGTAAGCACAGAAAGGCGTTCACTTTCAGCTGTGCTATCCGTTGGTGACAGCGGACGCTTGGTACCTCGGGATTGTGACTCTTCCCGAGGTGGCGCTTCTCGCTGAGAAAGCTCTTCGTGGACTTTGTGGAGCTCACTCCGGTACTCGTCAATTAGTTGCTGTAATTGGGTGATTTGAGCAGCCTTCTGTTCATCGAATTGGCTCTGTTCAGCATTCATGGTCGTTTCTTCTTCGTCGAAGGTCTTGAGCTGTGCACGTAGATACTCAACCTCCTTCACTGCGAGAACGCGCTGTCGCTCTAAGCGAGCCCGAGCCCGAGCATCTGCCGCCGCAGGTGCACCTACAGAGGTGCTTGTGGTCGCGCGAGCTGTCTCCAACTCTTGCTTGAGCTTCAGCTTCTCATCCTCCAAGGTCTTGATCGCTTCATCTTTCTCCAGGAATTGAGCGTCAACAGCACCAAGACGATCAATGAAGGTCGCTTTTTCGATTCGCTCCTGAACCAGGGCTTTGACAATCGCCTCCGGGGAGTCGAACTCTGCAGGCTGATCATTTTCCTCAAGAAGACTGGCCCATGACTGACGTTCGTCCTCTAAGACCTGCTTTTGAATCTGTAGGGTTTCAAACTCCGCCTCGACGCCCTTCATGAGCTGCAGTTGATTCTCGAGTGATCTCTTCTGCTCCTCAACGACCTGCACATTCTTCTGAACTTTTCGTAGGTGTTGTAACTCTGCCACTTGGTCCCGGTTTGTCGTCTCCAATTCGCGAAGGTGAGTGACTTGTTCAGTAAGCTCTCGCTTGAGAACAAGAAGTTCCTCCCCGTCGCTCCCTTCTGCCTTCAAACGGATATTGTCGGATTCGAGGTCGGCGACTTCGGCTTCTCGTTGGGTTAATTTCTCCTGGGTCGCTTGCTGGGCAGCGCGAGCCTCAAGAAGATCATTTTGGAGTTCCTCAATTGTTTTCTGAAGGGAAACGCGGACCGTTTCTAACTCGCTGATCTGGTATTTGGACTGACGCTCGTGATCGGAAGCTTGGGCTTGGATTTCGGCAAGTTCTTCCTGGATCATCTGATTTTCATCCTGGAGATTTCTGGCCTTCCGCTCCAGGCTGGCTTTCTCATTCAGGGCCTGTTCTTGGGTGTCCTTCAGTTCTTTCGCTAAGGCCTCGGTTTTATGGGTAGCACGGTTGCTTGCGGTCTCAGCAGCCTATGAGCTTGCTGTTAGCTAGGGGTAAAGGCAGTAATCAAGATGGGATTTTCTTACCTGTGCCCGTTTAAAATCGGCATCTGCTTTCAATTGAAGGTCCCGAGTCTCTTTCTCGAATCGAAGGGTTTGTAGATCTCGCTCCTGCTTGATATTTTCCAGCTCATATCGAAGAGTGCTCACTTGCACGCGCAATTCATCCTTTTCCACATCTGCATTTCAATCTCAGTTTCTCTTTGATCTTCTCTTCCCAAGTAAGTGTTCTCTTACCGTGTGCTGGTGGAGGTGGAGGTGGAGGATGAACAGATCGAACGGATTGGCCCATATAGCTTTGTCCTAGAGTGCTTTGTCCGAAACCGCTTCTCCTTGAGCCAGACGGGCCCGCTGGGGTGGAAGGGGAGGCAAAGCCAGCAATGAGCTGTGATACCGGGCGCGTGTTTTCGCCGGGCTCCATGATGCGCTACGGAGAAGGGACTGTTAGTCAAGCTTTCAAAGGAGCACAGCCAAACTCACCTAATTGGCCAGCATAGAGGCTCAAAACGCCAACCCAATTCGATCCAAAGTGAACTTATAATCGTCTCACAAGGGACGAACTCTCGGTGATTCAAGTGAGTGTTGCGCGGGCAGTTGTTTGGGACTTAGTCAGCGGGGAGCTACCGCACTGGGTTTAGTGCCAAAATTTTAAAGAAATTATTTCGAGTCGGAATTCTTCTCAAGCACACACCAAGCCCAATCCAATCCTCTCCACCAAACCCCCGACACTTACACATATCCGACAAAATGGGCAAGGACCGTGTCGAAAAGAAGGAGAAGCGCTCCGAGAAGAAGGAGAAGCGTGCCGACAAGGACGGTGTCGCCAAGGTCAAGAAGGAAAAGAAGGAAAAGAAGGATAAGACCGTTCTCGTCGATGCGGTAGAGAAGGAGCTTTCCTCTCAGGAGATGGAGGGTGTTGAGCAGGTTGCTACTCCCACCGAGGAGGTTGAGGGTGACGAGATGGCCATTGACCGTCCCACTGGCGCTCATGTGCCTTTCGCCAACCCTCTGGTTGAGGACAAGAACGCCAAGAAGGTGCTCAAGAGCGTTAAGAAGGGTAAGACTTTCAAATCTGTTACTTGAATATGTCAATTGTCTGTCGGCGTCGGGCTCTATTCAATCGCGAAAGAGTTTTTCGTCTCGTATGGCACCGAAGCGACTCCGAACGACGCAAGCGCAAATCCCATGCGCTTGCCGTGCAGACTTTTTAAATTGACTATTTTCTATCTTGAATTGAGCTGTCGCTAACCAGTTCATCTCCGTTTTAGCCGCTGTCAACAAGTCCCTTAAGCGCGGTGTTAAGGAAGTCGTCAAGGCTCTCCGCAAATCTCCCATTCCCGCCGCCAACGCTAAGATCGAGATCCCCAGCGGTGTCGTCATTCTCGCTGCTGACATCTCCCCCATGGATGTTATCTCCCACATTCCCGTTCTGTGCGAGGACCACGGTATCCCCTACGTCTTCGTCACTTCCCGCGCCGAGCTCGGTGCCTCCGCTGCCACCAAGCGCCCTACCAGTGTGGTCATGGTGACCCCCAAGTCCGCCAAGAAGAGCAAGAAGGACCTCGAGGCCGATACCGACGGTGAGGACTTCGGAAAGGTGTTCGAGGAGCTCGCCAAGTTGGCCGAGAAGGAGCTCAAGAAGGTGTCCATTTAAAAGGATCGCTTGGATGTCTGTTTTCTCGCGTCTTCCCACTGTTAGCTGCTGGTGGGGTTCTCTTATTGTACAGGTTTATGTTCTTTGAAGGACCGTGCATGTCTTCGGGGGTCCGGCCTTGGGTTTCTTTTTTATTCCATCTTTTTGCTCTATGCAGCTCGGCGTTTCTTCAACGGTGTATGAAAAGGCAGGAAAAGAATTTCAATGAGAAATCACCCCATAAATTCATTTGTTCCTAGTAAATCTGTATGAGCTATAAAGTGGGCCTTGAATGCGGCTAAGATGGGTCTCCATGTGTCTTTGCTATGCTCGTGCGTGGTCTAGATCCAGGCTTTGCCCCTGACCATGACCCTTTCTATGCCTTCAGTGGGCGATAAGATATATGCATCAAGGTGCTTTTATGTCGTACATGTTGACTATGGCCTGATCAGAAAACCAGAGTTTCACCCAGCCGGAAGATATCAAAAGTTACACCCAATTCAACCTGCCTATCAGTGACAAACGAATGCAGTGGCACAAGAGAAACATCGGCACAATTTACCAAGGGACAATGGAAATCCAATGCAATATAGTAGTGCAAATCTAGACGATTGGCCTTGCATCACACCCGAACTATCAAGAAGTGGCGTTTGTCATTCCACGACGATCAATCTGATCAATCCCTTCTCCCCTCATAATCTCCACATCAGATCCAACAAGGGGGTCCAAACCACATACCTCGATTCTGCAGAAATCAAACGTAGCCAACTACCCCTTATCCTTTTCGGGAGATACGGTACATTTAGGGCCTCGGATTCGCTTACTTACGTCCCTGGCTTGGATTCTCGGGAGGGGTCTCTAGTCGTACGCGGAGCCTATGACAGGTTTGAGGGCCCTTGCGGGTTATTTCTTTGCTTCTTTAACCCTGTCCTCTAGCTCAGATCTAAATTGTGTTAAAGGTAAGCTGGTGCCCGGTGTCGCATGTCTTTGTCTCTTTCTTCCAAGGTCGTGTGCTCCGTGCCTGGCACTTTCTATAATACGACCACGACACCTTTAGTCACACCTCTCACGAATATCGCAATTCCGCCCAAAATCTAATACAATGCTCACTTTCCACCCATTATACTGGTCCCTCATTACGTTGGTTTTAGCGATTGTTCATCCGGCCGCATCCCGGCCTATTCGAACATCCAAATGGGTTAAAACAACCCAGTTCCAAGATCGGGACAATCGCGATGTCTGGAAAGTCTTTGAGGAACATGCGAAAGATTCATTACCCGAATTACCTCAAGCTAGACCCAGCCATGTGAGTTTTATTCGTCTTCAAAACGCAAATCGCGCAGAGTTAACCGAATATATATAGCCCGAGTCACCCTCCAAAATACAACACGACACGAACATCGAGCGCAGACAACTCGGCTTTCTCTACAAACGAGACACAACCTCAGACAAACCAATCGTCTCAGTCTTAGTACCTCACACATTTATCTCAGAACGATTATATCCACACTGGAAATACCCACAAGCCGAGAACTACGAATATCCGTGGAAACCTGCCACCCCCACAACAAAACATTATGGAGAAGTACTGGGACATACTAAGGCGAAGACGGGCGTAACTGGATTCCACGGACAGGAAACTGAATCTTCTTCATCGCCCTCATTAGGATTCTCATCCGGAAACTATATTTCATTTTTTTCATATCGAATTTCATTCCCCTTCTTGAAATTCGCGCCGGTGTCTTTCTCCCCATTCCCTCTTCCGGGAGTATTCACTACCATCATGGTTCTACTTGCCTTGGTTTGGATTGCAATCTTGACCATTGGTTTGGTAGAGGTGGGCAATTATCTATGGAATCGGGGGCGAGCTTCTCCGCTTGCGGGCGAAAGTGATGAGGTGAACAGTGGTGATGACTCCGCAGGCAGGTCTGTGGAATTGGTGAAAGAACCTTTTCAAGTCCTTGTTATTCCGAGAATTCCCAGGCGCGAAACTGTCAGGCACCAGGGCGAAGACGACGAGTTGTTGTCGAGTAGTTCTGGATCTGACTCGGAATTCGAGTCTGAGACGAACTTCCGCTTGCCTTGAATCTCTTTGCCCGACAAACCTCGCTACAAAAGAAAGAAAAAGCTCAGATCGAATGTACATATTAATCTACGAGATACTCAGTGTAACAAGTTTCAGTGTCGTAATGGCTTTTGAAATTTCGTGAGAATTTAATATACATGATAACCAAACCATCCACGATTCATCATAACCCAGCCACAGGCCAGAGTTCAAAATAACATAGTCGCTTGCTCGCTCGAACATATTTAAAATATCATCAAAGTCTCCAGACTTAAATAAGGGCTTGAGACTTAAGCACGCTGATCAGTCTCCAAAACATCGAATGGAGTCTCGGTGTTCACGCCCTTCTGACGAGGGACACCAGCATCGGGTGCACTCTTAGCGTTGGTACGCTGGAACTTATTAATAGCAGCACGACCAGGGTCCTGCTCCGAACCAATCTCGGAATCAAAGCTAGCATTCTTATCGTCAGACGAGAAGCCGCCATGTCCGATGTTCCGGCCATCAGGCTTCGAGTGCTGGTATCCATCCGTCACGTCGGCAACGTAGGATGGAGCCTGGCCACCAATGTGCTGGCTGCTACCGCTAGCATGAGCCTGGTTGCCGGCGTTAATGCCCATCTCCTGCTTCGTGGCGGTGGGGCCGCCGGCGTAGCCGTGGTTGGCGTGAGAGCCTGGGAACTTTCCTTGGCCGCCCAAAGCTTCGGGGTACTTCTCTTGAGCCTGGCGGTTCTCACGGAGACCACCGACTGGGGCGGAGGGGAGAGTTGAGGAGGCGGAGTTGGTGTTCTTAAGTTGGGAGGCAGAGAAGTCCTCTGGCTGAGCACCGCGGTTTTCGCTAAATGCACCGCCCTGGCGAACGGACTCGGCTGCAAGAGAGCCAGTAGGGACAGGGCCGGCGGGCTCCACGATGGGCTGTTGAGTGGCAAGGGGATCGGTGGTGACCTTGGTGCTGCGGGGACCGGGAGCGATGGGAGTGCCTTGGAGATCCATATTGATTATAGTTTTGAAATGGAAAAAGGTTTTAAATAGTGTGATTTGCTTTGGACGGAATAGTATGAGAGATGATTGAATGATTGAAAATTCTGAAGCCAGATCTTGCGACAGCCCAAGCTATATAGCATTTACCCCCCAAGCCCTGGGACTAAAGACTGCATGGCGATATCATACAAATCAGACGAGGTGATGTCACACTTACGATCACAAAAAAGGGATATCCTGCACTGTTCTGCTCAGGGTAGGTAACGTCAGCTATTCTTTGATCGAGACGATGTGGCGGACTGGGGCATCGAAACAAGGGACAGTGGAGCTCTGCATGTCACTCTGTCCTGCTTCTGGTAGTCAAGCTTGTTATCGGTGTTTTCGCAGAGGGTCTAGTATCCACACGCTTATTTCATCGTGGAACCGTGAGTTCATCGAGCTCCCCGGTGCGTTGTGAGCAAAACTGGGCAAGTATGATATCAGTTGGAGATTGACGTCAAGCCCAGATCGTTCTGGAACAAACGCTGCAAACAACAACTTTGCCTTGTCGGGGATTCCGTGCTTACGTTTCTATTCTAGATATTGGAGACATGATTGTAGTATGCATTTTTTCTTTCTTGAAGACGCCAGTCATTAATTGATTTGCCAACTGGATCGTTCGGTCGCGTGATGCCAAATCATCAGGGCTAGTTTTACGCCTCCCGGAGCGAAGCCGCAACCTTAAATGTATGATTCAAGAAAATATGTCGTGAAGGCGTCAATGCCAAAAATTTCTGAGTAGATTCAGAAGCTCAATTATTTCAATCATTTCAATCGTTTCAAAAAATTTACGAGTATAATTACGGTAGAAAAAGTGACAATATAATCGCTATGGAATTAAATTCATTTAACCATGGCTCGTAAAATGGCTATCATACAAAATGGATGGCGAAGTCCATGTCAAAACGCTTAGCGAGTAGTAGCATCAGAAGGCAAGTGGTCAAGACCTTCAACAGCCTGGCGACCGGCCTTGCCAGGAGCAGTGTTCTTGTGCAATTCACGACCGTCAACACGGGCACTGCTCTGAGCGGTAGTGGAGCCTTCCAAACCGCTGTTAGGGTCGTATGAGATAGGACCCGAAACACCACCAGAGCCAACGTTCACGGTGCGCTGGTCGGCCGATTGCCAGTCACTGGCGACCGGAGGCTGCTCGGGTAGAGGCAAGTTGGATTGGGCCTCGTCGATCTGCTTGGACTTGTCGGTGTTTTGGTCGATGACAGACTGGATTTGAAATAATAATTAGCTAAGTGTTCTTAAGAGGTGAGGCTGGGAGTATTCTTTACCTTCATCAAGGAAACATCAGAGTCAGCAGGGACAGTGCCACCGTGGCTCCGGGCGACCTTGGATTCCGCCTTGCGGAGATCCTCGCGGGTTGTGTGGAAAGTAGCGTCAGACATTTTGGTTGGAGTTGTGTTTTGAAATTCCGATAATGAACAAGGATTTGTAGATTGAGGAGGGAATGTTATTTAATAGTGGTAGGAGAAAGTTTGGATGAATGATATGAGCAAGTCATGCAGACCGTTCCTACAGCGATTCTTATAGGCGGGAACTAGGTCTGTGACGTTTATTCTGGAATGACGACATAATGGCAATCTCCGCCATGGATGCCATCAATTTCCACTGAAACCTGCATAGAGTAGCAAATCGTACCCTGGAACTTGCTGAGACTGTCATATCTGGTTCCTAAGGGGTATGCTACGTAGGGCGACCGCACTCGTCGACCTTCAACTAGCGTCATTGGACAGGGCTACTGGTGGCGGAGCATTCGACAGTGGGTCCTGGACTGCATGTCGCGTTTCCCTGATCGGCATGGCCTACCCTGCAGTTATCGCTGAACATGACAAGAAATTGAGATTTTGATATGCTCCGTACAGAGCTCTGTGGAACATCTTCTGACGGCGGTGCCATGTCATGGCCCCGCTATGCTGAAGCACTATTCATGGAGTCAATGTTCGATTCATTTCTATCAATTTGATCAGCGGGATTAAGCAGGCTTGATACTTGATGTCGGTAGATTATGTTGCTCAGGCTCACATCGCAGGTGTCATAATTCCCCTGAAAATCGATTACTGTAGTCCAGGGGCTGGCATCATCCCCTTTGCCACCTTGGAGCCGTATCTCCGGTCTGAGCTATCTGGGAGATCGAGAAGGTTGGGGTGTCATTTTAACATATTTTATACGTTGTACACTCGCCGAGGAAGCCTCCAACTGTAGAAATCTTTGAGCTAGGCTTGTTTATACAGTAGAATCGAATTGAAGGCTCAATCTTCAACGCTTAGATAATCATATACCAGTTGACCAACTTGTCACCGCCTTCTTTGGTGGGCTGGCAGAAAATGTTGCTTATCGCAAACGCAAGGCCGATTGTGCGAGTGTAGAGAGCGCGAAAAGGACTGGTCTTTGATTCATAGCGATTTGATAACTGCCAGAATGCCTCGAGATCCATTGATCGGACTGGTGGGCAAGGTCCGCGACCCAAATCTCCCTCTTCACGAGACCCCGCTAACCATGTGAGGGGCAGCCATCAAGTGGTAAATCCACGACGTTGAACAGTTTGACCGATGCAACATCCAAAGTCGGTAGGTATATCGCGCCTTAATATTTCTTTTCAAATCGCTAATAGACTTTTTTGACAGGCAACTTCCCGTACGTCCACTATGCAATGAACCACCGCTTATCGACGCGCGCTAACGGCTGACCCCGCTAGCTTTACCACCATTGACCCCCAGCGAGCTATCGGATACCTCCAGATCGACTGCGCTTGTCTGCGACATGGAGTTTCAGATAGATGTGCGCCGAATTACGGTGGCTGTCACGAGGGTCGGCGCTCCGTTCCCATTGAGTTGCTGGACGTAGCTGGACTTGTCCCAGGCGCACACCAGGGCCGAGGATTGGGAAATAAGTTCTTGGATGATCTGCGACATGCGGATGCCTTGATTCACGTGGTGGATGTAAGTGGTACTACCGATGCAGAGGGAAAGGCAACCCGCGGATACGATCCCTCAGTGGACATTGAATGGCTTCGAGGAGAAATTGTAAGGTGGGTGCTGGGCAACTTGATGGAGAAATGGTAAGTCAATTCAATCCTGGGAGATTGAATTGAGGCATAGTGTTGACGATTGGACTACAGGGGCTCGATCAGACGGAGACATGTCGCAATTAGTTCGTGAAACTCTTGACTATTTTGGGAAAACTTCATTAACACATACTACAGAGGGCAATCCCGTCGACACATTACAAGGCCAGTTCTCAGGATACGGCAGTACCTCATCGATCGTGGCACGGTGCCTTGACAAGCTTAATTTAAAGGAGCCTCTGGAGCAATGGTCAGATGAGACCGTCCAGGTTGTGGTAGAGGCTTTTATTGATGAAAAGTTCCCCACGGTGTTCGCATTGAACAAGATCGATCATCCCGACGCGGATAAAGTGAGTCTAGTCAAGTTGAAAGGTCTGCGACTGTGCTAACTCGCAATAGAACGTAAGCAAGATTGCCAAAATGCAAGACCCCGAGAGCATTGTACTTTGTTCCGCCATATCAGAAGTCTTTCTCCGACGACTTGCCAAACAGGAGTACATCAAGTATGTTGAAGGCAGTGAGTTTGTGGATACACGGGAAGACCTGATTGAAATGGGCGATCCGGACGGAGGAGGATTAAAAGAAATGGACGAGAAGTTAAAGAGGTAAGTTGGCTCGCTGAAAATGACACATCCTCCAGGGCTTCTGCTAAATATAACACAAAACAGTCGTGTGGAAAACTTGAAAGACATGGTGTTATATCGGTTTGGATCAACCGGTGTGGTTCAATGCCTTTCTCGAGCGGCATCATTGCTGGGTTTGGTGCCCATTTTCCCAGTACGAAATGTCGCAACTTTCGGGTCCGGTAATGGAAGCGCTGTATTCCGCGATTGTGTGTTGGTCAAGAAGTAAGTGACGTCGACAAGTAAACTGAGCCAGCTTCTAACATACCACAGAAACAGCACAGTGGGCGACGTAGCCAAAAAAGTCATGGGCGATGTACCAATTTCCTACATCGAGGGAATTGGAGGCACTCGAGTGTCAGAGGATGATATGGTTGCAGTTGGCAAAAATGATGTAAGATTTCATGACCCAAAATTCGAATATCAGAAACTAACCTGCGAAACTAGATCTTGACATTCAAAGTCGGCCGGTAAAATATAGCTACTCCTATGTACAGTCTCGTGGAGTCATGTTAGCAATGGATACCTTCCGGAACACCCATTTTTAAACGACAAAGTAGAACCAAGCGCCATTCCCAGCATATTCGGCAGTATGGACTAACGACAGTTTGCCGCAATCAATGGCCCTTCTGCGTGATGAAATCAAATCAGCGTTCATGAACTCAAACCAAGAACTCGAGTCTCGATCTGTACTCACCTGCGCTCGCTCGTCATTCATCCCGATGACGGGCTCCGGAGCTGCGGGATGGTCTGCCTTGGCCTTTTTACCGCTCTCAGTCCCACCTCTCTGTGTCATGCCCTGGGATTTGGTCTTGTCTGCCACCCCCTCACTCTGCCGTCTTTCTTCCATGCCAGAAGCGGATGCGCTAGAATGGATGTCATATTCATCTCCTCTCTTAGATCTCTGGGTGGTGTGGTCGTCTGTCGAGGCCCCTTTCCACTGCTTCGTGATAGATTCATGTCGAACGCCGCCGAGGGCAAAGAAAGCTGGTTGGGCGATCGGTTTCTTCAATAGAATAGAGGGCCGAGAGTGAGCGGTGACACTATACAGTTTCATGGTCGATAAGCGTGATGTCGGAGTCTTTCAAGTTTGTAAAGTTGTTTAAAGAGGATCAAATTTCCGAAGTAGTTTTTTGCCATGTCTCTTATAGCTGCAGGCGAAATCCTGCATCACTTTGAAAGGTTAAACTTATGACGTTGTCATGACCTGTTCTTATCGATAAGAGATAACCTGTCACCTCTTCAATGTAAATATACGAAGACACGTTTGCCGTGCAAATGCACGAGAAATTAATATTGCTTATTCGTTCTCTTTCATCCTCTAACATCGAATAGTTGTGTTCTTCTGGGCCCCTTGCCATTACTGCTGCATGGATACCCATTCTGGACTTGACGAGTATGGGGCTTACTAAGCGCACCGTTGGCCCCGCGGTCCATTGAGCTTCGGAAGCTTCATCAATATCTTCAAGGACAACAATTGAATGCGATCCAGTCCGGTCACAGAATATGAGACCATAAACTGTCGGACTTAACAGCATTTCTCCTTCATAGATTATCAACCCTGGGAGAAATATACACCTCACCAGAAAGGTCACCGAACTAACACAATGAAGCGGGAATACCTTCCGCTGGGCTCCTTACTAGCCTGGTTGAAGCTAAATGGCATCGTCACAAATGGCGTCGCCGTTCAAAGACTGGGTATAGCCGAGTCAGAGACAGACAAAGGGAATGCAATCTTAGCAACGGTCGACAACTTCAACAACGATCCTGATAATCAACAGATCCTCCTCCAGATCCCACGGGACTTGGTGTTATCGTTAGAGTCAGTACACGACGATTCTAAATCTGATCGGGATCTTCGCGAGGTGCTAGAGGCTGTGGGAGATTTTGGCAGGGTATGCATTGCAACAATTACCATATAAGACCATAGTGAACTGACATATACCAGACAGCGAGAGGCGCTATTATGATTTTTCTGCTGGTTCAAATCACTCACAACAGCTCGCAAAAGCCGCGGCGTATAGGGGTGTCTAGTCCCTGGACCGAGTATATCAAGTTTCTCCCGTCTTCGTTTTCTTTGCCCACCTTTTGGTCGGAAGAAGAGCGAGAGTTGCTGAAAGGAACGTCCCTTGAGGCTGCAGTGGATGCTAAATGGAAATCACTCCAGAGGGAGTTCGAATTCATCCATCAAGCTACTGAAGATATAGCTTGGTGTCAGCAGTGCTGGTGGGGTGAAGGTCCGGACAACTTGACATTCGATGATTGGATATATGTCGATGCGGCCTATCGATCTCGCATGTTGGATCTGCCGGGGAGTGGGCATTCGATGGTTCCGTGCGTTGATATGGTTAATCACATGGCCGGTGCAGCAGTGACAGCACTATATGACGCAGATTCCGACGGAAGTGCTATTTTGAAGTTGCGCGATGGCAAAACTCTACAGAAAGGCGAAGAGGTGACTATCTCGTGAGTTTTACTCTTTTGCAAACTTGTGTTGGCTCTTAGCATAAACTTACATCTCCGTCAGATATGGAGATAAGAAGCCTGCATCGGAGATGATATTCTCCTACGGGTTCTTAGACAGTGGTATGACGGAAACGACTCAAGTCATGTTGCATATGAATTCCCCCGAGGATGATCCTCTTGGCGTGGCTAAGAAAATGATCTGCAAAGATACTCCTGGAATCCGGGTTTCGACCTCTCAGAATCCAGCTAAAACAGATCTGACATCATCAAATGGATCTGGGAAAATTATCTGGGACAGCCCACTGGTCTGGTGGTCTAGCGTGAACGAAGAAGATGGACTTAAAATCGGCATCGCACAAACCACAGACGGAGAAAGAGAGCTGGAGGCACACTGGAAAGGCGAGAAGATTCAATCGCCCGACCAGCTTCGCCATTTGATTACAATCGATCCTTTAGTGGATATTTTCCAACTTCGGGCTGTTGTTTTGGTGCTGGAACGACTGGAAGCACAGTTATCGCTTCTAAGTGAAACAAACCAGGTTTTGGACCATCTTCGTGAAGACTCGACTGCTCTGAATAGCATATTTACACCGGAGATTTTTGAAATGGTTTCTCGACTGCGGCAGCTTGAGGGGACATTACTACAAAAGGCAGTTGAGGAGCTGATGCAGCAGGTAAGCAAACCCCGAAACAAGGTCTTAAATGCCGAGGCTCCACTATGATGATCTGCGCTAACGATCGAACTAAGAAAAACGAGTTGATCAAATCCGAGACCGTGGCAAGCTACCTCAAGCAGGTCCAAGCAGAGGAGGTTGAGGATTTTTCATAGATTTAGCCATGATAATAGCTTCCTTCTTACGGTCAACAATCTTCAATAAGGGTATCCAGGACCTTGTGACCATGAATTTCAACAAAGAAAGCCAGGCGAACGGACCCCGCGAGATCTTACCCAAACCGAAGCCACATCTCCACTCCAAGAACACATACAGTAGTCCGGGGACTGGTTAATGCGGAGAACAAAGCCGTCAATACACCCCAGGTAATGGTAAAATACTAAATTGGGCCGGGGTCTCACTGTTACAAAGGCCCAGACTATGACGTTTGTCAAATCATTTCCCAGCTTTCAGCCCTGGAGGAGGCGACGATCGAAAAGTTAGTACAGTATTGCAATTAATAGGTTGGCTTTCATCGAGAAAACCTGCTCTGGTCGCTACGATGCGGTTGGCTGGTTTCATACCGCCTATAGTACATACAGGACCTAGGTAGACGGAAATCAATCAGGTCTTGGGATCTAAGAGAACGGACCTCCGATTCCCCGGATCTTTCCAAGGTTGTCCTTTGGGTCCGAGCATTTATACTGATCAGCACTCCATGTTGGCAGCGATATCCGCGAAATCGAAAAATACTGAGCAGACCAACTACTGTAAGAATGAGACCAAGACCCCGAATTCTCACATTGGGTTCCCCGCAGGCAAGCGATCACCCAATCCTACGTGGGTCAAGTGGGCCCACAAAACCGTGGTTCAAAATCTTCGCTATTCTCTCGGCCAAAGCTCGCAGATAACTCGATGCAAGCCTGTGTACAGTAACCATGGATATGTGCCAAATTTATCGGAAACTCATGATCCATGGCACACGACATTCCAATAACAGGTCTTTTCACTTTCATGGTACGAAACCTCGGATCTTGTAGATCCTCCATGCATGAGCATGAACATCATTATGGCGATCTCGCCACTTTCGGGATGACTGGGCAAACCTTACAGATTACCATTGGTTTATAATATACAAGGACAGGGGAGTTCCGCCGAACTTCGGAGACGGGATCGATACATGCATGTACATGCTAATGTAAATTGACCTGCTTGAGACACGGAGCTCCGACCACTGTATCATCAGTCGCCCCTTTTTTTGAGATTTTTAGTACTTATCTCGCATATGGGGCTAACCAAGAGAGATCGACGGTGAATGTCAAATGTTACATGGAGTCGCGGGGTGGAAATCGGGACCCAACCAAATTCCCAAGATAAAATGACTTTCGGGTAAGGAGGAATTCGGAAGTCGGAAAGTGCTGTAAATGCGATCCGAGGTCCTTGAGTAATGATCATGAAGGGAATTCACGGTAGAAATAGAGTTTCAACGGGATGAAATGGCACGTCTGATTAGTCAAAATGCCTCAGTATTATTTCCCCATCGTTCTGTAAAGCCGGTACAGAAATGTGGAGTCCGGGAGAGCCTCGGGAGGACCCAACGATCACTTTGAGGAGAGCAGCAACCCTCAGGGTTGGGTGTATACAGGTCAGATATCGAGGACGAACCCTGGAAGCTTTGACCGAAAATGGAGAAATGCGGAAACACCAAAAGGAGTGAAAGATTAACCTTTGCATGCGATGCGATACATGACGGTACCTGCAAACCAATGAACCTGATTGGATGATTACAAAGGTCAGCAATTCTCCACGACCTGACTCAGCATCGGCATCCTTTCCCCTCCCCCAAGCCCCCATATTCTTAGTCCTTAACCTTCTTCTATCTCGCCTTCATAGCCATACACATTTCTCCAGAACAAACGATAAGGACACTCAGTTACTCACATACGGAAAAATCTACTGGAACCCCTATCTACGAACCCTCCTGTGACCGAGGCGGCCGGTGTGCCCGCCAGTCAAACGAAAATGCCTGGAATTTTACCCATGAAAGTGATCAAGGTCGGAGGCACCGGCGTACAAAGCAGGATCGCTCAGGCCTGTGACCGATGCCGAAGCAAAAAAATCCGGTGCGATGGCGTCCGACCATGCTGTACACAATGCGCCCATGTCGGATTCGAGTGTAAAACGAGTGACAAGTTGAGTCGCCGCGCCTTCCCCCGAGGATATACGGAGTCTCTCGAGGAGAGAGTACGGGCTCTAGAATCAGAAGTGAAAGATTTGAAGAATTTGCTGGACGAGAAGGATGAGAAAATCGACGTTTTGTCGCGGATACACTCTTTTTCGCCATCGCAACGCGCGGCCCCCATTCGGTCTCCCTCCACATCCGCAACCACAAAGTCGTACTCGGATGAATCGGAAGGTATCATTCATGTTGAAGGACTGCCTCGTCAATCTCCTATGCAGTCTTCTGACAATCCTTATACTGCTCTGTCAAGCATACAGGGATTTTCCGGTATTGTCTAACTGTTCTTTCGGCAAATGTATCCAGCCCATCTAACGTTTGATAGGAGTTCTCACCGATAATATTTTGAGTCAAGGAAAATCGACTACGAAACTCCCAACTAATGCACTGACGAAGTTGTCGCCTCCCGTGTCGCGAGGCATGCTTAATCAACCTATCAGAACGCCACCTCGTCTGGTGTCAGACCAACTTATCAATATTTTCTTCCAAGAATGGGCTCCTTTATATCCGGTTGTGCATCGCCCAACCATTTTGAAGGCATACGAACAATATCTTAATGGCTCTGACTCATTGAAGAATGACATTCATATGATGACTCAGTTGAATTTGATCTTCGGCATTGCGGCTCTTTCGTCGAGTGTGAGTGGACAACTCCATTAAGAGACCACAACTTGAATATATACTAATTTTCCACAGTCAAGAACCAACCAAGACCCTGCCTTCTTCGAGGAGAATTGGTCAAGCCCTCTAGATTCATTTTCCGGCGATACGTCAATGAAAAGTCTACAGTGCTTCGTTTTGGCTCAAGTTTACTGCATGACTAAAGCCGACTATCGCAGTTTGCTGCGCTACCGCGCTCTTGCTGTGGATGTTTGTCACCAGCTCGGACTCAACCAGGATATTGCGCCGTCTAACCCGCTGGAAGGGGAGACTTGCAAGAAAGTCTTCTGGTGTCAGTATGTGATGGACCGATTTTCGTCTGCTCTGACTGGAATGCCCGTTCTCCTGCGCGAGTCTGATATCCAGGTCGAGTATCCTGTTGATGTGGACGATGAGTACGTCACAGAGACCGGTTTCTTGCCGACTCTGCCTGGCGAGTCCACCCGCCTTTCCAGCGCCCTCGCGCTCTTTGGCGTTTCCCGGATTTTGAACAAGGTGTTGGAAGACCTGTACCCTTCCAAGGCTGGATATAAAATTTATGTGTCCAAGATGCGTGTTGTCACGGAGCAATTGGATGAATGGCTCTCGACGCTGCCTCCTCACCTTCGCCTCGAGTTCTCCCAGGATAAGCCCAGCACAAACGTGACAAGCAGCCGTTCGCCTCTTTTGGTTTGTGTCCCCATCTACCTGATTGTATGCCAAGTATACTAATATTTCCAAAGTCCCTTGTTTACTTCTTCATTCGTTCCCTGATCCATCGCCCTGCCGTGTGTTTTGCCGACGAAAATTTGCGCTCTCGCTCTGTTCTAGCAATGTCCGATTCTTCGAAGCATCTCATTCAAATTCTGCAACTTCTTGATGAACGTCGACTCTGTCTTTCATTCAGTCTCAATCGCAAGGAATTAATGTACTTTGCTGGTCTTGGACTCTTGTGGCAGACTATTGGTTTGAAACGCGACAGTAAGCTGGCGAAGGAGAGCCAAAAACTTCTCGCTACAGCGACTCAACAACTGGAAACAGAGTCGGCAGCTGCGGCTGCCGAGTTTGCCCAGCTCGTCAACACGCTGAATCCTGTCGACAAGCAAGCAAACGAGATGGCAGCTCCAAACAAGCCATCTAGATCCCCGAAGAAGCAGCTGCAGTCGCTGAAGTCCCGTATCTCATCCAGCATGGGTCGTGACCAAGCTTCCAAGCAAGCCTCGCCTTCTCGCCGGAATACCGTCTCCGGTGCTACTGTTCCAGCCGCTGCCCAATCTCTTCGGTCTCCCAGCTGGAACAGCCTACCTCCCTCACAACCAGATCATCTTTCGAGCCCCCACTTCCAGAATGGCAGGCATTCTTTGGATTTTTCCTCAGATCCTCAGATGCTGTCATCTACGGGTTACGATTACACTCGACACATGTCCAGCTCAACTCCCGATGCCACAAATGGCGCTATCACAATGGCAGACTGGGAGTATGTCCTAAGTGATATGGATCGCGGATACTCGAACATCTTCACTGGTATCTATGGTGGCAAGGAATGTGGAGAAGACCCTGGGCCGTTCGCATCTATCACAGCCGAGTACAGCCGGAAGCCGAATGACGGCACGCTCGCCATTCCTTCGCCGTCCGATATGGTCAAGCTATCGCCCGAGTCATGGTCCGCTAGCAGTGGTGACTTTGCACCTCAACAGGAGCATACTGCACAGAGTGTTTTGAGTTACTCGGGTGAAAGTATAAGCAGTGAGGATAATCTACAGGCGCTAACTGAAGTTTCGGGCCACCCGGAGGATATGGGTCTTTTTGACCCATTTCACGGTCTTTCAATGCCGCCCAAGGAAGATATCGATGAGTTGGCTTTAGTCAACGGTTGGGATCGTCGGCTGGTTGTTTGACATTTTTTGATTATATATTCTTGTTGCTAGGTGTTCGTGATCATGATACCTCGGAGGGGCGCTCTTTTTTATCATCTTCCTTCATCGGCGTTGAACTTTGATTTGGATATTTGGACATATCAGGAAATTTGCACATTTTTTTCATTTGGATATATGTACAACCTTTCACTTAGTATGTTCTATGACTTTTTTGATATGAATGCAAGCTCAGTATATATCTTATGCAAATACGTTCATTTCGAATCACCCGTGCGGCTTATACCGAGCACAGTTATGCTCGGGCTTGTCCAAAATCGGCACCGGCAAGGTCGGGGATCATGGATGCATGACCCCGAGAACGAGTCAGTGAAACCGTTGCCAAGACACGGTCGAGCTGCCCTAACCGGAAGTGAGCACTGAGGACCCAAGCTTTTTCCACAACTGCCACCGATCTCACCACTCCATCCAAAAGTCGAACTGCCTACTTTGGGGGGTTTTTTATTCGCCACCAGGAACCCAGTCACAAGGTCAGAAGTCGACGAAGTTGGCTTGCCACTGAATCTCATTCGTGGCCCAGCAGTCTAGGTTCTCGAAACTCTGGATGCCACTTCCCCGGAATGAACGGATACGCCAATGGCCATGCCAAAAGCAGTCCCCACTTCCCCAGACTCTCACGTTTTTCAACGGATAACTCCGACGGTCTCAAATAGGGGTTTCGTACATGTGTGAATGAACGAGTCATCATTTTCTCAATCTGTCGATTTATCCGTTTTTCCAAGTTTACCCAGAGCTATGCTGTCGAGTCCCCCGGTCTTGACTTGCGCCTGGGCAGGTGAGTTATAAGAAGGCCCCATGTCGGGTTCTGTAAGTTTTGGGTTTCGGTACGAGAAGGCAGACAGAAAAAAAGCCTTTTTTGATGCGCTATATTGTGATTTGCCATCATGTTTGAGAAGATCTTCAATAAACGACCGCAGGACCTCTATGCGAATAGCGAGACTCCTGCTAGGGAGTCGGTCTCGACTGCTGAGCATGAGAAGGGCCATGGCGATCTTGTAGATACTCCTATTCCGCTCTTCACCGTGCGTTCCTTTATTATGGGTATTTTCGTGTCTATGGGAGGTTTCTTGTTTGGCTACGATACCGGTCAGATCTCAGGTTTCCTTGAGATGAAGAATTTCCTAATGCGCTATGGTGAGCCAAGAGGGGATGGAACCTATTTTTTCACCAATGTTCGCTCTGGTCTTATCGTTGCCCTGGTAAGATTTGAGTTCTGTTTCTACTTCTACATATCCAACAAGGCTAACATTGCACAGCTCTCTATCGGTACCTTGATTGGAGCTCTAATTGCAGCACCGATTGCTGATCGTACTGGGCGAAAATGGTCCATCAGTGGATGGTGTGCGATACTTATGGTCGGGGTTACTGTCCAGATATCATCTCCCTCAGGCAAATGGTACCAGTTTGCTATGGGCCGTTGGGTAACCGGACTAGGAGTCGGTGCACTATCTCTACTTGTGCCGATGTACCAAGCCGAGTCAGGACCAAGACATATCCGAGGATCGCTGATCAGTACTTACCAGTTGTTCATCACGCTGGGAATTTTCGTTGCCAATTGTATCAACTTTGGTACTGAGAAGCGTACTGATACTTCGTCGTGGCGTATTCCCTTGGGCATCACTTATTTCTGGGCTCTGGTTCTCGGCATCGGGATGCTGTTCTTCCCAGAAAGTCCTCGGTACGACTACCGCCACAACAAGGTGGAAGCTGCCATCACGAACCTATCCAAAATCTACGGAATTCCCCGGAACCATCGCGTGCTGCTTATTGAATTTGAAGAAATCAAACAAAAATACGAGGAAGAGGTTCGCAATGGAACAGTTACCTGGAAGATGCTTTTCAAAGCTCCGACAATGAGTTACCGTGTCGCGGTAGGAGTCGCACTCCAGGCACTCCAGCAGCTTACCGGCGCCAATTACTTCTTCTACTATGGAACCGTGGTCTTCCAAGGTGCCGGAATCCAAAACAGCTACGTAACGCAAATGATCCTCGGCGGAGTAAACTTCGGCAGCACATTCCTCGGTCTCTACCTTATTGAGCATTACGGTCGTCGTCGCTCCCTCATTGTGGGTGCTCTATGGATGTTCGTCTGCTTCATGATCTTCGCCTCAGTAGGCCACTTCTCTCTTAATCGCCAAGATCCCGCGGCCACCCATTCCGCTGGCGTGGCACTGGTGGTCTTCGCCTGCCTCTTCATCCTGGGCTTTGCCAGTACATGGGGTCCAATGGTGTGGACCATCGTTGCGGAGTTATACCCCTCACAATACCGTGCGCGAGGAATGTCTCTAGCCACCGCGTCGAACTGGCTCTGGAATTTCTTGTTGGCGTTCTTCACGCCGTTTATTACCAGTGCGATCGATTTCCGGTATGGTTATGTCTTTGCCGGATGTCTTTTCCTGGCTGCGGGGCTTGTCTACTTTGCTGTCATTGAGGGACAGGGTCGTACTCTGGAGGAGATTGATACTATGTATCTCATGCACGTTAAGCCGTGGCGTAGTTCCAAGTTCCAGTTCCCGGCCGATCCGGCGGTTATTCGAGGGTCGTTTGATAAGGGAGATGGAACTGCTGGTGCTTCAGCTCATATTCCCGATGCTACTACTGAGTTGCAGGAGGATGGGCATGCTGTGCCACAGACTCAGCCCGAGACGCTGCCTGAGTCACAGGGAACACGAACGGATCTCTAGTGGTTCTAAGATTGGGTGTAAATCAGCTTGATGGGGATTTGGTTGTTTCGTTGCTTATATGAAATTTTCACGCTAAACCCATAAACCTACGGATTAGCATATACTGGATTTGATCTATCATGGGATTGTGGTTGAGTAGTTGGCACTTGTTATTGAAGATTTAAACAATATTCATATTCAAATATCTTTTCACATCAAAACACTCACCATGCACTTGATGTCACTTTTGGATTAAGAAACCATCCAAGTAGCGAGTCAAATTCTCCACGTCTTCTAGCTCACCAACCCATCCAATATACTGATCCGGTCGAAGAATGAACATTGCACCACGAACTCGATTAACGCCCCATCTCTCATACGCCTTTCCATCACAATCTTTATCCCAGACACAGGAATCATCACACCAAATCTTCCCATAGCCCCAGCCAAGAACAGGGTCAAACGGGCGCAAGCTCTCCGGGAAATCAAAAAACTCCACCTCCGTCCACGGAGCACTGTGAATCGTCAACGTATCGACAAGGCTATCAAAGCGCCCCGGAATCGAAGCATACCGCGTCGTAACAGAGGGCCTCGACTTATCCAGACCCATCAACCAAGAGCCAAGAGCATCAACACGCGCCTTCTGCTCCTGGTCACGAATATCCCCAGCCAAAACAACAAGTTTGAACGGCCCATCACTCTCCATGATCCCCATAGACCATCTGATCGTCGCATCAGCCGGCTGATGAAGCTTTGCCGGCGGAACCCGTTCCCCAGGGACAAGGTTAACTGCAAACGCAGGCCCTTCATGTTCGTTTCCCCCTTTGCAAACCAATGGACTATCGCCATAAAATGCCTTGACACCATCTGCAAAGCTCTGGAATCCCTCCACAACCTTAATCATATTCTCCGTCTTATCCGGTGCCCCATCTCCAGGTGGCTTGGCCTCGGCAGTGAAATAAGACGACCAAAGCTTATCGAACTCGAGCAATAATTCCGCAATCCGGTGTCTTTCTTCGTTGTACGTGTTCAAGATGACCGGGTCCGCAACACCAGCTACCACCAGAGCAACTTTCCAGCCGATATTGAATCCATCTTGCATGCTGACGTTCATGCCTAGGCCTACCTTCGGTGAGTGCGTGTGCACTGCATCACCGGCTAGAAATGCATGGTCTCCTTTTGCGAATGTTGGTGCTATGCGCTGGCCGATTTGGTATGCCGTCCACCAATCGAGGATCTGGAAGTCGAAGGTATAGGGAGACAGAATAGCCTGGACGCGCGCTTTGATTTTTTCGGGAGTGATTGTCGAGCGGTCGAAGCGGCCGTTTGGGGTCTCGTCGTTGGCGACGTGGACGGGGACGTAGAAGCGGACTAGTTTTCTTTCGCGGGGAATTACTAGGATGGTGCCTGCTGGGCTGGTTACCGTGCCCAGTCGACGGATGTCGGCTATAGTCATTAGTTTTGTCCGAGCGGATTCTGTCAGCTTGGTACTCACGAAAATCGCTTATTGGCACGACATCAATCACGCCCCTTCGTGGCTTATATTAGCAGCTGGTCAATCACATATCGGCGGAACACTAACCAAATATGCTCTGTACTCGCTCCTTCAAACGGGATATCCAGTTGCTTCCTCGTCCAACTATGCGCTCCATCACAGCCGATGATATACTTCGCTTTGATAACTTCCTTCTTTCCAGATGTTCTTTTCCGCTGCCGGGTTAGATCCTCCCATTCCCCATCTTCCAAGTCACCGGGGACCGTAATATCATTGTCGGAGCCGATATTTCGCAGGGTAACAGTAATAGGATACGTGCTTCCGAGAGTTTCATCATACTCCAATGATTCGGCAAGAACACCGCGTTCAACTTCGATATCCGAATGCTCTCGGATGCTATCCAGCACAAACCGCTCAATACGGCCTTGGCTCAAAAGCATATGGTGATATGGCGATTCAAAGACTTGAGCTGGGGTAATAGGACCTTGGCGTATCAATTTGCCCTCTGGTCCGGGTACCTGAGCATCGACGGTTCATTAGTGAATCTTATAGTATGGGGTGTTTCACTAACCCAGAACCCAGGCTCAACGGCCGGATGTCCCTCATGTTCAACCTTGTGATAGATCCCCATACTATCGAATATTTCCAATGTCCGCATACGGATTCCATCGGCGTGACCGGTAAACACCTTCGTGGGACGTTTGTCGACGATTCGAGTTCGGATCCCGTAACGTGCCATCCAGTAGGCGACCATCAGACCAGAAGGCCCGGCGCCGAGAATGATTCTAAATATCCAGCGTCAGGTTTATTCAAACATGTGGGATAGCTGAAACTTTACACATCTGTTTCCGACTCGAAGATGGGTTTGCTTGTAGACATGGTCGCGATTTACTTGATTATACTGAGAATGTCAAAAGCACTGGCCTCCGGAGATTAAATCAGGACGAGAAGAATACTATTTATAAGACGTCCAGTATTATTATAATCCCTCCAATTATATCAGACTCTTAAAACATACTCTCTGAGCTAATGCGAGTATCGCAAGGTTCCCCTCCCACCTAGGCAGATTAGTGTAGGTTCCCCCTCATTGGATTCATTCATTGTTGCGAGCGCTTTTCCTGTTCAAAATCGGAAATTCATGCGGGGCCATTTCATATCAACGCTGACGCAAGTGCTGACTGAGCTTCGTGGACCTCGAGCAACTTTGAAATCTGGGATACATAGCCAAATGATGACTATGTACCCGGTAAGTTAATGACTGCGGTGCCTTGCCCATATGGTGCACTAAGAATGCTAACACAAAAGTATATTTTCAACTTCAGACATAGTATTCAGCACGGGGGCTCATTGAAACCAACCGTGCTTTACAACTATCAAGGCAAGGAATCAAGGAATATTCCTATTCTCATATACATACTGTATTAAATTAAGGCATGTGCATCTACCAGCAAACTAAGAGTAATCCCTGTGGTTACCTTAGTCATTCCTCAATAGGGACGGAGTGTACAAGATCGATGTTGTACTACACTATGAGTGGATTTGCAGGCATGCTGAGTCAAAGCTGATCAGTGACACAGCTGTAAGTTTACAAAGGAGCCAATAAAGCCGAATGATTAGCGTCGTACCATTCAATGTTCAACGTCTAGTTTGAAGGTATTCACTAATCTACATAGCCGGAAAATTCCAGCTCAACCAGTGCATGGCTTGACAAAGATACGGGACCACTTAGGCATGGTCAATGGGAGAAGGTCCCGCATCGATGGGATACGTAAAGATGTAGTTGGGGCCATCAGCCATCAGCCCATCACTACCAGGACGCATCTGAGAAGCCGGGAGCCAGAGCTTCTTATCGGCCGTAACCCACATAAGGTCCGTCCAGAGTAGAGCATCATCCTGGACAAGAATGGTAGCACGACCCTCGGGAGTGACCTTCCAAATCGCCAATAGATTGGTGTCACTAACATAAATATTTCCATCGCCATCCATGGTCGTCCCACCTGTACTAGGTGTCAGAGAAAAAGGCTCAACATAGTTGCCAAGAACCTCATAGTAGCGTTGGTCAAGGTTGCGTCAACGTAGGCAGTCTTAACGCGGTACAGTCCACCATTGCAGGGCTGATAGTACAAGTAGGTGCCATCAGGCGAGACTTCAAATTGGTCGAGCCCAACCGCGAGTGTACTGTTAGCGCCACCGTAGCCAGGTACCAGGGTGCCGTTGTACATCATAGGGAACCAGGCTATGGCAGAGTCCGAGCTAGCAAGAACACGGACTGCGTGTCCTGATGTGAGGTTGAGGACAATCAGTGCGCCTGCTGTGTCGCTCAGGTATCCGATTTTCCCGGATGCGCTGAAACGGACGTCATCCACGCCGCTGTCGCTTTCTTTGACGTTGTCCAGGTAATAGAGTTTGTCGACGGCGTTTGTGGTCAAGTTCACGCCAACTAGCTTTGTGGAGCCATTGAAACCTGTTGAGCCACCATCGGCTACCCAGTAGCGACCGTCAGGACCGATGCGAGCTCCTTCAACGCTGACGAAAGTTTTACGGGGGTTTGAGGTCGGGTCGCTAGAATTGTAGGAATTCCATGCGGCGTCCGGGTATAGTTTGGTGGTGTTATCGCTCATAGGTTCGACGATTTGAGGTGGGAGAGTAGTGGAATAGTGCTGGGACAGAAACTTGCGTCCGTTTCCGCTGATGCTGATGCCCTCTGTTGCTAGGTCCAATGAGTATACCAGCTCGAGCCCTGCTGCATATGCGGTGACGGAAGGTACGAGGCCCAGAAGGCCGATGAATAGACCGCCTCTCATTTTGTAGAGTGAATTGAAAGGAAGAATATGTTTGAATTGAATGTTGTGGGTTGAGATTCCTAGACATGACTATATGGCCTAAAATAATCTTCGAATGTAGACCTACTCTTGATTTCGATGGATAGAACATTGCTCCGATAGGGGATGACAAGATGGATGCCAAGCTAGAATTGATGTCCTTCACTCAAGCTGACGCACCCTGTCCAGATTTTTAAATGCTTTTTGGTGGTTAGCGTGGAGTATCCCAACGTAATTTACTGGCACCATGTATGAATAGGGTTTAGTCTCCGCTACTGATCTGCAGATCCAAAGGAACTTCAAACCTTAAAGCTAATTCCCGTCCACGCGTACTATGCTCCGAGTCTACTCCGTAGATTATCTATATTCCGCTCGCATCTCCGTCCGAGAATCCGTGGACACGCAAGTGTGCCTTGGCAATTGTCTCAGCCAAACACCAAGCATCGGGGTAGAAGACAGACCGAGACGCGTGATCGGATGCTCCACATGACATATTTGACAATATCGATCAATGCGATGCAGTTAACTGGTACTTCCAGGTTGCCTGATGAAGGTCTGGTTGAAAACGAGGCATCTGATCGCCCCATGTAATAGGAACTACAAGTCGACCGCTACTCAGCATCGAGGAGTTCCTGCGGTGTGAGGCGAATGGAGTCACGCCTCTTTTGGCTATATTCACAGGATCGAAATGGAATTGACTTTAGGTAAAGGTAGAAATCTTAATTCTATTATCCAACTTAGTATAACTTTCATCTGTCGCCCTCTTTCCCTCTCCATTGATAAAGCACATGATCCATAATGTTTTGATTTCACCAGCTGGAAGCGATCTTTTTAACCCATGCTTCATAATCCTCAGGAACCTTCCCCAAAAGTTCAACCTGCAACCGATATTCCTCTTCCGTCATGCCGAAACCTCGCTCTGCCAAAGTTTCCACCATTAACCTCATATCTCTCCCCCAGGCAGCATTTCTACGGGCACCCAACTCCTGCTCAAACCGCTCTAATCCAGCTTCATCAGCGGGGTAAATATCAACTTCTTTACCCAGAGCATTCGACCAGATCTTCGCAATCTCAGAGCCTTTATAAGCTCTACGCGACCCGATAGGAACTTGCTTCCCAGCCCATTTCCCGCTTCCATCAACAAAAACATTCTTCACAGCAAGAGCGATATCCGACGGCGCCACACGACTAACACCCTTCTCGCCTAAAGGCTCATTATACACCCCCCTCTCAAGGAGGGACTTCTTCGTCCTCAAATCATTGATAAAGAAAAGAGCGGGACGAATTACAGTCCATGCGAATGGCAAACTGCCATAGATCAACTTCTGTTCTGTAAGAATCTTTACGAGAACATGTCCTGCCGAGCAACTCTGCAGAATCGATTGCGCAGCTTCAGGGGACGCGAAATCCGCACAGGCCGAGAGGTAAATGAGGTGCTTCACTGATTTTGTTCTAGATAGACAATCAAAACAGTTCATTGTTGTGAAGAGCTCATCTTCGCCAGTCAAGCAAAGGAAGACCGTGTCGACTTCGTATTTTGTGAGCAGTCCTTGAAACCATGAGGGGTCTTTAACAGACCCCTCCTCCACTATGAAACTGGCTGCGCTGGATTCTGTCGCTGCAGGCAGGGAGGCGCTCAGGCGTGAACCGTTCGAAGTTGGAAGGATTACTCGTGTTGCTTCCAGTGGTTGGAGGAGAGGAAGGAGTTGTTGTCCTATGTGCCCGGAGGCTGCTGTGACTAAGATAGTTCGCGGCATTGGGAAAATGAACTTGAAATGATGAAACTGGTATAATTATCTGGCGTTTAACTCTTTTTTAAACGGAAAAATGGCACTCTTAAGTAATGTTGTGGGGGCTGACTTGTTCGTCGGCGAAGGTCGAAAGTACGTCCGAGATTTGTTTAAGCCCGGTGCCGATGATCCAAAATGCCGACCTCGGGAACCTTGGAAGTCGGGATATCTGTAAATACCCTGTAAATCAAGTAAACAATAACACATGATCGAGGAAACGGACAAGGATGTAAGTGTAGCCGACGGAGACGGAGATATATTGTCCGAAACCCGTGATGCGCTCACAGAACCTGGTGAGTTTACCTACGTCATCTACGAAAAGGGACCTGGAACCCTTTCCAATCACAAAGACTGTATAGATCCATGCATATTGTGCTTGGAAGACTATGAATGGGAAGCGGTAGAAGGGCATGCAGGAGGCCCTTTGTGGAGCTGTAGACATTCATAATGGATATAGATTCAAGTTTCCAAAGTTGTGGGTTGAAAGGAGTTCATCAAGCTTGGCTTGTCTTGCATAATTGATCTGAGCTGAGCGCATAGATACGTAGTTCGCATTGTTCGGAGTCTCATGAAACTTTATTTGCGATAACGGATCTTAGTAATAGAACTCATGATGTACTTTTTATACCCAAGCTAGGGGCTCAACAGAGCTTCTGCTGACCGAGCCCACGTATGGCGAGTAGGTTCGTGGCTTATCCCATGGATTAAAAAAAAAGCCGATGGAAAGCGCGCCTCAAAACCTTCATTATAGCATTGTAAATCACGAGTTGGGCTTGAATCCAGTAAGCGTAAGATTGCCCCTTATTTCATACCTTTCCCAAGCTCGAGCGAATCATCACGAAGAAAGAAAGGAAATACTCCGCATTTCTCATGAAACGGCTGAATAAAGAAGAGCTGATCAAGCTGATCAATTTCCCCACAAGCTCCATAATCCGAAGAAAAGAGTGAGATCTCCCTTGCGTTAGCATTCCAAGAGCATTTTCGGAGCTTGGGAGTATGTGACTTACCACATAGGGCAATGGGGCGGGATGATCTTCGGGGACAAAGAGTTCGCGTTCAAATCGGGTATCCTCACTGCTCTGTCATGCGAGCTTCATCCCTAGGCGAATGGGATCATGTGGTAGATGATTTAGCCAAACCTCCAATGGAAGGACAACTCGATCTCAAGCTTGGACCTCAGAGCCGCGCTATGTCAGTAGTTACTACCATTTCCCCATGTTTGGGATCGCGTCGATGTCCACTGTTAACTCCACTTTAGATCCGCGGAAGGGTCTCCCGGTACAC
The DNA here is from genome assembly GCA_030710325.1 of Penicillium sp. 91 TS-2023. NCBI lineage: Eukaryota > Fungi > Ascomycota > Eurotiomycetes > Eurotiales > Aspergillaceae > Penicillium > Penicillium sp. 91 TS-2023. The sequence goes on from JARWGP010000018.1 coordinate 592,244, forward strand.
GTCTTGGTATGCTCCTCGGAAAGTCATTGGTTCGGGGGATTGTCTTGCTGGTTTTTGGGGGTCCTTGATTCTTCAGGAATGCCCGTCACCTGTATCCAAGCGTTACAGCACTAGGTAAACTTCTCACGCTGTAAGGCATGGTGATGTCAGGCTTGTTTCACAGCATAACGGGTAGGTAATGTGCCCCAGCCTTGTTTTTCCCTTCTAAGTATATCTATCATGCCGGTAACACCCCTCGTTTGCTGAGTATCGATTTTTTATTTCCCTGCTCTCCCTTTGCTAAGTATTATATGGGCAGGGGATTCTTTGAAACAAGTCAGTAGGCGCGCGTGTGCCTCAATCGACAACTTGTGGACCCAGCTCGTTCCACGATATACTAATTTTTTCGTCGAGAAACACTCAGTCAATTCAAGTTGACTTGCTTGACACGGTTTCGCGGCTCAAGTATGCATCCGGCCGATATCGAAAAAGCTCATGCATCACCTTCTATGCATAGCGTGACCCCGTTCGAACTCGAAAGCACACATACCGAGTCCAGTCATGACGCCGTTCTCGAATTAAAGTCCCAGTCGAAGCTGGAGCGCTGGTTGAACCGCTTCAATGTGGAAATACATGGAGTTGAAAGGGTTCCCGTCCACGAGCGAGAGCCCGTGACAGCATCGAGCTCGTTGTATATGTTTCTCATGTGGTTTAGCATGGCATTGGCTACCAACAATATAATCGTCGGGTCTTTGGGGACATTTCTGATGGGTCTGAGTTTCAAGGATGCAGCATTGTGTGCAGTTTTTGGAAATTTGACAGGAGTGGTGGTAGTGGGATATATGAGTACTTGGGGTCCACAGAGTGGAAACCGAACTTTGGTAAGCTGTTCTGCTCTTCTTTATCTTGGTGCATTTTCTCATTTATGCAGATCGTCAGTCGATACTTTATGGGCTACTATCCCAGCAAAATCTGCTGTGCGCTGAACATTTTCACCAATATTGGCTATAGCATGATCAACAGTGTCGTCGGAGGTCAGGTCTTGTCAATGGTTTCTGGAGGGAAGATTTCTGTGCTAGTGGGAATCGTGGTCGTTGCTTTCACCAGCTGGGTCATGGCCATGTTTGGCATGCGTATATTCCAAATCTATGAACGGTAAGCTGCGATTCAAGAAGGATCTTCACCAACATATCTAACATACTACAGATTTGCATGGCTCCCTCAGCTGATGGTCCTGTGCGTCATGCTGGGCTCAGCCGGCCCTCATTTCGATTTTAACGTCCATACCAAGTACTCGCAAGAGCATCTGAATGCCAAGCGCGTCACCTACTTTTCTCTATGCGTGTCCATCGCTCTCGCATGGGCTCCGCTCGCCGCCGACTACTACGTCTATTATCCGCCACACGTCAAGCGCTGGAAGACATTCGCCGTCACCTTTCTCGGTTGTGGCCAAGCTATGGTAATCACGCTGCTGATCGGCAACGGACTCGGAACTGTTCTCGCTAGCTCGCCTTCCTACGTGGTGAAATACGGTAACACTCCGGGTGGTTTGCTGATGACAGCGTATGATTCCCTCGGAGGGTTTGGGAAATTCTGCGCCGTAGTTAACGTCCTCGCACTCGTTGCGAACAACACGCCGGGCGCTTACTCCATGGGCATGAACTTCCAGATGCTTGGTGCCTGGTTCCAGCGAGTCCCACAGCCTATTTTCACGACACTCACCACGGTGATATATACAGCCTGTGCGATGGGCGGACGCAACTCTCTGTACCAGATCTTTAAGAGCTTCCTGCCGCTGATTGGATATTGGGTCATCATCTGGATTGTGATCGTGATCGAGGAAGACTTCTTTTTCCGCCGAGCAAAGGGGTACGACTGGGCAGCGTGGGACAAGCCGCAGAGGCTACCCATGGGGATTGCAGCTGGAGTTGCCTTTTTAATTGGTTGGGGTGGTGCGATCGTCGGCATGGTAGGTACCCGACATATCACATTTTCGTGTACGACTTATTAACTGATCTCACAGGATCAAACATATTACTCTGGTGTCCTTGCGCAAGTGACCAGTGGCTCGGATCTCGGGTTGTGGGTGGGAGCCGGATTTACAGCTGTGGTATTCCCACCATTGAGAGTATTCGAGAAATGGTACATCGGGCGCTAAGCTTCCGATTTGGGCCGTCGATCTGGGCGATAGCCCCGGTCCGCGGCTTAGATCTACGATACCGATCCCCCGCTTCGTACATGCGCGTACATAAATCTATGGCAGAAAGATAGGAGAGGTGTATTTTATAATTAGGAGGTCCAGCAGATCTACGTGTTTAAAAAGTCAAAACCAATGCACATGATCCACTATCTCAACGAATCATACCACGGTTGAATAATACACTATTGTACTTTCACGAGCTTGGAACGAGCCGAACCCCACTCAAATCCCCGCTAAACAATGGCACTTCCAAGCGCCAAAGGGCCATAGCGTAGTTATAACCCGCGTGGCGCCTCTTAAAATGCCCACAGTGGCTGCATAAATTTGTTGATATTCAACTTTTATCCGGCTCTCCCGGCTCCCTGGGTCCGTTTGTCCTGGATAACTCACTCCCTTCCTTACTCCTGCCACGTTCCCATAATGGAGAACCTCACCACTTGGGGCAGTCAACCCCTCTCTGAAGCTGTTGGAGCTGTTATCAGCGCCCCGCTGCAGAAATGGCTTCCTTATTCCGTGGTTCTACTCATCGGGTGGCCCCTTTTCACCAGATCGCTGCGTTACAGACGATTGAAGCAGCTCCACAAGAAATACAACTTTCCGACGCGTGAATCCATGGCCAAGATGACGGATGAGGAAGCCTTTGAAATTCAACAAGAAATTGGGCAGCTTGAGTTTCCATTCATGTTTGTGAAAGCGTTACAATTCGCTCTATTCCGGGTATGAGCTCCTATCCTAAACCCTTCAGTACCTTTATACGACCTAGGTCGAACCACCTAGATAGCCTATAATGGTACATATCTACGGCTATTAAGAAATAAACTAACCTAAAATCCAGACATATGGCATTCCCTCAATCTCTCACCTCCTGACAAAGACAAGCCAATTTTCCAACCCGGAAACTTCCTTGAAGCGCTACACAGACACAAGCGCTCTCGTCCAGGAGATGGTAGCAAACAGCCCAACTTCTCTCCGGGCTTTCACCTCCCTAGCCCGCACCCGCTTCCTTCACAGCGGCTACCGTGCCTCAGGCAAGATCCTTGACACAGACATGCTTTACACGCTCGCGCTCTTCGCGCTCGAGCCAATCAAATTCATTAAACGCTTCGAGTGGCGTGAGCTCAGCGATCTGGAGCGCTGTGCTATCGGCACGTTCTGGAAGAGTGCAGGTGATGCATTGGGTATCCCATTCGACGAGTTGCCGTCTGGTAAGAGTGGGTTCTCCGATGGATTGCAGTGGCTTGAGGAGATTTCGGCCTGGAGCGTGGAGTATGAGAAGAAGTATATGGTTCCTGATGTGAAGAATCGGGAGACTGCCGATCAGACTACGACTATTTTGTTGTATATGTTGCCTACAGCGTTGCATCCTGTTGGTTTGCAGTTTGTTTCGTTTATGATGGATGATCGATTGAGGAAGGCTATGCTGTACGTTTCAACTCGTTTGGAGATTGGACCGTTTGCTAACACTCATACAGGTATGATGCGCCTACCCCATTCATGTCAACTGTGCTCTCGGGTCTTCTTAAAACGCGTCAGCTTTTCTTGCGCTACTTCATGATTCCCCGGCCGTCTTTCCTGAGAGTTAGGAATGTTTCCACCCAGCCTGATGAGCAGAACCGATTCTTCATGACGAATTGGGAGGCGGCGCCTTACTATGTCAAGCCGACTTTCTGGAATCGATGGGGTCCTATGGCGTGGTTGACTTGGGCGCTGGGTCGTCCTGTTCCTGGTGATGAGGGAGATAAGTATCGTCCTTCTGGGTATCATATTAGTGATATTGGGCCGAAGTATTTTGAAGGGAAGGGGCAGAAGGCTATTGAGGAGACGATGGAGGAGTTGAAGGTGTTCCGCACGGGCAAGTGTCCATTTCATTGAGTGTTGTATGTCATTAAGATAAAGGGTGTCTACCTGCCCTGGGTATTTAGGTATTTAGGCACTTATGTAGGTATCCTTATTAAGTAGAGGTTTCGGATGACTAGATCAATACTACTATTCCGGTGACAATTAAAATCATTTCCTCAATTGTTTTTTTCCAGTATGTGCTATTCTGGCCTCGTGATCGATAAGCTAAACCCAAGATCCAGAGGCAGGAAAATAGAGACAGGATAAGGTGAAAATTAGGAGCGCTCAAACAAAATACTGGGTCGCAGGGCCCATCGAGCCAGCATCCGAAAAGTAGAGAATGTAAGCTTATCAAGGGTATTACTGCGAGCAAATCTCAAAGTTGGAAGACATTTACTGCTCCTCCTCGACAAGACCCTCCTCGGCGTAGTACTCTTCCTCGCCCTCGGAGACGGAGGCATCCTGGTACTGCTGGTACTCGGAAACCAAGTCGTTCATGTTGCTCTCAGCCTCAGTGAACTCCATCTCGTCCATACCCTCACCAGTGTACCAGTGCAAGAAAGCCTTGCGACGGAACATGGCAGAGAACTGGTCGCCGATACGCTTGAAGAGCTCCTGGATGGAGGTCGAGTTACCGACGAAGGTGGAGGCCATCTTAAGACCCTTGGGGGGAACGGAGCACAGAGCGGTCTGGACGTTGTTGGGGATCCACTCAACGAAGTAGCTCTGGTTCTTGTTCTGGATGTTGCGCATCTGGTCCTCGACCTCCTTCATGGAGACCTTACCGCGGAAGAGAGCGGAGCAGGTGAGGTAACGGCCGTTGCGGAAGTCAGAGGCAGCCATCATGTTCTTGGGGTCGAACATCTGCTGGGTGAGCTCGGGAACGCTCAGGTTGCGGTACTGGTGGGTACCACGGCTGGTCAGGGGAGCGAAGCCGACCATGAAGAAGTGCAGACGAGGGAAAGGAACCATGTTGACAGCCAGCTTGCGGAGATCGGAGTTGAGCTGACCGGGGAAACGGAGGGAGGTGGTGACACCGGACATGACGGCGGAGACCAGGTGGTTCAGGTCACCGTAAGAGGGAGAAGAGAGCTTGAGGGTACGCATGCAGATATCGTACAGAGCCTGGCAATCAAAGGTTAGTACACCGCATATCCATATCATGCGTTATGAAGCATACCTCGTTATCGATACAGAAGGTCTCGTCGGAGTGCTCAACCAGCTGGTGAACGGAGAGGGTAGCGTTGTAGGGCTCGACAACGGTGTCGGACACCTTGGGCGAGGGGACAACGGAGAAAGTGGCCATCATACGGTCGGGGAACTCCTCACGGATCTTGGAGATGAGGAGCGTACCCATACCGGCACCGGTACCACCACCCAGGGAGTGGGTGATCTGGAAACCCTGGAGGCAGTCACAGCCCTCGGCCTCACGACGGACAACATCAATAACCTGGTCAACAAGCTCGGCACCCTCGGTGTAGTGACCCTTAGCCCAGTTGTTACCAGCTCCGGACTGACCGAAAACGAAGTTGTCGGGGCGGAAGAGACCGCCGAAGGGACCAGCACGGACAGCGTCCATGGTACCGGGCTCCAAGTCGACAAGGACGGCACGGGGGACGTAACGGTTGCTGCTGGCCTATCAAGATCAACATTAGAGAAGACTCCATATATACTTTTTCAATTCTACACGTACCTCGTTGAAGTAGACGTTCATGCGCTCCAACTGGAGGTCAGAGGCCTCGTTGACGCTAAAAAATTATCAGACCGCCATTTCCACCTCGCAATCTCATCGATGTTGAAACTCACTGTCCATCGCCATCAAGTCCGTGCTCACCAGCAATGGTTTGCCTAGAATTCAGTCAGTAAATCGGTTCAACGGACTACCAATTGATGACCGTGGTTGCAACACGTACCAGAAAGCGGCACCAATTTGGTTACCCTATCCACCCATACACCGTTTAGTCTTCACATCCATGATATACCATTATATTGACACATCTTTCTCGGTTTCGTACTTACACATTGGCCGGTCTGGAGGTGGACCTATAAGGGTGAAAAGTTGGAGGTTAGCACGGACTTTGAACAGGTGGGGGGTCATCGTTCAGGGGGCTCGGAAGTCAACAAAGACGCGTTTTCTGGGGGTGGACGTACAATCTCACGCATGATGAAGTTGGGTGAAGATAATTAAACTTCGACAATTGAGGGTATGGAAAGAGAAGATGAGGAATGACCGAGGGTCAGGAAGATGGGAAAGGAGAAAGTAGGTGAGCGGTGTGTGTGCGTGGGGATCAACAACAACTACTTTTGCTCTCAGGGGGGGGGGGAACGCCCGATCAGGCCTAGTGGGGATCACGGGACCAGTCAGCGGGCGAACCGCGAGGTGCGAACCACATTTCACCGTTTTTAGTAAACATCGTTGGGCCGATAATACAGTACTTACTAGGGCGTACTATACTTGCTATTTCACTATTATACATTCATGTGCTACAGATTCTAGTTTTCTGTCTCAGTATTCTCACTGGACTTTCCTTTCTGCTCCTCCAACCAGTTCCCGAATTCGTTCAGGCGCTGTTCCTCTTCCTCATCTTCCTCTTCATCGTGAATTGTACCACGCTCGGCCATCTGCTCGAGTGCCGCACGTCGCTCATTGGTCTTCTTAAATTTCTCTTTCCCCTCAGACACATATGCTTCGACGCGGGTGCCACCAAAGAACCGACCGTCCATGACCTTAACACATTGCCGGGCGGATTCGGGATCGGCGAACCGAACACTGACCACACCCTCAGGCTCCTTGTCGTAGAGAACAACATTGGTGACTTCGCCGACCTTCGCACACTCATCACGAATATCTTGCTTAATGTCCAGAATGGCGGCGACATCCTCCTGTTTATTGGTTAGAAATAGATTGTGAATAGAGGAAAGAGTAAAGTCAATGACGTACCTGCAATTCTTGCAAAGTAAACATATGCTTCAAAATCACGATCTTGTCTTGCTTGGGCTTTGTTTCTGGCAGGGTTGAGGGGTCATCATCATCCCAATCCGCCAATTTACTAGTCTCATTAGTACATTACCAACAACCCTGGACGATCGGCCACGCACCTGTTCAGTCTTGCCGTCCGAGCAATGATCTTCTTCTTATCCCGCATATTTGTCTTCGGCGGCGCATCCTGCTGGGCTTTATACGAGAAGTCCGCAGCCTGGATCTTCATAGGACCTTGGGGTCCGGGCACACCGAGTCGAAACTCCGTCTCATCCAGCATCTGGATAGCCAGATTGACCGACTCAGGACGGAAATACACGACCAGAGCTTCACCCTTGAAATTTCCCTCGTCATCCATGTACATTTTGATCCGTGGGCGACCGCTATCGATTTCCTCGGCAATGACACCGCATTTGGAGAAGACATCTCTGATCTCCTCGAGTTCGGCGTCGAGGGGAATAGACGAAATGAACAACGCAGTGTTTACCCGCTGTTTCTTCGGTTTTTGCGTGCTTTCCTGTAATCCGCCAAATACAAGAGTCAGTTCCGGTTCTTATCAACACAATCGCCTAAATGCTTCGCGTGGTAGGTATAGCACTTGGTATTGGAGGCTACTCACGTCATCTTGCTGCTTTCGCTTCTTTCTGTCGCGAGGGTGAACCTCTTCGTCGTCTATTCCAGCGACCTTGTATGCTTCTTGCTGCTGGCGAAGTAGCTCCTCATCGACCTAAAATAAAAAAATGTCTCAGTGTCATGTTCAAGGTTATGGCATCCGTTGCGCCAACGAAGACAGGGTGCGCGCAAGGCAGGCACCAAGCTGGACATACGGTTTGAACCCATCGTTTGAGAGCTGTATCGTAAACAAACTCTTGTCCATCATCTGTCTCCAGGATAAACTTTTCATCGAGCTTCGAGAACGAAACCCGTGGGTCGCTATCGAATTCCGAGGGGTCGAGGGGAAACTGGTGCCCAGTCCCGTTATCAGGGGTTGGTGAGGCCATTTGGAGCTGGGAAGTATGCGCAATGGAAGGTAAATTATTGGATGTGAATTAAATGTAGAGATTCGTGATCAAAGGTCAGTAAAGGTTGAGGTGGGTTTTGCGGGAAGCTCGAGCTTTTTGCGATTTGCGGAGCTTCCCCAGTACCCGCATCACATGGGCGCAAAGGTGCGGGATCATCGGAAAGCGTCATTGGTCCTTTTTACTTCCATCTCCTTTCCTACTACTACTTCTACTCGATGCTTTGGTGAATGTTGGGAAATTTTTCATTTTGTTCATATAAAAAAAGGGTATCTGTCACACAAAGAAGAGAAACATAAAAATAAAAGGACACCATCCGTATAGAAAGTGCCATGCAAAAAAAGAAGAAAAGAAGCGACGAAGTGCGTCCCTCCAATGCTAAACCCCCGCCAATAAAAGAAAGATTAAAGTAATAAAGAATGTCTATTTCACAAGGAGATTAGGCCTTGGTGTCAATGGTAGTGGCGTCCTCGCCGGTTGGTGTCATGGTCCGCTTGGAGCCAGTCTCGATGGCCTCAACGCCATTGACAATATCACGAGTGACCTCGACATAGTCGTAGGCAAACTCGCCAATCTCGGCATCATCAATACCCATGATCTCATCCTCCTCGGGAGCACGAAGGCTGCAGCCGGGGATGAGGTTGAGAACGAAGAGGATGATGCAAGTTCCGAAGAAAGAGTAGGCAGCACCAGACATGGAGTCCGCGAGCTGGTAACCAAGCTGAATGTAGTTCTTGTTGATCCAGCCACCGGGGATCTCAGTGCTTCCATCCAGGTGAGCAATGTAATCAGCAGCAAAGAGACCAGTCAGCAGGTTGCCAACGAGACCACCAATACCGTGGACAGCGAAGATGTCCAAAGCATCATCAACGCGCAGCAGGAACTTCAGCTTGGTGGCATAGTTGCAAGCGACGGCACCGACAACACCGAAGATGAAAGCGGCCCAGGGGGTAACGAAGCCAGAACCAGGAGTAATAGCGACCAGACCGGCGATGACACCGGAGCAGAAGCCAACTGTGGACCACTTGCGCTCGAGACGGTAATCCAGAAGACACCAGGTCACACCACCGACGGAGGCAGCCAGGTTGGTGACGACAGCAGCCATAACGGCACGCAGGTTAGCAGCCAGGGCGGAACCGGCATTGAAGCCGAACCAACCAACCCAGAGGAAGACAGTGCCGATGACAACGTGGGTGACGTTGTGGGGGCGGTAGTTGAGCTCGTGAGTACCGTGACCACGACGCTTGCCCAGCATCAGGGAGTAGGCAAGGGCAGCACAGCCCGAGGAAATGTGGACGGGGGTTCCACCAGCGAAGTCCAATCCACCCATCTTGTAAACCCAACCCGAAGAGTTCCATGTCCAGCAGGCAATTGGGTCGTAAATGATGGTCGTCCAGACGAACATGAAGATGATACAAGGGAGCATGCGACCGCGCTCAGCAATGGCACCGGCAGCAAGGGCAACACTATCATAAAGGGTCAGGTCAGTCTCATGAGTGCACAGGGACTTCAAGAATACTCACGTAATAGCAGCGAACATGCCCTGGAAAATACAGAACAAGATATCAGGAACATGGGTACCTCCCACCGATGGTGCAGCCAAGACGTTTCTCAATCCAATATTCTCCAAGTCACCAATGAATGTTCCGGCCGTGTGGGAGAAGGCTAGCGAGTAACCCCAGAAGAACCATTGGAACGACACCACACCGACCGACATAACAGACAGCCATATCAGAGAAAGAGCCGACTTTCGTCGTGCGAGACCGGAGTAGAAAAATCTGCAAAGTATTAGCTTTTGTTGGTCTATCAGGCATGAATGCATCCTTACCCAACACCCGGAATCATAAGCAAGACCAATGCGGACGAGGTGATAATCCAAGCAATATCACCAGCCTAATATCTGTTAGCCATTGTAGACTAGGGTGTTCCACTCAAAGCATACATCGTAGTAAATGTTCAGGTCCTCGGTCAACGAGTCACCACCGGAGGCGATGGTACCATTGTAGGTAACCGGGTATGCCGACATGGTGAAACCCAATTAAATGCGAATAGGTTTCACAAAGCCCACAATAGGAGGGGAGGTTATAACCGAAAGGAACCCAGATAGGGACAAGAGATCCCAAAGTCTATCAAGGAAAGAAATTGAGATAGGTCAAAGAGGACGTTTTGTAAAATGTGGGAAATCTGAAAAAAGGAGTGAGAAATGACAGATCATGCAGGGACATGGCTAATAATTTAAATAGCGAGACGCAGTGTCCCGGACATCACCAAACGGGGGGTCTCCACCATCGGACGCTAGAAGGCCAAGAACCTCGATCTTAGTTCTGATAGTGGAAACCAAAGTGTGGTCATGGTAATTGCTCTGAATTATCCAATCTAAGCGATTGTACAGGCCAAGACAGCCCCATTTCGCCATGTCGGGATCTGAATGGGCAGCTTTCCATGGACCCAACCGGGGGAATACGGGTCCAGGAAACTACATACTTCAATTGACCCATTAACCCTATCGACAGGGTCTAGATAGACCATAGCCTCAGCATTGCAATTCAAATGACACCGAATAACCTGCACAACATAGACAGGGTTCTCCGAGGAGCTTCTCGAATTCGCAGCTGAACCTCTTTTTCCCACGCGGAAGCCGGGCAACATCTGATTCAGTTTCCGTCAGCTTGCATGAAATGATAAGCAGGGGGGGTCCATGGCACTGATTGATAGAATGATTAGAACCCAGTGACAGAAAGAGGCGAATAATGAGAATTCATCCACAATCCAGGTCCGCAGAGTCAGATCGACGTCTGCGACTGGCTGTAGATATGAGGTTGAATCCGCAACCAATCAGCGTCCGTTGCTTATCTGCGCCCTTCCCTCCGCATATTGTCAGCCATGCGATGCTGCTGCGCTTATTGCGCAACAATCCTTCTTACCTGATGATAATCATAATCAGATAATGTCAAATCTCTCAATCATTCAATTATTCAATCTTGCAAGCGATATGTCTTTTTTTCTTTCACATTTAATCCACTGCAATGTTGCTACATACCGAACCCCATGGTCGAGGCTCCCTTCGAAGCTTCTTATCAGGCGGGTATTGATCGACCAATCAGCATCCGTTTAATCTAAGTAAATCATTTTGCCTTATCGCGTCCACGCTCAGCCGCCCGCAACTAAGCTAGGGGCCAGATGGTTTCGGATTTCTTTTTCAAACTCTCTAGTTCGTCTCGGTCATCACTACATTCTGATGCCATGACCGGCGCCTCTTACGACACAATTAAAAATTGCCAAGAGAGACAATTCCGAGTATTTCCTACCCCTAAGGCCTCGACTGTTTCCTCCGAGCTATGCTGACAGGAAAATCAGCTCCGAAGCTCTAGAAATTCCAGAGACTTCGGAGAGCAACGATCATCCTGACCCCTCGCATGGACCTTGAGAGTTCTACAAGTTAGGCGTGCATTGTCCAAGTCGGAAACCCCGGGCCCACCCAAGCAGGTACAGTATGGCCCTAGGAGAACGCATGGGGCGGGAAACGCTCTATGCCACGCGGTCTGGGGAGCGCCAAGACTAGATAAGCCTCATGCCATTCATTGGCCGGGGATTTCTCGCTTCGGCATCCCGGGTTGACGCTTGGCAAGCCCCCGCGGAGAAATATCCTGGGATATCGTGTCAGGTGTGACGTTGAGATGCAGCAATTTATTGTGAAACTATTGAATCTCCTCGCCTAGCTCATACGAGCAATCTGACTATTTTTAAGCATAGGGGGCTAAGAGGCCTCAGATTATGTGACTCGGTCTCTAACGTCTATATCCAAAGACCAAGTTTTTAGACCCTCCAGTCCGTTATCTCTTAGAAAAGTTGAGCCGCAGTACCCTTCGCAAAGATTATCAGGAACAAGATTCTTTCCGTGGATCCATTGATTGGCGGACCTGGAGGCTGCGGTGATCTGCACGTAGACCAGAGGGCTCATACGCATGGTAGATTCATCCAAAAGCAGGCATAACGAACTAGTTCGTTAGAGAGGCTCTATTGACCTGTGCTATAATCTTGGAAGTAGAGGAGAGTGGTGATTGTTCCTCTGGGGGAATGAATAGACCCGCATATGCATGTATTGCATAGTCGGAAAAGAAAAATTGAGTTGTCTTTTCCCAATATTGATAGTCGAGAGTTGAAAGTAAAAGATTGAATTTTTTGATGATCTTCCAATTTCTTCTGTGTCTGAATTATACACTACTGCAGATGAAGCAACACTATTGAAATGCACTGAAAGTGAGTCTTTCCAACAGAATTCGGCTATTGAGAATACACCTCCTGAATTTTTGTGATAGTCATCCTTCTATTAGTCTATGAGGCTCGTTATAGCTAAAAACAAATACCCCAGGAAGTTGATCAATGCTAACCTGACGGGGTATTTGATAAGAGAAATCTTGATTCTCAATTTCAACACAAACTACAACAAGTCGTCTATCTCCTTGTCCATCGAGGCATGGCAGATCTTTCAATTTAGTATCACCTCCTTTTTAATGGGCGAAGTTAAAGATCGCAACAGAAAATGGGCATATTGTGGCATTCAGGTATACTAATTCCTCGGCGGAATACGTACCAAGTGCTGCGTTTTCATCTGGATCGCATGGATACAGGCACTACAATTACTCTACTTGATATTTTTGGCGCGTCTTTGGGAAACTGCCATCGGTTGATTCAGGGGCCCCTGTTTATAGAGGCCAGATCATGTATACTGAGAACGAGTTAGGCTCAAGTAGGAACCAACAGTGGCCCTATTAGGATGTCACTTTGGGTATACGAAATGTTTGAACTCATTAATTCCCCCTTTGCATCCACTTTATATTAAAGTCCCGGCCTTGGTTTCTGGCTTTTTCTGTTCTCATTTTCGATGCTCTTTTAATTAAACTGCACATGTTCATATAGCGATGAGAACGCCACTAAATTATTGACCCGATACTCTATCTGCTGAGTGGCATTGTCTCGTTATGGTAACTATACTCCGTGTGTTGCCTTCGTTTTTAAGGGTCAGTTGAAGTGAGAATTATATATCTTAATGTCATTGGCGTGTCCCGGTATTCGAGTTGTAAATATTTGCGGTGCCAAGAAGAGTACATCCATGAATGTATACATCTTGCCTGAGCGAAGGTCTCCTCCACCCGCCTATGAACTTCGAGAAATGTTGTAGAACACAATGTGTTACCATCCGTCAAATTTAGATGCCTAACCTCACAGCTATATCCTTGTAAAATTACGCAATACCCTGGAAAGTAGTAAACATTGCGCGTTCGCGGTTCTAGGCAGCATGATCAGCCCCCATGACAGGGATCAGGGACGCCCATTTAATCTATTTAAAATAAATTCCAACGCTCATTGCCCATTACATAAGTACACCTCACTTGTACACGGCTGGAAATGGTAAATGCAGGGGCGATCTGTTCACTCACAGCTGAGACGATGAAAAAACCGGGTATAAAAAAAAAAGGGAGCTGGCCCGGAAGGCGGCCCCATTGGCTCGGCCCCGCCACGCACCGCCACACGCCCCTATCACCTTTCAAGCTTCATCCCCATCGCGAGACCATTCTTGCATCACACGGTCCCTAACTCCACCATGGAGCACCCTGACATTGCCAGCCAGGACTCGGATGGCTCGGGCTCCTCGGATGAGTTTCCCTCACAGTACCCTTTGAGGGCTAACTCAGCCTTTGCGGAAGCCTTTGATCCGCTAGTCCAGACGCCTGCCACCACCATCACTTCGTCTCCTCCATCAGCTCATTCTCCTAGTTTGACTTCATGGACTAGCACACCGACAACTCGTCCACGTGGGGCCAGTGTTGGAGCCTCTGCAGCGCTTGAGAAACCTGATGGCATGGCGATGTCTACCGATCTGCGACCGCAGCGTCCATCCGCCCCCGCGAGGACCCCCTCCAACACATATGCTCCTCAACGACGACCACCGCAATACATCAGTCTTCAGCAAAGCGACCGGTCACGTTCATCATCGGCGAAAAGAGGTACCCGGCGCGACCCGAACGCCCAATATCGCGCCCAAGAAAAGGCCTATGTACAGCGGATTCGCGCTAACCCGCAGGCCTGGTACCATCACTTCAACGACGCACAGGCCAACAACATGATGCTCGGAGATGCAGACCTGGAGGACCCCTCCCCCTCATCGGAGGCACCTTTTGAAGACGACCCCTACGACCCGGATACCCAACTTTTCCTTCCTCACGATAATATGCCCACCACAGAGGAATTACGCAACCCCAAGAACCAAGAGCGCCTCGAATGGCATTCCATGTTAGCGTCGGTCTTGAAAGGTGATGTGGTCAAGCAAGAGAAACAGCGATTACTTGGATCCACAGAATCCAACCGATCGGCCGCGGTAAGCCAGGCTCTTTGGATCGGTGTTAGAGCGCGGACATGTGGGCGGAGCATCGCTCTCCAGCAAAAGCTCGTCGAAGATGCCCGTCGCCAGCTAGGACCCGTCATTGAGGACATTATCAACTTTCAGATTAAAGGTGAAACTGAAATTGGAAAGGCACCGCGGCAGCAAGTGGAAGATGTTGTGGCGAAAGTCGAGCGCTGTGAGGAGTTATACGCTACTCGTAAAGAGATGGAACTTGCCAATCCCCGCACAGCCTCAGAAGAGTTCTCCTCGAGCCGCGATGCGATCTTCGCCTGGCACAACATCACCGCTCTTATCAATACAGAACTAGCCGTGTTGCAAAGTTGGGTCGGCAACGAGGCCCTCGACTTCAGCCAGCCCGGCTCCAAGTCTGACAATAGCGATTTGTCGGATGACACTTCTTTCCTGGATCGTATTATGAAGGAGGACGGTCTGAAGACTCTCCAGGGTGATCACAGCATGCTGCAGGGCCTCGGCGAGGTTATTCAGAAGGCCAAAAGCACATTGATTGAGAACGCCGAAGCGTTCGCAACACGACATCTACCGCCTTATATTGAAGAGCTTCTTACATTAATTAACTTCCCCTCGCGGTTGATCCAGGAAATCATCCGCGTTCGCCTGTCATACGCGAAGACCATGAAAGACCCGGCTCAACAGTCACCAATCCTGGTGGACCAAATGATTTCGCAGTTCCAGATTTTGATGAGAGTAGCCGTTGATATTAAGCAACGCTATCTTGCCATCTCAATGCCTCAGCCTGGTTGGGATCTACCACCTTGCGTCGACGAAAACTTTGACTCGGTGGTACTCGATGCTATGAAGTACTATTTCCGCCTGCTTAATTGGAAACTCAACGCCAATAAGAACACGTTCAAAGAAGCCGAAATTCTGGAGCAGGAATGGGAATACTCTTATTATATCGGTCGACAGCTCGGAAGCGGCGATGTTGAGGTGGCTGAGCAATTCAGGTACGTCCAACATGATCTCGGTGCAGGAATATTTGCTAACAGGAAGATAGTGCCTTGACTGCCAAGTCGCTTCAACGACTTATGATACACTTTGAGCGGGAGCTCGTACCGCGGCATAATGAAACTGTCGCCGACATGGACAAGCGCTATAAGAGCATCTTAGACTCTACACGTATCCGTCAACGAAAGCTCTACCGATTCTCCAGGTTTTTATGCCAGTTGTTTGAAAATGCCACCGAGTATAACATCTCTGCTGATATCGCGTACGAGTTCTTCGAAGCGTTGCTTATTTCTGACCATTTCCTGGTTACCTCACCTAACTCGGTTGGTCAGAAAGGCGTCTATTTGATTGCGCATCATTCATTGTGGAATCGTCCGGCCGACATCCAGGGCATTCTGGCTACATCCTTCCGAGAGGATGATATCACCAAAGACGTCCCTGAGATCCCATATGTACTGGCCATTCGCCCAGAAAAGCCACTAGCCTGGGCTGGAAAAGAAATGCAGATTGATATCTTGGAGCAACCCACCGATGTCCGTCTCGGTAAGCTTCGGCTTGTTGTCGAGGGTCTGCAAGAGCGACTGCAGAATGCGAGAATGGAGTTAACGCATCTCACCGGCATTCAATTGGATATGGCGATCGAGCAGCGCGCAAACCTTGGACGTGTCAACGTGGAATTAAACAAGATTAAGAAGATCTCCTTCAAGTTGTCTATGGCTATCATGGACAGCGTGGCGGTAATAAAAAACCAGTTGCGGGAGAAAACGTGGGAGAACAATGACCTGATTCAGGCTTGTTATGCATTCGCAACCGAGTTCGGAAAGCGTTCTTCCAACTATGTCGATGCCAACAGACGCGCTATGAACAGTGCTCGATTGGTGGAGTTATCTCTTGATTGGGTCTCGTTCATCTGTGATGACTGTGATGCTGCCGATCGAAAAACCTTCAAATGGGCGGTTGCTGCACTTGAATATGCAATGGCCATCACATCTAGCCGCCATCTTCTTTCTTTGGACGAGGAGCAGTTTGCCCGTCTCAGATTGAAGGTGGCAGGTTGTATGTCTCTTCTCATATCTCATTTCGATATCATGGGTGCCCGATCATCCCTTGCGGCCCAGGCAGAAAAGCAGCGGATGGAGGAGCGAGCTGGTTCCCGGAAGACTGGCGCTGGTCGCATTCTGAGCGATCAAGAAGCAGCCAAGCATATTCGCGAACAATGGTATGCCCGTCTGACCGAGATCGAAGACCGGAGAGTCGAGGAGTGTGCCAAGCGCCAGGCCTTAGGAAGAGTTCTGGAAGGGTCCAACGAGGCAGACCGGTCTCTCACCGTGCTATCATCATCCGCCACCAACGTCTCTCTTCGTTGGCAACAAGGCCAATTTATCGGCGGTGGTACCTTCGGCTCCGTCTATGTTGCGATCAATCTGGACAGCAATTACTTAATGGCTGTGAAGGAGATCCGCCTGCAGGATCCCCAGTTGATCCCCAAGATCGCGCAACAAATTCGCGATGAGATGGGTGTGCTTGAAGTGTTGGATCACCCGAATATCGTCTCCTACCATGGTATCGAAGTGCATCGCGACAAGGTCTATATCTTCATGGAGTATTGCTCGGGCGGCTCACTTGCGAGCTTGCTAGAGCATGGTCGGGTTGAAGATGAAACAGTGATCATGGTTTATGCGCTTCAACTATTGGAGGGTCTGGCCTATTTGCATCAAGCGGGGATTGTTCATCGGGACATCAAGCCAGAAAATATCCTACTGGACCATAATGGTATCATTAAGTACGTGGATTTCGGTGCAGCAAAGATCATTGCTCGGTCAGGCCGCACAGTTGCTCCAGCGGATGGTCCAAACTTTAACAAGGACGGTATTGGGAAGGATCCCCAGATCACAAACCAACGCAAGAACCAAAATACCACCACCGGTACCCCCATGTATATGTCGCCAGAGGTGATCCGTGGTGACTCTGTGAACCGCGAAAGCGCCGTGGACATCTGGTCCTTGGGTTGTGTGATCCTTGAAATGGCCACCGGCCGCCGACCATGGTCTACCCTTGACAACGAGTGGGCAATCATGTACAACATTGCCCAAGGCAACCAGCCCGCTCTCCCAAGCCGTGATCAGCTCAGTGATTTGGGTCTTGATTTCCTGCGACGATGCTTTGAATGCGATCCTCTTCGCCGAATCACGGCTGCCGAGCTCCTCCAGCATGAATGGATCGTCTCCATCCGCCAACAGGTGGTCCTCGAGCCTTCAACCCCAAGCAGTGAGAATGGAGGCTACTCTAGCTCCGGCTCCAACAGTCGGCAGAATTCGGCATACGGTGGATTCTAACGATTTCCTTTCTCAATTTGCCAATACCTACCATCATCATAATTCCTTTACTTTGGCCGGGGAACTCTCCGATCATCATGTTGAACAGTTCTCTAGAACATCATCGATCTCGACTTGACTTATACATCCTCAAATGGCATCGCATGTGATACCCCCATGTCTCATTGATTTTTCATGACTCATCTTCTCTCCTCTTCTCTTTCAATTGCTTCAATTACGTGTTTCGGCTTGATATATGATGTCGGATCTATTCTCATTCTGTTTTACTCTCTTGGTGTTGGCATCGGTTTTTGGTTTGTGCATGAGACTAGGTGTACGAACACGGACGGCATATTGGAATTATGTCACAGCGTGCATATAGTTATACCGGATAATGTCTGGCAAAGTTTTGGTTTCCCTTTCCGCTTTAGTGCTCACTGAGTAAGACTGAGCACGCCCCTAAGCACCCCACCCTGCTCACTGAGCATTACATAAACGCTCTCACCTGCTCACTAAGTACTCACTGAGCATCACCTGAGTAGCTTGCTCCACTCAGTGAGCACTTAGTGAGCACGCACCGAGCGTCGCCTGAGTAGCCTATTCCACTCACTAAGTACTCACTGAGCACGACCTACCCATTTGCGGGTTATGGCACAGCCTAGGTACGGTTGCGACTAAGACTTGAGGATGAGCCTCGACGTACGTATCCGACCCCTACGAACGATACTCACTGTGACCCGTTAGCACCGCGTAACAGAACCAACTTTCGCGCCCGCTTGAAATCACGTGCCGTGTGCCATAAATAATTGATGAAGTCAGCATTAAGGTTTCAAGGTCAGCATTAAAGTTTCACACGTTCCCCACCACACCGAAATTATTGTCACGACGCTATGAAATCCGCGTACTTACCAATTGCATAAACTTCAGATGGAGTGATATCGTCTGCACATGGACGTAGCATAAGAGTAATGATGCCGGGGCTCGGTTGAGACTTGCCGAATACGTCGGCGCTTCAGAAATGTCGCATGTGATTATTTAGGGTCTATTGACAACATTATATTCGTCGTTGGAATATAAAGTAGAAATCTCCGGGCATCCTTTCTTTCAGTTGGGAACGTAAGGGCTCCGTACTTTTACCAACTATACCCTCTCATTCAGTTGCTGAACCCCCCTCACCAGGAGTGAGAACAATGGCCGCCTTAATTATTATAGCAGAAAACTGCCTAGGTGCCTTTGCTGCGATCACGGTAATTGCCTACGGTGTTTTGGGCGATGTGATCGTGGACAAACATTCTTTGAACTTGTTTTCTGGTGCTTTGATCGCTATTGGAAGCTCCATGATGACGGCCCAAGGCACGGGGGTATCGATTCTAACGAGTCGAATAATTCATGGGTTTGGATTCGGCGTCATATTTTCAACTCTGCCGGCCTATATATCACAACCAGGCTTCTCCTTTCTCAACAGCGTTTTAAGGAGCTCTCTGTGTGTCCTGCTAGGTGCCATGGCCATTTGGTAAGCTTGAAACCGATCATTTTCTAAGATGATCCTAATATTTATACAGTTATATATCCAATACTTCTCTGGAAAAACCGTTGCCACTACCACTACAAGGCTATTATATTGCACTGATAATTGTTGCAGCCATATTGCTTTGGATGTTTCAGGGCAGTCGTGTTGACAAGTTTTCACAAGTTTCTGGCAGACGAGCCTCAGCAAATCTACATCCGAGTATGGGGCGTTTAAATCAAGGCCAGCTTCCCTTCATAGGTGGTGACAAGCCAAAGACAGAGCGTGGCCATCCATTCGACTATTACTCTCGACCAGGAGACATTCTCCGCCCGCCACCATCCCGCACCTTACATTCCCCAGAGTGGTTTCCCATGCGCAAGCGCCTACTTTCCCGTTATATCGATGTTCAACCCATTCCAAAGCGTACAGCCATGGTGGAAAGAATGCAAGATCGCTTCTGGCAAGGCGATGAATACATGGATCCTGTAGTCGCTTTAGGGAGAAGGGCGAGTATGGGCAAAATTCGAGCAATGGTGCTGCAGGCGCTTTCCAGCGGAATCGAATCCGTTCCTGATGCACCCCAGGAAATCGTTGATCTATTCACGCACCTGGATAGAAAGCCGGAGTGGTTTGATGAACAGACTTTCGAGCGGGGTCGTATCATTCTCGCCAATTCGACTCGCCTTGGTCGGCTGACCGCGTTGGCCATGAACTTCATTATTACATCACAGGCTTCTTCGGTAGCGAATGCTGTAGGATCAACCGGCCAATACACAAATCCGAAAACGGTCATGCGAAGACACTTGGAAACGGCACATTTCTTTCATCGAATCTCGTTGCCTCAAGGATCACAACGTTTTTCAGAAACGTTCCAGGAAATCGTCAAGGTGCGATTCATGCACAGCCAGGTGCGATTCGCGGCCAAGAAAAGATGGGGTGTGGAGGCCTTTGATGCGCATGGTAATCCTATCTCGAACACCGACATGGCGCTCGGAATCACGGCCTTCGGCATCCAAAACCTGATTGGCGACAGTGCTCTTGGCAGAGACTTCGCAACAAGCGACCTTGATGCAGCAGTTCGTCACTGGGGATATATTGCTTATGTTTTTGGGGTCGCAGAGGACCTTATCCCTCTTAATTTCCAAGAAGGTGTTGAACAATTTGATTACATCCTTTCGACTCATGGAAAAGCACCTGAATGGTCACCCGCTGTTGCCGACTCTCTCCTTATTGTTCCAGACGAGGCTATCAATCTAGTCAGTAGCCCTATTCTCCGAGGCATCCTGAATTGGACAGCAGTTCCCTTCTTTCACGGGCTTCTCTACCATTTTGGTGGTGACAGCCTGGGCTACCGGGTTCTCTCAACGAGATATAAATCCCGAGTTCGTATGAGAATCCAAGCTATCTTCGCAGTGACGTTGGGAACAGCTATTGTCACCACATCCACAGTCATTGACTCTCTGCTTGGACACGAAGCCCGGATGGTAAAACGAGCGTCTCGGGGGTCGCCTACTGTCGAAACAAGCCTTCGCTTGATCGAGATGATGGCTAGAAGAGCAGGTGTTCGCGGAGTCGCTTTTGAAACTCACGATATGACGAAAGCAGACGATTTTAGGCCAATCCAGGCTTGGTCCTGATTAGCCTTTTACTTCATTTTCGGTACCTTCAAGATAAAGCGCATTACGTGAGGATCACTAGGGCAATGTGGTGGTTTTTGCCCTTTTTTACTGGTCGGGATAATGTGAAAAAGCAGATCTGGCTTGCTGAAGCTCAGAGGTCTTAAGCTTTTGGCTAACTGCCTAAAATGGCAGATGTCTAAGTTGGGCATCGGGCTTGAGATAAACCGATCTGGTTGATATTACCGTGAAGGTGCAATGACCATTCGTTCTTGCAAATTATGGGGCAATAGCTTTCAGTGCACTGGAACCTTGCACAGAAAAGTCTACTACTCTAGTGGTTCAAATTGAAAATTGTTTAGCATATCTACAGGGTGCATGTTCTTTGCAACAATTGAATAGATCATATTCTTGAGGAAGGGTTCGTAAAATACACATGTACGACCGCACATGATCCTTTATGCCGATGCAAGGGCACTTCCCTCTGATTGATGTAGTCTCCTCCATGATGGGTGATGTGGTGTTCGGTATCAGAAACAGAAGAATTCTGAAAATAGTTTGTCCCATTTTCTTCCCAAGTGACCACCAAACATTCCGCTTCTCTTTGACCCGGTGAAGTAAAAAGCAAGCAATTTCCGAAATTGCTGTGAGATGGTTGATCCT
The DNA here is from genome assembly GCA_030710325.1 of Penicillium sp. 91 TS-2023. Taxonomy (NCBI): domain Eukaryota; kingdom Fungi; phylum Ascomycota; class Eurotiomycetes; order Eurotiales; family Aspergillaceae; genus Penicillium; species Penicillium sp. 91 TS-2023. Next base: position 613,737 of record JARWGP010000018.1, read on the forward strand.
CGTCTTCATAACGCAAGAGACGAAACTTTCGACGAGGATTCCGACGAAGGTATTGATTGTGCACTGAAATTGTCCGAAATAGGAATTGGCCACAGCCGTCACCCTTTTTTTTAAAAAAAAAGAAAAAAAAAAATTTCAAATTCAAATTCAAATTCAAAATCAAAATCAAAATCAAAATCAAAGAAATCTTAAACCGCCGTGTAATTGATGCAAGGCCTGATGCCATTTTGCGAGGCGGTGGTGAGCCCGTCATTACAACCATTTTGTAGAATTTCAACTAAGCCTCGGCATGATTACTTATAAGCCACCATTATATGGAGAGGCCTGTACTTTAGTGCCAACTTTATGCAATTTGTATGTACAATTCGTGATCTCATGAATAGTATAGAATGGATCTAAATATGGCATAGGCCAAACTCTAATGCTGACTGAATTGAAAAATTCAAATCCGTTGAGAAAAACGTGGGGCTGTCGAAAAACGCGATATGAGCATGCGCATCGCTTGACTTGACTTGACTAGTTTTATCCATATTCAGAAACAAAGATCCTATTAGATCGACCGTGACTGTGGCCCTACGTCTCGATTTGAGGTCCAAATACCGAGACAACCAACCCTAAGTGTGGCTAGACCGGCCGCGACTGTCAGAGGACTTCGGGTTCGGATCCTTGAACAGTACAAACATGGTAAAGCTTTCACTCGCATGTCATGCCCTTTGGGGGAGTCGTCAGCGTTTGGAAATTCTTGGTGATATTCGATTTTACACATCAGGTAAGGGAGGTTGGACATCATCATCAGTATCTGGGTTCTGTTATACGTCACTTCCCGGGTCAGATACTTCGTAATTCCTATTCCTTTATGCCGTTTCGCTAGGGACTCAATTCTCAAATAGCACCCCATCCGATCCTTCTATGTCTTCATAATTATTACTGATTGAATGAAGCCCCTCGTCCGGTGTATGTTTTCATCTGTTCTGGCTTCGATCTCTTCGAGCAACAGCAATTCTTCGATGTGGGACTTCGTAGACTGTTAATCAAATGGTACACTCTGACTTGCATTTAATTGTGCCTGTTTTGACTTTAGATGGGCGGCATACATATTTTGGATTATCTAGAGAGAAACACTGCCTGTTGTGTCTGATTCAAATAGTCAATATCAAGTCCACATCGGAAGAAGTGCTTAAGACAGGTCCGATTGAAACCTTCATTAAGCAGGAATCGATTATTTTCGCCCGCATGGCAACTGAAATGGAATGTACTGGAAGATTCTTGAAAACTCTGTAATGTAATCCCATCTCTTGGTTACATAGAGGAAACCGTTCAGCGGTATTCAGAATTGACTGCTGTGGAGAGACTTGGCGGCCTCGGCGGAGCCATCCCCGAATCGGAGGAATTCTTTTTTTTTATGCAATTACAACGAGCTACTGACAAATCCATGTATTATAAAATGAGGGGGAGGAGCGAACAAGGCGAAAAGAAAATTCAAATGCACATCTTTTTCAAAGTGGTTTGAGTAATGAACAACTCATACTTCACACTCTTCAAGTTTCCAACCCGGGCTACTTTGCCAGATGGATTTCCTGGCGGGAACAGCACCTCCATGTCTTTTCTTCCAGCCGTCGCTTGCTGGGATTCTCTTCCTTGTGAGATCGTCGATATTATCCTTCACTACGTGGAACCGAATATACGTTCATTACTCGTGTGCAAATATTGGTATCGCGTGCTACTCAAGCGTCAGATACGCACCATGGACGTCACAGCTAAGATGGTCGTCGATTTTCCATGTTTAGGCCAGAACTTGCAGGCCATGATGGCCAAACACACTCATGAATTCAACATCCGACTGGGGAGACAATCCGAATTTCTGCAATCACGGTCATTTCAACAGACAACAACACGTACAATCTCTAATCGTGAACTGAACAATGGCTTACGATATATCGCAAAAAAACTCTCTACCTTTGAATCCCTCAAATCCTTTGGATTCTACATTTATATGGAAACTCAATATTCCTGGAATACTGTTTACGTGGCTACCTTCGAATATCTTCTCAAGAAGTTGGCAAGCTACCCCTTGGATCAAGTTACAATTGATCATCCTGGAGCGATATTTGAGACTCGTTCTAAGATGCATGGTTCCACTATCCCTGTGCCCCACTGCTGTGATCTGTTTCGATTCAATTTTCCTGACGTCCAATTCCTGCATCTCCGCATGCGAGAAATCTGTCCGCTGCTGTTGGAACTACACCAAGAGTATACCCGGCTGGAGAGAGTTCTGATTTTTCTGGATTTGAACTATGAAGTGTGGCAGGAGCTTGACATTGATATGAGTGCAGTGCATTGCTGGGATTATGAGAAGATCGGAAAATATTTGGCAAAGGAGATGGAACAGAGTATCAAGAACTTCTTGTGCTCTCCCTTGACCCCCAAACTGAGATCAGTTGAGCTGCGATACCCAGTGTTCGAAGATGGGCGTACAATGAAGCAAGAAATAGCTCGATACAGTATCGAGGACCATGAATGTGCCGATTGAGATGCCAGAAGATGATGAGATTCCCCGGTCTCTACGTATATTCTCATGAGAGGAAGTCTACGTTTCTTCTGAGATATCGTTAGCACGAGTATCCCGTTCTTGCAGGAACTAAATGAGATAGCTTCTCGACCCCTGCAAGTGGTGCTAGTGTTGAACGTCTCCTTAGCTTTGCGCGAGATATTTGCCACTATCAGCGAAGTTGTCTTCAACCAAATCCAAATCCAACCAAATACCTATTGCTACATCAGTTCTTATTTAACTTTGCGCAAAAAAAAAACCGATGAATATCCTGAAAGAGTATTTTGGTGCTGAACAGGCAACAATTGATCAGAATTTCCAGGCAGGTTCTTCTCCCGAGGACCTTAAAAAATCAGTGAAAACGAGGATGTGGATCAAGAACTGATTCCAGAAGACATCCTATGGGATAGTCCCCGCGAGATGTATGACCAACAAGAGAAATATCAAGATCAATAGAAGAAATCGATGATTTACCACAAATGCCCGAGGAAGAGAATGCCTGGGTGTGATCAGGACGGCTTCAAAAACAATCAAAGATGCCAGCTGGCTTGGGGATTGCAAAGATCTAAACAAATCTGCGAATTTCCCAGGAAAAATACAACTTGGAATTAGGTCCATTCATTCTTCATGCCGTATTTATTAATGGCAATACTCTTTGAATTATTATTCAAAGAAACCAGTGGTCAGGTACAACGAAAATATAACACTTCAATAAGGTATAATCCTGCTACACCAAATTCAGGATAACAAGAATACATCAAGGAAATAAGAAAGGACGCACAAGTTATGCACTTCAATTCTGGACCAAAACCTTGGCCAGTTTGTCCCGTTTATTACCCACGTATATCCATACATATCCATGTGAATATAGGGCTAATAGAAGGAAAGCAATACAGCTGCAGATTCTGCTGAGACAGGTCCCACTATATGATGGACAGATTGATATGCGATAGCCGCAATGGTGGTGCATTAAGAGCCATATTTTCCCCAGGAAATGCTTAGTACACCGGACTTCATTGCCCTCCATTTGTTGAAGTCCAACCTCGACTTAGTGCAGTACCCCCCAAGACCTAGTCTACGTGCCTGAAATATTGCCTAAATTGGAAAATAAGGTCGCGAGGTCGAGGTGAGAGAATTATGCCGTAATGGTGAGTGTTGTGACGGTCTAATACAGATCAAACCTAAGCTTGGTAGCATTGATGTCCGATCCGTCAAAGAAGATGCTGCCTACAAGTTAGGCGTACTCCGAATTGGAGATCAGGCGTTTAAAATATTGTATGTTAGTTCAATAAACGGATGAGGCTATTCACCTAAGATTATGGAGGGAATGGCGTGATTGATGGCGGATCCAATAAAAGCATTTACTGCCTTGATTCCAGGAGCCTTTCTCCACTGTTGGGGACTAGTTATCTATTCACTGCATAATCGTTCGTGGCTGTCAGCATTAAGCTTCGGATGGCCCAATCGCGGAAAGCAGCAGGGAAGTGGAGCTCCAGCTCCACACAGTATCTCATTCCATGGAAATCACCTCCCTGCGAGACAACGTATACCAAATATGGAATACGAATATTCAGAATAGGATCGTCCCGGTAACTACGGCATAAGGTTCCGCGCTAATCCATAATGAATTTTTATACTAGCATATCTAACGATCGTCGTATATCGTTTACGGTCTAGTGTGATGCCGTTTCTAGTTTGAGCCCTTAACGCTCCTAATGACGTAAGGATTAGTCATTCCACCCTTACCGCCAATTAGTTAAGGTATTACCGGAAGGATTGATGATGCGAGACAACGTATACCAAATATGGAATACGAACATCTAGAATAGGATCGTCCCGGTAACTACGGCATAGGGTTCCGCGCTAATCCATAATGAATTTTTTATACTAGCATATCTAACGATCGTCGTATATCTTTTACTGTCTGCTGTGATGCGGTTTTCCGTAAATGGAATACGGTGCTATTGCCACATGCATTCATTTCTATCTTCGGGGGAATACAAGCCCGAAGGGGAGGTTGATTTGCTATAAAGAGGATCGACCTCAAGTCTTCAGTCCTCCTTCTTTCCACTCTTAAACTATTCTACTCTTGTGACCGACAAGCGTGCAGACGTTTCTTCCCAACCAGAACACTGCGAGGTGGTATAAAGCTCGATCGCCATGGCTCCAACAAATCTTCCTCATGATGCACCAATGCCTAAAAGCTTACTTGGCTACCACCGGCAGCTCGCTCCCACTGCCGCCGTCAAAGTCAGCCCTCTCTGCCTCGGTGCAATGGGTTTTGGGACTGCCTGGCAGGACATAATGGGTCCCTGTGATAAGGATGCCTCCTTCACACTGTTGGACTATTTCTACAGTCAGGGTGGCAATTTCATCGATACGTAGGGCTCTGAATCACATTTCCTTGCATGTTAACTGCTAATGAGATCTTCGTGACAGTGCTAGCAACTACCAGAATGGAGAATCTGAGATTATCGTGGGCGAGTGGATGAAGACCCGTCGTAATCGAGGCGAAATTGTGCTTGCTACCAAGTATACGTCTGCGTGGCAGCTGGCACATGAAGATTCTAAGATCCAATCAAACTACGGGGGCAACAACAAGAAATCCATGGTCGTCTCCATCGAGGCTAGTCTAGAAAGATTGCAGACTTCATACATTGACCTGGTCGGTCCTCAAACTTCTAGCTCCTATCTGTTCCTGTGCTAGGAAGGCTTATTTTTAACTTGTCGATTAGTTCTATGTCCATACTTGGGACTTCACAACCAGCATTCCGGAGCTTATGCAGTCGTTACACAATCTGGTCGTTGCCGGTAAGATTCTCTATCTTGGGATCTCCAACACGCCGGCGTGGGTTGTCTCCAAGGCCAATGAGTACGCTCGCCAAAAGGCTTTAACTCCCTTCGCCGTCTACGAGGGCCAATGGTCTGCCGCTGAGCGAGATATAGAGCGTGATATACTACCCATGTGCATCGATGAAGGCATGTCCGTGGCGCCTTTCGGGGTTCTGGGAAAGGGATATTTCCGGACTTCAGCACAGCGGGCAGCTGAAAAGAGGGCATTAGGAGAAGCGTGTCAAGGTCGCAATGTACCATTTGTCGACACATCCCAGAAGACGATCATGGCTGATACGCTAGAGCAAGTCGCCCACGCGAGGGGGACACAAATTACTAGCGTAGCGCTAGCATGGATCAGACAGAAGGCGACTTACGTGTTTCCCATTGTCGGCGGTCGGAAGACTGAGCACCTGAAGGCCAACATCGATGCTTTGGCCTTGGAACTCACACCAGAGGAAATGGAACAGATTGAGAAAGCGGTACCATTCGATTTTGGGTACCCACAGACATTCCTGGGCGGGCCAAATGGCGCCAGATACCCTGGAGACGCTTGGACAACAAAAAGGCTCGGGCATTTTGATTGGGTTTCTCCCCCACAGGCATGTTAACCCCCTCATGTGAAGATGATGTATTAGAAAGCTAATTTCCGTAGCCACCAAAGCCACACAACATTGGAGGTAACAGCAGAGGATGAGATCTCCGAAGTTGGTAACCTGAGATGTCTGAATCCTTGGATAGTTGAAGTAGCCGTTAAGGTGGGAAGCATATAGGACTACATAGCTGTGGAGCTAGCTGGTTCGGAGAGCATGAGGTTCACGCAGCCGCTTCCATATGTATCTTGCAGTCTTCACGTTTAATAATACATGGTATATGTAACAGGGAGAGTTCACGCATGATACATGTATATGTAACAGGGAGAGTTCGTGCGTAAATACGCCACTACTGGCTGCATCTGCTGGAGTGTGCATTCCACCTTTGCTGGTCAAGTTGGCTATTGCAACGACATATCTTTCAGTATCACCATTTTCCTGAATTATATGCCTTCATCAATTGCTATAGCATGCATTCTGTCACACAATAACGGATCAACTGGTTGATTAGACTCGTGACCGGCTATTTGAACATCGGCTTGATCTTCAGCGCTTGTATTAGGATCACCTCAGATATCCTCACTCATCGCATGTGTGAGAAATCAATGTTTACATTCCTGATAGAAACTAGAGAGTTCTTGCATGTGTAGATCTGGCCCTACGCGTGCGATAGTATCATTAGGCTAACTAAGACTTGGTTGAGAATCAAGCGTCATACATTGCCAAGTCGTTAGTCACAATGGAAAAGCTCGCTTCGCAGATTTTTAGGGGTCTCTGCTCTGGAGAAGATGTACTTCGTACTTTAATCCTGTATATCATTGGAAGACTGACAGTGCATACAAAAAGGAACACAGGCATGCGTTCAACGATGACGTTAGCATAGTGGAGCCATCTGCAGCGTTCCCAGCCACATTCTGGGACCTCAGCGGTTAATTATTAATCCCTTACCCGAATGGAACCGCGTTAGAATTGGTCATTGTTCCTTGCAGTTCGAGCCCCAGCTACAAATGCACTGGTTTTACGTGTGGACGAAATGCCAAGCGATGGGAAATTTGGGGTCTTCGCTCTTTCGTCTTCTGCGGACCACCCGACAGAGCAGGAGTTAGTACAAGTCGATGACCGGGGAAGAGCGACTCGTCAACGAAGATGGCACACCAAATCTCGGGATGGGTGTACCGCATGCAAAAAGAGCAGGATCAAGGTACGCGAAACTCCCTTAATATGGCTGTTCAAGCCCTCATTTGCCCTACCGTGTTCTAAATCCCCGCACTATCTTTGCCAGCTTGGTTCCAGGCTAAGGTACTTGGCAGTGTGATGAGCGTCGCCCAACGTGTGGGAGGTGTTCTGTGCGCAAAATCGAATGTACTTTCGAGCTCAGTATCATGGATATGCTGCCCATGGTGCCACGAGATCTCAAGTCCAGTAATCGGCCAATGGACCATACAGCGACGGTTTCGTCGATAGAGACTACACTAATGAACCGTGGGTTGCCTCAATGCTCGCCATCTAGTCTATATGGGTCCGAGTCGCCATATCTCAATCTGACTAGCATGCAACTCATGTATCATTTTGAGCATTCCACGTCCGCAACACTAGTATTCGGCAACGGACTTTGGCGAGATAAGGTTCTTCCCCTTGCTCTACAGGTTTGCTATCCTTGTTCTGAAAATATTCTAAAAACGTATTAATCCCATATTAGCACGAGTGTCTTATGCACGCCGTTTTGATGATATCCGCGTCTCATCTACACTATCTTCAACCAGGTGCCCATGAGTACACTAAGGCGATGGCTCACCATCTCGATATTACCCTTTCGGATTTCAGAAAGACTTTATCGAACCCCTTGGCAGAACAGGATACTGACATTATTATCGCTTGTGCTTTTATATTGCTTCATTATTCCTGGTCAACTCCGTTTTTCTCTTTAGAAGATAGCGACAGCTCTTGTCTCACTACTGGACCCGATACGTTGATCCCCTTCGCAGCTGGCCTTAAGTCTATTATTATGAGCACAAAGGACATGGAAAGTTCCTCGTCGAGTATCTTTAAGGCCGCTTTGACGTCGCAATCTGTCAAGCGATTCCGAGATTGGACCGAGTCGATCGATTGCCCGCTTGACTTCGAAGGCTACTTCTTTCGTCGACGGAAAGTTGCTCCTCAACTACCAGAGCGTGACTGCTGGATAGGCTGTGGGGCCTTGGATGCAGTAGATCGACTAGTCCCGATTCTTCGAGCCGTCGATGCCGCGTCTAGGGGAGACGATATTGCGAACCTGATGTTGGAAATTCAGACATATTCGTTGATGTGGCCGGCAAAATCATCCAAGGAGTTTGAGAAAGAGGTCAGTGAAAATAAGATGGATGCGTTGGTTGTGATGCTCAGCTTTTACGCGAGTACGTGGTGGCTTCTCTCAGAAGAAGTTTGGTGGGCAGAACGTCGATCGAAAGTGATGTGCGAAGCTATCCTGGCACATCTGGAGGAGGAAGTAGACAGTGAATGGGACCAGAACGTTAAGAATATATGTGAATATTTTGGGTTCAAAACGGATAGCCAAGGGAAATGGGTGGTTCCGGCCAGACTATCCTCTCAGAGATGAGAAGCCCTGCTATCAGCAAAATGGGATAATAAAGGGTACACTCCAATTTGTCCCCGAACAACTACCTTCTCTGCAAAACGCAATAGTGTCACTCGTGGGATGTGATTCGTGAAACCATGCTGGCGCCGGTTGTAGTTTGGATGCATGTTACCCGAACCCATTAGTATAGTAACAAGGCAGGAGCAAGAGCACCTGTAGGAGTGTTGAGCCCGTCGGAACGATAGCGGTCGAGCGAATTGCCACAACAAGTTGAACACAGCCACTGCTGTAAATTGTCGACAAGAGACTTAATTGGCAAACAGACCCAGGCGCAACAGAAAATAGCAAAATAAAGACTTATTCGTTGGAGGACAAAACATATATGAGTGAAGTGAGCTGTAAACCATTGCACGTAAGGTAAAGTAGTTGTTGGCTTGGCCGTAGAGTTGTTAAAAACTTGGCTCGGATGGTCATTTGAAATCAATTGCTCGTGGCTTTTGTGGGCACCAATTGAGTTGCGGTTGTTCAAGCCCAAAAATTTTGGGTACAGGTCTTCGAAGTAGGGCTTTCTTTATATATGGTAACCACCTTGGTAATAAGGGTGGATGATTCAATCTCATGTCTTCCTACTATCGAGATTCATCATTGCAGGATTCAAAAAATGCGAATAAACCATTTGCCCCATAGTCCAGAGGTTTCAATATGAGCAATAATTCTACGATGAGGCAGGGCTATCATCTAGTGTCTTAAGCGCTCTGGGTTTGATTTTAAATATCTGAGTGACAATTCAAATTGACTGTATCTGCGTCTCACCAAATATCCATCATCTTTGTTGAATCTAGCACGACTGTATCGGCCAGCAAAGTCTGCGAAGGGTCCCAGGAGGCACTGGAAGTAGTATCATCTAGCTTATCGATTAAATCGTTCGCCATATTGTCTTGAATGACAAATCACGGTACATGCCATGTGCAAGGTAAATTCTTACTTGTCCCGTACATCAATTCGTGCCTTAGGAAACCAATTAGGTTCCGGCTTTCAATGGTGGCGAGGTCGGATTATCACATTTATCGTAAAGTATTGGACACATTCACCGGCGGTACAAGGATTGCCGACATGTATCTGTGCTTTTGAAGATCTTTCTATTGACCCTCATCCCAAGCATGATCTGGGCATTTTATCAATTTCTAATCATTCCTTACACCGCTCAGAGCCTTAGTAACTTAGAGCTTGAGAATCTCATTAAAATTAACTTCTCATTGACACTATTCATATAAACTCCACCAGATGTTGTTACTATATACTGGATCATTTGCATCGGCAAAAAGAATGCTCCATTTCTTCAGGAACCAAGGCGCAACCTGCCAACTGCGCGCGTCCCAGGGTACACCATGTCCACGGCCATGGAGGGATATTTGGCAAGATCCCCAGCAACGCAAACCGTCATTCATCAAGTCAAAGCAAAGCTCATCCTCGCGAAACTTCGGAGGGTTCGCATTCAGCGCTAAGAGAACCTTGGTCCGAAACGAGGGGAAAGGGATAAGATCGATGTACGGATGATGAGGAATCAGCAATTGCTCCCGTACAGGCTGAATATCAGGAGACAGATCTAGGTAGCAGGGTGTGGCGTGTTTCCTCTGCTCGGTTGCCGTAAATGGTGAATCGGCATCATCATTTGCGATGTCTTGGAAGGAAACTCGCAGCTGTCTGGCATTAGATAAGAAAGCTGCAATATGCGAGAGTCGAGGACGGTTTATCGGTCTTGGGACACTAATATTGGTCCGGGCAATATGTATAACTCCGCTTGATAATTGATTTGCGCAGGTCTCAAAGCGCCATTTTAGAGGCCCCTTTAAATGAGCTAGCATCTGGGCTCCAGCTTTTAATGCCGCCCTGATGCTGAGATAACCTCTAGAGCCGGCCACGACGAATTTGAGAGAGCAGGTACAGCACATATCATTCGCTTTTTCCAGAACGCTTTCATTTATCGCCCCACCTTCCAATATGATGCCATACTTCAGAACGGCAATAAATCCAAGATTTTCGGCTTCGAGGATTTTGGCAACATTAGCTAACTCCGAGGGAGAGGAGAAATATCGTAGAAATTCCTTAAATCTGATCGGCGAATCCGTACAATCATTACTCTCCGCACAACAAGGGAAGACGAAGCTAAATCCATCAGCTAGATGAGAAATGAGAAAAATGGGTTCAACGCATTTTCTCTGCTCACTTTTTGACATAGTTGTTGTCGATGGAAACACCATGCTGGGCTGGATATCGCTCACAGATTTCCCTTTGAGCTCCCAAAAGCTCCTCCCGATTCTTTTGGCGTTGGCCTTGGGTTCCACTCCAGCGATTAGATGACGAAAGGTCTGATCGCTTCTCATAAAGAACTTACGGCTCCGTTGCTTGGCCAACTTGTTTTGCTCCCTTCTATATTCTTTTTTCCAAGCATAATATTGATTGTCCATTTCGGTCATGTTTTCACTCGAATTCCAAAATCCAAAAGTGAGTCTGGGGATGCATGGCAGAAATGTCTTGCGGATGGGAAGACGATCGGAGTTAGGCCGGATATAACCGGCGTTAAGTGAATCCGGATAGGAACAGTTGGATATGAAGCTCGCCACGATAATCCATCTAGACCGAAGTGGAACCAGGGCAGAGACATTTTAAGTTATACCGTACTCTCTCCGAGGTGATCCTCACTTCCTAAATATCGTAGGTAGTCCTTTTTTGGGGATCCCTTGGGGATCCCTTCCGAATTGCGCTTTGGGCTGGCCAAAAAATAGATCGTGTCTGGAAGACCACCTGGCAATCACGTCGCTGCATCGAGCCAATATGGCATGACCCTCTTGACGGTGAATGGATGCTAAAAGCTTTCTTCATGGTGAAATTGGTTAGTACGTCAGCTGACTCGGGAAAAGGTTCTTGTTGTGCCAAGATAAAGCATATGGGTTCAAAAATACGACATTTCCTCTTCAACACGTAGTCCGGGGGCACTCTCTGAGCATGCCATGGATTAGTCGTATATCACGTGATCGCGATGAACGTGATCACTGAGTTTGGGCCCGTGCTGGCGTTTACTGAGCCTGAGCGCCCTCATAAAAGCGGCGGCGGCCCAGGTAGGAAGGCCCCACCCGGCAGACATTATCCTATCTATATAGGTGCATATATGCAATTCGATTTTCATCATCCATACCTCAAAGAATTTACGTAGATTTACATTGTTTCCCTATATATATACTGAATCCAGATGTGTGAACTGGAGAGAAAGCTCTCGGAATTGAGGATTGAGTTTTGTCAAAAATATTGCAGCGTGACTGCACAAGAAATACATATTCCAAACGATAAGACCGGAAAGAAATTGCGAGATGTTAAAAAGTATAGAAGGAAGAGACAGTCCTGGAAAGAAAGACCTAATTCGCCGAGTGGATGAGAAGGAGAAGAACGCCATTCATAGTCGTGAGGCATGAGATGAGATACAATTTGGGCGGTGGTGAGTGCTGGACTGTTGACCACGGGGTATAAGGGTGTCGATGTTGTCGAAGGTCCATATAACGGGGGTGGTTGGCTAAGTATGGATCCAGAGGAGATGGAGAATGGTCGAGAGAAACGAAAGATGCAAAGCCGATCGTAGGAGGCGAGTCATATGGTACCAGGAAGCGCTGCTTAGCCGTGGTAGGCCAAAAGAAGATAGAAAAGGGCAAAATGTGGCCAGTGCCAGTAGTCAAGCGTCTAACGGAACTCGATTGCTGGTGAGCATCCATGATCCTCGACATGCTTGAGCTCGAGTTGTTGAAACCTGGACAAGTTAGAAATTAGCATTGCAATAGATAAATATGGGTAAATAGACTGGTCATACCGTTCGCTCTTTGCATGGAAGTAGACACCGCTGACGCTTCCCTCAATCTGATTGAAGCAGATATAGTAGAACCCTTCGAAGCTGGCACCGGAGATCGTTCGAACCCGGTGATCAGGGACAAGGAAATACTCTTTCCACCTCATGAAAACATGTTCGCGCTGTGCAAAGTTGCGGTATGTGAAATCGGTCCGCTTGGCCTGTTTGGCAAGCGGTTTCCAGGCTGGAAATCGGGACCAGTGGTGTATGTCTGTCTTTTCGTTTGCACCCCATTCTTCATTACGAGTCTGAAAAGTGTGCTTGGTTCCAATTATTTCGCCTTCAAAGAATGTGGTCAGGGTTGGGTGATCCTCGGTGAGGCCTTGGATGCGCAGATAGCCGCACAGGTAGGATTCGGCCATGTCCACGTGCTTAATCTCCACGTCGACGTTATACACCTGGCGGTCCGACTGTTGTGTGCCGACGAATCTACTTCCGGAACGAAGAAAGGATGAAGAATGATTTGGTAACAGCTGCAGGTAAATATTGATGTTAACCAATTGCGGTCGAGGAATAAATAAGTACGATATGGGGAGTCACACTTACCCGAACGTTGGAAAATTCATAACGCAGCAGCGAAGAGTTAGGTGGTGTAACAGGGGACTGGCTACGAGAGCACGACTCCACAGGCGAGGTAGATCTGGGGTGTCTAGTATCTTCATCCGGGGCCATCTTCCTCTCCACTCTCAGCGGGTCGGTCGCCAAGAGAGTCGTGCCATCGTCGGAGCGACTCTGCACGGACGGTGCAGTGGCACTGGCAGGCGAGAGCACATCTTCCAGGACATCTCCTGTGTCTAGTTCAACCGACTCGTCTTCCCAGGCCGAGATTCGATCGACGTCCGGGGGACAGGTGCGGGTGGAGATCACCTCGGCGATCGAAGTCGGGTGGTTGTCACTCGGGGTTGGCATTGGGGGTGTGGTGATCAGGAACGGGGGGTAGACATCGGATCGTAGGCGCGCTTAAATCAAAGGTCAAACAAAAACAAAGTTGTGGATTAGGAAGAAGAAAGGAAGGGGAAGAATGGTGATCTTTAAAGGCTCTTACCCGGGGGCGGACCATCTCTGATGGGGTCATGCGAGCGCATAGCGCGGGGGAGGCGTTTTTAAGGCCTGAGGCATCAAATTTACGTCAGGTACACAAGCCAACATCATGCCTGATTATTACTTAAGGTTATACATTCTACCTATGGAAATATATTCTAGTATATTATCGCGTGTCAGAAATGAATTTCAATTTACATTATTTTTGGTAGCTGCACTCCATCGATGTATCGGTGGAACCCTGGGAAATCCTCATTAACGCCCGGTATCATAAATCAAGAAAGAGACCCGATATTCCCAATTGTTCTCCACCAAAAATGCTAGCTTAGATGGGTTTAATCTATAAACTGAGTCAGCACGGTTTAAATGAGCCACCAAACAACAACACATACCTTGAAGTGGAGCGAAATCAGCGAAAAGATCAGCGCCTTCAGGTCCTGGACAAGGTAGTAGAATACCCGCAGTCCTTCAGGGTCAGCCGACTCCGTCACATCAACCAATGAGCCGATTTTCGCGGTCTGTCATAAGTCAGCGATTGAATTCAGCAAGACCTTTGTCACTCTTACCTCAAATGAGATGTGCTCACTGCCCAGTCGGATCTCCAACTCCTGGCGTCCATCCTTGTTCTTCTGTGGCCACTTGGAGTCGTCCTCCCTAGATAGGGTCAGCCTTGCACAAACGATCTGCTCGTATTGGTACATACTTCATGATCTCGCTTTCCTTAATAATGCGCCGGATCTCCTGGATCATCGCAGAGCTCACGCACACTGTATTCCACGTCAGGTTATCGGCATATGTTCGGGTTGGTCCCGCACTTACTCTCTTTGCGGATGAGGGAGTCATTGCGGTAGTTGGAGTTGTTCGCGTATCGGACAGCAGCGCTGCTGCCATCGGCAAGGGTACGGAAATCAAATTCTAAAATCAAATTAGCACATTCACACTTGATTCCAAGCTGCGGAGAGGGAACCCACCTAGAAACTCATGCCCGAACCGCCCAGAGTGACCTGAGCTGCGGAGCTGTCAGCAACGCAGGGTAACCTGGGCTCATATTTAGTCTCTTACTAGTAACGCAGGTAAAAAGTCTCGTTTGTCGACATCTTGCTGGTAGAGCTGTCGACTGAAGAAGATGTAGCAGTAATAAGAGCAAAGGCGGAAGAACGTGGTCGGGCTTAGTCATCCACACAGACGGGGCAAAAGGGACAGGTTGATGCTTCCCCCCCATCGCGCATCTCAATGATTTGATGATTTTCAGGTTGGCGACGGGTGTTGGATTTACTCTAATTGCGCGTCTCTAACATTGGCCTGATATTATTTCTCTGGGAGTCTCTCCTTAATGTACGTTTCTCGTACCAGTGCAGTAAACTGCTAGGTGTCCATACCCAAAACATTCCCCCCGAACTGACAACTTGCCAGCTCTCCTTCCTCCCGTCCTCAATCCGCTGCCCACGATGGCGTCCTACCTCGAAAATGCGTACAGTCTGGTCCACATGGACAACACAGCCGATCAGCCCACCTTACAGGAGCTGCGGCTGCAGTTGGAAAAGGGCAATGATGAGACCAAGTTGGATACCATGCGGACAATCATCACGATCCTGCTCAACGGAAACCCCATGCCGGATATTCTGATGCACATCATTCGCTTTGTTATGCCTTCCAAGAGCAAGCAATTGAAGAAGCTGCTATATTTCTACTATGAAATCTGCCCCAAGCACGACTCCTCGGGCAAGCTGAAGCAAGAGATGATCCTGGTTTGGTAAGGAGGCCTCATAGCCAGCGTGCTCCCCATATACTAACACATTCGCAGCAATGGCATCCGTAATGACCTGCAGCACCCGAACGAATATATCCGTGGAAACACTCTCCGTTTCCTGTGCAAACTCCGCGAGCCCGAACTCATCGAGCCCCTCCTGTCCTCGGCCCGCTCGTGTCTGGAACACCGCCATGCCTATGTACGAAAGAATGCCGCCTGGGCAGTCGCCTCGATTTTCCAGCACTCCGAGCCCCTCATTCCCGACGCCCCCGAACTCCTCCAGACCTTCCTTGAATCGGAGACCGACAGCACCTGCAAGCGTAATGCCTTTGCAGCCCTCGCCTCTATCAGCCACCAGAAGGCGCTTGAGTACCTCGGCACGACTTTCGATACCATTCCCAACACCGATGAGCTGCTCCAGCTCGCGGAGCTGGAATTCCTGCGCAAGGATGCGGTCCAGAACCCTCAGAACAAGGTGGGTCCATTAATTATCCAAGGGACCAATTCAAGATACTAACGGAGCCTAGTCGCGTTATCTCAAACTCATGCTTGAGCTCCTCGACGCCCCAACAAGCACTGTGGTCTACGAGGCTGCTACCTCCCTAACTGCTCTGACCAGCAACCCTGTCGCCGTGAAGGCCTCTGCCGCCAAGTTGATTGAGCTCGCAATTCGGGAGGCCGATAACAACGTTAAGCTTATTGTGCTGGATCGCGTAGATCAGCTGCGTATTCGCAATGAGGGTGTGCTGGAGGATTTGACCATGGAGATCCTGCGCGTCCTCTCCAGCCCCGATATTGATGTCCGGAGAAAGGCCCTGGGCATTGCTTTAGAGATGGTTTCGAGCAAGAATGTTGAAGAGATCGTGATGCTGCTTAAGAAAGAGCTCGCTAAGACCGTGGACGAACAATATGAACAGGTATGATTGTATCGCCGAACCAAATATGGAGTTTCTAACAAGGCGCAGAATAGCGAATACCGTCAACTCCTCGTTCAATCAATACACACTTGTGCAATCAAGTTTTCTGAGATCGCCGCTAGCGTGGTTGATCTGCTTATGGACTTCATTGCTGACTTTAACAACAACTCCGCCGTGGATGTCATCTCATTTGTTAAAGAGGTCGTTGAGAAGTTCCCCGACCTGCGTGGAGCTATTGTTGATCGCCTAGTGTCGACTTTGAGCGAAGTCCGGGCCGGTAAGGTCTACCGCGGTGTTCTTTGGGTCGTCGGAGAGTACTCTTTGGAAGAGAAGGATATCCGTGGGGCCTGGAAGAAAATTCGCGCCAGTCTTGGTGAGATCCCGATTTTAGCTTCCGAGCAGCGCCTGCTCGATGAGGTCCCCGAGGACACTACGCTGCTTCTCCAAGAACAGACCAACGGCCATGCTAAGACCGCGCCCACTGGCTCCCGCAAGGTGTTGGCAGATGGCACATACGCTACCGAGAGTGCTCTTACCAGCCAGTCTGCTGCCGCTGCTCGTCTCGAGGCCGTGAAGGCCGCACAGAAGCCCCCGCTGCGTCAGCTCATCTTGGATGGTGACTACTACCTGTCCACCGTCCTTTCATCCACACTTACCAAGCTGGTTATGCGCCACTCCGAGGTCTCGCAAGACATCGCTCGCACTAACGCCCTCCGTGCCGAGGCCATGTTGATTATGATTTCCATTCTGCGCGTTGGCCAATCTCATTTCGTTAAGGCTCCCATTGATGAGGACTCTGTTGACCGTGTGATGACTTGTGTCCGCTCCTTGGCTGAATTCTCCGAGAAGAAGGATCTCGAGGCTACTTTCCTGGAGGATACCCGCAAGGCATTCCGCGCCATGGTCCAGGTGGAGGACAAGAAGCGAGCCGCGAAGGAGGCCGTCGAGAAGGCTAAGACTGCCGTTCAGGTCGACGATTCCATCCCCATCCGGCAATTCACCAAGAAGAACACTGTCGAGGGAGCCGAGGAGATTGAGATGGATCTCGTCAAGGCCACTGGTGGCGACTCCGTTGTTGAGAACGTCGCCTCCAAGTTGAGCCGGGTGGTGCAGCTGACTGGTTTCTCCGACTCGGTCTATGCTGAGGCCTACGTGACCGTTCACCAATTCGATATCGTTTTGGATGTCCTGCTGGTCAACCAGACCAACGAGACTCTGCAGAACCTGTCTGTGGAGTTTGCCACTCTGGGCGATCTCAAGGTTGTCGAGCGGCCATCCACACACAACCTGGGTCCTCGAGACTTCTTGAACGTCCAGGCTACAGTAAAGGTGTCTTCCACTGACACTGGTGTGATCTTCGGTAACATCATCTACGACGGTGCCAGCTCCACCGAGACCCATGTGGTCATTCTCAACGACATTCATGCCGACATTATGGACTACATCCAGCCCGCCCACTGTACCGAGACCCAGTTCCGCACCATGTGGACCGAATTCGAGTGGGAGAACAAGGTCAACATCAACTCCAAGGCTAAGACCCTGCGGGAATTCCTGAAGCAACTGATGGAGAGCACCAACATGGCCTGCCTGACCCCCGATGCTTCTCTGAAGGGTGATTGCCGGTTCTTGTCTGCCAACCTCTACGCCAAGAGCGTATTCGGTATGTTTTTCTTTCCCTTGCCCTCTAATATGAACCAATGACTAACTGTACTAGGCGAGGATGCTTTGGCGAACTTGAGCATTGAAAAGGAGGCTGACGATGGACCGATTACCGGCTTTGTTCGGATCAGAAGTCGCTCGCAAGGCCTTGCCCTGAGCCTGGGTTCCTTGAAGGGCCTGAAGGCCGCGGCGGCATGAGTAGATTTTGATATTCGTTTTTCATTGTTTCCAGCGGGTTGCAGTATATGTCTCCTATTTTAACTTGTTTCCTTTTTCTTTTTTCTTTTTGATTTCCTTCTCCCTTCTCCGAGACAATTGTGGGGGTCATATCAGGGAGTCGAAAAATAGATAATGATTGGCTGTGCATATAACCTGAGTATTAGTATCAGTAGCCAGTAGTCTTGGAGCTCTAGTGGTATTGTTGTTCGAATCATTTCCGTACGAGATAGTATATGATATGATTGGAATAAGGATTACGCAAGAAGCAGATCAAAGCAAGATGTATAGATGCAATTCCTCTAATTCACGGCGAACTAGCTAGAAAGTTCTGCCAGCAGTCCTCCTTAGCATTCCCATGAACCACGTAGACCAACAAAGACAAAGACAGAAAACGCTTCAAATCGCGGAAAATTCTACCCAATACATAGAAAAGATAAGAAATCACGGGGCGAGAAAGGTTGTACAGTAATCTCCGAGAACAGATTATCAAACCTGATGTCTATTCTCGCCCATCACAGTTCGACCTCTAGTAACGAGGAATGCAAACACCGGCGTTCCACTCAGTGGCGCCAACACACTGCCAGCCGTCGCAGCAAGCGGGGCCAGAGCTGTGGCAGGCATTCTTGTAGTCTAAAAGATAGTCAGCTTACTGAGCGTCTCGTGTATTGTATACAAACTCACGGCCAACACAGGTGCGCTTCTCAAAGGCATCGGGGGAAGGAGTAGCAGTGGCAACGGCGGCCAGGGTAGCAATGATAACGGTGATGAACTGCATTTTGATGGTTGATTTGGTTGATCGGGAGATCGGTTGATTTAATGTAGATTGGATTGGATTGAGTTGATTGATTGATGATGTTCAACTATCCAGGACATCTCTAGCTATTTATCCTACAGCCAAGTCATTATTGAAGACTCCATGATGTTCATCTTCAGTCATCTCTGTAGACTCCATGGATTTGATCTACGATTGTTTCTATACACATTAGGGTATACTGAGCTTCCAAGGATCTTGGCTCTATATTGACCCCATTTGCAGTAGGCGGTAGATCCCCCAACTTTCCCATTTAGGAATACGCTTCGTTGCCCGATGGACCTGTCAGACCAGCCCCAGTAATCTAGGAAATAATCTAGGAAATAATCTACGAAATAATCTAGGAATACGAGTACAAGGGCCATTTAAATTAAACAGAACGGACTTAGGTACCAGGTCTATTATTAGCATGTAAGCGAAAGTTGGGGGTCAAAGTGTATCGCCTACTGAGAACTTCAAAGAAGCTGTGCTTGGCCCCCAGGACCCGGAACGACGCGGGTGGTAGATCTGCAACTTCTCCCCATATCTTTAGCTCAGCCAAATCCCAACTTCTCCTGTCATGCGCTGATTGTTTTTCTATATCCTCAATTCTCAGAATGTCGTCCGACTCGTCTCCAGAACAGCCGCAGCTGGAGAATGACTCCACTCTCCGCGTTGACAAATCCGTCTCTTTGACCATTGGCAGCGATTCGCTCCTGATCGTCGGTATGACTCCCGTTTATCTTCAGCTGCAACCAGTTGGAGCCGTGAAAAAGAATATCGCCATCATGCTAACTTGATCAGATGACCGCCCTCGTAAATCGGCCCGTGGCTGCTGCGGATTGCGCAAGTCAGGTAAGTTGAGCTAGGACCCGAGGCTCTGGCGATCAGCGTAAATCGCCGTATCGCACGCGCATCCCGTTCAATGAATCTAATTTCATCTCCTCCTTAGGACAAACAAAGTTGCCTCATGCGATTTCCCTCTATAACATCCTAGATGTTCAAGCCGAGCCCTCAAACCTCACCATCACCTACGCCGAGTCATCATCCAAGGAGGATGTCGCCGTGAAGACTATCCACTACTCCGTCAGCGATAAGGAAAGTCCAACGGTCGAGGGATGGGCAAACAGGCTACTCAATGCTTCCTATGGAAATGTGCCGCGCACAAGGCGGCTGAAGGTCCTGATCAATCCGTTCGGTGGACAAGGAAAAGCCCAGGCTCTGTACCAGAGGCAGGCCGCTCCCATCTTCGCTGCTGCGGGTTGCAAGTTGGATGTGCAGACTACTGAACGCCAAGGTCACGCGAGTGACATCGCAGAGCAGCTCGATGTCAACGCGTATGACGCGATCGTCTGTTGTTCGGGTGATGGTCTCCCTTACGAAGTGTTCAACGGAATGGGCAAGCGACCCAACGCCCGTGAGGCTTTGGCCAAGCTACCCGTTGCACTGCTACCCTGCGGATCTGGAAATGCGATGACCTGGAGCTGCTTTGGCACTGGAAGTGTCTCGGTCGCAGCGCTCGCTGTTATCAAGGGTCAGCGGACACCGCTGGATTTGATGTCCATCTCGCAGAAGGGTACTCGCACACTTTCGTTCCTTTCGTCGTCTTTCGGAATTGTCGCTGAGTCCGATTTGGGCACGGATAACATTCGGTGGATGGGTGCTCAGCGGTTCACATACGGATACCTTGCTCGCGTGTTGTCTAACCGAGTTTGGCCTTGTGATCTGGCGATCAAGGTCGATATTGATGACAAGGAAGCGATTAAGAAGCACTATGCAGAATATACTAATCGCGAACCGGACCCTATGGCTGATCTCCACCGTATCGACGCCGCGGAGAAGTCACCTGCGTTGCCTGAGCTGAAGTACGGAACTGTGTCTGATGAGCTTCCTCGGGACTGGCAAGTTATTCCCGGTGAGAAGATGGGCAACTTTTATGCTGGTAAAATGGCGATTGTGACCAAAGATGCCAACTTTTTCCCTGCCTCTCTGCCGAACGATGGTTTTATGGACATCATCACGGTCGATGGTACGATTAGTCGTCTTACCTCGCTTGGGATGATTTCCGAGGTCGCCACTGGTGCCTTCTTCCATCGCCCTGAAGTGGCGCTTCGCAAGGCGACTGCTTTCCGCTTGGTGCCCCATCAGAAAGAGGGTTATATCAGCATCGATGGCGAGTCGATCCCCTTCGAAGCTTTCCAGGTTGAGGTTCACCCCGGCTTGGGCACGGTTCTTTCCAAGTCAGGGAACCGATATGAGGTCGATGGACCCCTGTGATGATTTTATGAAAAGTCCGTATATCCTTACATTGTCGAGTCTTGCCATTTGTTCATGATACCCTCTCGCAAAGACTTGACACTGGATCCTTTGGGACTTTAGCTGTGCGTGCTAGATTCTGGAACGGATTGTATAGCTCTCGTGCACCAGTATAGAAGTTAATATATGTTTACTTTGTTTCGACCTTTCCGGATTCTACTCTGCTCAAATCTCCACAGAATATCATGACAAAATCAACTTTTAGGTGTATTCATAGTCTCGCTAGGAAATGCTGTACAATATAAAATCCCATCAAATGACATGGTCTAGCATGCACATGCCATTTAATCATCAAATCCACCCCACTCTCCATCACTGTCTACCTCATCATCGGGATTCACCCGAACCCGCAATCCCCACTCAATCAACCGATCATCATCCAGAGCCTCAGCAACTCTTTGCCGCACAGGCCTATAAGCACTCTCGGAGCGCAGCTTCTCCAGCGGCCGCAAAATAAGTTCCATAGGGATATCGCCCTTAATCTTGCGCTCGCCCTCCTCCCCTTCAAACTCAAGAACCTTCTCCAACTCATCAATCCAAATATCAGAAACATGATACCGCAATCCATCCGGTCCATGCGGCATAGGAACGAAGTCCGCCTCGATATCCTCTTCGGGCTGATCCGCATCGTAGTTCAAGGGGCACAGTGGTCCCTCCTCAATGATATCAATGTAAGCGGCGAGATCGGCCCATTTCCCATCCAACTCGCCGTCCTTATCTTCGGCTTCCGCAGCGGCCTCGGCCTCAGCCTTCTTCTGCTTCTTTCCGTTACCCTTCTTTCCGGCATCCTCGCGCTTGCGCTTCTTGCCGTCAGCTTTTGTGTTCTTGGCGCCCTTAACGAAGACCTCGAATGCCACGCCGACGTAGCAACGGATCAGGAAAAGGTACTTGTCCAGACGCAGACGGTCGATTGAGTGGTAGTCTCGGCCGATAGTAATCCAGAATGCGCGCAAGAAGCGGTGGAGGGTAGCATGAGGGAGGGAGGGGACGATGTGGTAGGAGATAGCGCGGGCGAGAGCTTGTTGGGTAAGTGGTCGGTCAGAGTGGAAGAAGCCTGTAGCGGTATGAGTAAATGGTTTTTCTATATGTATAACTCTTTAAACAAGTCTTTCGGGTGACACATACAGAAGAATAGACCCTTCCAGAGCTTGAGAAGATCGACGAGGCTCAGATCGGTCTTTGAGCTCAGGAATAATGTGAGTGATTCAACCGCTTTGTCGCGGACTTTCTTGTCTGCAGGATAATTAGTTTTTGGTCGCTTCTTTTTCTGGGTGGCGCGCTTGATCGCTGGGGGATTTCTTACCACTCGAGGCGAGGTCCCTTACGAAGGGGGTCTTCTGTATTTCCACCATGGCGTTGTCAATTGCGGATCGGTTCGATGAAGCTGCGGATTTGCGATAAAAAATAATTTTTGATACCGGCGATTGGGTTTGCATGGTTTGCATTTCAGCTGTATCGTTCACTCTGATTGGTTGATGCCTCAGGTGTCTATTCTTGTAGATCTCGAAGATTGAATTTCTAATTTTGATTATGATGTATTCTTAAGTTTCACGATTTTGTCTACGATTGATGCCTTTCTGACCTTCCATCTGTTTGAATCTCCTGGATCGAACTTGGAGTGCAAAATGACTAGCTAATTAATGACCGCATTCCGTCCCCACAGCCCAATCTAGTGTAGCATAGGATTCCGCTGTCTTGACATCATGACTCTGAATCTCGCCAAATAGAATTACAGCAGCCCTGGTTCCTCTCACACAAACTATGGCTCAGGACGAACAGTGCCCCCTAATATAGACCCTAGATCCATACCAATTGTAACATCGTTATATTTTTGTGGAACACTGTTAATCAACGATCTTCCCTGCTTGACTGTTCTTGCCTACTGTGTAAATTCATGTAGCTTTCCCAAAACTCCTCAGCAATTTTCCCCAGTCATCGATCTCCCTCTTCAGAATGGCCGAGCAAGGCAAAGAGAATGAGATCTCCGAAGCGAGCTCACCTCCCGAGCAACGCATCTCCTCGGGCAGCTCTGAAGCACTGGCCGAAGATGACCGAACCATCTTCGCGCACATGCGCCCCGAAGAGCGTGAGGAGCTGAGTCGCATCGCCTCCAACTTTCCCCGTCATCGAACTGCCTCCTCCGATCTGAGTGGAATGACCGACGTGGAGCGGAAGGATACACTTGAAGGCTTGGAGTTGGGCGACCCTGTCCTCGATCCGACGAGCGGTCAATTCGACCATTACAAATGGGCTCGTATGATGCTGAAGATGATGGATAGGGAAGGTGTCCCTCTACGCAAATCGACCGGCGTGGTATTCGAAAATCTCAACATCTCCGGGTCTGGATCTGCGCTTCAGTACCAGAATAACGTGGGATCGGTCCCCTTAGCCCCGTTTCGTCCACAGGAATACCTTTCCTGCATAAATAAGACACCACAAAAGCAGATTCTCCGGAATTTCGATGGTGTCCTCAAAAGTGGTGAACTGCTAATTGTCTTGGGACGTCCGGGGAGTGGCTGTTCGACCTTTCTCAAATCAATCACTGGAGAGCTCCATGGACTGAAAGTTGGCAAGGGGTCTGATGTTCAGTTCAACGGAATTCCTATGGAGAGAATGTACAAGGAATTCAAGGGTGAAGTCTTGTATAATCAGGAGGTTGACAAGCATTTTCCCCATCTTACAGTCGGACAGACACTTGAGTTTGCTGCCGCAGCTCGGACTCCGGAGAATCGGCTTTGTGGGATATCGCGGACAGAGTACGCCAAGAAGATCACTCAAGTTGCCATGACGGTACTCGGGTTGAGCCATACATACAACACTAAAGGTATGTGATATTCTCATGGAGGTGAACGGTAACTGACATCTATATAGTCGGCGATGACTACATCCGAGGTGTTTCGGGTGGTGAACGGAAGCGAGTTAGGTATGTAATCCCTCCAGGAATTCACAGGGTATCGAAACTAACAAGCATACAGTATCGCTGAGATGGCTTGTACGTCTGTCCATTGATCAAATTGATCCAAATACTGACGATTCATAGTATCTGGAGCTCCAGTCGGGGCATGGGACAACAGCACCCGGGGTCTGGACTCTGCAAGTGCTCTGGAGTTCGTCAAGGCTCTACGAGTCTCTGCCAATCTCACCGGTAGTTGTCATTCTGTTGCCATCTATCAGGCATCCCAAGCCATCTATGACGTCTTCAACAAGGTAATCGTCTTGTACGAAGGACGACAGATCTTCTTTGGGCGCTGCAGTGAAGCCAAACAGTACTTCATCGATATGGGCTGGGATTGCCCGCCTCGCCAAACGACTGGTGATTTCCTCACTTCGATTACTAACCCATCCGAAAGAAAGGTCCGAGAAGGGATACAGAACGTTCCTCGGACACCTGATGACTTTGAAAAGTACTGGAAGAACAGTTATCATTACACAGCGCTTCAAAAAGAGATATCCCAATATCGTGAAATTTATCCGCTAGGAGGAGAGGCCGGAAAGGATTTTGATAAGACTAAAAGGCAACGGCAGGCCAAGCATGCGCGTCCAAAGAGTCCTTATATCATCACTGTCCCCATGCAGGTTCGCCTTTGTGTCAAACGGGCTTATCAACGGTTTGTCGCTTCTTTGACTCCACAATCTTGATTTCTTTGCTGTGCTCTAACACTGTGCAGTATCTGGAACGACAAACCATCTACACTGACAACTGTCATCGGCCGAATCTTCATGGCACTGATCATCGGTTCGATTTATTTTGGGACCCCCAATGCATCTGCTGGGTTCCAGAGCAAAGGTGCAGCGATGTTTTTCTCTGTCCTGTTGAATGCTCTTATCAGTATCACAGAGATCAATTCGCTTTACGACCAACGACCTATCATTGAGAAACAAACCTCCTATGCCTTCGTCCATCCGTTTACTGAGGCACTAGGAAGCATTGTCGCCGACATACCAGTCAAACTTGTGTCAGCAACGATATTCAACATCATCTTCTACTTCTTGGCTAGTCTGGTAAGTTATTTGTGCTCAATTTTCGGCAAATTCTAACAAATTGCAGCGATATGAGCCCTCTCAATTCTTCATATTCTTCCTCTTTACCTTCCTCAGCACCCTCACCATGTCAGGCGTCTTCAGAACACTAGCCGCATCCACCAAGACTCTTGCACAGGCTATGTCAATGGCAGGTGTGATCGTACTTGCAATCGTCATTTACACGGGTTTCGTAATCACAGCACCGGCAATGTCCAAAATCCCATGGTTCAGCTGGATTCGCTGGATTAATCCAATCTTCTACACATTCGAAGCGATAGTTGCCAACGAATTCCACGGCCGTCGATTTGAATGCTCTTCATTTGTGCCGGCATATCCGACTTTGTCAGGCGACTCTTTCATTTGCTCTGTCAGAGGTGCCGTTGCAGGAGAAAGGACCGTATCTGGAGATTCCTACATCGAAACCCAATACAACTACACCTACGCTCACGAGTGGAGAAATCTCGGGATTCTAATCGGATTCTGGATTTTTTTCACCTCTCTTTATCTCATTGCATCAGAGTTGAATTCTTCTACATCTTCTACGGCTGAGTACCTTGTCTTCCGGAGAGGTCATGTTCCCGCTCATCTGCGTCATCTGGAAAGAGGGGGTGATAGCGCCGCTGAAGTGACACCAGTCTCTAAAGACTCCAAGAAACACAAAGAGGATGAGACTTCTGTCATCCCATCTCAGCACGACGTTTTTACTTGGCGGAATGTCTGCTATGACATCCCCGTCAAGGGCGGCCAACGGCGTCTTCTAGATAATGTTTCTGGATGGGTCAAGCCAGGTACCCTTACAGCTTTGATGGGTGTTTCTGGAGCTGGAAAGACAACTTTGCTGGACGTTCTCGCGAAACGTGTCTCGATAGGTGTTGTGACAGGTGACATGCTCGTGAATGGCAAGCCCCTTGATAACAGTTTCCAGAGAAAGACTGGTTATGTCCAGCAACAGGATCTACATCTTCCTACTACCACTGTCCGAGAAGCTTTACGATTCAGTGCAATGCTGCGTCAGCCTAGTACTGTATCCAAGAAAGAGAAATATGAGTACGTTGAGGATGTGATAGAGATGCTCGGCATGGAAGACTTTTCCGATGCTGTTGTTGGCTCTCCAGGTGAAGGCCTGAACGTGGAACAGAGAAAGCTGTTGACAATCGGCGTCGAATTGGCTGCCAAGCCTGCGCTTCTCATCTTTCTGGATGAGCCAACTAGTGGGTTGGATTCGCAGAGCTCGTGGGCTATCTGCTCCTTTTTGAGAAAACTGGCCGAGCATGGTCAAGCTGTCCTCAGTACCATTCACCAGCCGAGTGCTTTGCTCTTCCAGGAATTCGACCGTCTGCTATTCCTTGCCAAAGGAGGTAGAACAGTCTACTTTGGCGACATCGGTGACCAGTCACGTACTCTTTTGGATTACTTTGAAGGCAACGGAGCTCGGGTTTGTGGCGCTGCCGAGAACGTAAGTCTACTATATCCCCTCTCAATTCAACAAACTTACCAATCATTAGCCTGCTGAGTACATGCTCGAAATCATCGGTGCTGGAGCCTCTGGAAAGGCCACAAAAGACTGGGGAATCGTGTGGAACGAAAGCCAGGAAGCAAAGAACGTGCAGTCCGAACTGAATCGAATTCACGAAGAGCGGGCTTCGGCGACCAGTAAAGACGGAGAATCTCATCAAGGAGAATATGCTATGCCTTTTGATAAGCAGCTCCTCTACGTGACCCACCGCTCCTTCCAATCGTTCTGGCGCGA
The DNA here is from genome assembly GCA_030710325.1 of Penicillium sp. 91 TS-2023. NCBI lineage: Eukaryota > Fungi > Ascomycota > Eurotiomycetes > Eurotiales > Aspergillaceae > Penicillium > Penicillium sp. 91 TS-2023. Next base: position 640,645 of record JARWGP010000018.1, read on the forward strand.
GCCATCCTACGTATGGGCGAAGATCCTGCTAGCAACATTATCATCCTTGTTCATCGGCTTCACCTTCTTCAAACCAGATAGCTCCCTACAAGGCTTCCAAGATGCGATCTTCTCAGCCTTTATGCTATGCTCCATCTTCTCCACGCTTGTCCAGTCCATCATGCCCAAATTTGTGGTCCAGCGATCTCTCTATGAAGTGCGCGAGCGACCCTCCAAAGCCTATTCATGGGCAGCATTCCTCATTGCAAATGTCCTCGTCGAAATTCCATATCAAGTGATTGCCGCGGTTATCGCTTGGGCATGCTACTACTACCCGGTCTATGGAGCAGATCAAGCAGCCAACCGCCAAGGCTTGATGCTTCTGTTCGTGGTCCAGTTTTACTTGTTCACTTCCACCTTTGCCGCGTTCATCATAGCGGCGTTGCCGGACGCTGAGACTGGTGGTACTATCGCGACACTGATGTTCATCATGACACTTACCTTCAACGGTGTCCTGCAAGCCCCGAGTGCATTGCCCGGATTCTGGATCTTCATGTACCGTGTCTCTCCACTGACGTACTTGATTTCCGGAATAACGGCCAACGGTTTACACGGCCGGGCTATTCACTGTTCGACGGCTGAGTTGAGCGTTTTCAATCCCCCGACTGGAATGACTTGTGGTGACTACTTGGATCCTTATGTCAATACTTCTGGGGGCCAGCTTTACAATCCCACTGCTACGAGTGATTGTCAGTACTGCCAGCTAACCAATGCTGATCAGTACTTGGCTGCCAGTAATATTTGTAAGTTCTCTTCATCCTTGTTTGTGTTTACTTTCTAACTCAATATAGACTACAGTCAACGATGGCGCAACTTTGGCATTGGGTGGGCTTACGTCGGGTTCAATATCTTCGGTACAGTGCTGATGTACTACATGTTCCGTGTCAAGCACTACAACCCCACGTCCCTGGTTCGTGGTATCCGCCAGGGTGGCTCGCTCCTCTGTCGTGTGTTCAAGCGGCGGTCTGGAGACACACCCAAAGGAAAGGAGGCAAACAATGGGCGTTTGGTGTAAGCCGATTTCATTTCAGTGCCCGTCTGAGATTTGCGATACACAATTTCATTCAGAAGTGTTCCGAGTATAAAAACATATCTTTAATTTAATTTCTATCATTTTCGGGTCCGATCACTTGATCTGCCGCCTCCTGGAGATATGGATGCCACCTTTCATCAAGCACACTGGAAATAGCAGCAATAAGCCTCGCTGGCCTCCCACCGAAATACCAACAAGACTCCATCCGCTTCATAATCACACAATAATACGCCAGTAGGATCAAAGCACCAGGATGCCTCTCGAAGATCAAGTCATAGAACTCATCTTCAAGCCGCACGCACCATAATCCCAGAATATTCCACGTACTGACATCAACCTTCGTCGTTTCACGATCCATATACGCAAAGGCATCAGCCAACGCACTCGCTCCATCCCGATAAACCGATATAACATGTTCAGACCAAGATCCATCCTTTGGGACAAAAGACATGAAACGTTCCAAGTAAGGAAGTTTGCTATCGCCAACATCCAGCTCGGTCTCCCATTCTTCACTTAGAGCACTGACAGGACCATTCTCAATCCGGTCCCAGACTTCACTTAGCATATCACATCCGCACCGAATGAAATGTAGCCACTGCGGCAGAATTAATTGTTTCTCCAGAACACCTGTACCGGTATCGCAGATGAGAAGAAGGGAATTTTGTCCATTATCCAGTTCTGTCGCGAACGAGAAGACTATTAGGAGGTATGCAAATGCCATGATCGCATCACAGTTGTTTGCCGTTGGGTTCTCGATTTCGTACCTGAAAAGTGGCAGTGCGGAATCTTGGTGCGAGTGTGCACGAATTATGTACGTGTCCCGCTGTGCTGGATAGATATGAGCCATGTGTAACGCTGTACAAGCCAGAATGCCATGTAAGAGAAATCGGTGGTTGTATGCAAGATCCGCAACGACGTTAAGCCAGATGCCCTCCGTCTGGGCATCTTTGGAGAAACTTTGCCAAGATGAATAAAAGTAGTGCTCCAACGCTAGGGAGTCGATCGGGTCTAATCCGTATTTATCTTGCATCTTGCGGATGTAGGATGGTCCTCGAGCCTTCAACCCCAAGCAGTGAGAATGGGGAGATCGGCCTGGCCAGTTATCTCTACTGCTGGTAAAATAGCGGAGCATGTTTCCTCGAAAGAATGTTTGTAGAGGAGCTGGAGACCAGTTCTGGCTTGGATTGCCTTTACAGCCATGCTTCGAGGGCCAGTGAGTTTCCATTCGTTTTGTCGAGACGCATAGATAATCACAGTCTGGCGCATTGCACTTCCATCCTTGCTCGAGTGGTAGATATGGCATTGGGAAATCTTGTTCTGATGGATCTGCCACTTCTTCTGGCTTTCTTAATTTGAAGCTGCTCGTATATAGAGTATACGGGCGTCGTTCTTCACTGTGGAGATGATGGATGTCTTTCAGGTGCCGAGTGACTCCTCCCGGTTTGATCGCATGGCGACAGCTTGTACATATGAGGACCTCATATGTAGGAAGGTATTTGAACAGCTGTGGAGGTGCAGGAAGGGCTCTGTGGACATTTTGCGCCTGTGGGGCTGTGAGCAGACCCCGGCACTCTATGGCAGGCATAGTTCCAAGCTCAGACCAGAGGCTGGGTATTTTGGTATTTTTGGAACACGATCTTAATTATTCTCTTCTAGGGATAAAGCCACGGAAAAGAGACGTTCAGGAAGATGGATGTAAAGGAGATCAAGTCTGGTCAGAATGGGGCGGATCTTCGCAAATGGGAGACAAATGCTAGTTAACCAATCAAATTAGTCATATTCAACGGCGCCGTTCTGCGCTAATACAGTATCGGATTAGTGGACTCGGTCACGCTCCACTACGCTAAACCGAAAGTCTATTCACATTGATTGGGATCTGTATATAAAATCAGAAAAATTGTGGACCCGAGCTCTATGGCCTAAGGGTTCCGACCGCGACAAACCCGAGGGCCCCCGGTTCGAATCCCCGAAAACCCACCGAATTTCCCACCGGCCACCGTACCATAATAAGAGAAAGAGCAGACGTTAATAATTAACCACAGATTACTCTTAATAAATCCCCAAGTCCGGGGCGGCCTCTCCTCCCGCCCCCCTCTTTTTTTTATCTTATTTTTTCGGTTCATTCGTACTTTGATACCTCTTCCATTCATTCCCGAAAAAGAAAAGAAAACCGCCAATCTTATATTCCTGGTTGCATGGAGTTACTGGTATTTCTCGGCAGCCGATTGTCTCCATACGTCACGTTGACACCATTCTAACTTTGGAAATCCACCCAGTAAATGGGTACGACTGATATGTTAGGAAAATGTAGCACGGTTTATTTCTGAGGTACATTTATAAGCAACACGTTTTGTATTTTATTCGATGCCAATCGGAATAGAATAAGTCTGGGGATGATATAGTGGGCTTTCACGGACTAGTCCCTTGACTCCAGTGGTGTCAGCAGCTCCATTTTTCCATTATCTCTGAGAATCTGATTCACACCTTCAGTTTATTGTCAAAAGGTTGTGATCAACAGACGTGGCAGGCTGGCTACCGCTCTCTTCGCCCTCGCACAAATCACTCCGTTCCACCGTGTTGACCGGTGTCGAAAACAACCTGTGTACATAAAAGATAGCATGGAGTTTTATCGGAATTGTTACGGAAAGCCTTTGCACTGGTAAGCAGAATCACCCTGGTATTGTAACAACTATGAAAGTTGGAAAGTACAATCATTCGAATCCGCACACGGGGACAAGGGTGAAGTCTTGTAACAAATATTAAAGTAGTGCTAGATGGAGTCCTCCGAGAACCTCATCCAAATCCGCATATGGGCGCAGGGATGTGAACTTTGACTCAGGACAACCACAAGCATATCTCTCGAACGACTTCAACTTCCTCATGATAACCCCGTAGCTCAAGTTCGGGAAAGGAGCCTCCGGTTCCGGATTGAGAAAACAATTCAACTCCATCCAGATGGTGAGAGATCGATACATCATACGCCTGCAATCATACCCGCAGCCCAGATCGCCATTTTGAAAGGCCTCGCGTGTGCCATGAAGGGACACGAGCAAGCATTCGATAGCCTGCTTTCTACCTTTGTTCAATGATCCTGTAATAGTATTAGAAAGAGACCAAAAGGGTTGAGAATCCTTCTGTCCTTACTGATGACTTGATGGGGAATTGGAAATCCCAAGCTCTCAATCTCGGTCCGACTGTATGTCATGATTGCCGACGTGGAGTAGTTGAAGTGGAAAATGAATCCGAAAGACCAGGAGATCCACACCCACAAAATCATATCGCGAGAACATTTCATAGGCATTTCCTCCAAGGTTCTGACCCATGCTCTGATCATGTTTTCAATGGCATCCTTACATTCATAGTACTCCGCGATGACAGCAATTTTGGCGAATGTCTCCAGGTTTCGTGGCGTGCGGTAGTTCTTGTTATGGATAGCATAAAGTAGACACAAGAACGCGTGAAGATCCCAGTGCTCCGCAGTAATCTCAACTATGCCATTCTGCAAATAAATTTCTTCCCAATCGTCAGGAAGAAGCTTCTTGAAAACAGGAGATGCAGACATCAAATGCTGGGCAGAGACTTGGATTCGGAACCCGAAAAGAATATCATGGCTGTGTTCCTCGCGCGAAACCTGGCTGTCATGATTCTGGTGATTATTAGATCCTTGAGGGGCCTGAGCAGCGTTGGACGTGCCCGGGGCAAAAGGAGAGTTTGCGTTGCGCAGTTTTATGATCACTTCCCCACCGGGATCTATGATGTGCTCCATGGCTATCAAGATGACAATGTCTTTTGAGTGAAACGAGGGGAATGGGTACTCAGTAATCTGCTGTTGTAGCGTGTTTGATGGGAAGAGGGAGAGATACGCAAAGGGAAGACAAAGACTGAGAAAGAGGGGAATTTGTACGTGGTTTGGGCTAGCTTCGTTACGCAATAATCTGGTTACCACGGCGCCCAGATTCATAGTAAACGAAGAAGTATCACGTTTTAGATGCGGAGTATCCTGCAGGATCGCCTTCTACTTGTTCTTTACATTTACTGTAACAGTCAATAACCAGGAAGCTGTAGAAACTCAGATGCCGTGAATCTGCAGGATAATCAGACAAAGCAAGGTAGCCAAATAAACACATACATCTTAGCATCTGTCAGCGGGTTGAGCCGCTCTGCTTTGGTCTAAACCAGTAATCCCTAGAGACTTGGTTGCCATAAATTCACTTCACGACCAGAAGAAAAGGTAGCCAAATAAACACATACATCCTAGCGCCTGTCGGCGGGTTGAACCGCTCTACTCAGGTGTGAGCCAGAAATACGTAGAATGCATTTGCGGTGGATTCGTACGATAATCAGAAAAGATAGCCAAATAGACACATACATCCTAGCGTCTATCGGCGGATCGATCCGCTCGTCTCAGCCAACCATATCTCTTCATCCCGCTGGTCCCGTTCTAGTTAGCGAACATCTATATCTATCTCGGTCTGCACTTCTGATTTCCTCGCGCGTTCGGTGGAACAATCTAACCGATTCAAATGACCCATAGATCCCGAATTTTCAAAAGTATAAGTATCCGTCACCATTTCCCCCTGACCGGTATCTCCCAGTTATCTTTCTCGAGCCTGCAAGTTCAAGTCACATCTTACTATGTCCTCCAGGTCCCAACGCTCTGTCCTCGTCACTGGTGGCACTATCGGTCTAGGATACCAATGTGCCCTGGCCATAGCTCGCAGCTGCCCAACTTACCGGGTCATCATTGCCTCGCGTACTGACAATGGCGCCGCGGAAACAATCAACAAGCTTCTCAACCAAAGCAACGTTCGCTTCATGAAGCTAGACCTTTCGAGTCTCACCAATATCCGCACCTTCGCTGAAGCCTGGAAAAAGGCCAATCTCCCTCCCCTCTACTCCCTGGTCTGCAACGCCGCCCTGCAATTCCCCGGCGCGGCCGAATACACCGAAGACGGGTTCGAGAAGACGTTTGGCATCAACCATGTCGGACACGCGCTGCTCTTCTCCCTGCTCCGACCTTATCTGGCCGATACCGCGAGGGTCGTGATAACGGGAAGTGGAACGCATGACCCAGCCCAGAAAACTGGCATGCCCGACGCATTCTACACCATGGCAGAGGAAATGGCGCACCCACTTCCGAAGTACACGCAAGACAACGGCCGACAGCATTACACGAATACCAAGCTAGCAAATGTGTTATTCATGTTTGCTCTGTATCGCCGCTTTACAGCGATCAACGAGAAAGCCGGGAAACATTGGACTGTTACAACGATGGATCCCGGTTTGATGCCTGGGACTGGACTTGCGCGAGAGGCGAGCGGCTTTGAGAGGTTTCTCTGGTATAAGATTTTGCCGCGCATTATCCCACTTCTTCGTGTACTTGTTTTCCCTAATATCCATACGGCTCAGGAGTCTGGGGAGGCGTTGGCGCGGTTGGCCGTTGGTGAGGATGCTGAGGGGGTGAGCGGTCGATATTTTGAGGGGCGGAGGGAGATTCCTTCTAGTAAGGATAGTCTTGATGAAGCTAAGCAGGAGGATCTTTGGAAGTGGACGATTGATGCGGTGGCCCATGATGAGGAAAAAGTGGCGTTCGCGCTGCAGGATTTGCTTTGATGTCCTGGCTTTGAGCCTTCTAGTGTGTTTTTGAATATAGTAAGTAAATTTCAACTCTGGAGAACAGTGGATTTTTTCTAGTCGTATGCATGTTTAATATGTGATTAAGGGCCAAATCATACTAAGACATTTTTGAATACCATATAGCATAATCTGTCCATGATGGCCTTAAAGTTATACGCCGTACCCCGGGAGAGGAATATATAACCGCGATGGCAAACAGCAATAAATTTATTTTAGCTGATAAAATATAACGCAAGTCCCGTGATCTGACCCAGGTGTGAAAATCTACCGCTTGAAGGAACAAAAATCGAGATGTATCGAAAATTAGGTTGTTGCGAACACAATTCTACTGCATGAAAATTGTGACGTGCAGCACTCAATTTTGCTCAATTTATTGTATTAGTTTATTATGCATAAATGTCGGCACCATTACATCAACTAGCATCATTGGTCTAGTGGTAGAATTCGTCGTTGCCATCGACGAGGCCCGTGTTCGATTCACGGATGATGCAAGTCTCTTCTTTTTTACATTTTTTGCATTAGATCCACACCATCGATCTATGTACTCGTCCCTCTGTATGGTTCGTGAAGTTTAATTTGAATTGAATTTTTGCACTAGCACATACTCCGAAAAATTGGCATCAATCATTCCTACATAAGCAAAAATCAACCACATGACATGCGTAGGTAACTGTTAAATCCAGACAAGCCTGCCCTGACCGAGTACAATAGATGTCAAAAGTCAAAATGGTAACACAGTGGTTAGATCGCGGGTCCATATCACTGTCGTGGCATTACTCGAGTATAAAAGGGAAATCGGGGTATTGTGCATAACATGACGAACGCCAGAACGCTGAAAAGGGAATGTCGTAACGGAGGAGAGAGGGAGAGAAAGGGATCGAGCTAGACTCCCAGGCTGAATCGCAATTGGTGGCGATGGAAAAAGCGAAGAGCCGCCAAAGACCGCATCATGACGGCCTAGTAACAACCAAGGCGTTAATGACATGGTCACTCTTCCAGCCCTGGCCAACCAACGACTCTTGCTCCTTCAGCATATGGCCCAGGTAAGCGACTCGTACACGCTGGTTATTCGAAAGCTACCAAGCCGTCAGCACCAAGAACACCCAATCCATAGGAAAGACCAACACATACCCCTGCTTCCTGATGTATTTTCCTCGCCAAAAAGCCAACACTTTGACTCTTACCAACGAGCATCATCAAATCGGGTCCATCGCGATCACTCAACCGGGCAAGCACCCGGATCAAATCCCGCTCACTAGTCTTCCCTTTCTCATCGCGCCGTCGCTCCAAATCCTGCGCAGCAATCAACTCATCGCCGGACGCATCATCCGTCGCCGACTTCCCATCCGAATCCTCCTCCCTGACAGACCCAGACGCAGGCGAATGTCCCTCACCACGGGCAATATTCTCCGGATCACTAACGATACTCTGCGGTAGCCTATACAGCACTCCTTGTTCATCATAGCACCCTTCACAGAGATCGCCCGTCGGGACGGTAACACCCGCCGCATCGATGATACCTTGCGCCGTAACTAGGTCACCACTCTGAATGAGGGATATCGCGCTTGAGAGCGCAGCCCATATCTCCATGCGACCCGTGACACGGGTTTCGAAGAACTCGCGGCGTTCGCGGTCGAGGTCGGTGCGTGTCCATACTCGTCGCTTGCTTTTCCATGTGTGCGGGCGGACGGGCTCGTTGTAGTGCTGATCTAGTGGGAGGTTGAGGGATCGCTGGGTGCGACGGTGGCGAGTTGTCTGTGGTGCCGTTGAGTCGGCGACAGCGAGGGTTGTTTGTGTGGTGTGACCTTCGGCTCGGTCTTGGTTATTCTGGGGGTCGTCATCATCGTCACGCGATGGGGTAGACGCACAGCAGCCCTGGAATGTGTTAGATTATTTAGAACTTGATTCCGTGGGGGGTATGCTGGGTTGGAGATCGTAAATGCGGAGGTGGGAAGTCGTGTGACCGGTGATTCGATCAGTGATGACGGAGTGATTTGACTCTTTGGAAGAATAGATCGGGGGAATATTAAGGAATAGACGACTTACCATCTTGTATGCGACATTGACATTCCATATGCTGAGGAGAAGAGGGGACGGAGAGAGGGGCCGAATGGTGGATCGATGAGGATCCAAGCTCACGGAATTAAAATATCCCTTTAGCTGCAACAAAGACAGCTGTGTTTAACCATGGAATCTTGAAACCTGAATCTGGAACCTGGAACCCGGAACCTGACTTGGAGATGAAATATGTCAAATAGTCAAAAACAATGTGAACGACATTCCTCGATTCCAAGCTTTGGATCAAGCATTTATGAAGAGCCGATTCGCCCATTTATTGTCTCAGCTGCAGCTGGATTGGCTATAGTTACACTGGTTGATTTATCCTTGTCTAATAAACATATCCCCTATTTTGAAGGTTGCTAGCTTCATTCCTCGTCCTCGTCGTCGCTGCCGAAAATTGCTTTGAAGATCGCATCGCCTGGCCGCTCAGCCTCGAGGGCTTCATTGTGCTCAGGCTCCACGACAGGTGCCGTTGGCGCGCTAGTTTCAGGAGCAGAAACGGGCTGGCGACCTGACTCAATCATGATCATATCCATCACCTCCTTCGAAATCAAATCCCGGGGTTTAGAGTCGGTCTGATAGCCACCTGACTGGAAACGAGTGCCAGGACCAGAGTCACCCGATCGGCCAGGATCAAGCTGAACATGGTCAGGGGGTTTGATATTGAACCGCTTACAGAGAAGACGGGTCGGAAAGAAGCTATATGTACTTCGAGTCATTTGCCCGAACATCCCAATCTTGGCAGCGGCCACAGCTGGATCATCGGGTTTCTCAGCAGGCCGACTGAGCGGGCTGTCAGAGTCCATCGCATCCGAGGCAACCTTGGGTCCTGACGAAGCCGACGTGAATCGAGATGCCATAACCCCGGACATGGGCTTGAACACCTCGGCAGCCCGGGCAAACTCCCGCATCTCAGTGACCCACTCGTCGGTGCTGGATCCCGGAATTCGGTCGGGTAGAGTGTCGCGAAGACCGGCTCGGATCTCGATAAAGGTGCGATAACGGGCGCGCTTTGCCTCATCCTCGGCATAGGGCATCCATCCACTGACACCTCGAGTTAAGGCTTGGACCGCGGTTTGTTTGTCCAAGTTCGGGACAAGATCCCAAAGATCCCTTCGTCGATCGGATTCCGATAGCTCGTATCCTTTGGGTGCCCTTTCACTCATGGCGGGTGGGAGATTGGTCTTTCCAGTAAGCTTTGCAATCCGTTCGCGAGCCTCCGGTGTCATCCAATCGAATATAGATTTTCCCGGTAGTTGAGCTTCACCTAGGGCCGCGGCTCTGGAGGTCGGGTCGAGGGAAGATGCTTTGGCCGCATCCGATGTAGAAACATAGTCCGATGTGCGCTCCGATGCAGATTTTCTGGCAGATTTCCACCCCTCTGGAACCTGGGGAGGGTCGTATTTCTTCTCGGAAATCGATAACCCCATCAGGCTGTCTGCGAGAACGAATCCGTCCAGCGGTAATCGTCCGTCGCGGCATTTTCTGAACCCGCCCGTAGTTCGAGCAGCAGCAATCTTTTTAGATATGAAAACAGGCTTTGCACTGAGCAAGGGATTTGACGATGCGATAGCTGGTTTAGATTCTTTCGCTTTCTTCTTCTTGCCGCCAATAGTTTTGTTGTATGAGATCTGAGGGCCCAGAGAGTACGGGTCCTCATCGTCGGACCCGGTATCATTGAGAATGCCGACACCGAAGCCTCCCCGTTGCGATTTCTTGGCCGCTTTCTTCTTGGTGGCCAAGCGATCTCCAAAGAATGAGTCTTCGTCTTCGTCCTCGTCTTGAGCGGGCTGACTGGGCTTTTCTAGGTGCGTTTCCCCCGAGAATCCGAGACCCTTGTGATCTGTCTTGCGAACGAAAGCCACCATGGGCGGGTTCTCCGGCGCAAAGAGATAGGTTTCCTCCGAGGCACCCGCCGCATTCTCGTCCAGATTGGCTTTGCGGCGGACCTTTGGGCCGATTCCCTGTCCTTCCCTCCAGCCCATCTTCTTGAGCAGCTTCACTCCCATTGTTTCCCCACCAGTTTTCAGCAGGTCCATAAGCCCCGCCCGGCGAGTGGCATCCGCCTCAGTAGAGCCGAACCCAGCAAATCCCTCGGTCGTATTGAGGTTCCGTGATTCCTCTTGCTCTCGTAAATCCTCCTCATCCATGAAATCCTCCGGTCGCTGCGCAGCCGGTTTCGCATCCCGGGCGCGATTCTGGCGGGACGAAACGAAGGTCGCGGGCGTCCATCCTTCTTTCGAGCCGACGGTATTGAAATATCTGTAGTCTATTAGCACAAATGCGCGCATCAACTTGGACGTGAACCTACCCAGCACTGAAGCCGCCAGTAAAGGCGCCGTGTAGTCGCTTCCTGCCTCTCTCGTCGGTCACCTCTTGTTTCCAGACGGGCAAGTAGGAGCCATCGTCGCGCGCACCTTCCTCCAGCGGCGGTAATGGAGTTCCATAGAGGGCATAAGGCGAGTGAGATTGATCGGCCTCGAAGGCTGCGCGAGGGCGCTTTGAGGCCATGCTCGACGTAGGTGGGAAGGTTCACGATTCGCAGCGGGACCTTAGCTTAGATAGAACCAATCACGGCATGCTGAGTCAGGAACTTTAATGGTCACTCTCAGCATTTTACAAGATGACTCTATGACTTCAATTTCAAATGTCCTTATACTGGATGAGATTCTATTTCCAAAACTTCTTTCTGGCATACCAATCAGATAGATGATGAAATATACTGTTGAAGTACAGCCACGTCACCGTTCTGACTGCTTAATTCTCTTTTTGGAAGTTTGTATACCTCAGCGCCTCTTTCTTCTTCTCATTATTGAGCTGGTATTTTCATTTAGAATACATGGACTTCTAACCACTTACTAACTATTCATTCCGATAATTTTTGTGCTTTAGGTCACTAGGGAACCTCTTTCCCCTATGCATCCTTCCTTGATATCCCCAGACCGAACAGAACCCTGGTGACACCCAAAATCTGACTAGAACCCCTGTTTCTTCGGGCTCTAGGGTGCTCATTGAAAGCCTCTAGCGACGCAGGCAACTTTAATTGTGTCTGGTCGTAGAGGTTATCTGCTTCAGCCTCATCATTCATACACCTAGGGTCAACGAAAGGACTCCTCACATTCCTGGATTCTACCGGCTCGGGATCACATCGTTGGCGCCGAGGAAGCTGTAAGACTGTATAAATCACCACTGGGCAGGTTGGTCTCTAGCCTACCGCATCCTCGGATATTTGTATTGTAGGAACATTGGGAGACAAGCATGGGGTTTTCGTTTCTGTATCTCGCAACATCAACACAAGAACACCTATTCTATTCCAGTGTTCAGCGAGTGCAAGGCCAGCGTTAAAAACACAATGTGTTGCCCTCTAACAAATATTCATGAAGGACCCGCTTTTTCTCTACTATGTGCGACACGACTACCCATGGGATGACGAACGCGATTCGCTTCTCTGGCGGATCCAAGTCGAAGACAGCTGGCATAGATTGCACCGTCATCGGTTCGTTCACTTGGCAAATGCTACCGAAATAAATCACGAGACAGTATCAATCACGACCCAAGATGAAGGGAAGCACTACAAGCAAGTGAAAATTCAGCCATCGGAATTTTCCGCGTCCCACTTCGATGCTTCACAGATTCCTGGGACTGTATTCTCCTTTCTACCAGGATTTCTGGACATAAAGACAGACAATGGGACTCGGTGCACAATTCAAAGCCAAGGATCCGGTTAACATTGCCGATCACAGTTCCCCGAGCCGATGGCGGGCCTTCCATCAGAGCAAGTCATTAGCGCTGGAAGCGACGATCTTTCGCGAGTGGCATGACTTGAGACTTTTTGCTTAAGGAGACTTTACTTCAATGGATAATATCTATGGTGATTTGTATTCATTTATGATTCATTTTATCGGATTGAACCTTTCCGTACCGGCGACTGGCAGCCAAAGAGTCCCCGCAGCTCTGACTTGTTCGTCCCACAACGCGATTTAAGGCTGAAACAAGCGCAACACAGAGCCGCGAATGGGCAAACTACGGGATGTGGGTTTATATATCTACCTCTTTCTTCTTCTCTTGAAAACAGCCGCCTCGTTCATGATCACCGCGACCATGTTGGAAATAGCAGCGATGGGAGTAAGCTGAAGCTCTTTGGTGCTCGTTCCTATTTCCTTGAGCTGCACAACTCGGGCTGCAAATCAAAATTTGATGTTTACGATGGTCATAACGACACTAAATTTGTTCATGGGTTGTAAGTTGATTCCGTCGTGTGAACGCCAACTCATACATTGATGCCGGACATTGCATCGTGAGTTCTACTGTGTTGATTGGTCAAAGCGGGAAAATTCTCCTTGCCTTTTTTTTTTTTTTTTTTTTTTTCCCTTATTCCTGGGATTTTTACGGTCGGCCCGAATTCCTGAGAGATAGGCGTAGAAGAATTTGACTTCTCTCAGTTCGTCGTATGTTGTGGCTTTTGGGCGTTTTGGGGCGTGCGCTACGAAAATTTCACCGGATCGCTGAACCGTTGAAGAATACGACAGGTATCAAACCAATGACCGCAAAGTTGCTAGATATAGTATGTAGATACGAACCATTTTTAGCGTCCAATGAAGCGTTATCTATTTCCAAAGGCATGTCGAACAAGTTGGCCTAGATTTTAGGACCCTGTAGCGTGACCTGTCAAGTTCTCGTGCCACTGCCCTATTCAAATCTGGTGCAACCAAGCTCTGGCCAAGTACTATCAAAATCACTGAACATCAACCATGGAACCTACTCCATGTGGCAGTATCGCCACCCCCAGAGCCAAGTAACGCGTGGCACCGGCCGCCGAACCTCGGAGATACACCCAGTTCATATGTACCCACCCTTCCACGTGCAGATAGCGGAGAGCACCGTGCTCTGCGCTAGTGTGGCGAATCGAACCCGAGATTCACTGTTCAAACCCTCAAACTAATTATCCGTGGGTATCCCGCATCAACGAGTGAGCCATTCCCCAACACCCTGGAGGTTGTCTCGGAAGTGGAGAATTACTTATCGTGCGAAACGAAGAACCGTGGACAATAAGGAAATCTAATTTGCCCCGTCGGGTCTGCGCCGGTGCCCCGCCGCGGGAAATGCCACTACTCTTGAATCGGATTAGAACCCCCAGGTCGCTTCGGTTCGGTGGGTCAGTGCTACAATGTTCCAGCCCCTGAGATTGTAGTTGGAACCCAATCGTGGCTGAATTCCTAGTCTATCCAATAGAGAAATATCTCCGATCGAAATCTGTAGTTAGTCTCGAGGCGATGACAATATTCGGCATGAATGGTGAATGGCAAGGTGCGAAACACTAGAGCCCGGACAGGGTCTGTGCTAAGGGGCATTGCCAATGGCCTTGTCCGAAGCTTATTTGAACTAAGCGTGAAATACTACCTTGAACGCCACCCAGCTGCTCTTGGCCACTCATTCGCCCCCCTTTCGTGTTATGTTCAGCGATACTTTTGTGTCTCGGGTATATCGTCTAACTTTACTTGGATTACCCCGGTGGTGCCACCTGGATCGCCTTCCAATGACAGGGATGTAAAAAAGCCAATCGGAGACACCGCATGACCGGATATGATATGATCGTGTGAGAAGGGTAGGTGGATCGCGGCAATTGGCTCGTGAACCAAGTTTCCCTCGCTAGCAAGCACTTAATTTTATTGCAAAGATAGAGGCAAAAAATTCAATTCCTGTCGTTCTATCATGGTTGTCTTTGTCGCAATGTTTAGTGAGGAATCCAATGTTTAGTGAGGAATCTGAAATTAACTGCGGAAATTAATTGACCAATCAAACAAGGGTAATCCCTATCAAGTGGAGAGCTGCAGAGCTGAGTGCTACGTTATCCGGGCGCCGATAAGACCTCCGGCCTCATATACTTCGACTGCTTCTGGAAAGCCGACTTTATCTTGGCATTGCTTATTGCATTTGTACCGGTTAGTCACGGTGGAGATAACCAAGTTGAATCAAATCCCGCCATTTACTGGGGTTATCCACGCTAGTCCTAGCGTCCCAAAGCAACGTACCCATCTTACCCCGTCTTATAAGGGAGCTGCTCTCACTTCTTTTTCTTTTCTTGTCGGCCCTTCCATTCAATTCACCATCGATTCAGAATTGACTCGCGCCCTCCCTCACTATGTCTATGCTTCCCGGCCCTATGGCCATCACGGCTCCTACGGAGCTGATGCGTGAGAAAGGCATTGACACCGACGAGATTCGCAAGATGTCCATGAGCGCTACTCACCCCGGTGTTCGCCAACGTCTGTGGGGAGCTAAAGCCCGTCTGGACCCCACTGTCTCCTATGAGGAATTCACCTACTGGGCCAAGGTTGAGCGTGAGATGGAACTGGAAGAGGGCCGTCGCATGAAGGCTCTCACCTCCGGCCAAGGAATTATAGGCACCATCAAAGGCTACTTCAACATGAACGCGTATGAGGATGACAAGATCAAGGGTGATACTTCTCGTGAACTGCAGACCCACGAGGAGGTGACACAGTGGTCCAAGGATGAGAAGTCGCCCGTTGTCCAGGAAGATGATGGGACGAGCCCGATCGCGCCTAGCAGCACTCATGATTTCGATGCCGAATGGCGACAGGCCTCCAGAGCCCTGCGTACCGCCAGTTGGGGTGGTATTTTCTACTTGATCACAACCGATATCTTGGGATGGGGACAGACACCCTACGTCTTCGCCAACACTGGTTATGGCCTTGGTGTCGGTATCTTTATTCTCATGGGTATGGCTGCTGGCCTCTCTGGATTCATGATTTGGAAAACTTTCTTGGGTCTTGACTCGTCTCGGTTCCCCGTCTTGAGTTTCGGTGATCCATTCTTCCGTCTGTTTGGACCTAATGCCCGTCACTTCATCAACTTTACTCAGGCCCTCCAGATGTTCCTCACTGTCGCTGTCGTGCTTCTTGGTCAGACTCAGCTTATTGCTCAGCTCGCCGCAAGTGTCGATCTCTGCTACATTGTGTGCGGACTTATTGGTCTCATCGTCAGTGTTGCTAGTGGCTACATGCGGTCTCTCAAGCACCTTGGTTGGTTCTGCAACCTATCTGTGTGGATCAACATTGTTTCTTTCATCATCATGTGAGTACTGAACCTATTCTGGGGTGTTGCTATACTAATCTGTGTAGCTGCGTTGCTGCGGCCAAATATGGCCCTGATCCTACTGCTGCTGTGAACAACGGTATTCTACCAAAGTCTTGGGCAACCAACCCGGTTCCGGTCAAGACCTTCGTTGGTACCCCACCTGCAGAGTACCAGCAGACCGACGCCAACCTGTTTGCTGCCAAATTCAACGGAATCAACAGCATGGTTTGTGAGTATCCCTCTGCCTCTAGCATCTATACCGAAAAAACTAACCAAATTGTTAGACGCCTACTCTGGAGCTTTGCTGTTCGTCGCCTTCTTGTCCGAAATGCGCCAGCCATTGGATTTCTGGAAGGCCGTGTTCCTCGCACAAGCTTTCATCACCGTGGTCTATGTCTTCTTCGGAGCCTTTGTAAGACACCCATCACGTCATACGCGTCTTAAACCGGTACTAATAATTTTAGGCCTACTCCTACTACGGCCAGTACAGCTACACTAGCATCACCCAGTCTGTCAAGCCACTCAGTCTCCAGGTGGTCAGCAACGTGTTATCCCTGATCACCGGTTGGCTCGCTGTCTGTGAGTATTATCAGCTCTACTACCCTGTCCATATCTAATAAATTACAGTCCTCTACTTCAACGTCGGCATGAAGACCGTATACATCGAGGTTGGTCAGGAACTCTTCAACGCCCCTCCAATCACCACAAGAAAGGGCAAATGGATGTGGTGGGGATTGGGCCCAGTCTACTGGATCATCGCCTTCATCGTCGCAATGTCCGTGCCCGAATTCGGCGCCTTCACCAACTTCGTCGGAGGACTTTTCAGTCTGAACTTCACATACTCCTTCTCCGGCGTCATGTATCTGGGTTACGCAATCCAGGAAGGTGCCAGACTCCCCGGCGAGGGATTCGATCCCTACACTGGCGAGACAATCCGCCATGATACCGGCATCTCGAGATGGACCCGTGGATTCATGAAGAACTGGTACATTACTATTCCAGTCCTAATCTTCACTGGTGCTGGTTTCGCCGCTTCTGGTATGGGTACCTGGGCTGCTGTTTTGGCTCTCGAGTCGGCGTATGGCCCTGGTGGCTCGCTTACGACTTCTTGGACTTGCACAAACCCCTTCGCTTCTTAAGCTGAGGTTGAGTGCTGGTTACTGAAATGCATTCAGGATTTCGGGTCATATGTGCTAGACATTTAACAAAGGTCTTCCAAAGCTTAGTACATACTAAATTTATTTGATAGCATAGATTGTGGATTGTACTAGTAGGGGTTTATTAATGAGACTTAAGTATTATGATACTTGTGAATCAAAGACACTTAATCTGACATCAAGATTGGAATAGTAATCGAGGCTCGTCCAGTAGGGGATTCAGTCATATAAAACGTCATTATTATCAAATCGAAGACAGTGGACAGCCATGGGCTCTTGCATAAAACCCACAGACTACCTATTCTAGGCATCTACTCTATGCTGAAGCCGCAATTCATTTTCGTCTACTTCAATGGCGCATAATATGGCGTGTCTCGATCAGGATGCTTTTCTTTGTGGAGCGACTCCCTGTCGATCACGAGCTCTACACTGCTAAAAATAGTACTTGAGCTTTATATATGCAACTACGAAGACGCAAAGTCAAGGCACCCCTTTCTGAGGCAGAGATCAGATTTCACCTAAAGGTAACTCAAAATTGAATTGCAGATGGCTCCGAGACTGACATGAGACAGGCAGTCTCACCTCATTCATGATACCATGTAGAGTGAGTTCGACATGTCTTATATGGCCAGAAAGTTGAAAAATGAAAGCTTAAGATAATTGATATTTGCCGAAACCTGACCTGAATAGGTCTGGAACTTAATTCTCTATTTATTGTCTTAAAGTCACTAATAGCGTGATATCCGCGATAGCATAATAAGCCCCTGCCGGACCGAATACATCGCCTCATTCCCATCCTTCGGAATAAGATGCTCATCCCCATTCGCGATAAGAGCTTCAACAAGAGTCGCCTTTCCAGCGTGGATAAATCCAAGACGCCGATACAATTCCACAGTAACATCATTGCCTGCTTTAACGATAAGCCGGACTTGAATATCCTTCGGAGATGACCTATACGATCGAAGATAATCAAGGGACGCCTGGCATAATTTGCCCCCAAGGCCACGACCGCGATGTTCCGGGAGTGTGAACAAGCTCAACATCTGCCATCGCTCTTCCTCTTCGTCGGACCTCTGGGGTGGCTGGCCAGCTTCAGCAGGTAACTCGAAATCAGCGCTGGATGCAGGTCCTCGAAGAGTGACCTGGCCAACCCATTGGATGTCACCGGGGCATGACGGATCCTGGTCGGTAGGCGTAGCGGCGCAGATGAAGACTTCGCGATCGGGGACTGTGAGGCGATCAATCCAATCGGTGTCAATGAAAGCTGCTTCGATCTCGTAGGTTGAGGAGAAAGAGCCGGGTGAGGTCTTCAATGCCTGTAGGCGCAGTTCTCGGTATTTTTGAGCGGAGGCATGAATTCCATCCGTCTTCGAGATGCGGAAGAATGAATATGTGTAGTTGGAAGCCATTGGGAGGATTGAGTTTGAAGAAAGGGATGTATTTGTATATTCAATTGGCATGGCTCTCATTGAGTATTTATGCAATCATTCTCTATGACTCAGACTCAGAGAGATGGCAAGCTGTAGAGCGGAAGTTGGTGGGCCGCATTTTTTCGAGATGATCCACTTTCATATTGATGAGTTTCACGCGAGCGGAGCATGCTTACCTCTACAGGTATTGGATTTTTAGGAGGCCGCTGTTGTCTTTCAAGACCTGGGTTCAATTTGAAGCCGGCAACGGACAAGGCGGGTTAAAAAACAACCGCCACCAAAGAAAAAAAAGAAATTCAAAAAAACATAGAAAATTAGAAAATTAGAAAATCTTTACATATTAAGTCTACACAATATAGTCAGATTCTTGATGTATTATGCCTGCCCTTCACTCCGATATCGTTAGGTACTATGAAGATGACTCATGGTTTGCGAGTCAGTAGCCAGCATTAAAAGTACAGCTGCCGCTAACATTACTGAAGGGTGAGCTAAAATATCCTCCTAGCTTGAGTTGAACAAGTCTTCCGGCAATTGATTCGTTGGTTCTAGACTGGCTGAAAGCTGTTCTCATTGATGTGGGAATTTGAAGGGATTTGCCGGGATTTGCATGGCCCACTTTGTCCGAATTACGCTTATCATTTTTCCTGCTCGTAGAAATGGTATCATCTCTCTCTGATTTGAGTAAAGATCTCATAAAGTGGATATCATCGGAGGTTCTGTCTCTATTTGGCAGCGGCTGTGGTATGGGAGCACGTCGGTGAGATTGGACGCCAAAACAGAGAGTTCATCCCGCTACAGTTTCTTTCAAAATGATCTCTCATTGTCATCTAAATTTTCGTTCCCGATTTCCAACTTCTTTTTGACCTAAGTAATTGGCCTGAGTACCATGAGCTTCTGCCAGATTCTTCCAAATTGGTGCCGTATTGGGAAGTGCTGTATTCAGAAAAAGAAGCGTAAGGCAAAGTTTGCGATTATTAAAGAGATTTCAAGCGTTTTGGAAGAATAAAAGAAATCTAAAATTAAATCTTTGTTCTTGAAACTATTCCTGGATAGACTTTTCTTTTGTTGCACGTTTACTTGGTCTTCGTTCAGATGTTTCTTTGTCCTAGATATTTTGCGGAATCAGAAACATTTATCTATTAGTATGACCGCATTCTCCGATGAATATTGATTGTGACCTAGACATTCAATTCACTTTGAAACGTTTAATGACTGCTTGATATACTTCTAACCGCCCAATTTGACTACTTAGAAATTACATTACAATGCCTGTTACACGCAAGAACGCAAAGAGGCCGGCCTCAGATCCTGCACCAGTTCCGCCTGCGACGAAAAAAGTGAAACAAATTGCTACCAAAGCTGCTTCGAAAAATGCTTCCAACAACACAGAAAAAGCAAAAGAGGCCAAGAAAGACGAGAAGGGGAAACCAAAACCCAAGCCAGCTTCACAGTCTAAGAATGGAACATCGAGGAATACCAAGACTCCCACCAAGAAAACTGTCGCTGCCCCCAACGGCTGGAGTGTGGACGAGCCAGATATTAATGAGTTGTCAGCGACAGAATACCTCTTTCATGCACTCAATTTCGCTCTGCTGATAGCAAGTCTGTGGCAGTCATCTTGATGCCCAAATTGTCAGATGTCATAAGCGTATTAAAGAGAATATCCTTCCGGAGTTTTCCAAGATGCATCTAGAGAGGTATCTGAAGTTTAAGAAGAAGAAGAGTAAGAAATCCTAACAGATCAGACTTAACTTAAAAGCTGATAAACTTAGCGATATCAAAGCATCCGAGGCTCCGATCTTAAGCTGGCAGGTCGTTTAGCGCTTACTGTCACTTGGGAAGCTTCTAAAGGATCTCGAATATTTCGGGATAAGAACGAGGAAACTGCGAGTTTGAAGGCTATTATTGCTGCATATCCGGGAAAATTTTGGGAAAGGGAAGACTCGAGGAAGTAACTTGCTGGACAAATGAAGGATTAATCGCCGGCCCAAAGGAATGAGACACAAATAAGTGTATTGCTCTCAGTGCAAAGAATGGATCTAAAGGAATCCGTATGGAAAGAGTGAGTTTGTCATTGAACAATGACACGGCTGGATTATGCTAACAGAAGCATACAGGCTGGGAAGTTTAAGCCAATCTCTTTGTTCCTTTTTCAACTATACAGAACTCGACAGAAAGTGATTTACAGCATAAGGTAAGCCAAGCCCCGTTGGTTCAGTTTTGATGATGAGTTCTAACACGATGAAGATCATAGCTATATATGGAACTTCGAAATCCCCCCCCCCACGTTCATGGCAGTCAGAATCTTCGAGATATCCCTGGAATTCATCGTTGATTCTAGAGAAATGTCAATGCTGATATACGAGAACGATATGAGAGATATCTTCACACTCAATGGCCAGGGAATTGCCTGTTGTGGAACCGAGAACTTCATCACAGCCATGGTGCCTCAAAGTTGTGCATTTGAGATTCTAGAAGCCAATATAGTAGCGAAAGGAAAGGGAAAATGTTTCCATCCTGCGTGATTATTAGAGTTGCTGTGCGCCCTGGTGGTGCGACGACTACTCAGCCTTGCCTTTCTGTTAATTGGCTTAATACATGTTTTTTATCATTCACAGCCGGATAATTCTAAGACAGTATATATTGGCAATGAAATGACTGAAATGGTTAATAATGCGTGGGTTAAATGAAATCCTGCTCATGCTATGGCTCCGCCTGTTCCCCACGCTACTTCACTATATTCCTAGACATTAGAATCTTGTAGAACTTAGTTTTCCAGGCCTTGTGAAGCTATAAACACTTTCTATCAGGTTAATCGTCTCGTCTTGCCATGTTTTATTTTATATTATTTCTTTCTTGCACTCTGTTCTGGAATAATATATTACTCATGGATTCAGGATTTAAGTCAGAGACAAAATTGCGTGTGTTCCATTTTCCCCCAGATTCCCTCATAACTAGATGCGAATTGCTTTTTTGCTCAACCAAAAACTCCCAATGCCCCTTTGCCGAACTTTTTTTTATCCAAAAACAAAACTCCAAATTTATAGTATACAATCACGTAGATCTTTCCACCATGCAAAGAGTTTGATGGAGAAAAATGACCTGAGGGATGAAATAGAAAGAACTTCCACCTATCAAACCATGTGTTTCCAAGTAGTCATTGGTAGATGCCGAAGCCCTATTCCCAGCAATATTCTGCGCCAAATGCTTGATGAATCAACGGCAAGTCTCCGCAGAAGAGCTTTCGACATCCCGAATCTTCTTTCGTCTTATACCAAGCTTTTTCTGCAGGTTCACAGCCCTGACTTGAAACGCTCTCTTTCGTCGCCGACGCGGATAGTTCACGGGACTTTCACCTCCAGTGAAGATAAACAGGTCGTATATCAACGCCCCAAAAAGTGCTCCACTGATATCTGCACACCAGGGACCCCAAACCCACCACGCGTGAGTTTCTCGGAAGACCTCTGAGCCCCATCCAGCCATATAAACCACTAGTCGTGGCCCAAAATCTCTTGCGCAATTGAAACACCTATAAAGGATGCATTAGTTAATTTGTTCTGCGAAGAGACTGGAAAAATGTTTCATACCCTCCAGTATTATAGCCCAGCGCAAGAACCACCACCGAGATCAGAATTCCCAGGATAAAAGCCTGCATTCCAGCTCCAGGTGGAGAATTTGTGTCATCTCCGAGAGCAACAATTGCGCCAAACAAGATGGCACTGCCGACAAACTCCGTGAAAAACGCAGTAACTGGATGAACAAAAGATTTTGGGGCGGTAATCAAAGCCTCAGCAGCCAGACCGGCATTTTGTGCCGTCTTGGTTTTGGCACCGATCTCAAGGATAGCGTCATGATAGATTGCATAGGCAATTCCACCGGCAGTGATAGCCCCCAGAAGCTGGGCAGCTATGTATATAACGCATTTGCGAGCGGGAAATCCGCGAAATACCGACAGCGCGATAGAGAAGGCTGGATTCTGCAGGTCACATTTCAATCAGTCCAAGTTCAAGAGAACTTCAGCAAGAGAAGAGAAATACATACAAGATGTGCTCCAGACACTCCGCCAGCCACGTAGATACTTAACATAAATCCGAAACCCCATGCAAGGCTTTGAGAAGTGTAACTTCCAGCTTCACCGGAGGAGGTGTAGTTCGATAATGTTGCGCAGAGCCCAATCGTCATTGCGATGGTTATCTGCCGCCAACGTTAGCAAGGGATATGATACACATTATAGAGATGACCTACTCCAAGCCATTCAGCTAGTGGTTCCCTAATCTTGTGACGAAATTTGGACCACGTGTTGAAGAAGCCATCTTCCGAATCTTTGTGGTGATCCTTGGAGTGCGGCTTGTCTGTCCCTGATTCAGGGCTATACTGCCCTGATTCCTTATCCTCTCTTCGATCTTCTGGCAAGGCTCCATGCTGCATTCCAGGGCGAACGATGTGGGGCAGTGGTTGAGCCAAGCTCCAAGTGGGAGAATCAACTTCCTTTCCATACTGAGGATTGTATTGTCGATAATTATCACCAACGTACGCGTTGCTTGCTGGGTTCGGTGCGCCGGGACCAGCTAAGCTGAATGTCGGGTTGTCACCGGCATCTTGACCCTTGCTGCCTTCTTCTTGGGTCCCTTGAGCTGCCTCGTGCTCATGTGGGTCCATATCTAATGTGCCATTCGAGAATGAGTGAGTGCTCTGTAACGTGATTGAGGGTAATTAGGGCTAACCATGGACTTCGCCATCCTCTGGATCTCTAGACATCGTTTTCTTTTTTTTTTCAAATCTGTTGTTGAAACAGACAAGAGAGGGATCTTTTAAGGAAAAATCTTGAATGATGTACTATGAGTCTAATGTGGAGCCTTCCATCCTTCCAAGGTTGTGGTGTGGGCCCAGTTCAGGCATTTGAAAGACCCCTTTACGTCACCAGTGACTTGATAACTATCAGCCTGTGGATCCGCCAATCACCCGTGGCGGCTATATTCCCACGAATGAATCTACCTTTAAAAAAATTCTTAAATCAATGACAAGAAAATGACCGAATATCTATCACGCGAGACAGGTACCTTTGCAGAAGCATCTTTTCTGATTCTTGATTATTCACCATTTCAACCACCCATGGTTCCAGAGCGGCACCTAAATCAATCTGGCCTCCCGTCCATAACTAAGGACTTCCCGACAAGATATTGAGGGTATCTAAAACTCCACATTCATAGGCTGGTAGGTGAGATACTGGTCTCAACCCTCCTCTACCCCGTAAGCTTACTGCTGCATGGCCTTGATCACCCCCAAAGCTGATGTCATATTCTTGATCCTGATTGACATCAACTTGATAAAACCTGCGCGCTCCTCACTATCCTCGTCCAGGAAGTCGAATGTGTTGTTCATGAAGCTATCTTTCGGCTGGTCGCCCTCGATGACGGACATGTATTCAGCCATGACCAGGGTGATGCAATCAAGCACATTCATGGGCCCCTTCGCGGTGGTCATAATATAGTAATCAATTCGGCGTACATGTTTTCGAACTCAAGTCCGGACCAGTTCGCCTCCATGGCAGCACGATGAAGATCGTCACGATCGCTGCGATCGTCACCTCCTTGTAGGCTCATCCAGAATATGGTCTGCGCAGTCGTAGACGAACGTCTTTGCCCACACGGACATGTTTTTGTCCCTGCTCAAGCTCAGGTCCACCAGCACACCCGCGTTCTGAGTAGAGCGTATACCGAGGGTCGTGGCGAAAGGGCGGAAGCCGGACTCGCTCTAAATCACGTCGTATAATATAAACTGCGTAGGCGGCATGAGTGAGTTCATGGCCGAGCTGATGCTCGCGTGGCTCTGTGATTTTATGAACACTGCATACTTAGCTGCCCAGTCTCCCTCCTCCGAGTCCATTGCGAGTACATTAGCGTCGAAGAGAAGGCAACTGAAAGATGACGGGATATAAAAAAGTTCTCTCCCAGAGCCGCAGCCAAAACGACCCAAGAATGATTTTCCATCAGCTTTTCAAGCATAACCGAACCACAGCGGTGCATGGCCCCTCAGATAGCTCAGGAACTCATTAATTTAAGCCTATTGGAAAAACAATATCAACCTCCCCAATTGCAAAAGAAAATCTGGGAATGAATTAAATGGTGTAAATGATGACACAAATGTCCGGATTCACTGTATTGATTTTGAAGCCGATGCTATAATTAGTCCGCACAAGCGTCATGCATGCTGCATGGCTAAGCTGAATCTGGTACACCACAACCAAGGAGAACGATGGTACAAGCGCCGATAAGACTTAGTGCACGACGAAGCCTCTCTTATGCACACTAGATTATGAGGCAGTGCGCCTGCATAATATTGGTAGCGATCAATCATGAATCGCCAATAGAACTTGGCTGAGTCCACGATTCCCGTACACCTCGGACCGCACCCCCTTGGCACGCTATCCCACCCCCCCTGCTCGATAGCCAATCATCCAAAAATAAATACCACCAACCATGCACAACGCATGGCTCGCAGATTGAGGAGCTGCGCCACGAATTTGTGGCAGAGCAAAGATCTTCAAGTGTGGTTGAGATAATGTTCTCGACAGTGAAGAGAAGACATAAAAGACAGAGAGCCCTCCGCTACCGTCATATATTTTCAAACAAAGTTTCATACAATAACAAGCTCACTTAAATACGTATCATCACGTGGAGGCCGACCGCATTATGCCTTCCAGCCCATCATCTGCGACCAGGCAATCTCTGCCCCACTTGTCGCAGATCATCCACTTAGAACCAGACAAAGAGCCATGGTGCGTTGGTTATGCCCAATCTCAAGGCCGTCGGTGCCACGCTTCAACAAATGCACACGGTCGCAGATGTGCCATGAGCCTGCTAGACAAGGCCACAGAGGAACTGCACGCCGGAAGATGCATTGACGATCTACTGGAGGAATTGGCTCCCCATGTTTTGTGCAGAAGAACGCATCAATCACAAGCATCTGATCTCACCGCACGCTGGGTTAAGAAGATTCGCTCATTCATGCGATCGCAACCACCACCACGTAGAGAATCGAGCCCACAGTTTGCCAGACAAACAACTCAAATACCAACCAGAACAGCCGACAGAGAATCCACAAGGGCTATTCCTTCAGAATCAAGTTTGACGAACATCGAAGAGCAATGCTTTGAGCTAAACCAGACGCTTCAAGAAATCCTTGGGGAGCTTCGAAGACTTCAAGCCCTGCAAGCTTCAGTTCCGATTCCATCGCCTACCATCGAGACTTCAATTCCACGTGCACGAGACCGCCGCGATGCCGGCACAACCCGACTTACGAGGGCAAATAATGGCTCCATTTCAAGCACAGAGAGGGCCCAAATCACAGCAGTCGCAACACAGCCAGCAAATACTTCAAGGCAAACCCAAGTGAGAGATCGGGCACCTCGCCGAGAGGTGTCCACGCAGCAGCTTCCGTCTCGGATAGCCCCCCGAAGTGAAGAAAGAGCAACACGCCAGAGAACCCACTCGTCTCTGAATCCAAATATGCAGGTTATACGTCGAGACATAGAAGGTCCTTGCGGAATCTGTCTAGAGGCATTGAAGAGTACAGATCCCGATGTTTCAGATGAATCAGATGAGGAGCATGACAGCGACGGCGACAGCGACAATGATGAAAATTACAATGAAGAAGTTGAAGAAAGCTGTGAGCAGGACGACCCTCGACTTATTTATTGTAAGGCTCAGTGTGGGAACAACTTCCATGAAACCTGTCTACACGAATGGTTGGAGCACTCCATCCAACCGACATGCCCCATGTGCCGGTGTGCTTGGAAGGATTGATATTTTTATGTTTCTATATGCCCTTATTAGACTTTTCTTGAGAATAAAATGACTTGAAAATGATCACTCTCTAAGGACACCACCCAGCAGCGATTTTATCTTCCATGGAAGCACCATATGCTACGGGACCGTCATCAAGAATGGTAGATCTTCGGACATCTCTAGCCGTCATTGCCTCAGTATATGGATTGGCGCGATGCATAGATTGTCTGTTAAGATGTTGTACTTTAGTATCTTGTTTGTCTAGATCGGGGTCTATAACTTACCGATTATCCCACCAAACCATATCGCCACCTTGCTTCCATTCCATGGAGAACACATACTAAATTCAGGTCAGGAATTAGCGATTCAATAATGAGAAAGGAGATTGAACAAACTTTTGGCTGGGTACAGTGATCAATAAGTTCCCAAATCAGCTTCTGGCTGTCTTCGAAGTTTCTCCCGAGGACAATCTTTGCATGTGCAGCAAGGTATAGTGTCTTGCGTCCATCAGGGGCCACTTGAACCAGACGATGAAATGCAGGTGGTTTGGCTTTCAATTCATGAGGGAGGGGATTCCCGAACACCTGTGGTGCTGCAAGCTTCCTGGAATGCCAGAGGTCATGCTCAATGAGAAGATCTTCAATCTCGTCTTTCTTGATTTGAGGAAGATCTGCGTAGGCACGTCGGGTGTCCGCGAAGTGAGTATAAGATCCTCCCATGACGGGATTTCCATGCGAAAGAAGTATAGAGTATTTAGACCTATGCTGATGGTAGGGGGAGTCTGTATGCCACAAAGCATTCCCCAGACTGTGATGCCATCTACGGCTGTCCCGCTTCACTAAGGACCCGTCCAACTCGATGCTGGGAAAATGTCAGTATTTGGCATCTTTGACCCTCTTGGCAAGTACTTACTTCCCCACGTCGAAGAGCAGTGGCTCTCCCAGACGGTCATTCTCTCGGCCATAGAAGAAAGGATTAATTTCCAAGTCTTTCCCAAGCTGTTGGGAGAAGGCAATGTGACCGGCGTTGGTTAGTCCCGTATCTCTGAAGATCAAGACAGAGTATGTATCTTGTAGAGCAACCAGCTTATTTTCTTTATGAGCCAGCGGTTTCATCGATAAATACATAATTGTTAAGACTCACCTGTGCTACTAATTCAGGTGGGACAGGCTTGCTCCAGTCAACCCCATAGATCTCTGCCCCGAAGAATGAATCAACGGATTCAAATACTGGTTTTATGGTCAGGGTCCCCTCCTGGATGGGTTCGATGGCATCCGCGCCCAGTCGGGGAGGGCAAGTAGTCTCATACACATGGATTTTCATATGATCCATTTTCATCATCCGAAGTTGAAAATACCAAGAGATACTATCGTTCGTTTTATCATTCGTTTTAAGATATCTGACCTGGCGATACCTTATCTCACGCGGTAAAGAAGCCGTGTGGCCCGCACTCTCTCGGCCACGGTACCCGACAATGCCGACAAGCTGATAAGGAGCCATAATAAAGCAATAAATTAAAGCAATCACTTTAATTTCCAAATGGATATCTATACTGCTGATTTATGTTTTCACAACTCGAAATGACTGAATCTAACACTGTCTTGATCACTGCCGGGCCTTACCAGTTCCTGGCCACCTTCGAAAACGCAGCACCAAAAACAGTGGAAATTTTCCGGTCCTTGTTACCCTATACACAAAAGGTCATCCACGTGCGATGGTCGGGAGAGGGCGTATGGATTCCTTTAGGTGGTACCAAGTTCGATGTTCCGTTTGAAAACCATACGGCCCACCCATCTCCAGGCGATATATTGTTATATCCTGGTGGGCTTTCCGAGACTGAGTTCCTACTATGTTACGGAGGACTTTCCTTCTCAAGCAAGATGGGCCCTCTAGCAGCCAATCACTTCTTGACTATTGTTGAAGGAAAAGAGAACCTGCGAGCTTTGGGAGAATTGGTTTTGTGGCAAGGAGCTCAGGATGTTGTGTTTGAGTTGGCTGATGACGCCATGTAAGTTTTCGTCTATAAAGACAAGCCTGGATTATAGCTAACAGTGACTAGGGTAAAGAAGTTTAAGAGAGGGGTAGGTGCCAAGCTTTAGAGTTGGAGCAAATCAATGGATAATGAACTGACAGCGCGTGGCGCTGTATGACGGCGAGAGGAGACAGAAAAGGAAGGAACGAGGCAGACAGAAACGACCTCGTGTATTATGGATGGTTGGGGAGAAGAAGAAGGAAGAAGAGGGAGGAGCCCTGATCTATCTGCAGAGGCAATTATATGATCTCTAACAAATGAATAATAAACATAAACACACATACTATGGATGTTGCAAAAGATTGTACAAGTTTACAGAAATAGCTATTGCCAGAGACTCCCGATATTCCAATCCAAATTCTCATCCAAGCCCCCGAGAAGGCTCCCTGCCCAATCGACCCCGGAATTATTCATGATTTCTAGTAGGGATTGGAAGGCATAATCGTTGACATCTTGCCCGTCTTCCTCTTCACCTTCCGAGTCAAGCACCAGAGAGGAGGCATAATGGACAACTCCCTGAAAGTCACGCGCAGTATGGAAAGTGGCAATAGAACAAACACCATCAAATATCTCTATCGCAAGACGCAGGAGTTTTGCAAGTATGGAATTTGAAGATTTAGGAAGCCGGCTCGGAATAATCGGGTCGCTGGTAAAAGCTTTGATTTGGAGGTTTTCTGGAAATTAAATATTAGAAAATTGAGATCAGTCTTTGGAGGAGGCCGCTAACCATCAACTATGCCTCGGAGATAGCACAGAGCTAGGATTGACACTGCAAAGGCATGTGAAATCCATGTGGAATCAACTGCACAGACAAGCCGATCGATGGAATCTGGATCGGCGTGATAAGGTCCATTGTTAGGAAAAGTGATTTGGTCTTGCGAGTCAAGCTCCCAGACATATTCTTCTCCAAAGATGGATAAAGACAGTATCATCTGCGCAGCTGATGTGAGGCTTATATTCAGAGTTTGGTGTAAAGAAGCCAATAGTGTTTTATCTGGAAACTTGGTATCCACAAGCAATGGTGTTAAAGAGGCACTATTCAAAGAAAGGCGATACCACTGAAACAATAATTAGAATAATGACTTGCTAACAGAGCCAGCGGCTGACTCACTCTGACAGAATTGAAGGGCAGATGATTATGCCTTGATCCTGTACTCTCTATGAAGACATCAGCGTTATGAGAAGTGGCTAGGTAGATTTTCGACTTACCCAGACGAGTATACCAAGCTCTTTGAGGAATTTTAGTAAAAAGTAAAAGATGTGTCCGGGTAGATCATTCTCACCTTTCCCATTCAAAAAGCTCCTCGTTAAGCTTTAGTAGACGAGCAAGACTAATTTGACGGTTACTACTAGTGCCAGAGTTGCGATGCACGATTCCAACAAGCTCAACTAGCCCTCTAACTCGGATATCGCCCGGATACTGAGATTCCTTGTGTGAGCTGAATGCTTCAGCGATATTCGCCGAGGTTTCCGGGTCGAAATCAATGGATGCAGGGAAACCCGACGTCAGCATTAGGTTGAAGTTGCATGTCAACAAGTTGTAGTAGACACGTAACTTTCTGACATCCTCACCGGAAAGACTTTTGCAATTCCTTTCAAATGGAGCCATAGACATCCGATTCAAGCCCACAAAATGGGCATATCGCATTGCCAAGCCCAACACCGCGCCAGCACTAATCTCGTTATACCGGCTCCTAGGAAAACGGGAAGTAGCGCCGTCGTTGTCCACTTCGTCGTCTTCCTCGCGAATGCAAGGCATCCATTGTGCGTATAATAAAAGGACACGGATAGAATCTAGTGTTACATCCGAAGGCGTTGGTCGGAGAAGTAATCTAGATACTGCTTTGTCCAGTAGTCTTGTTAGCTCATTGAAGTTTTGATGAACACCCCCAGCTGAGCTTCCGTTCCTAAATAGTCTTTCTTAGTCAAAATCCATCAACTCCAGTGAATCAACTCACCTGGGATTCCCTTTAGACCAGAACCGGGCGCCGATCGAGCAAATTGCCAGAATTAAAGCTGGCGCATGAAGTTCTGGCTCACCCCACGAGTAGCGTGTGCTTTCATCAAGTACGGGTGCGGAAGGATGACAATGATCGAAGAAGCTATGTTATGTCAGTGACTTTGGTCGAAGATAAAGGGCGGATTATTCAATATAATACATATCAATTGCCTTTTGCGCATCCTTCACGCCAAGAAGGCCCTGCCGCACGGGATCAAATGAGCATAGCCGGTTTCTCTTCGGAGCTGGCTTATGTTGATCGCGTAGATCACCATGAGTTGCAAGTACTTTTAGAGATCTTAGCGTTGCAATTGGCGGGCCTAGGTCAATCCCATCCATGCCAGATATGGATACACTGGCTTGACTCGGTGACAAGATTTTTGATGCACTTTCGACGCGATTCTCATGGATATTTGGGACTGAAGGGCTTATAAAACTAGTCTGTGGTGTCTGCTTTTCCAATTGGGCGTTCTCAAGTTCGGAAATACGCGTCTCGTGTTGGTTGATTCTAATCTTGTTTTAGCTCCCCATTTGAAGTGATCTTACAATATGTCACCGTACCGATTGTGAAGATCAACAACTAGCTGTGCCAATCTGGATGGGCTTGTACCGTCCAACGCTGGCGCCTCATCAGTTTCAAACGAGCACTTTATCTGGAGCCTCAGGCATCTTTTGCATGGAGACTGCAGGCTATTGGTCATCTCTACAGAAGGTGAGCATTTTTGCTTCCTAGCGCGACACTATTTATCGGTATGTCAGCGTTGAGTCCTTGTTGAATGCAAGCTATTGCTCACTTGTAAACACGCCCGAGAAATGCGGCGGGCCTTGGCTGGACGTTCATCTTCCGAGCTGGCATTCTCCAATGGGGCGATTGTCATCTTGAGGCTCATATTCACAAAAATTCACATATGGCAAGGGTGCATATAATAAAACGACCCTGTTTGTTGGCGTAAGACTATGTGGTCATCAAGCTTATCTTATCTTGAAGCTATCGTCTTATCTTCTTGTCTCTGATAACATCGCGAAAGCTGATTCGACCGAGCGACTTCGTCTAGACTGCGGGGGAAGAGCCGGAAAGAAAGGCGAAGAAAGGTAAATTTAAACTTTTTGTATTCCTGACGGAAGAGGGTGTTGTGTTGGGAAGTGCTAGCAGCAAGACGCCGGCTTACCGTGGGCCGAGATGCATGTTGCTGCCCGAGAAATGAGGCAATTGTTGTAACTGTAGCCCCGCCCGAAATTAATCTCAAATCCAATGAATCAATTAATGCTGCTTGAGATAAAATTGCAATTTATTGGAATTATCAACGAAATAGCTACCCTAATCGTATAAAAAAGTCTTGAAGCTCTAAATTCTTTCCGAAATCTTCTGCCACGTACTCTTAGGCTCCTCCTACAACATTGATTAGCTTTGTTTGACCATAAAACAGGCATATGGCTTACGCTGCTGGTAACCTCAATTGAAGAGCCAGTGAAAAAGTCCATATCAACGTATTTGATCATCTTGGATTTCTTCGAGATTCGGTAGCCGAAGAACAGAACTGCGAATAGAGGCACCGGGAAATAGGTTGTGATGAATGTCGACACGTCAAACGAATGAACTTCAGTCAATTAGATTAATCTTCAAAAAGCAAATGTTGATACTGTAAACTCACTGAAAGAACCGAAGCCACCAAAAATGATAACTAAGATACACATGGTCATTCCATCTAAAAATACTGTTAGCATTCTGGTGAAGGTTCGAGGCTTTGAAAACCCCACAATAAGAAAGGTAAGGCTGGAAAGGTGCCCTATAAGGCAAAGTTTTCCGGTCAATGCCTTGTTCCTTGAGACCTTTGTTCCATCGGATGCTTGTCCATAAAATGCCAGTCCATGAGATCATCCCGCACATCGCAGTCATGTTCGAGACTTGAAGATGTTAGCCAAGGCACGACTGATGGCAGTAAAAAGGGTTCTCACAATATCCGAAAACTGTTCCTGCCTCGCCGCTAGCTGCAGCCATGAAAGAGAGAAGCGCGAATGCCCCACAAAAGAGGAAGCAAACCCATGGAAACCCGTCCTTTCGAGTCTTAAGGAATATTTTTGGGGCATGTCCTCGAGCAGCAAGTCCATACAGTGTGCGTGAAGAGACGAAAAGATCTGCCGTGCCTGCAGACCAAGCACTAGTGAGAATAGCCGCATTGATAATAGATGGCAAGACGGAAATCCCCGCGTTCTGTTTAGATCCCTTAGTTCATGGACTTTGTCTCAAGGGGTTTGTGTTGTTTCCTACCTCAATAGCAATAACAAAGGGACTCTTTGCGGCGGTAGAAGAGAGGTTGAGTGATGGGTCCGTCGGAGAGACCACAAGACCTATCAAGAAGGCACTGCAGACATAAACTGCGAACATCCAAGTAAGCAAAAAGCCAGAAAATAATATAACTGTCCGACCTACACAGTACAAGTCTGATCCAAACGCTCTTGATAGCTCGTGGGACATTTCTTCGCGGCTGTAGAAAGTCAGCCGAGTTCCTGTCAGAATTTGAACCTGGGGCTCACATCAGATGTCTCTGCAGCAGCAATAGCAGTGATTTCTGTGCCAATAAATGCAAAAGCAGCATTGATAAGGACTTTGATGTGGAATCAGTCAGTATAAATGGTTGTATAGGTAGTTTAAGGGCTCTTCTTACCGCTGAAGAAGCCAAGAAAACGCCCCTTAGCCCCAGCTGT